>OW051464.1:1270240-1905360 GCA_932521415.1 Oscheius sp. DF5120
TATCCCATTTTGGCCATAAGAGCAAATCCCTTTGATGTTTCTGGGACTGGCTGATTTAATGCTTCTTCACGTCGCTGCTTTTCTAGACAAATTAAATAGAACAAAAACGAATTACCTAATTCTCCTCTCTTTGGCTTTTTAACAAATCTCTCCTCATTATCATAACGAGATCTTTCAATTTTTAATTGTCGTTTACCAGATATAGAAGTAGTCAAACCTATTAAAAATTTGAATTAATCACTAGTATGCCACATACCTGCAGTAGATTCAGCTGCTATAAGGATGTCATCTGACATGTAATCATCCGACATCTAAAAAAACTATTTAGTAATAAAAAAATAGAGGAGAAAAATAGTAAATTACATAATATAAGAAAAAAAGGTAAACATTCGAAAATACATAGATGCGCATCTGCACATTATACGCAATATTATGAATTTGTTTGTATTTTTTTCTGTTCTCGATGTCAATGTTTTTCCCGGATTCGGAAATGTCGGAGGTAAAAAATAAGGCAAATACTGCACGAACGAGTTAGTTAGCACAAAATATAATAATTTGTTTTAGAATTTTTTCATTCGAAGTCAGTTCCTTCAATTCCGAATTGCACCATTGGCTCTATCTATACTGAGTTAGTAGATACATTCGTTCCCAATTTTTTTAAGAAATGAACAAGGTTTGAGTGAGCGGTTTAAAAATCCTCCAGGATTTCCCACAAAAACTCTCCTACAGGTTCACAATCTATCCAAGTTATCTATAACTGATGAGGAAAAGTCTATTGAAGAAAAAAATAATATTAATGGGCTGAATAGTAGTTTTTCGTCGAAGCGAAGAAAATTACCGCGAAAAGTAAGAGTATTTAAAGGCTTGTATATATTTATAGAGCGAGAATGCTGTCATTGGTTCAATCTATAGTGATTTAGCAACTTCTTCAAGCAATTTTGTATGTTCTTCATATTACAGACTTATAATGTTTTTAGAGAAGTTCTTCAACTGCCGAAGCTCAACAAATAAATAAATATCATGAGGTTAGTTAGCTTTATTTACTTATTTTTAGTTGATGTTCGGCTATGAAACGGAATTAATAGATAGTCATTGCCATTTGGATTTTATTTATGAAAAAGTGTCTGAAAAAGATGGTGCATATTTAGATGACTGGATGCAGAAGTATAAAGTTTTCCCTCAAAACTTTAAAGGTTAGTAGCTTGTCAAGTTTGACTTTTCTTTCAGGCTGTATTCCTAATTTTATAAATCCTAGTCTTTTTCATTCAATAGAAGGGGAACAGAAAAATTTTGATCTCGGTTGGTTGCAGACGCAAGTTTCGGTAGGTTATATTTATTAAATGTCATATTTATTGCAGTCCAAATATGTTCTAGGAGCTACCTATGGTTGTCATCCAAAGTACGCTCATTTATATAATGACCAACTGCATGCAAAATTAGTAGAAATGGTGAAAGACAAAAAGAAATATAAGGCGGTAGCTATTGGAGAATGTGGCTTGGATACATTTAGGTATGATTTCAACTTAAGCTTAGATTTTGTAAGAGGAAAAAATACTTTAAAACTGCAAAAATATGCATTTGGAAGACAGCTGCAAATTGCTGTAAAGTATGACTTACCAATTGTTATTCATTGTCGGTAGGTACATTTATAATATGTAACATTTCTATAGAGGAAATCCAAAAGAAAAGGAATATGAAACTGAAATAGCTTGTCTAGGAATTTTGCAAGAATTTCTATCACCATTTCATACTATACATCGTCATTGTTTCACTATGGATTCAAAAGTATTTAAAATGTGGAGAGAAAAATTTCCTAATACATACTATGGTAATTTATTGTACTCCTTAATTATTTTATAGGATTAACGCCATTGAAATCATTTGAAAATTATTGGGAGCAAGCAGTACTAGATATACCATTAAACAGTATCCTTTTAGAAACGGATGCCCCATATTTTCGACCAAGCCTGGTATGTTTATGTTAGTGTTTTCTCATTGCATCTTGTTTAGTTTGAAATAGCTGCAGTTTCTAAAGTAGCTAATGTAGGATCTTCGAAAATATCCTTTCCTGGAATGGGTATTTTTTTCATCTGATCTTTATATTATTGGTTTAGCCATATGTACAGCAGAACTTGTTGCACAAATTAAGAAAAAGAAGATCGAAGATGTGCTTGAAACTACAGCAGATAATACAAAGAGATGTTACAGATTAGATCTATAATGTTACTGGTAATTTTTTTTAGTTATTTTTATAAATCGAATTTTATTATATTTTGCTATAAGGCTAGTGAAGGCGGTTTACACCGGTAATTTACTGCGTTCACATGGTAACTTACAGCTTTTTACAACCGAAAAGCGCGAGGTGTAGGTCATATATTCGGCCAGCGCATAGGAGGAGGGCGGGGCTCCCTACTTTCTGTTAACGCGTGTTCGGCATACTGTCTCCTCAAAGATATGGCGAATTTCTATTTGCTAGTATTGTATTCGTGTATTCAATTAACAAATTCATTCTGGTTAGTTCAATAAGATGTCTCATCGTCTTTCCAAATTCCATAATCAGTGATTATTATCAAATGCCGTTTCTAAAGTACTTGATTAGACGCGTTTATTCGAAAGAATTCTAGCTCTAGCGGCGTTCTTTGCTTACTGCCTGATTCACACTGGGAGCATGAATCAGCAGCTTACTCGTAGCACTTTCTGGGACTTTTTAGTACTTTTTACAAACGAAATTAAAAGTCTTCTGCATTGACCAAGATGCATCTGTTTCCTGCCGGAGAACAAACATACAGATCCGTAAACGGATTTGTTGGGCAACATGCGCTTTACCGCTGCGTATGGCTCCCATAAACTGGCGCCGGGTCATGGCTCGTCTCTTTGCTGTCCCGCCATGGCATAAAGAGGGTAGTAAAACATGTGCCCACCGGGGTGTATGTATCTGTTTCAGGTTATTGTCAGAGGTTAACAGCGACCATTTCGATTCTGCCAATGCATGTCGACTGATACCTGGCCTAACAGGCAGGCAACGGGAAATATGTTTTCGGCAACCTCAAGCAATGAAATATGCGGTTAGCTGATCTTTTTTCTCCTATATTTCTGTTAAGGTGGATGGATTGAAAATGGCACTGGAAGAATGTCAATACGTCTTCCGAGGACTTGTCTGGAACTGTTCTCTAGCTATTCATTCACCCATGAAGCGTAAGTTATAGAAAGTAGGAAGGATTGTTTGATTAGTAGCGCATGTAGTCTTCAAGAATGTTTGTATGGAAAATGATACTTCTTACAGAGGACTTATTTTCGACCAAGCTATTCTTAAAAGTTCTTTTCTTCTAAATATGCAATCACGTCCATTCCCATCCTCAATACGGATCATTTAGCGATACTTTCAGTGGCTTCAAAAGAATCGGCCTACGTGTATGCGATTGCCTCGGCTGGTGTGAGTCATTCCCTGGCTAGGGCCTGCTCAAAGGTCAGTTCGTAGCTAGTCACACAGCATATCGTTGTAGGGTCTTTTGGCGGACTGTAATTGTGCACCGACACCGCAAATATCATCAGATATAAGTCAGCCGAAAAATTTTGTCTGGTCAGGTTGTTCCGATAATGTTCAGTATGGCAATGCCTTCGGACGAAAGTTCATTGATTCCAGCGAGAAGAAGCATAATGATCCACGGTAATACATGAAAGAAAACAACGACATCTTTACAGAGGATTAATGAACATTCACAATTCTCGCGTTGGACGTCGTCTTTTGGCTAAATCTCTTGAGAAGCAATGTAAATGCCATGGAGTCAGTGGAAGTTGCGTGACAAAAACCTGTTGGAAAGTTGTCCCAAAGTAATTCATGCAATTAAAACTAAACAAACACTTAGATTCGACGAATTTGCTGCTCGACTGTTTGAAAAGTATGAGATTGCGCAACAGGTGACAGCTGCGGCTAACAATAACCAGCTGATGATTCGAGCACCAGCGACGGAGGGAGGAAGAACAGAAAGATATCTCAAGCAGGTTGACGCTGCTAAAGTCGTCAAAAATGAACTCGTATTCTTGGACTCATCACCGGATTATTGCATAGAGGGCTCTATCGATAGTCGCGGAAGAGATTGTGGCAATAATTGCAAGCAAATTTGCTGCGGACGAGGTAAAGCCCTCAAAGAACGAGAATTCAACCTTTTAGGGTACCATTCAATTCGTGAAATCGTTGATGAACCGTGTGAATGCAAATTCATCTGGTGTTGTGAGGTTAAATGCAAAACTTGTAAAAGAGTTGTCGAACGCAACTACTGCAAATGATCTCATCATTATTTTTACTTTGCTCAGCTTTACATTATGTGATCTTGTTTTGTGAATCTCCTGTACAAAAATATCTATTTCAAGTACACAGGTGTTTGTAGACAGGGGTGAACAATGAATGGATCTCGTCAAAAGAACTCTTCGGCATGCAATTCATTTTTTTTTTATGTGAGAAAATACAAAATGATGAAGGGAACCTACTTTATACAAACCGAGTTTGTGTTGATGGTACAAAATATTCACAAAGAATTTCCACTTTTCCTCAAAGCGAAGACGACCTCGCTCTGCAATGCGGCAACAGGCAGAATTGTCGGACATAAGGCATTATACTGATTATGTCAAAAAATTCCCCCACCGTAAGCCATATTCCTGTGCACTTGAATAAATTTAATATGTCCCGTGATATTTATCCCAGATATATTCTTCTTAGCACATAGAGGCCTTTAATTTTTTGGCGTATTCAACCCACATTTCGAATACCAGTCCACTTATTATCTTCATAAATGTAATTTTTTCTTTATTTTTGTAATTAGCCTGCATAGAAACTAAAAACAGCTTTGGATTATGCTGCTTATGTTTGGAAATTGTGAAAATTGTGGGTTTGTTTATTATTTAACACTGCATTAATTTAATAAGACGGTTTCATAAGAATACCAATGTGCATCAGCATTTTTTTCAAGTATTTTATGTCATTTACGCTAAATTATTGTTATAAAGGAATCATCGCTTTCTCACAAACTCGCTTATAATTTTTTTAAGAGAATGGAGCAGATGCTATCAATTTTAACAAAGAAACTCCGCTACACATTGCATGCGCAAGAAGAAAATGCGAAACAAAATACCTTCTTGATGTAATTGGTTTTATTATTAGTAATTTCGGAATATTCAGATGCGGTCAAATTACCGCCACCTACAAAGGAACCACTTATCTACAAAAGGAAGAATCCATCTGCTTAACAACATTTCATCTACAATGGAAAGAAGACCAGCGGAATGTCTTTGCACTACCTATGAAAGAACTGCCCGGAGCGCTGTGTTCCTCCAAATGCTGAAACGGGCATCTCCCTCATCAGAGCTGTGCGCAGTTTTACGGAGCCGATCGTCATACACTGCAGTACCGCCGTACGGGAACAGTTGTAGCTATTGCCTATACACTGGAACGAATTTCATGCTGGCGTGCGACTTTTTCTTCAACCTGATGTGCTAATAAATTTTAAGAGCGATTCGAAGACATTGACCTTGTAAGGACTTAAAAGTATTCGTAAGAAGCACTATCGGAAAAGCTGTTGTCAGACGCGTCATTGCTTTCTTTTTTCCCGGTTGCTCCATTCAGCTTCAGTTCATAAAAATGTTCTTCTCCTTCACCGAACTTCCTTATGGAAACAGTCTTCAAGTCCTTGGAAAGGTAGTCATTTATTGAGCACATTGTCATTTCCAGGTGTATTTCGAAGATGTCACTCGGTGTCGAAGAGCCTGCCGATCTACCGCAGTTGTGATTCGGAGGTCGAGGGTCAATCTCTTCGAAGAGAAGGTAATGCTCCATTCCTAATTCCCTCTCTTCTTTCTTGTCAAATGAAAATACTCCTTCGTCATTTTTCAATGTCAAAAAACCTAGAAGAAATCTTCTCACATTTGCTAACCAATTTCTTACCATCGTGGCGTACGATAGAAAACAAACAGGCGATGACAGAAAAAGCTCAAAGAGAGATACTCAAATATCGTGCAGACAGCTTCAACAGGCAACTATTCCAAGATTTAATGCTGGAGACGTGTCATTCAAAGATCTATAGGAAATCGTAACAATAATAAAAAAAATTTCGTACTATCACATCAAATCCAAGTTTTTCATAACGAATTGTCTTTGGCAAATTGTATAGTCTTTGTCAATCAAGAGAACATTCTCAATATCTATTTTAAAAATTGGATACAAACAAAGAGTAAAATGAAAAAGATTTCATGAAGAGTGAATAAAACAGCCGTACGTAGTTACATAAGTATTTGTGAAAATACGGAGGTTTTTCGGATATTTAGGAGGGAAACTGTAAAGGACCTCAAACATTTTTACGTTGTATTTTTGAAATGAACTATATTTACTGTTCATATAAAAATACCTTATGACGATTTACGGTTACCGTAAGACATTTAACCTTTAAAAATTTTTTCGATTTTTGTGTAGGAAACTATAATATAGATAAATATAATATAGGGAGATTAATTCTTTGGTTTTCAGATAATGAGTTCAATAAGTCAAATGATACAAGAATCGGGACAAATGAATAGAACATCAAATTTTCCTTCTCGACGTCATGAATCAGTTGAATTTTTTCCTGATAGAGTATTCGTTGGTGGATTTCCAGAAGATGTAGGCATTTTTTGTATTCGTTGGATTTCATAATAATAAAAAATATAGATGGAAGAATCTACATTAGCTGAATTCTTTGCCAAGTATGTTCCTGTAATAGAAGCCAAAATTCTACGATGTGAGGGCGCTACAAGAGGATATGGTTTTTTGACATTGAAAAATGAATATGATGCTAATAAAATTAAAAATCTGGTAAGAAGAAGTTTATCTTTGCAAATTCTATTCAGAGTTCAGAGAAGTTATATATTCAAGGACATAAGCTTAATGTAGGACCAGCAAGAAAACGTGTCTATACTGCATACCCAAGGACTGGCCTTAGAAACGCAAGCCAATATGCCTGTGTTACTTCTGATGGATATTTCCCACCAGGAGCATTTACTTTTCGATTTGATAAATATCCTCATTTCATTCCACATTCTTCGGTATGTTGGTCTTCTTTTACTCTAATTTATTTCTAGCCACAACGTCAATATGAACCTTTGTTATCGTCGTCTACATCGCAAATGAATAGTTCTTTTAAGGGAAATACTTTCTTACCTTCTAAAAGAGAAATAATAGGTATAATTTTCTAGAATTTATTGTATTGTTTTAGATTTACATGAGCCGAATAATAATATTGAACATGCATTATCTTCAAATTATTGTAGACCCTCACAGCCACATTCACCTCAACATGGATACGGTGCTCCAGTCAATTACCAAGTTTGCTTATTTATTATATTTATGTGATGCTTTTATTCAGGAACGTGTTGAACCTTCACTTGCTATGAAAACTATGGTTAATCCTTATTGGAATTTTCCACCACCTCAGTTCAATTCGCTTTATCTTCCCGATGGTGATGGTCCACGAAAAGCTGGCAGTCAATTTTCTAATAATTTATTACCGCCAATGGTAAAATAGTTATAATTAGTTATAATCTGATTTTATAGACTAGTCGCGCTCATATTCCTCCGTTTGTTAAACATTCCTCTGAATTTATGGCTAACGGTTTACCTTATGCAACTCAACCTATGGGTGAGGTGTACTTGCCCAGAAACAATAAATTCGGTTTGGTTCTTAGTATTCTGTCTTAATTTTTTTTTCAGATTCTCGACGGTTTGACTTCTCTGGAAGAGATTCCCCGAAGAATAGTAATAGTAATAATACTCTTACAAGAAAAACTTGCATTAACAAAGTAAGTCTCACGAATTTTGTAGTATATTTAGAAGGAACCTGATACAGTTTCCTTGAAACAAAAAATGGATCAGTTGCTTCTTGAAGGAGACGCTACCAAAGTTGATAATAATTACAAATGTTAGTATGTTTTCTTCGTTTATTTGCAGTAGAATAGTACGTGTTCGATTTTCAATATTTTGCCATGGACTGACATTATGTAATAATTCATACGTACATTTCATTTAGTAATTTTTCAAGTCTGTTTACATCTTTAAAGACTGATAAAGCTTCAATATTCAAAATGAGATATTATTGAAGTAATTTCGTATTTACATTTACAATTAAATAACCAGTTTTTGTAATATACAAGTTTATTGAAATCAGTTACAAGTAAAAAAAATTAAATACAACTAAAAAATAACTATTTCTTCTTTTTCTTGTGCTCCATTGCAAACATTTTAAAAGGGTTGGCAGTTTTGAACTTGATCTGTTTCGGATCCTTGATTTCTACTCGGCTAGTGCCACATAAACGAAGACCACCTATGAGGAGAGTAAAGTCGTTTATGAATTCAAGTTTACCACGTGGAGTTTTTTCATATATCGGCTTTTCACCTAACCACGAACGAACTGGAGCGATTCTAATACGTGTGGATCTTCGAACACCGGGGGGTGGAGTTTTAGGTACTACTAAATTAAAGTGAAATAAATAATACAGAAAACTAACAGAGAGGCCTCGGTCTCAAAATCATAGTCCTTCCCTTCTTATCATGATCATCAGCATCATCATCCTCTTCAATAACTGAATCTTCCTGGCGAAATGATTTTTTAGTTATTTTACTACTTTTATTCGAACGAGTACAGTATTCGTCATGAATAGCATGAAACATAGATAAATCCGGAGCTAAATGTTTTACAATATATGGGAGAAATAAAACTGACTTCTACGGCCTAGAGAATGACGCGGAGAAGCCATAGGAGGATGTTCAATAGCGGTAAAAGTACCATCATATGACACTTCATCCGGCGGTATTTCATTAGTCGGCATAGCTGACTTATGCAGAACTAAAAATCAAGGTAAATGGAACGAATAATATACCTCTATTCCGACGTGATTTAGGGGGAGAAATAGGATGAGAATGTTCTACATCAAACATAGATAAATCCGAAACTGAAAGAACATAATAATACATAGAATATATAAATCTGACTGTTGTCACCCAGAGAATGAGATGAAGAAGATAGAGAACGATGTCCCATGGTATTTGATACATTTTCAGTCGTCATAAAATCATGTGATATTTCTTTCGAGAAAACATTAGCTTTATTTACAGCAGACTGATTGGAAACTAAATATAAAAATAGTTACATAGGACAAAAAAAGTTTACCTCTGTCCCCTAGAGATTGATGAAAATAAATTAGAGGGGGAAGTTCCACCGTATATGTTTCGTTTTCCATCGTCGTAGATATATTATCATCTGCTGCTTTATCCAGGGACATTTCAGCTTCACCTAGGAACATATCAGTTGTCTTCATAGCTGACTGATCCGAATCTTAAACAGTTGACATATATGATAGCCAAAAAAAACCTTCACATTCTAAAGAACGACGGGGATCAAACGTTGAACCAATTGAGTTATTTTCCACAAGCATCTCTTCACCATTAGAAATATCCATATCATCGTCATAATTAATGTTAGGTTCGAACTTTGGAACCACCGATGTAAACGGATTAACATCTCCACCCATAATATCTGATATCTATGATAAATAAGTATAGTGAGATTTAATGTACTTGTCGCGTACGTATGCGTTGATGCCTAATTTTTGTTAACCTGTCTCCTTCTCCATCTGATATCAAAAATGAATCCTGCTAAATCCAACTGCTATCTATAGAAAATATACCTCGCTCGAAGAACTGCCACTTTCCTTTATACTGGGAATAGTTGTGCTCTGTTGACTACGGTCGCTTACATCGAGTCCAAGTGCAATTCTTCTTTGAGTTTCTGACACATACTTCCTTCCAACTGGACATGGATTTCTTTTTCTAGTCGTCACATAGCCTGTCCTTCCCATCTAAAATAATTTTAGAAAAATACAAATAGTAATTCAGTGACTTTCTAATTAAAATTTTTTAGTTAGAAAACATGAAATACAAAAAAGCAACCAACACTTCAAGCCAAAAGGCAATAGGTGAAATGAGAAAATTTTCAATGTTTTCAAACTAACAAATTCCGACTGGGTGCGACAAAACATGTAATAACAAGATTTTAACCGAATTCAAGGAAAAAACAGGTATTTCTGAAATGAGATATTAGACAAAAATAAATAAGCTATAGAATTTAATTTCAGCTAAAGCAAAAATCTACAAAATTGTTAAAAATCGACAACTTAAAAAAAGCGGTCTTGGCAAGCTCATAGGTAGCATTATCTAGAAAGCATTGAAAGAAGACGAATAGTTATCATTTGTTCCATTTGTCGTTGAAAAACAATTAAATTGGCGGACTGTTGAGAACATCGTAACCGAATTATCTGTAATCTTCTCTCTGCGAGCTTGAAGATCTGCAACCACTTTCGTAACAACATCAATAGCCAGTTTCTTTAGTTCTCCACTCATTATAGCTCCAGCTTCATATTCCTGTAAAGTTAGCAGATATGATATACTGGCTGACCTTCTGGATACGCGCAAGTTCCTCATCTTTTTCTAAGAAATATCGCAATAACTGGAAGCTCACGTCAATTTCACAATTACCACCCTTTGCAAGATGTTCTTCTTTTGTTGCTTGACCGCCCGAAAATGCATGTTTATTGATCTGAAAAACACCATAAAATCTTTCATGATGAAACAAACTTTATTCTTAATCTGCTTAGGTGTATCACTAATATAAATACAACTATTCGCATTGCTTGCAGCCATTTTTGTTTGAGCTCCCTAAGAGAATAATTATAAGGCCTTCGCTTACCTGAAGTGCGGGTAAAAAAGTGGAATAAATTAAAGCTGGCTTAGGAAACTTTAAGCGTGGTGCAACATCTCTAGTCATTCGAAAATATGGATCCTACAGTAAAGATAAGAAAAGAGAAAATAAAATAACCTGGTCAATAGCGCAGGGAATAAGGCAAGGAATATCAGTACGACTGCCAAAAATATGAGGAAATGATGTTGAAAATGCAGGAGCAGCTTCTATTGCCGGAAATGCAGCCTGAACACATTTAGTTTGGATAAAAAAGACACACCTTTCCCATACTATCTTCCAAAGTAAAACCAAAAATGGAGCGAGCCTGATTGGTATTAACACATTTCCAGACTTTCAGTATATTTTCATAAAATGCTGGGCTGCAAAAATTTTAAAAATGCATAATTGAGCTTACCACATATAGTCTAAATCATTGAATATAAAAGTGTTCCGTGGATCAAAGCCAACTGCAATTATATCTTTCATGTTCTCCCTTGCCATTTCTTTAGCTTCCTCTATAGACAAATCTTTCCATAGAACCTTTTCATCATCAGTCATCTGAAACACATGCTTATAAAGACAAATTAAAATTTACTTGAACAATCAATGGAACGTCAAAAACATCCTGCAGCCACTTTGTAAAAATGAATGGCACTAAGTGCCCAAGATGAAGACTTCCAGAAGATGGCCCTCTTCCAGTGTATAAATAAAATGGTTTTCTTTTCTCTTTCAAGTCTAGAATCATTGACAAATCCCTAAACAAATAATCGATAGTGTGAATAATAAACCTGTGGGCAAAAAACATTCCTCTTCGAAGTAAATGATGTGGCTTATGCCCAGTGATCTTTTCAAAACGTTGAAGAAGTGCTTGATCAATTTTCTGGCATCCGAAAGAAGCTACAAACAAGATAGAACATAGACCTTATCTACCTATTAACTTATCATAATCGACTCCTATAGCTGAAGCAGCCGAAACATCCCAAGGTGTAACCACGTCATCTTTTTGAGTACTGTCAGCACCGACGTCCATGCTAAAAACGTAGAATAGAAAGGAAATAGAACATTGCAAATAAAATGATAAGCTAGTATGGAAACATAGGAGAGTATGTCATCATTTCTGAAATTATACTATGAAACGAGTTATAGTCTACTAAAGGAAGTCTCGCTATTTTTTTTGGATCCTCTGCGAATTTAAGACAGACATTGAGTATGATTCCTTGATTGACAAAGACAAAATGAATTTCCATGAAGAAAACAAGAATGACTAACTTCTTCATCTGTCTGTGCAAGGGATGAATTCTTTGACACCTTTAACGGCGTTGGAATAATAAAGAGAGGGTGATAACGACGACGAACTAATGATGAATTATTGTTGTTTATCTAAAAAACGATCTAGTATAGCTGAATAATTCTGTCTTTGTCAATACTCAATGTCTGTCTTAAAAAATAAAAAAATAAAGAATAAAATGAAAAAAACTTCATATTTTCATAGTGAATAAAAAATAACCCAAAAATTTTCTGTTTTTTTTTCATTTCATTCTTTGTTATAATTTTTTTAGTAAATTCGAATTTTGCGCGACAATATCCAGACCTTTAAAAATGTTAAGTTATGGTGTCTTGTTTGACCAAACAATAAAATAAGGGACGGCCACTAAATGGAAAAATCCGAAATGAACACGGCAAAAAAGGAATGATTCCAAAAAGGAATTAGCAATTTTGGAATTGGCCGTTTTGGAAAATTCCAAAATGGAAACGACCCATTTCGGCCGAATTTGTACGTAATACGTATTATTCTTTGAAACACGGTGCGGAATGACAAAGATTCAATTTCACTCTTTCCTTTCTATCATTTTTATTTTCTAATATACTACTTCAAACAAAGAAACATAGTTGGAAATAAGATTTATTAATTTCACTATATTCTTCTCAACGCATTTACAACAATATCAATCTCATTCAAGGTAGGAATAGTAATAATTTCGGTGAAACTTTATTTCTACCAACGAATAAAATCTCCTATAATAGGCAAATAAGTACTTCTGTGATTTACGGAGAGTTGCTTATGATAGCTTTCGCAGTAATTAGTTGTTCGTATCATTCGAGAAAAATTATTTGTAAGACAAGACCACTCTTCTCGAGGAAATCTAGGTTGGGTTCCCGATGCTCCATAAACGTAGTTTCTTTCAAGATAAGAGAAATAAGCTAAAAATAAAAGAAAAGAAATGACTAACCTCTTAATTCTGGGAATATGATGTGATTTGTTTCTTGTTTTATTATCTCAAACACATCGGGAACAATTGCAGGATGAAAGAAAGGCAGTGCTTTAAGCCTATGCCATGTAGATTCAAGAGGCATTCCAGGCGACATTTCTTTTTTAAGTAATGATAATTTATCTTTCTGCCTCTTCCAGGCTTGCATCACATGAAACAGACATAAATGATAATTGCTACTCGGGAAATATTTTTTGAATGCATTACGCAGAGATGCTTCCATATCCAAAAAAACCTAAATAAAATTAGAAACAACCAACTGACCAGTACATATGTTATTCGGACTCCAAGACGAGAGAAGTGGTTCCGTTAAAATAACTTCAAGTAGTTGCTCGTACGCAATTGAATCCTTACTATCTAAGAATGCAAAAATAAGAGGCCTCGTTACTCACTTGGTGTTTTCTAGAGATAAACTACGAAAGCTTTACTTACTTTTCCATGAATTGTAAACAGTTGAACAAATGGTGATGGCATACAGTCAAAAGTACCATCACAATAAATTGTGTCACATCTAGCTAACATTGTAAAATCCAATTGCGACGCATATACTATAAGACGTGAATTATTGAACCGACGATCACAATATAAAAACTTATCACCTTCTAAACAAGAAATAAGTCTAAACAAAAATTCTAGCCTTCTGTCATTGTTGCTTTTCCTTTAATTAATTAATTTATTTAAGTGTAACGGGATCAGAGATTATCTGTCTTCTGCCGTCCTCATTTCCCTCTTCCAACCTTCTGGGTCGGTTCTAGCGCGTCTTGTCCAAGGTTCGCTGGAGGTGGCTGTGTTTATTCTTTTAATATCATCTTCCCATTGTATTTTTGGGCGGCCTACGGTCCTTTTGCCTGCTCTTGGAGTCCATTCCATTATTCTTTTCGGCCAACGCTCAGGTGACATTGTAGCAATTTTTGATGCCCATTTTATTTTTCTTGTCCACGCCATGTAGGAGGCGTCAGGGATTTTTACGGTTTCTTTTAATTTAGTATTGTTCACTCGATCCAATAGAGACCATCCCAGCATTGCTCTGCACATTCTTCTATGGGCTGCATTTAGTTTGTTCTTCTCCGACGTTTTTAGTGACCACGTTTCGCATCCGTATAGTAGCGAGGGGATGATGCATGTTAGGTATACTTTTCGTTTCATTTGGAGGCTAACATTTCTTTTTGTGATAAAGTTTCTGTGTCGGTTAAATGCAGTCCAGGCAGAGCATATTCTGCGAGTGATTTCTTTGCTATCATCTTTGAGCGAGATGGATACACCAAGATAGACAAATGAGGAAACGTATGGGATGTTGGTATTATCGAGCAGGATAGGTATATGGCTATCGTTTGTCATGATTACTGTCTTTTTCTTGTTTATTTGGAGCCCTCTTTTCTTGCTTGAATCTGCGAGTAGGGTAACCATCTTTTGTGCCTCATGTGCCGATTTTGCGATTAGAACTATGTCATCAGCATAACGAAGATGGTTTAATTGTTTCCCATCTATTTTGATACCATATTCGTCCCAGTCAGTTGATCTACAGATTTCTTCTAATACTGCATTGAATATAATAGGCGAGAGAACACATCCTTGTCGCGCATCTCGTTTGATGTTGATTTCAATCAATTCGTTCTCCAGTCTAATCTTTGCTTTGGCGGAGGAATATAAATTTTGAAGTAGATCGACGTATCCATTCTCAATTCCATGAGTTCTCAACGCATTCCACGCAGCTTCCCATTCAATATAGAGTCATAAGCTTTTGATAAGTCTATGAATACGAGGTATATTCTTAGGTTATAGGCGAGAGTTTTTCTGCTCAGCATAGATATTGACTGTATATGTTCTACGGTTGCGTAGTCTTTGCGGAATCCTGCTTGCTCAAGCGGTTGTTCTGATTCTAGTCTCGTGCCTATTCTGTGTAATATGATTCTGGTGAACAGTTTGTAGTACTCATATCGGCCTGTAGTTAGCAATATCCGATGCGGGTCCCTTCTTTGGTATCAATGTGATAGTGCTATCCATAAATCCATTAGGTGCAAATCCGTGGTTCAAGATATAATTGTATATCTTGCATAGATATGGGTTCTGGCATATTTTCAGCATCTGTGTCGATATACGATCTTGTCCTGGAGCTGATTCTCCTTTCATTTGGGTGAGCTGGTATCTTATTTCTTCATCGAGTATCGGGGGGATAGTGTCTTCATTTCTTCTACCATTGTCAAGTACTGTTATTGTAGATTTATATACCTCCTCAAAGTATTCCTTCACTTTATGTTTGTTTATTTTTATCGATCGTTTCTCCGTGATTGGCTCGTATATTTTCTTTGCTGATAGATTTTCTTTGTATCTTTTGATAATTCTTTTTTCTATGTCATCTTGGAGGGAAATGCGTATGAGTTTATTGATATTGGTGAATTCCAAGCGTGAAATTGGATCAGATTTGGATAGTAGTTTTCTTCTCTTTTCAAACAACTGTATAGTATTTGTAGATAACCTCTTTTCGCGTTGTTTAGGGACACTGGCAATCTTATGAGCTGTTTGTAGCTGTTCTACCAATTGAGGATACAGTTGCTGATTCGGTGAGTTGCTCAGCGTGTGCACCATCTGTTCGACAGCATATTGGAATAAGGTCCAGTTGGTGGTAGTCTTCTCTTTTGGCTTCGTAAACTTTTTCTTAGCATTCAATCGAATATCCAATCTGCATAGTCTGTGATCCGAACGGAAGTTGAATTGGTTAATTGCGTGGCATCTTAGTATGTTTGAGGTTGTCTTTACCAGGAATAGGTCGTATTCCTTGAGGGTTTGTCCATTTGGGGATCTCCAAGTCCATTTTCTACCGCTACGTTGTTTGCAAAAGGTGTTGGCGATTTTCCAACCATTTTGTGCGCTGAAGGATAGCAGTTGTTCTCCCCTTGTATTTCTTAAACCATATCCGTATTTTCCAACGCAGGTTTCGGATGGGTGTTCGCTATGTCCTACCGAGGCATTGAAATCTCCACATATTATTATGGTTTTCATGGAGTATTTTTGGGGGGTGATGGAGTTTTATATTTGCAGTCTTTTGAACTTTCTTTAGGAATGATTCGTATTCATTATCACTGGCATCTGCTGTGTTTGCATAACATTGGACCAACAATAAAATGTAGCGTCCGAATTGTAGTTCAATTGCGCAGCATCTGTCGAATATTGGGAGGAATCTTGTCACATTAGGGGTAAAGTGTTTTGATACAATGAATCCAACTCCTCTTCTTCTATGTGCTCCTCCGCTGTGGTATAATATGTGACCAGATTGAGTGAAGGTGTGTATTCCTTGTTCCATTTTCCATGTTTCGGATACTCCTACAATATCGAATGCAATGTTGGATAGCGCTTCCTCTAGCTCTAGGAGTCTTGGTGTTGTCGATATTGATCGACAATTTAGTTGGAACAACCTCAAGGTGGTGGGAGAGGTTGTGGGATTTGACATGACAGATCCTCCGTGTCGCGGTTTCTTTCCTATTTAAGCGGACAAGAATTGTAACCGACTGTCCGGTGGTGCGCCAAAAGAGGAAAAAATTACTAGAGGCATTTTATCTAATGCAGCAAAATCAGCGTGGAGCTTTGTACGTGCATTTTGAATGGCTTTTCTTTGCCTATTATGCGAGCCTAGAAAATTGAAAAATCTATAAATGACTAACACAATAATTGCACGACTTCTGTGGAATTTGTTAATATGGAATCTTCAATTATAACTTTTGTTTTTAACATCGGATTGTTCTTCGCTCGCAATTTCTGTTTTTCTCTTTCTACTTCATATTCAGCAACAGTAATATCAGCATCGTGGGTATGTTCATAATAAAGAACCTTTTTTCCACAAGGGTAAACACGTATCGCTGCTTTACAAATCCCAAAGGATCTCTAAAAATAATTACACAAATAAGATAGATAAACACTTTTTTTCTATAACATTCATAATATTTAGACCCGTCCTTGTTTAAACGTTTATAACGATAACAATAATTGTCAATTATTTGTAGCATAATTGTCTAAAGATTTTTTAATCACAATAACTAGGATAAAAACCCATGTAAAACTAAAAAAAATTAAAAAGAAAAGTAGAAGAGTGAAATTGAATCTTTTGTAAGCCTCAATAGAACTTGTCATTATTATTGTATAGAATTCAGTAGATACGCCTCAACACATTGTAATCATAACCTAAATGCAGCCACGCCCAAAGTGCAAGGCAGTCGCCGGAGGACTGGCATGACGATCGGCCGTGTCCTCCTCTCTCTTCCCCTCTCTCTTTCCTATCCTAACCCTCTGATGTATTAGTGACTATACAGTCCGTTTCATAATTATAGGGGCACCCCCTTTTTCACCGATTGCGCGGGCGCGTCATTTTTTTTTTGAAACGAGACTATCACCATTGAATTCAGGAGGGTTGAAAACCCCCAGACAAGTGTTGGTCAGCTGATCCATATCAAATATTCGAGTCATCGGGAAAATTTTTTCGAAAAACTCGAAGTTCAACCGTTTCATAATTATAGGGGCACTTGTATAAGTTAACAGAATTTATTTACAAAAGAGAACAGAAATGATTATTATTGTTATTTAATACTTAGTTGGCCCCCCGCGATTAAATGCGACTTCAAAAAGACGATTAGGCATGCTACTTGCCAAATTCTGAAGGAGTTGTGGCTCCAAAGCATCCCATGCAGCTTTCACCGCTTGTTTTAGTTCATCAACGCTACGAAATTGCTTGCCATTCGCATAAATTTTGCGGACAATAATCCCCCCAAATATTTTCGATTGGATTCAGGTCCGGGCTGCAAGCTGGCCATTCCAGAACGTCGATGTTATTAGCTTGAAGCCAGGTCTTAGTGGATCTGCTGGCATGAATGGCCGCATTGTCTTGCTGAAAAGTCCATCCTTGACCTGGGTTATTCTGTAAGAAAGGTAAAAGATTATCTCTAAGAACTCCCTGATAGTCGGTCGAGTTCATTCGACATCCGAAAAGATCACCTGGTAACAAAAAATGGTCGCTAGAAAAAACACTTACCTTTGTCCAATCCATCTGCTGGTTAGTCCTAGCAAATTCCAGTCTAGCTTCCTTGTGACGGTCAGTCAATCGAGGGGCTTTGTTCATAGGCTGTCTGACGAGGAAAGGGCAGCGATTTGCCACCCTCCAGACAGTAGTTTTCGATGCAGAAAGCTGCAAATCCGCACGCACTTGATTAACAGATATCATTGAGTTAGACATCGTTCTCTGAATAAGGCGGGCAGAAGCGGAAGAAACTGACCTGGGACGTCTTGATCGTCTCTTTCTTCCATAAGCACTCGGATTCCTAGCGTACTTGTCAATCAGATTGGCGGATCGGCCAAGCTGTTGAGCAATTGATCTGTGGGACACTCCACGCGCGAGAAGAGCATCAATTTGACTCTTCTCTGTGGCAGTGAGCATAGTTCCACGAGGCATGTTGCTAGATAATCAATCAGATATCATTTTTGTATATTTTAAATAACTTCTTCAGGGACTATGGTCGAGATTATACGGCTTGGTAGAAGTGCCCCTATAATTATGAAACGGTCGAACTTCGAGTTTTTCGAAAAAATTTTCCCGATGACTCGGTTATTCGATGTGGATCAGCTGACCAACACTTGTCTGGGGGTTTTCAACCCTCCTGAATTCAATGGTGATAGTCCCGTTTCAAAAAAAAATGACGAAAAAAAAATGATCGGTGAAAAAGGGGGTGCCCCTATAATTATGAAATGCACTGTATAAATATTCAAGCCTCTATGTGCTTAGAAGGACTTTATCTGGGACAGATATCATGGGACTCATTAAGCCCATTCGTTGACGAACGATGGTGGTTTACGCTTTGTCATTCCGCGCCGTGTTTCAAAGAATAATACGTATTACGTATAAATTCGGCCGAAATGGGTCGTTTCCATTTTGGAATTTTCCAAAACGGCCAATACCTTTTTGGGCCGTTTCCAGTTGCGTTTGGCCGTATTTGCCCGTTTCCATTATTTCCCTTGGCCATTTAGTGGCCGTCCCTAAAATAATAATCTCGTTTAATTTTTCTTATATTATTGTATTAAATTATCAAAATGTAATTTAGCAGGTGGTGTGTTAGGCTGCCGAAGGATGACCGAAACAGTAAATTATTTCAAAGATTTTATAACAAAATTTTAGAGATACAAATGTTTAATATGCAAACAACAGAAGGATTTTAGTTTGGTTACACTCTATGAGCATTTAAACTATCATCTGAAAGATAAAGGGTATATTTTTATGTCTATTGTATTTTGCTTTTAGCATAACAAATCATTTCGAATATAAATGTGTTAACTGTGAAGCTTATTTCACTAATCGTGTCTTCATGATATGTCATAAAATGGAACCCGCCAACAAGACTCATAAAGTAAGTAATAATGTTACAACTTTTTATTTTCAGATTGAACGTCTTGATGTTGATCTTATTAATCCACAGGAAAATACAAGCTTAGTAAAGAGTGTTACGACGTTAACAAAGGATTATCTTCGTTTTAGGTTTTGTGTGGCGGGTGGAAACGGTAAAACATTTATAAGCTATATAAAATGTAAATATATAGGAGCATCAAAAAACTATAATCTTCCTCCTGTACCCGGAACACCTCCTCGCGCCCTCAATACTCCGGGCTATATGCCACATACACCAATTATGTCCCGTAATATGATGACCCCTCCAAGTAAGCTATATTTTGGTCACAATTTTGTTTTTAGGGATGGCTAAATTTGATACAAATCAATCCAAGGACTTCAGTAACTGTTTTGCAAATGCAACTCCTTCACGTATGGCTAGTAAGTTAATTCACGTTCGGTTTTTGAATTATGCAGCTCCTACTTATGATAAGACTAGTATTGATGATATTGTTGGACAGTTGTTGAATCCAGATATTTCGGCGCAGCTCATTTCTGCACTACAAGCTATAAATAATACGTCAAATATTGGAATTTCTTCTGAAAGAAAAGATGGCTATAGGTATGGCAGTTTTTTTTCAATGCTAGTAATTGCAGTAATTATCGTGATAATTTTGATTTCAATAGTAACGATGGATATAGAGAAAGCAGAAGAGGAGGCGTAGATAGATCCCCTGGCCGTGACACCTTTAATAATGATTTTGGAAAAGAACGTGATAATTTTCGTGGAAGAGGCGGAAGGTTTGTGTTAATTTTATTAAATTTAAATTCTAGGAGTGGTCGTGGTGGTTTTCGAGGCTCAGAGTACCGTGGCAGAGGAAGAGGAGGAAATAGTCGTTTTGGAGATCAAGTTGATTTCAGTACCCGATCTAGTTTCGCAGATCGAGAGAGGAATTCGGAGCGGTATATTATTGTAGTATCTAGCATTTATTTTATAGTCACTCACGTTCTACTTCTCGTTCTCCTCACAAAAGGAATACTAACCAAGAACGGCGTTCTTATTCACGCTCACGTTCGCGTTCTAATAGTCCAGACAAGAAAGTGAGGCCAATAAAGAAGTTTGAACGTAGATCGTACTCACGATCTCCGCAGAGTGATTAATTTTTGTTGTGTTATTTTGTAGGTTTAACTGTTTATATAGTTTTTGTTCTATAAAAATGAATCCTGTTTCACGACAGTGTTCGCTTTGTGTAACGAGGGTTTTCTTCGGGTACCGGTTGTCTTTTTGTCGCCATCTCGACCGCCTTGGGCGTCATTTGACCTTACATGTACGGCTTTCTCCTTGTTCTATTTCCTTTTGCGTTCTGCCAATTCGAGGTTTTTTTTCCATACCAGCAATTTCTTCAGATAAGAGATAATGTAATAAATCTGAATACAAATTTTAACCAAAATAGTTATGAATGCAATATTTATGATGAAGCTACATTTTGTCAGCAGGTATTTTTTTTTCAACTTATTTAATGTTTTAATTTCTTTCAGGTAGTATTAGATCAACGTGTTTCCCTTGTAGCAATTTCTCATCGTTGTTCATGTCCTTCAGGCTATAAATGTCCAAGTGATATAATGGAATCTACCCATGTCACTCAGTGAGTTTATAAACGCCGAAGAAACCATTGTTAGATGCGAATGGGACGAGGAGAGACACTGGAACCGCTGTCGAATGCGATGTACACCGATCATTTAAATATCTTTCTTGTTCGAATAAATTAAAAAAATTGATTGTTTCAGGTATCAGTAAAGAATATCCAAATAGACACTGCCGTTCCCCAAGAGAATGCTTTCACCCATCTAACTCAATTTCGTTGATTTGTTGTACGGTAGTTGTCGTCTTCTTTGTCAGCGGCTGTCATCACACTCTGACATCTTCCGGACGGCTGCGGCTCTCCCTCGAGACCCTGTCACCCAGTCGTTCTCTTCCCTTCTTGATAATTTAGAAGGCGACTTGGTTGTGTTTGTACTGCCCGAGGCGTAGTACTATTTGATGGTAGAGTCCCGGTTATCAGTCTCAGCTATCACAAACTGACCATGCCAAAGAACTTTTCCCGCTTTACTTTATGTGCGAAGAGATGACGATAAAGAGGCACGAGAGGCTCAACGAGATCTGGCTGTCGTACCTACGTCAGACGAACACATCGGATGAGCCTAAGCCGGTTGAGCTATACTATGCGTGCTGCTGATAGAGAAAGAAATCTGCCCCCCTTGACCAGACTTTTACACTCTTTGCGCGTATCTTTTGCGATTAGAATAACGTAATATCGGAGAACTGAGATCTCTTTCAACTGACCTCCCCGGCTGGCTGTAATGCTTCCCCTGACCATGGCTCTTCACATAGCTCATAGCTCTCTTCCGCACGCGTATTACTACTGAGGCTGCTGTGTGACGCTTCCCCGCCTTTCCGCCACCATTTCAAAATAACACATTCCCCCATGACTACAATAGGAAATGTTCCCCGTCTCTTTCCATTTCGCTGCAGACCTTCGTTTTCTTATAACCTTTGATGATCTTGGATAATTAGTAATTATTACGAGACAGTTTCAATTTATCTCCAAAAATATCAAGATAAACTTGGTATACTTGAAATCAGCAACCCAATCGAGAGCTTCATTTAATTGTTCAGTTTTGGTTGTCAATTTCCACATAATTCTACTTTTTTTCACTCAGTTGTCTATTATTCAACAAGAAAAATCTGTAAAATCAATACAGTTTGGAAAAGAAAAATAGAGAAAACTTATTTTGTTTTTTGACCACTGCGAATAGTACAGGACCCTGCTTGGTGGTCACTCTCACCCTTATCACCTCCTTGTCGTCTTCAATGATCTTCTTTATCGCTTCCAATTGTCGTTTTCTCCTCCTGCCACTTCGACTTGTATTGTTCACGCGTATGCGTAGTAAAAAGACTCATGCCCCTCATTAATTGAACATGCTCATATGCTTCACACTACAGCCGTCGTAACATCGTGTGGATCAGCTGTCAGCCATGCCACCGCTGTTCTAGCAAGCAAAAAATGACCAAGAGACATGTAATATACTACATAGCTAAATAGTAAAACAATAATCTTTTTTAATAAGGGCCTTTGACTTTAAAAAGGGAATAATTACGGGCTCAGAAGGCGATTTATTCCTACCAGGTGTAAGACATTCTTCTTCGAGACTAGGTCATCATTAGACATAAGAGAGCTTTTCCCAGCCCCCGGGTAATGGCACATATACCGTAGTCAAACTTTGCCATTCATTCCGAAGATGTCAACATGACATCCTCCCGCTAGACTGCATCTACTGTAGTTCTTTGCCTCTTTCTGTCTTTTGCGAATTAGGAGTAGTAGAAAGTATTTTCGCAAATATACGGAACGTTTTAAAAATATTTTTTTCAATGATTATTACATTTATTGTATATAGAACTCGCTATTACTTAATAATTTATATACAACAAAAATCTTTGAAACATTAAGTCCCGTACTCCTGGTGAAAATACAACCGGCTATCTTTGTTACGAATCAATTGGTCAGCTCTGCTTATGGAAATGTGTCCAGTAAAACCAGCCTCGCTTCTATGTTGGTAATTGTCGATTCTCGACTGCCACGGGTAGCTTCCGTTCTGCACCGTCGAATAGGTTCATTTACGGGGAGAAAAAAGGAGAATGATAAACATTGGACACGGGCTATTACCCGACGGAGAGGCCGGGGGGGGGGGGGGGGAGCATATCTACCGTAGCTTTAACCTAATCTCTTCATTCTCCCTTCTTTTTCATTTCGCAAAAGATATATCAATATGATTCGTTATGTCTTTTCCCTCACTTTATCGTTTTAATTTCGCGACAAAGCTAGTCGTAGATTGTATAGGCGCTGGAACTTTCTGCGAAAATAACTTCCTTTGTAAGCACAAATTCTGTTTTTCGCCTAGGCACAGCTACAATTCTCCAGTCGACGATGTACAGAAATACTGACGGCAAGGGATTATACAAATTTTGTACGCCTTGTAAGCCAGATATATATGGTAGCTTTCGACTTCATTAAAATTACATCATAGAACTCTAGTTATTAGCTGAATATTTAGAAATTCCCTATAGAAAACTACCATTTTTTCCGGAAAATTGTAAATCACATAATGTATTTCCTTTAAATTTGCTTCACCCTTTTTTCGTACTTTTATTCGGCTTTTTTTGTTTTTCAAAAAAAAGGAGAAAAACAGTAAGCAGTATTCAATATATGTAATATATGATGTCTAATTCGCTCTTTTTGCTACATTTTGATTCTGACTTCTACTTCAAAATTTTAAATTAAGTACAGAAAATATATAATTGTTTGCTTATAAATTATTCCATTTTTCAATTATCAAATATATTTCTAACTATTTTTTATACCACTTAGACCGTTTATAGGTAAGAAAAAAAAAGAAAATAAACACAAAAAACAATGAAAAAAGAATGTTACCATAACCCGTCGCGCCATCGTTGTCACATTCAAGCAACGCCGCTCCTATATACCAAGTACGTAGCACTAGTGAAGTTTTTTTCTTTAAATTTTAATTTAGTTTTAAGTTCTGCTCAATTACCAAATACGTTTCCAATTTCTATGTCAAAATTCCCAAAACTTTTGAAAAGACTAATTCTTATAGGCAGAAGAAGTAAATGTTTTGTTGAATGACTGATTTTTCGTTTTTAATCGTATGGTCAATGAATACAAATGTCCATTCCATTCTCTTTGACTCGCTCTTTTCTTTTTCTTCGTTTAACTAGTCAGGACAGCACACTCACTGTACAGTCCTTTCGTAATTTCGTACATGAATGTAATTCTATTGGCCGGCGTGCGAAATGGCGCGCGCCACGTAATAAATGCAAGCGAACTTTCGGAGGGCGGTGAATCGCTCCGAGCGACTTCTGGAAATGAAGAGAAGACGACAGCGGCTTCTCGTCGCCTTCTCATCTGCCATTAACACATCCATTACGGTAATTATGCGCAAAAATCTCATTCTTCGTCTTTATAAGCCGGGTCACGCTCTTATCCAGATCCATCGTCAGATTATCTAACCCCCGTCTCTCTCTTTTCCCTTATGCACTTTGTGTCAACCAGTCGAGAACTGCCTTTTCTGACGCGGGATGTAGAGAGGCTTTATGGCGATGGCCGACGATTATCTGAGAGAACGCGACAGGATTCTCGTTGCCTCCTCATTAGCATGGCACAGAGGGCGGACAGGAGGGGTAAGACCGGATAGAGGAACATAGGTGACGAAAGAGGAAACACTAGACAAACAACAGCCGATGTTATTTTGAAATCATTAGCCGATTTTCTTGAGCTTATCCTTGTATAGAGGTTGCTCATTGTACATCTCTAGGTTCTTCGTAGAATCTACTGCTTGGGTCAGAGCAAATATTGTGTTCACACTTGGAACTAGAATCATGAACGGTTTCTTGACATGCAAAAACTTTACACCTATACTATTTATTGAATTTGGAGAAAGTGATTTTTATTCGTATAAGAACTCCTTCCTTCCTTCCGTCTTTCAACAGGTCTCTCCCGACCTCCGGCTCGGCGTCCTCTCGCCGGTCTTCCCGTGTCCGGCGCGAGTGTCCAGCAGAGCTTCGCTTCGGCAGTGCAAACAGTCCGCTATTTTTGTCGCGAATTCGAGGCGGGCGAAGCGATCGCCGGAGGGGGGCACATGTGAACCAACATTTGCTTTCCATCAGCTATTCCACACACGGATTCTGTACACCGGGGAGTCGGCCAACCAGCCAAAAAATAGAATGAATATATCGGTCAATTCCTCTCTGTCTACCAACTGCCACCTCTCTTTCTCGCTCGGCCAGGCAGGAGACCCTGATTACGTTGAGGACTGGAGTGGATCCAATTTAGTGGAGTCACAAAGATGTCTCAACTAACACGATTCTTCTAGTTAGGCGCGGGTGTTGACAGCAGTCGACCGTAAGAGATGTTTGGGAGAGAGGGACCTTCCTCAGCTATATTGTAAGGGGGGGGGGGGGGGGGTTGGGGGATACGGTAATAGCCGAGAAAAGCCCGCCTAATCCTATCATCATTAAGCTGTCATTGAGTTTTTTGAAAGCTTTCTAGAGTTATTACAGTTTTAACTGTTTCTTTTATCATACCTTCTTATACCTTCTCTTCCCAAACATCTCAAGAAACCTCTTCAGAATTTCTTCCTTAGCCCCTTGCCTGGCTTAAAATTAGCTGCTTGACGACGCGGATGCGGCTAGCGGCCAGCGAGAGAGAGAGAGAGAACCCGCTCTCGCCCTTTCCGCACGCCAGGCCAACCAACCGGTCAGCCGATTACTACCTGTATAAGCCTCCCAGCCCTCCATCGGCATACCTCGTTTTCCAGCCGATGGAATATACAGAAAGAGAGTGACCTTTTTAAATAGAGACGCAGCTAGATACATATCTTGTGTTCTGGGATTTTTGGAAGAGGAAACTGTACGGTTTTAAAATGGCTCTCTCCATGTGCAAATAGCTCTGGGTCCCTGGATGATATTTTGACGGAGGCGGGGCCACCCGTTCTTCTTCCTTCGCCTTCTCCAGGGATTGTCCCGGGACACGACCCGTTTGCCGTTCCCTTCCTTCGTCGTCAAGCTAATGAAGTCGTAGAAAACTGGCTGTTTTTCCCTACTCGAATCTCCCTGACCTCGAGGATCTCGTTTGGTCCTTGCCACCTTGCCCCGCTGGCTAACATCAGCCAGCTCTCCCGCCCCTCTCACCCCTGTCCAGACTCGTTTTGTGCCCGTCGGCCCTCTCTCTGGTCACCCGCCGTCCACCTCCAGCTTACGCAACCTACACGACCAGTCTTCATTCATTTCCCTATACTTCTACGATATTCGAGATTACTGTACTTCCACGACCTTACAACTTTCTCTGGAAGAGAGGCGTCATTTTCAACGGCATTTTTAGTCATTCCCGACCAGCCACAACATCAGCTGCTTTTTTTTTGCCTTTCTGCCAGTTTTCTTTTTTTCTATACAACCCTACACTTTTTTTTGGCTTTTAAATAAAGTAATGTTTTTAAATCTATGAGAATTTTAGCTAGAACTTCTTTCTTCAAAAGGGAATGTTTTACCACTGCCCTATAGTTCCTGCATTCCTTTTCTTGATTTTCATTTCAATATAGGCTTCGAATTTTTTTCTTCATTGCTTCAAACTCCATCCTTCAAACTTTAAATTTTTTTCTCCTCTTTTCGGCATTACCGTACCTAGTTTGTTTTTACTTCTTTCTTCTACAGTATTTGCTTTATTTTTTGTATCTACTCGTCTCTTAGGCTGTGACCAGACGACATCAACAATACAAGTTGTAGCATTGGGTTTGGTAATTCAGTAATATATCTTGAAAACTAAATTATTTCTGTCCATGTGAAAGATCTAATCATCATTTTTGTTTATAAAATTGTAAGTAGAGATTGGAAAGAAGAAACATTGGACATCTTCTAAAGCTCAATTGAGATTAAAAAAAATCTCTGAAACTCATTTTTCTTTAAATTATGCTCCTCTTTCAGATTATTTTAACCTCAATCTTACTGTAACACTTCGTCTTTTTCTTTTCATTTTCTTCACTAATATCACTCTCTACCTTTAACCTTTTTTTTCAGCTCCTGGTGCAGCTCTTTCTGTATCGACGTGTCGGAAGTGGCCGCCCTTGCCCCGTCGTCGACTATGGTGAGCTCGTCCTCTTTCCGTGTCCTTTGTCTCCCACAGGTCACCCACCTCCTGCCAGCCACCCGGCTAGCAAAAAAAATGCCGGTCGGGTTTCTTTTTAGGTCATAGCCATTCCTCACCTCCTCTCCTCTGAACCAGCCGGGAGGTCAGGAAGAGTCCTTCCCCCGAGGGCAAATAGTCCTCACAGCCTGTATGTGTTTGTGTACAAATTGTTTCAAACATCGTCGGCGATCCTGTCTCTTTTTCTCTCTTCCTAGGAAGTGTCGGCTGGGGGGGGGGGGGTCAAATTCGTCATTCGGCGCTTCTTTTAGAGAGCCAGCAGGGGCTGTACTGTTCCCTCCCTCAGATTGTTTTGCATCCATCCTCCTGCCTCTACCTGGTCTCTCTTCATATATTTCCTCTCTCTCTCTCTACAGACGCCTGGGTAATTAGTCGGGCCCTTTCCTCACCTTCCTTGTTTTTCCCTTGGCCACAGAGAAAATACCGGCGGCTATTTGCCCAACATGTCTCTCTCGTCACTCTTTTTTTCCTTCCCGGTGTGGACCAGTCTCGGCGAGAAAAAAAGTGTCGGTCGCTGGCCGGCAAATGTCCCACGATTTCCGGAATTTTTCCGCGACCTTATAGTGGGCGGGGATGCCAGGACAAAATGACAATCGCCACGACGACTGGAACGTTTTTAGCCAACACCCAACAGGTTGCGTGCCATGCGCCTCGGATGACCGCAACGACCGGTCCACGAGGGGCTAGAGGCTGCTACAGGGGCCGGCTGCCAGCCAACAACTCGTCCGCCGCCCTTTGAACGGGTCGAGCGAACTTTATACGTCCTCTTTTACTAGTCTCTCTCTGGGCAAAGGGGTTTTATTTTTTAACATTTTGGGGAGCCGGATGAAAATAAAACAATATCCGTAATCTAGTAGAGTTCAACCAGGGTTCATAAAAAAAACCTTTCCAATGCCGCTACATGTATCTTTTTTCTTTAAAATTTGTGTTCCACATATAGTTCCTTGATCGCGTATCGTATTTATCTTTTTTACTGACTTCCTCCAATCTTCTGACCAGCTGCCTTGACTGTCTCGCGATGTTCTTTTGTAGTTAAACCCGCTCTTTTCTTCCCCTTTCGGTCGTCGATCCCCCGCAGGGCAATGACCATTTCGCAAAGGGCTAACTGTCCACTGTTCTAACCTCCCAAGAGAGGACTGGTCCTATCCCTTGCCTAATCATCCTCTTTTCCAGACTCTCGGGGAGACGACCGCTGGCACCGACTCGCCGTTGGAGATACCGCGTCCGGTGGCTCCACTCCCACAATTTAGTCCAGCTGTGATGGCAGCTCAACTTCAGATGTTCAATAATCCTCAACTTTTGGGAATGATGCAGGTAAGAGCCGTACAGTTGTCTGTCTGCCGTGTTTGGAATACGTTGATTGTGCTGGACTTTATTTGCTTTTCCATTCTGCCGGGCCCGTATGTGGCCATTGCCGGAGGCGATTCAGCTGACCACACCGACGAGAATAGATGGTTGAATCAGTCTCTCTTTCAGCTCCAGGGCTTGTATCGTAAATATTGAGGGGTTGATGGAGTGGAGAAAAGTAGAAAAAAAGTCCTGGCACGGTGAAATTGGCAATTATTTCGTTAAAGCTAGAGCCTTACTGTTCTGCGGTCGAAAACAAGTTTGTGTTTACACAATTATAAGTATTAATTTATAATTTCAGTTAAAAAAAAGTCATTTATTTTTTTTTTCAAAAATATCTAATTTTTGTACTCACTTCAATGCCATTAGTCCCAAAGCTCAATAACAGTAAAAACTGTTTCCTGATCGCTTCCTAAGTGCATCAGTCCTGGGCTCCATCGTCCGGGTCTGTTTGCCAGTCTTGCCCTTGGGTTCTTCGGCGCTGTTTGACTGCGATTGGCTCCATCGTCCTCGACAGCATACAAACATCCTCTCTAGATTCTTCCGGATTTACATTTAACACCGTCGCAGCCGAAACCAGCAGACAGCCGGCTGCCCTCTGACCTCGACAGTCGACTGTTTACCCGCCCTTTAACCTTGGTTGCGCCACTCGAAACGCGTGTCTCCGCCTCATCGCTGACCTCTTTCCGGGGGGTCATTCGAGGTCCCAGGGTTATCATGGCACATCTTTGTTGTTCTTTTAGCCATCTTCTTCTTTCGTAATTCCTATGGTAATTCGAGCAGTTATTAGAAGGGAGAGGAAGCAAGCTGAAAACAGTCGTCTGTTTACCAGACCTTTTTGCCCTTTTATCATGAGTTTTGAAAGAGAGGATGATCACAATAATACCAAAAAAAAATTTACGCCACAAGGAAGCGAATCATATGCTGTCTTCTGGTATATTTTTTTAAAAACAAACACTGTACTACACTGTTTATTTTAATTTAACCTAAGCACATCTAATTATAGCTTGTGCACTCGTCCCCTCGTAATAAGGGCTCGGTGAGCTGACTCAGTGGCCCACGTGAACTCTTTTCCCCCCTTATCAGCTACGACCCCACAATACCCTCTCCTTCTCAGTCTCCAAAGAAACATTTTTTTTCAGGCAGCCGCACGAAACTCCTTACTACCTCCGGCGTCTAGGGCGCCACTTCTCCCGCCGGCTATGCCAAATCTTCTCCATCATATTTCCGCTATACGAAATGTCCAGGTGAGTTTTTTTTTCTTTCTCTCTCTCTCTCCTTATTATTGACACCGGCCTGTCTGTACTCTCGGCCATCTCCTTGGAAACCGAACCGTCGTGAGAAAAACAGTGCGTCAGAGGGGGAAGGGAGCGGATTATAAGCCGAGAGGAGTGGTCGTGGGGGATTCAAAAAATACAGAAAATTTCATCGGGCTAAGGACAAGGTTGACGCGACGGGCTAGATGACCTTCCAGAACACGTTAGTCGTCGTCCCGAGGGCGGTCGCCGCGTCCAGATCCCACTTGATCCCCACCAGTCATGACACAAGAGACAGAAGAAAAAGAACTCGATAATAGTCAATCTCTTTAGAACCGGTGGGGGGTCGGCGGAGGAAGAAGGGGGGATGGGCTTAAATAATAAAAAAATATTAGTCCGGTTAAATTTAAATAGTGTATCATTATATTATGCTATGCACCGATCTCTGGTTCGGTTAGCTATAAGAGTTGCAAGTTCTTTTCTCCCAGTGTCGGATCAACTAATGAGAATGGAAAGGACATCCTCTAATCCTCAAAGATAGTCACCGGCGGCCTCATATACATATGTTTGCGAATCAATGCCACGTCAGAATCGTCCTTCTCTTTCCCCCCTCTTTGATAAGAAGAAGAGCGCCTCCGGGTCACATGGCAGGTCAAACTCCGCCCCTCATCACCATCACCTTCTCCCCTTGCCAACAACAAGGGGAATCCGTGTTGTTGGCCGGGGAGGCACCTGCATTGATCGTGTGCGGGTGGCCTATGACCCGCCGCCTCCCGCATAGTATTTCAGTCATCAGTCAGACAGCCAGCCGACTGACTGGTAGTTTTCTCAGCTGGTCTTGTTTTTTATTTCCCTCTCTCGCTGCCTGGTCAGTTGTTTTTGTGTGCGCGCCATTGCGAAGACGACGACGGCGGGTAAACGAGAGTGTTCCCAGAGAGAGAGAGAGAGAGAGAGATCCATTCGAGATCCAGGTGCGGGAGTTGATTTATGTTTTCCATCTGTGAGTATATGCCTCTTCGTTTCCTTCTGACTTCAGGTCAGCTGTCCTTTGACTCAGTAAGCATTTTCTTTGAAAAGAAACGGGGAACGTCTCTCATTAGTCGGCTTGCTCACCCTCTGACCTCTAATCATTCCATTAGATGACAGATCTGAAAATTACTGAAACTCACTGGGAACTCTTGGCCATTGTTACAAATATTCTGCTCAAAATAAGTTATCTCTAAGACCCTAAATTTGTGTGAAAGTATTCGAAAATGTCTCCTATATTTTTCACCCATCCTTTCTATCTCCTTCACTCCCCATGTGCCTCAAATAATTCTCAGTTTCAGTTGGCCAATGCAGCAGGAGTTATGAATGTTCCGCGCGTGCCGCTTACCTCAGCGGACATGCGTGATGCTCCGTCTAGAGAAGCCGGTGAAATCTGCGTTGTCTGCGGGGATAAGGCCAGCGGACGACATTATGGTGCCGTCTCGTGCGAGGGATGCAAAGGTTTCTTTAAAAGATCCATCCGGAAACAGGTGGGATTTTTATTTTTTCCTTTTACAAATAATTCCTTTCAGATCGGTTATGTTTGCCGGGGGAATAAAGACTGTCCCGTCACAAAATTCCACCGAAATCGATGCCAATTCTGTCGACTGAAAAAATGTCTCTCGATGGGTATGCGAAGTGAATGTGAGTCCCTTTCCTCCCCCCTTTTATCACCTGCCAGCCGGAAATAGCCTTGCCTCGAGGCGTAATTGGTCTCAAATATTCAGCAAAACCTTCGTATTTCATCAAAAGACGATCCATTTTTAGCTGTCCAAGCAGAACGACGCCCTGTTCAGCAGTCAACAGCCGACAGTCCACCCACCATGGTCTCTTCCTCAACGCCTCGAAGTACTTCGTCGGTTAGTAGTCGGCTTCGATTCTCGGCAATTATGCCAATTAGAGGGGAGAATGCGTAGAATCGCAGCAGAGACGGTGTGACGGCATTGACCTCATTAGAGGGAAAAGCTGGTGAGGGTTAGGCAACAAAATATATGTGGTTGTTTTTGCGTCGAAGATGGCATTTTTAAGGATAGTGATGCATTACTAAGATGCATTTTCTGCTAAAATAAGTCAAATTTTATACGCAAAGGTATTGTTGTGATAGTTTTGAGTTAATATGGGCCGTAGCCTAATTATTTAACTTCCACACCTTCATTTTTTAGCAACTATCCAGCAATACCCTTATGAACGGACTGTTAGCCATCGTCAAGACGGAACAAGAGAATCAGGAGAGGCTTATGATGAGTGGAAAGAAAGACAATGACAGTTCGCCGATGGGTTCTGCTGCCAATGAAGGCGATTCTCCGACACAAAATGAATTTGTTTCGGATATGAAAAGAGTAAGCAGTCTATCAGAAAAATAATGATTACATTTTTAGGAATCCATGGGTGAAGAAGAATCTGGAATAGATGTGATGACAGTCATTGGACTAGCTCCATCGGCCTCTCCCTCCTCCTCCAATACAGCTTCTTCCATCAGTGAGGATGGACCAATATTCAACACAGACGTGAGATTTTCTCAATTATTTTTGATTTTTTTTCTTTTTAGAGGTCACGGTTTCATCTACCTGTTCCCCAACCCGCTCCAGCTGATCTTAATATACAGTTCATATGCGAGACGGCCTCAAGGCTGCTCTTTTTATCAGTACATTGGATGAAAGACGTCCGTATGGGGTTAAAGTGAGTCGTTTATCATTTGGTCCGGCCAGTCTAAATAGTGCATTGCGATTACGCGCGCGGTATAGGACAGACCCTGGTTCAATTCCGCGGGAATGAAGAAAAACTTATACGCGAGTTCTATGAGTGTATTCTCTAAGAAGTTCTGACCTTTTGCATAGCTCAACTTCCCAGTCTTTTCCAATATTTTAGTAAAACTTCCGCAAAAAATGTATCATATCAAACTAAATATTAAGGGTATTTTTTTTCAAAATACGGTAAAATGTTCTGTATCTTCTTTCTCTGATGTTGTCTATGAATTCGCAAAGTATTAATTCTAATTGAAAGAAGTGATAGGATCACTACCGGTTAAAATAAAGAAAAAAATAACCGAAACCTGTCCTTTTTTCTAAAGAATTTAAATAAAAATTCAGATCCTCCTCCCTTGAGGCTGTTATGAAAACAAAATGGTGTGATCTTTTCATCTTGGGTCTTATGCAGTCGGCTGATCATGTCGGATTGCGAAGAATGTTGGACGCAATGAGCCAACATTTATCCACTTGTTCAAAAATTGGTCAATTAAAGCAGGAGAAATTTGAAGAGGTCGACCAGCAAATTAAACAGCTCCTCCAACTCGTCCAACGATTCGACGACATCAAACTCAGCGCTATTGAATTCGCCTACCTCAAACTTATCTCATTTACGGCTAATGGTTGGGGTTTTTTTTAGGAGAAGAAGACATTTTTTTAGACCTTCCATCCTCAACGTGTAGCAATGAGACGAAATCATCGAACCTGTTGGCTTGTCACGAACTTTATGAACATGTTATGAGCAGCAGTTCGTGTAATGAGGACTCTAATTCGGAGGATAATGAGACACATATAACTTCACCCTCGAGTGCAATAGCCATAGAAAGGTCGGTAGAGATTATATAAGGGATTATAATTCGATTAAAAAATATTAGGAAGAGTATTTTGTAAACAACCATTAGGGAATACGGCCAATACTATTTTTGCTATTTTAAAATTATATACATTTTAAAAAAGGTCAAGTGGTTAACACTATGTTGCCTTTCACTTTCTTTCCCAAGTTTTCGATTCTCCCACAGAGGTTGAGTGGCCAAAGTCAGTATTTCTTTTCTTTTTTTCTTCATCATTTCACAATTTTGATATTGCATTTATCTAGCAATCTAGAATATCTATAGAAAAATTATTTAGAATGTCAATTGAAAAACTCTGAAACGCTTCAAAAATTTATTTCTAATTATTTTCAGATATTCTCGCCTCCTTCAACTCCTGCCGTGTCTACGATGGTTTAAAGAATCCGTACTGGTGGAACTTTTCTTCTCCGGTCTAATCGGCAGTCTCAGTATTGAAACGGTTATTCCCTTCGTATTGAAAATGGATGTTCTCAATATGTTTGAACGACGTGGTTCGGATTCTCTTCTGCCGTCGTCTGGCTCGACAACATCATCTGGCGAAGAGGCGGCGAGTCTCTTCTAATCTTCATGTATCATAGTCTTCTTCTCTCTCACGTGCTTTCTTTCTTCCTGTGAATTCCTCAAAATCTACCATATCCATTATCATCATTTTTATTCATAGAGCAGACTTCTATCCCGAGTTTTTTACCCGGTCTTACCGCCCGGTTACCTCCTCAATTCCCCGCCCATTCGTCGTCTCTACAGTATTGTTTTTTGTTCGGTTTTAGGGGCTTTATCAGTGTTTGAGCTTTAGCGAGAATGGCTAGCGCCAATGTTTAAAAAAACCTCCACAAATGTCTTTGCAATATTTGTATCTCTCTCGTCAGATTCTTGCTCCCCGTTGTGTTAGATTATGGATAGATATTTTATAATATAGTAGAGCGCGCTAGGTATTTCTCCCATCGCCTTTCTGTCTTTTTTCCTTCCTTCCTATCATCAGTTGTTGAAGTGTTGCAATCACACAAGAATTAATTTAAACGGCTTATAAATAAATATTGAATGTAATTAAATATTAAATAATTGAAAATATGTATTTGGAATACTGTATAAAAAGGGGTGAATGAAGCCTTAGAAGTCGTTTTTTTCTCTTGATAGTTTTTTGGTTGTTATGCTTGAGAAATTGAGAAAAATGCTTGAGGTTGTTATGCTATAAAATGCACAAAAATCAAACATTTCACTTAAAATCGCCTCATGCTCCAATTATTTCTATTCACATACACTGCTGCTGGATCAGTAAAATAGTAACATTGGAAGAAATCTGCCTATATGAACCAGAAATTAGTAGAAAAAAAACTCGGTAAAGGTATATTGCATATTATTTTACAATGTTTTTTTTTAAAATATTTTGCCTCTAAAGGTTTTACTTTTTAGACATATATCTTCAGATGAAAAATTTAGAGTTAGAAATTGGCCTAAGAACCATATTCTTTTTCAATAAGTGAGAAAATAAAGCCAGAAAAAATAGGTAAAACGAAAAATTTTAAATAAAAAAATATAATAAAACCAAAAAGTTGATGAGTGACAATATGATCAGTTAATTTGTTGACAACTTTAAGCCAAATATCCAAAAATCGTTTCATCAACTAACCTCCCTTTCCGCGTCACCTCTTCATCTGCTATTCAATATCGCGTGTGTTCGTCACGTCGTCCTTCCAATCCTTTGATGGTGTTTCTGCCCTCACTTCTCGTCGACTGACAGGTGTGGTCTCCCGCGTATTACACAAGAGGGAGCTGTCCGTAGACATTAGCAGCTTCGAACTCTAATTCTCTTCGAATGACATCCTCCTTTTGGCTTTTAGAATCCGCGCACAAAACTTTTTGACTCAAGTGGCCGTCATAGGCACGGCAAACAGACGTCTCTTACGTATCGAGACTTGGGCAAAGATTTTGTTTTTTTCTTCCGCAACGCATCGTTCTAGCATTATTTATAATTTTATTTCAAAGTAAACAAATTAAAAATGACTGTGTTTGACATTATTATCTATGATCTTGACTGTCATTAACCGTTGATTACGGTACCAAGAACGCATACGTGATTACGTAGCTTTCAGCTCATACTCATTTTGAAAATAAACAATATTTTTTTGTTTCTTGCCATAAAATTGTAGTTACCCCCCGCAGAAAATTTCGTATTGATGACGAAAACAAAGGGAAATTAATTATTAATGCTGCCAACCAGATTTATTCCTCCCGACGTGTGTCAACATTTCTTTTTCTTTTTTAATTTGAAGCAGTTTTTAGCATTTAATTTGCATCTTTTGGTGACAAGAACAAGTAAAGACGGAGAATGTCATAATCGAAGGGAATCTATGACGGGTTTCAAAAGCATTGAAGTCGTCGGGGAACAGCTTCCCGCGGGCTCACTGCGGCGTCCAATCGATCGCCCTCTAGCTCGTATTGTTTTGCGGAGAGAGAAGAAGGAGGCTTTCTCTCCGATTTCCCTAATATATCTAACCATCTTTGTTTCATTTTTTTTTCTTTTCAAAGCATCGTTTCTCGCGGTTTCTTCAAAGCATTTCTCGGGTGCAAACAAGCACTCGACTGACATCGGAAGATCTTGAGATTTTTCTGTTGTCTGCGGCAGGAGAAAAAACTCGTTGAAACATGGGAAAGGAGGAAGGAAAAAAACGATTAATGGGGTATTGGTGCCGAATGACCGACGTGAAGTCGGATTACAACGACCAACTCTCAGCTGGCTCCAAATACTTTACTCTTTCCTTCTCTACTTACTTTTTCTTGTTTTCTGTTAATCAGTCTTTTGTTCAGCAATAGATGCCACCGTGAAATGCGATTGCTGCTCACTTTGCTGGCTACCACCGCCGCTTTCAATAAAGACAGGTTAGTTCTTTTCACGATTCATGAGGCGGAATAAATACATGCACAATTGTTGAATTTTTTGGGGTTTTCGCTTGCTTTGTGATAGTATGTTCAATTTTTTTTACGTTTTAAACACAAAGTTGCGATCTGATTTTTAAGAAAGACTTACTTCAATATTATAAAAACTACCGATTATAATAGTTTGCTGGAACAAATACCTTTCTGTGCATTTTAATTTAATTTTCAGCATTGACGACTGTTCGCGGGTACTTAGCGAATATTTTTTGGAGACCTTCGAACGGGTAAGCGGCGAGCAGAAAGTCGTTCAATTCTATGAAAAATTCGTCGAATCGGAACAATATGATCCGCGGACAGAGTTAAAACGAAGCAAAACGGTCATTGAAAAATACCTCAAACGAAGAGCGGAATTCGCTTTCAAAGCAAAAGTTTCTCTCGAGGCAAGAGAAAGGAAGAACACATCAAATAAGGATGTGAATAATCCGAATTCTAAGGATTTTATCCGATTCATGTCCGCCAAACAGGTAATTTGCTGAATTTTCTTTGAGTTTTTTTTTCAGGGAAACGATGCGACATTGATTTACGAACATTCTCATATTCAAAGTCAGGTGAAAGTAAATGAGACTAGGAATTTTTCTCTCCAAGCAAATGCCAATTTCTATTCCCTTTCTACCTCATCCATCGCCTCCGCTGTCCATATTCCGACGCCCCTCTACGACCGACGTGGGTTTATTATTAGCCAGATAGAATTACATTGAATTTCGTTGATGATGGTGAGTCGTTTCAGAGCCTGAATTTCTTCGAAAAATTGAATGGTCTGAGATTGATCCCGTCTATCGAACACATCGTGACGAGGTCCGTGATTTGGCCTTTCAACTATTCTGCTCCGAATCGGGATATATGAGGTTTTATCCAGCCGCTTCGTGGTTTTGGGATAATGATAAAGAACGGCTGGATCTCTTCGATTGCAGAAATACTGAATGGTGAGTAAAAAAAAAAAATAACTTAGTTCTACAATTTTTCAATTTATTTCGTTTTTTAGGTACATCAATGCTGCTACAAACTCAAAAAACGTGTTAATAATGTTAGATATGAGTGGGTCGATGCTTGGACAACGATATGAAATAGCAAAACAAACGACAGAAGCTATTTTAGAGACCCTTTCCCATAATGATTATTTCAATATCATGCCGGTAAGTTTTTTTCCATTGCTTTTTTAGTTTTCCAGTTCTCAAAAAATGCATATTTTCTGGATGATTGTGGCGGAGGACGTGGTTTACTGCAAGCCACAATGCGAAACAAAAAGCTTCTTCGTTCGAAGATGAACAATGTTTCGAGTGAAGGAAAAGCCGAATATGAAAAAGCTCTTCCGACAGCATTTACCACTCTTCTAAATGTGAGTCCCTCCTCCCAATTCCCAGAGCAAGTCCCGCCGTCCGTCCATGTCCACAGCTAATCTCTCGCTTACCGTCCTTAATTGCTGGCTATAGTCCAAGTCTTTGTTTTGCTTTAATGCTTCTGTGTCCAGCTTCCCGTTGATGGATGGAAGATACTGACGAAGGAAGAATTCGCCCAGAAGCTGCAGGCCAATGAGACGGGCAATATGACATTTCGTGAACTGCCGGAGCATTTTCTCGGATACGACAAAGAGTACGAGCTGGCTGTAAGTTCGCATGGCTTCTGCTTTTTTCTTCGTATATATACCGTATGTTGCCACTGTAAACGCTTTCGAACACTGCATGACTGAAAAAGTTCTATTATTTTGGAGAAATTGAAAAATCAAACCTCTTCTAATCTTCAATGTGTCGTAACTTTTTCTTCTTTCAGTCGTTGTACTACCTTTGTCTTCCGTTTTTAGCTATCTTTTTAGATTTCTCAAAGCAATGGTCGATCTGATCAAGGATGCGAAAATGTCATCATGCTAATCACTGACGGTGCTCCAAGCGACTATAAAGAGATTTTTGAACTCTATAATAAAGACAAAAAGGTAATTTAAATTTATCTGAAACAAAGCAAACAACCTTAGCAACTTAACTCTGTCCGTTTAGGTTCGTGTCTTCTCATTTCTCATAGGCGAAGAAGCCATTGATTTCGAACAAGTTAAACATATAGCGTGTAACAATCGTGGATTTATGGTTCACGTCCAAAACATGGCTGATGTAGAAGAAAAAGTACAACACTACATTCGAACAATGTCACGGTCTATTGGAATTCATGCAAGAGACATCGGACTAGATGATGCACTTTGGAGTGGGGTTTATCGCGAGCGATTAGTAAGAAACAAAATATTTCAAAGTATAGTTCAGTATCTACCCCGGCCAGAAACTTTCGGAGAACCCGTCCCAATCACGAATCAATCCTACGCTGTCATGAACAAAATGGCTTCAAAAAGAGTAAGTTCATCTCATTCTTTTCTTTTTTGAATCAGAAACTTTATCTTTCAGTTAATCCCTGATTCAACGGTAACAAGAGCTTATTCACCATAGAGTTAATAGGAGTCGCTTTGCGAAACTTTTGCATGAATTTCTAAAAAAAAAACTGAATTAGAAGAGTAGAAAAGAAAAAATCGAGAAGGAAATAATGCAGAAATGGGAAAAAAAAGCCCTCGCACCAGCTCACTATTCACCATGTTTGGCTTTTAAAGGGACACGTTTTTCTTTTAGCTTTAGCACTTCTTTAACAACAAAATAATGCTTATTTTTTTAGAAAATCCGTCTACAAAAAACAGAAGCTCGTTCTCGAATGTTCGTCACAACCGTTTCATTCCCGGTCATCGTCAATGAGACATTTATGGGGGTCGCGGCAGTGAATATTCCGCTAACTGAATTGAGTCAATTGGCTCATGCCACGAATGTAAGAATACCTAAAAAATTGAAAAATAGATTTAGATCGGAGGAAAAAGCTACTTTTTCATGATGGATCAAAATGGTTTCATTATGTTTCATCCACAACTTCGACCAATTGTAAGTTGCATATTTTTATATACATTTTTTTGATACAAATTACCTCAAAAGACACTAATTTGCAGGAAAAAAACTAATTGCCAAAAATATATACAACTTGGAAAAACTAAACAAAACGTGACAGTTGGGCTTAAATTACACGATTTTATGCCAATTTTCTTTTCAAATCCATGAAACAATGATAATGAAAATTCCTTTTTTTTCAGGATCCATTCACAAAATATCACAAACCCAACTACAACAACATGGATATACTTGAGCTAGAAGTCCCACAAACTCAACAGGTACATTTCCTTAGAAAGATTTTTGGATTTGATCCAAACAAAATCTCTCAACAGATTCGCCTTGCACAGCCGAAGGAAATGATATCAAACTACCACTGTGAACGGGGTTCATATGCTGAATGTGTTCACGAAATCAGACAAATCGTAGGCTACACATCGTCGCTTCAATGGGAAAATGCCGGGGGTGCATGGCCATTTTTAGATGTCCTGGGAAGCATGATTGATATTTTCCGAATGAGATAATGGACTTTTTCAGACGAAGAGGATGATTTTGAAATGTGACAACTCGGAACCGCAAGAGCTCGATATTCTTTTCGCGAATGAGATGACAAATCGAGTCTGGCCACAGACTAATGTCTACTATGCAGAATGTATTGAAGGAGCGAATTTTATGTAAGTTTTTGAACATAGTACAGTCTAAAGTTGATATTTTTCATCCATTTAGCATCTATTTTATAAGAAAATAACCCCAAAAAAAAACCATTTTAGCCTTGGCCTAGCTGTTGCAAAAAGCGACGACTATCGTCTCCGACGTCGCATCCGTGAATATAATTACGGCGCTGTAAAAATGGACTGGATGGGTGGCAAACAATGGCGAATTCATCCACATTGGCGATATTGTCTTCTAAACGATACGGATACAAACATCACAAAGGAAGAGGCATTCACTGTCTATGCAAAACAAATGGAAGAAAGCGGGAAATTGCCAGAACTGTGCGAAGGACGTCGTCATCTCGTGGATAAACTGCTTGTGGATTTGGAAGCAACATCAGCATTGAATGAAATGTGGGATCAACAATGGCAATTCATGAAGGAGTGAGTTGAAAACAAAAAAAATTGGTTTCAAGAAAAAAATGTAAAAAAGTTGATACTGACATAATTTTATTATTTTTTACTATTTTTATTGACAATCAACTAGCACCAAATTTTTATAAAGCTTATTTGGATTGCAAAAAATATGAGTGAAAACTAAAAATAATATAAGGAAATAAAAAATTCACTTTTTGTTCTTATTCCCTAAAGTGCATCCGTTTTTTTTGCTTATTTTCTCATTTATTCAATTCTCAAAAGTAGTCGGTAGAAATATCCCCTAAACACTAAAATTTCAGCAACCTCATCCACTTGGTCTTTTTCACCGCCCCATCGGGTTTAATCCGTTTCTACAATCAAACTCTGGACGACTACGATTATCAGGATCCCAATTGGAATATTCTTGATCATATTGGCTCGCTGATGTCGTTGGAACATATACAGGAGAGCTACAATCATTTCATAGTCGATCTAAATCGTAAATCCGTTGATGACCCTTACTTTAAAAGAAGTGTAAGAATGAAGGGAGATATAGTCTTTGACGTCAGTAACAAATGTATGTGAATATGTTATTTATTACATTTATTCATTTTTAGCGAAGATCTGGTACAAATCGGAGACTCAACTTACAAATTATGGCCTCAACGAGAATTTGACAATGCTCAGCCAAGCCACGAAAGCTATCTACACCGGGAATGCTCTTCTCGGCGTTGTTGGCTATGAATTCGCTTACGATTACGTAGTTAATATGTTGAGTGAACATGGCTGTGCTCCTTCCGGAGAGAAGAAATGGTGTGTTCTGTTGGATGAGCATGGTTATGTCTACTATAGTAATCAGTTGGGGATTTCCTATGAGGATTATTTGGCGGTAAGTCAAATATACAAGAAAACAATGAATTTTAGGACCCAATAGGTAAAGGAAAACATATTGGTCATTGGTTTGGAGATATAAATCGTGTCAGTCAACGTGCGATGGCTCTTCTGGTCGAGAAACGCTTTTACACTAAGTGAGCAATAGCGCAATGCGAGATCGGCCGCATGAGGCGAGAGACCCAGGTTCGATGACCGCGGTGACAATGACGATACCACTAGAGTCTCAGAATTCTGTGATTGACACAACTTGCTCAAATACCGAGTCTTTTGTTCAACTTTCAATTTTAATTAGTTTTATTCCACCGAGACATGAAATAATTTATATACAATAGAACAATAGCTATCAAATGAAAAGAAAATTTCATTGCTCTTTTTAGGTTGCGATATATCGACCATCAAGCAATGTGTAAGGAGAGAAAAGTCATTAGCCAAGCTGGATCCTCTCTTCGGGTATTTTCACTTACTTTGCCTAAAAAATTTTTTTCATTTTAGTCACCCTTTCACAGCCTCTTCCGACTCATTTGGGACCTATCCCTCCGTTTGTTTCACTCTATCACTTCCTTCTCTCTCGTTCCTCTCTTCTTTCACCCATCTGCTGCCTATACTTCGTCATTTCACGAAGGACAGGAAGGTTTTCCCTGCGCCAAAGCCAGCTATTTCTACTTTGCTAACAAGGTATTCTGTTTCTTGTGAACGCATAATTCGTTTCTAGCAAGGTCGTCGTCCAATATCTAGTAGTTTAGTCGATGGAGGAAGATACGAAAGACCCTGTCCGACGACAAAGTGCTCTGTGTAAGTTGTTCTCTGACATTTAAAAAAGAAATTCTAGTCGTATGCAAGCCTCCTTTGTTGAAGGAACCAATCTGATAATGGTCTGGCTGACACAAGAAGAATCCTCCTCCCTTTGCTATGATGAATCCGCCTGTCCGATTCACGATCCGGGAGAAGTTCCCTTCGGATTTGAGAGACAAGATCCACCGGATCCTGTGCCGACCACCTGTGATGATCCTGTATCTGTTCGATCGCCCTATTCGAAGGCGATGTGTTACAAATCTGTTGAAGAGGTAGGTGTAGAGTTAGAGAGTTAGCATACATTTTCAAAATGGGATGAAAAATACTTAATGTTGCTTAGCCCGATATATGTTTCATATAGAAAAAACATTCAAATAATAATTTGTGGCGGGATTTTCTACGTTCTTACTCTTTTCTTTATTTTTTCTTTTCATTTTTAGATTCTGAGTCAAAAGTTAGAAAACGAAAAAAAATGCACTATAAATTACACTAAAATAGATAAAAATGTGGGTAAAATGAATCCCAAAATGCGGCTCCTATCCCTCCCGGTCGGACAATTACAACATCTGATTGTCCCTTCAGGGACAAGAAGCTTCGCTTTTCGCTAAAGAACGCGAGAAGTCACAAAGGACGCATTAGTTTAGCGACGGGTGAAATTTGTCAAAACGCCAGATGTTGAAAATTTACAGGAGCTGGCACTACATGAGCCCTGTTCGCCATCCACTGCTCTCCTTCCCTGGCTTTCTGTCATCATCGTAGGTCTCTTGCTGTGAGTCAAAGAAGAAAAACGAGGTTTTCTTGTATCAAAAAACGGGTTCTTCCGCCTCTTAGAATATAGATATATTGAAGAGTATTTTATGTTATTTTTTTGTGATCACCCACTGCCCCGTCTGTGATCGACGGTTGTATCCTTCCCATCTCTCAAAAATTTTTGAAGAATAAAACGTCCAGACAGCTGGCCCACTACGAGACTACGAGACCATTTATCTTCGCGTTTTAACAGTTTACGCCGTGAATGTTTTCGCAAAAAGAGTCGAGATTCGAGGCACACATAAAATGGCCCAATTCGCCTCGTATTCTTCCTGACAAGTCGTCCATCTTGATCTCATTAGCTCGTCAAAAGAAGCTCATACGCATCAGCGGTCGTGCAGATTGTAGTATAGTTCGACTGGAAAGACAAAGGAGGAGAAAATGCGAAAGGAAATGGCTGAAGAGAAGAAAAAATACGCAAAGTACGCATCAATAAACTCTATGAGCGGGAAATTTGAACCAATTGGTCAATTTTTATTTCAAAAATGAAATGTTTTTCGATTTTCTGTTGTTCTTCATCAATCGTGTAAATATGCATCTTGTATGAAAAGGACAAAGAAAAAAACTTTAAAAAATTGATTTGATTAAAAATGATTTAGTCAAACTCGTTTTCATACTTTTCAATAACCCTTGTCACCTGGTTAGCAGACACTACATGAAGAAAGACGTCGTATCCATAGTGCTTGTTAAAAAGAACGGGAGATCGGAGAAAAAGCCCCCGTAATTGGGGACTTTTTGCAGCTGCTTCTCGTACTAATGGGACTCCTCTTAACGGCTTTGTCCTTATGAATCAGTGTCTCTCCTCGAGTTTGGCAACGAAAGATGCCTGGAGAGTCCGAAATTGGTTTCATAATCGCAGCGGGGCACAACGTCTTTTGCCCCGCCCCCAGGAGGCACACTTTCCTCGATGTCCGCCTAATGCGGAATGCTATTGCTATGTCTTCTGCTGCTCCAGCTCACAGCGATCGTCCTACCGTCAGGTACTGTACCGGAATGAGCTGGGCGCTGAATCGATTTCACACAAATCCTCTTCTTCTTTACGACCTTACAACACAGCTGGTGCATGAGGGCTAGGCCATTAATCCCCGGGGTTAATCAGAAGGGTCTCCGGTGAAGGAAGTGTTGGACGAGTTGAAATTCGAGACCGACAACTTTCCAAGGGAGAAATATTTCTTTGCATAGCCTCAGCTATTCAAAGAGAGGCGTGAGAGAGCTACGAGAATTCATACGGAATGGCATCGCGGCAAATGAATAGTAGTTGATTACTGTTTGAGAAGAAAATTGCTTGTTTTCGCATTGTGAAACCAATTAATATCGTTTTTTTTTCTTACACACATCGCTTCCGTTTAACGGAACAACAAGCCAAGCTATTAGTACTCTTTCTCCCTGCTTTTCGAGTGATGCTGTCTCTCATAGAGACCAGATTGTCTTTCAGATTGGAGGCGCTCTTTCCAGGCGTGTGCACACACACACCCGAGGGGTGTATTCCCCGCGGAATTCACCACCGGAGGGCCTACTCTCGTAGAACATCGATCTCACGGAGATCGAGTAATAAACAGTTTCCGCTAGTTATTTAAATCACGAGTAGTGGTTTAAAAAATTTTGAAGAGAAAAAGTAGTTTGGTTTCAACAATTGAATGAAATACTAAGATTTTTTTTTTTGGATTCTTTCATTGAAATTACTTCATTTGAAGTTCCTATTTTCTGGTATTTGATATTATTCGTTCGATTTAAACGCCTAAATTTCTTGCGAAAAAAATTATTTCTTCAGAAAATGCAGTTTTTTTTTTCTAAGTTATCTTTTTTTCAGGTGTAAAATGCTTCTGTGATAGAGAATCATGTGATGAGAATCTCCTCTGCCAAGGTGAATACTGCTTCATCGGCCTACGACGTGAGGGTGACGGTGAGTTCTGTCCACCAACATTTTCCCGGATTTCCGTCCGTCTTTTCTTCTAAACCGGAAATGTCACATTTTGTTCGGTTGGGTTAACTGCTCCGATTTTGACTCTTGATGTCTTCCACTGTTGTTTTCTTCTTCGTCGTCTCGTCGCTCGCTCACACATGATTGTTTATAATTTATGTCAGTTTTCAGGCGACGCTCCACGACTTCGACAGCACTGTGGCAGCGGATCTGAACTACCTTTTCATGGGGGATCTCATCCACGATGTGAAGAGCGAATTGATGACTGGCATGAGGCAGGCCATTTTGTCTTCATATTTTACGTCTCCGCGACCAATCTTTTCTTTTTTCTTTGTTGTCCTAGGCACGCAATGACCTAACACGCGATTCCTACAAATCGACCTGCTTCCTTCTCACCAGGGGCAGATGGCTTCAGTATTTATCAGATCTGTCAATCCATCACCATAGGCATCTCCTAAGCAAGTCATATGGTTCATTAGCCGGAAGCTGTCCCAACCATAAGACCTCATTAGCATATCCGAGTCGAAAACAAATGGCTCCTTCACAGGGATTAGACTGGGACGATTGCGACGGGCCGAAAGACGCGAATAAATGAGGACGAGACGTCGGCGGATTTCGAGGGTTGTGAAAGCAAAAATATATTCCTTCTTTTTTTATGCTGTTTGGTCTATACTTACCAACTGAGCTAAATTAATATTTTCAGATCTGCGTTTGCAATGTTGATCTATGCAACACCTTCAGTTTTTTGAGGACATCTATCGACAGTAGAGCACATAGTCAAGATATCGTCAGCTTTACAAAACAGGACGTCATCCCTGTTCAACGAGCGGAGCCCCCACCAGCAAGAACTAATTCAAATCTCGTCGTTCTTCTTGTTATTATACCGTTGGCTGTTGGGGGGTTTGCAGTTTGCCTCATTTTCCTCAATTACCATTGCAAAATGTGTTAATAGGTGAGTAGGCTGTAGAAAACTTAACGAAGAATAGGTAATTCTGATGCCAACTCAGGGAATCACTTTGGTTCCTCGCCTTTCTTCCCAACTGTGATACAGTTTTTTTCTTTCCCAGTGAAACTTTTGAAAATTCGACCAATTCTCATTTGTTTATCATACATGTATGAAGGCAATTAATGTGCCAAAAAGACGTTTTCTAAGTGTTATAAAATGAAATCAATAATCTATAAAAACTATTTAAATAAAACATTACACAATATGTATAAAAGAAACATTACCCTGTATCTATAGTTGGTAGCGACTGCACTTCATTGACGATGAAAATAAGTTATGGCGTTTGTTATTTATTTTTGCGTTCTTTACTAGTTGAGGCTCGGGTAGAATTTCCCTAAAATGAAAGTTTGTTAAATTTCTATTCAAACCTGAGAAAGCGTATCAGACATTTGAATTACACCACCTAAAGCACCAAGGTTACCAGCATTAGGCGATACAAAATTGACCTGAAACTAATGTACAAAGAAGATGAATCTTATCTTACCCAAATAAAATTAACAGCATCATCAACCCATCCTCCGGCTTCTCGGAAATTCCCCGAATATCTAGCATAAGCCCATACAGATAGAGCTCCAATTACAATGACTAAAAGCGAAGAACATAGTCCTAAACTATGATATCACTTTCAAAGTGAACAATATTACCGGCTAAGAAGTTAATTCCAATCATCTGGAAGAATTCTTGGAAAATATAATCAGCAATCATGATAGCAACAAGGAAAGCCGGAGTGCGCATTGATTTAAATAAATTCTTTCCATTATTTACACGGACGTAATTTTCAAAATTTTCCTGAAGATTTAAAAGCTAGAATGTAATGCCTACTGTAATATCTTCTTCCAACTTTTCAAGGAATTGAAGACTGAAATCAACTCCTCCCATTTTACGTGCATTACGGAATTCTCGAATAGCTGCGGCCTAAATTAAAGTGAACAAAGACAGAGGTCCAGAACAAACCTTTGAAGCCTCATGCTCTTCATTCAGAGCTTCAGTGTTTAAATAAGGAGTTTCTCCGCCACATACCTAATAAAAAATTTTTAATTTAAAGAGAAATCCAACCTGCTCCATTTTTCGTTGGTACACTGCTTTAGCACTAGCAACAGCGGCTAGATTGTTGGCTTCAGCTGTGGCAAGTAGCATTGACTTAGGTTCAGGGAGCTCTTGACCTTGAAAGATTTTCATATATGCCTTAAAATATTCGACAAGCTCGCGACAAGTGATTTTTTGTCCATTGATATCTTTTACAACAAGTTTGCTAGGATCTAATAAACGTGGAACCATTATACGAAGTTGCTGGGCAAACTCTGTTTCAATATCTAAAAAGAAATGTAAAATGCAAGTATTTGCACAATACCCTTCATTGAGCCGTCGAATAATGGATTTGTAGCCACCTTTAGACCAGGATGCGGCATTAGAAAGCATGAAATATCTTCGAAACAATTTCTTATATGAGTTCGCAGCTGTTGTAATTCTGGATGCTGTTTCTCAGATACCTAAAAGTTGATATACAAAAATACTGCAAGGCTTACCTGCAGTCGCTTATCCAAGATGCGTTGGCCACCTTGAAAACCAAATTCCGCTTCGTATGGGAAAGACCAATCGCGTACTAAGAACATCAAAGTCTATAAAAGAATTGCATTATATGAAGAAGAAACTGACCTGAAACGGCTTTCCCTCATTTTCTTCTAATGCCAAGCGCCCATATTCTGTGAATAGCTGTAAATGTTGCAGATCGTCCTCTTGTATATTTTGTGAAAGATTGTATATCTAAAAGAAGTAAAACCACATTGAAATACTAACCTGAATTGACGAAACCATTGTAGAAAGAGCAAAAATAGTAGCACAATCCCTCACAGTAGATTGAGAATCAAAGGCTCCCTGTGTATCCATAAGTATCACAGCTACTTCCTCATTATTTCTGTCTTTGAGAATAAAAGGCTCGCTCCAAATAAGAATTCCATTTGTATCTCGTTCACTGCCTCCTCTCCAAGAAAATCCATTTAAAGGTGTGTTAGAATCTAACCAATCATCGGCAAGAAGATCATCATGTCCTATAATTTGTAAATTAAATAAATGGACTAACCGGTGCTTTTATTACGCAAATAACGAAGGAAGAAGTTTAACAAAAAGCTTTTGCCTTTTCTATAAGCTCCTGCAACACCAATAATGGCGACCTAAAATTGAAAAAGGTAATATTTCCACCAACTTTTTTGTCAGTAATTTTAGGATCGAGTAAAATATTTTCCAACTCTCCAATATTCAGTTCAAATGAATGGTCTACATCTTCTACGACTTCAACAATTCGGACGGCTCGTGGACCATTTGTAACCGAAAATTCTGATTCTTCCTGTGAAATACGTTTAACTAAATTATTGATTTTCAACAAACTTCGGATTCCAATCCAGTACGATTGATCATATGGTCTCGCATTTTTTGACCTGAAAAAATAACATTATTGACATAATTGTTGAAAGTAAATGTTTTCAAAATAATAAGACAACAAAGCACTCATTTTATATGAATAGCACGCAACAAAAACAGACTTCAAATTCGTAGGTACGAATAACAATGTATGACAAACATGAAAACGACCTTCTATTGGAGCCGAGTTGAACAACATGGAAAAGGGGTCGTGGTCAGAGACGCAGACACACGAAGCTCTTAACTGCTGTCAATCGTATAGAAGAAAGAGATGGAATAATTGCGAAATAAATAGAAACTAGATAACAAATTTTCTAGACAACATTTTTAGAGTCATTATCATTGCAGACATCAGTGTTCCTCCGCCTCTGCGACAAAGCGACAGGTGACATTTCACACACCGGATGGAGCAAGGCCAACAATGCAACGTGTATAATTTGCGGAAAAAAAAATGAAACAGACAAATAAATTGAGAAATGGAAAGAAAAAGTGTTCGATATTTATGCCGCAATAAACTTTTCACAATGAAATTTTAGCGTCCTTTACTCTCCGCTGTCATGCTTTCTGAATTATCACTGCTCCTTGTTTTCTTGCCTGCTTTATTTATTTGTTGTTAAAATGAAATTTATAATAGATATTTTTTTTACTTTAAAATAATATAAGTGATGAAACACAAGTTTTTTTTTACTTCTTTATTTCTTATCATCCAAAACATTTTTCACAGATTAATTGCAGTATCCTGGGCCAAACCATTTTCGGCAACTCTGTTTCCTTCACTGGATTTCACCTAAATGTCCCGAGATGTTCCAGCAGTTCTAATTGATATTAGCCGAGAAGGTTTTGGCAAATATGGATTCAATAAACGTGAGCCGGTTCAGCAGTGTAACCGTAAGTATGGTTTTAAATTTTATTCTCTTTTTTTAGTAGGGACACATTATTTATTTAATAGAGAAATTGGACTTATGAAACATGAAAATTTGAATGACACCGCATGTTCTGGTGAATGGTATTTATGCCGCCTAGATTGGGATTTTTTTCAAGTACAGGTCAGCCGTACTATTAAGACAATAAGCATATTTATTTCAGAAGTTCGGCCATGATCCAGTCACAATTAAAGCTAGGGTTATTAAAAAAGTTCCAGGCCGCTGCGAAATAACTCCTACATATAATTCAAATGGTTATCGATTTACAGATTATGCAGGTAACATTTTTGTTGAATTACTTTATTCTAGGTGTTGGCTTGATCATTGATGTAAAAGATCGTTCTATGTTAATTTGGAGTGACGCACTAGGTTTGATAGCTCATTTTAGCAATGAACTGGACTTGAGTAAAATGTATTTTCAACTGCAAGTCGTCAAATTCAAAGCGAGGGCAATGTGTGAATCCCGGCATTGTGCTTTCTATGTACGAAAACCTTGCTCATGTGGTATTTTAGGCATCATCCGTGTCATCTGAAGAGAAAGTTTGTTTGAAATATTTAAAATATACATGTGCCTCTTTGAAATTGTCGAATAACTCACTTCTCTACGCTGATTGTGATAATGGAGACAAAGTATTGTTATTTGATGATGATCGATCTCTTTTGAAAGCGAAAAATACTTTGGGTCTTGAAAAAGGGGTAGGATAATTATAGTTTTTTATATTTTAGGAGCAAATTAACTTAATTTATTATCGTATTCAAACACATAAAGGTTTCCTTTATATTTCTGCTTTTTACTTCCAAGATGGGGAACATATGTTTTGGAATAAACAAATGGTAAGTTAACCTATTTTGTTTACATGTGTTAGGCTAACCTCAAGGAAACATGCAAGGCATTTAAATACGATTTACCAGAAGATTTCAAATATTCTGAGACGAAGTTAACTATTTCTTCGGATGAATTCCAGAAATTTTGGCAACAAGTATATATCTTTTTCTAAATTTCTAAAGACTTTAGTATTATGGAAATTTTTGGAATCCTGATAAAGATGAATTGAAATGGCTGCCTGACTTCTTCCGGGTATCATCAAGTATTGTTTTTTGATTAGTCACTAAATACCGTTACAGTATTTTCTGAAATTCCTTCTTCGGACAGTGCAAGCAGACAAGATTTGACAATATTTGAAATAGAGCATATCAGAAAAGAAAATGATCATGATGTTGAAAGCTCTACAATAATTGGTAGAATATCGAACACATCAACCCATACTCGAGATATATCAGGTATGATTCAATGATTTGTAGCTAAAAATGAAAAACGAAAAACATCACTTAGAACTGTTTTATTAAAAATTACTACCCTTATTTTGGTTGTCTTGATTTTACTACAATTTTACACTTTTTTCTAAAATTGTCGTTTATTCTTTTCAGTGTATGAACGTTCTGATACAAATATATCGGAACACAAAGTGTTCAAAGCGCCACCAGATGAAACGGAAGAAGAATCATCGGATACTGAACAGCTAGTTAGCGTTGTAGTCAATTTTTAATTTATTATTTTCAGCCTATTTCATTTGATTCTCTTAACTTGTCTGAAGTGACATGTGAAAATGTACAAGATGATAATACAAATGGTATCCCAGCTCAGCAAGACTTATCAGTGAGGCCAAGTTTAAATGGAGATTCTGAGATAGATGAAGACTTAAATGCAAGTATTAACCTTGATGATGACGAAGAAGAGATAATGGAAGCAATTGAAGATAATAACGAACAAGGTTTTTATACCACCATTACGTGGTTAGGCTATTCAGGTTCAGATAAAACTTATCAAAATAAGACCAGTACAACAGTTTCTGTTGAACCTAAAATTCAGTCTGAACAACCAAAGCTTGTACAGGAAACAGCTATAAGTAATGGATTAGATAGGGTGGAAGTTAGTAAGCATAATGAAACTATTGTAACGCCTGTTGAAAGTGAATCAAAGGAAGATGGTTCAAAAGACAGAACCAAGTGTATGGTTGACGTGAGTGATATTAAAACATTCCTTGGTACTTCCCTTTAGGCGCGTAGAATATTGTTTAAGTCTCTTTCAATAGATCGGCAAATTGGTGATTTTAGTAATATAATCAATGAAAGAAGAGCAGCAAAATTAATGGAAATCAAAGATGCTAGTTTATATATGATCTATTATATTGTTATTTTCCAGATGCAGCCTATTTCTAAACATATTCCACATGTTTTGTCAGAAACAGCTGAAAAGTCCTTTGAAAACGAATCTTTTGTGAATCCTTTGTTGAACGCTAGCAAGTCTGAAACTCGTTAGTTTATTTCTTTAGCTTTACATTGTTTAGCCCTCTTCGTAACTTCTTCGAATAATGCAGCTACACAACCAGTAGTTGCTCAACAGATGACTAATACTTCAGTTAGTGCAACGCCGTCAAATTATAAACCCCTTGACTTCAAGATGCCACTCCGACAGCCAATTACGGTTGCTCCCTCAACGACCTCGCCATTAGCTAAAACTTTAAATGGAACTAACTCACCTGCAAACGTAACAATATTAAGAAACACTCCTGCTGTTACTACCCATTTTTCGCCCATTTTAAGTGTTGTTAAAGGCCTAAGTACGCAAGAAATACTTGATTTTTACCATTTTATAGAGATGGAATCACGGTTAGAAGGTGAAAATGTAGCTACGTATTGTGAGAGGGTTTTAAAAAACATTGATACAGAATTCTCAAAAACAGTAAGGGACTTTTTAGAAAAAATTCTTATGAATAAACAAATAATGTAAGTTTTAAAGTTGTTTTTAAATTATTTTTTTTTAGGGAATATATGCGTAAAAGGCACAATAACTTATTTAAAGTTCTAGCAAAAATGTATCAAGATCCGACGGTAGTGAATGTGGCACTTTTGGAAAACATAGACATCGAGGTAATATTAAAAATGTAAATATATAAATCTTAGATCCCATCGGTTTCTTCAGCGCATTTAGATCGTCTTAGCATGGAAAAACATTGTGCTGCTTATTTCTTTAAACACGATGATCTATTAAATGAACTGCGAAAAGGGTAATATTCTTATTTTTTCTAATCTTTATAGAGTTCCGGCTCTTCTTAACATAATGGAAAAACATCAACAAGCACTGTTAATCTAATTATCTTCAAAAACCCTGATACTTTTCTCTGAAAGCAGAGGAATAGAATCGCGAAAAGGGATGCCATATTAATAGTCATGTAAAAAGAGTTTTGTTTTATTCATCCTCATAAATAATTTCACATTGATGTTGTTGTTTAAAACTTATCCATTAGCCAACCGAATCTGTTATTTATTTCACGTTCTTCAGCAGCTGTAAAATCGTTCTTTTGATAGAGATAACTTCTTGCTTCTTCAACTGTTTTCATCTAAATTTTAGTGAATTATTAAAAAAAGACTAACCGCTAGTTTGCTAGAAATATATGTTGTTCCGGAATCTAACAAAGAAGTAACTTGGAGAAAATTAGCAAGATTCAAAAGTGCTATTAGTGTTTTGTTGTTAAGAGAATGAAAGAAGTGCCGTTCCCAAGAAGCAATAGTATTAGCCTAAAACTTCGCTTAACTTCATAAATGCTAACCTGCTGATGATTCATATTTGGCTCACACTTTGCTGAAATAAATAATTCCATCCATTTAACTAAATGTGAAAGTAAAAACAAAAAGTTGAGCCAACCTAACTTCGAAAGCTCTGATTTCTTAAAATTTACAGGAATTTTACAGTCTTCCGAGTCATTTATAGTAGAACTAACCATTTGTTCTAAAGTATTTGATAGTTTTGACATTTCTTCTGTTATCTATAAAACAAAATAAAATATTTGTGAAATATACCGGAAATTCAATGCCTTCTTTCGACACTAGGATTACTTTATTTATGGTGGATTCCATTTTTTTTTCTGAAAGAGTACTAGTAGACTAACAACATGGAAAAAAATCTTAAAAGGAAGGGTTTCTTGATGTATTTTAGACGCAAATTTGCGTATATTTTTTTGTTCAAATGTCTCGATTATGTTGAAGGGTATTTTGAATAAAAATAGAATTTTTGTGTCACATTTATAAATTACAAGGCAATCAAGTTATGACAAAATATGCAAAAAAATTAGTAAAGAAACAGGCAATTGGCCTTTGAGTTTGTGAGGCCCCTCCTTTCATATCTGTTATGATCACTGGTTTTCGAGCAATAAGATCATATTTATAAAATATTTATTAGTGAAGTATCATGTAAAGATGTCGTCAGTTGATTTGAATATCATTTCTCTCATCTTAACAAGGCTTTTCATTTTTTTTTCTCGATTTACCTTCTTTTCTGGTACGAGTAGAGTTCCCAGCTCTTCAAAAAGCATTTCTTTCTCGTTATCCGCTAATTTCTCTGCCGGTTGGAGAGCTTTGAACTCGCGTGTATTGGCTTCAGATATTCCACGAAGTAGTCGATCCATTAGGGAGTGAGAGTCGTCATCAGCGAGACGTCTAGGAATAAGAAAAGAAAAAATTTTTTACTGAAGATCCGTATGTCCAGCTCGGTTAAGGAATTGTTTTAAAATTCCCAACATTTCTTTCGGTTTGTTTTCTTCCAAACAATCGGGTTTCTTTTCATTCGTTGGAATCGGTACATTTTCCTGAAAAAATTTCTAAATGTTTTTGAACCTACGATATTGATATGACTGCTATCTTCATTAAAATCATGTTCAATCTCATCGACTTTTTCTTTTTTCTCCCAACCGCTTCCCTCCACACCGCTACTTTCAGTCATCTGATTCAACAGTTCTGCTCCACTAGCCTCGATAGGTTCGGTGACTGGCAACAATTCGTCTCCGCTGTTTTCCGATTCCAACAGCTCTTCCGCATGCTTTATATCTTCTGCGAGTTTTTCAGGTACTTCAATGTCCATAGTCGGAGCCGATGTAGAGGGTTTAGTTGTCGATGTTGAGATTGCGGATGTGATACCCAGATGCTTCAATATGGACTCCAATCGTAACCAAAGACCACCGCTATCGTGTTTGATTTGCTAAATTTTTTACGATGATTCGTAATCAAGTTCCATTAATCTGGAGATGATGATGAACCTACCGATTCATGTTTTTCAGCCGATCGTTCACAAACAAATCGAGTAATTTCTTCAGGAATGTTACCACAATGGACAGATTCCCAAGTTGCGTCTTTCAAACGGAAAACACCACACTGATGATCGTCTTTGATTTGATTCCTGATTGTTTAGACTTTTCACTCATATTTCTTACATTTTTTCAGTTGTATCGAAAAGAATGCCATTTAGCCATAACCATTGTGGGAAGAAAGAACGATAAAGTCCTACCTACAATGTAGACAGTAAAACTAAAAATAAACAGATACCTGTACAACTCCAGGATGCTGTGGATTTGGAACAAATCGACTCAAAAGCCAAGTCTAAAGGAATTCTGAAGTATTTGAAAAAGTTATACTTTAATTTCTTCATTATATACGGAAAGTAATTCCGAGTTCCTAGCCATACAATATTCCTTCGCTTCGATCCAACTATATTGGGATCGGCCGATGAGGTAATAATGATTATTTGGACCAAAAAGCCAATCACCAACGTCAGGATTGGCACCGATAACTGATGCTATCAAGACGAATGTTAGCCACATAGCTAAGGTGTTGAACACAAGAGAAAGTGGACTGAAAACAGGGTCACAGCGGGTTCAGTCCAAGGCGGATGAACCCGATCCTAGACGGGAAACTTGAAGTTAGAAAGTCTTTTATTTTTCAGGATTAAATGTAGACAGAAGGTGGGAGAGAGAAATAGTGTAGATCCATACAAAATTTACAAACTAGTTGGTGTTCATTTTGTCGATTCATTTTCGCAGCATCTGAACGAATATTATTAAAAAGGAATGATCTTTAAATTATAATGACAAAAGACGAACCTCTGATTAAAAAGATTCCTTTTAAGTTGTTCTGTTATAATACCACAACTAAATTCATCAGATATTGTTTTCGCATCTTGAACGATTTTCCCAAGATCCTCCGAAATTTCTGCTCCTTTTTCTCCACGATGCTGTTTTGTGTCCAACTAAAATATAAAATTTACAAGCAATACCATGCTACTTACATTTTTAAGCTTATTAGACATATCTATAATTTGATTGCTGACATATCCGGCGTTAACTAATAAAGGAGAACTGCTTAAAGTATTCAGCCAATAAGTATTCCATAGGGCTTTTAGCATTTGAGCATCTATAAAACAAGAATATGAAAAACATAAAACAACTGACCAGTAGAAGATTTGAAAACACTAACATTGAGTGAATAATATTGTTTGCAATGGACTCCAAAATCTTCAATTTTAGCAAGTGGTATTGGCTGATATTCTTGAGGACCTTCATTTTCAGGGGGATTATAGCCAGCTGGATAAGTACGAAAAGCTCCGATTTCCACCAAAGAAACATCATATAGTGAACCGCAAACTTACTTTTCCAGCACTTATCGTACGGAATGGATCAATAACAATGGCAACCCAAGGTTCTTGGTATTGTTGATTCAATGTTTGCGTAGCAACGTCAATTCCAGATAACCAACATCCATAACCAGGATGGGAATGGTACCAACCAACAACCTAAACATATATTTATAAATAAAATAAAGATAATCTCAACTTTTTCCTTCTTACCAATAGATTCGCAAAGTTCAGCGTATACAGTCATATATTCATATGCTTCAGAGTGTGCGTTTACTCTGAAAGATAGTAAAATAAAATTGATAAGACAAAGTACCTGGTTTCAGTTCCTTCGACAGGTAAAGCAAATGAGTCCATAACAATAAATGCATCTCCTTCGATTCTTCCTTGCATAAGACCCATAACTTCCAAATTTCCTCCTCTTTTAGCATGAAGTACCATTTTCAGCAGAGCGACTGCCGAAATTTTAATTTCTTTAAAATAATGCTGATCCTTTTCCCATGGTTTAGCATTTCTCAATTCAGATTGTTCTTGCTCATTGAACTTATAAATAGCATCAAGCTGTTCAACCTTTATGAATTTACTGAAGAATAAAAGTTTTTATACCTCATTTTCCGCTTCCCAATTACGTTGAGCAACAGACGAAGAGGCATTCGTTTTGTTATTCATTTGACTGAAAATATATACTAACTAATGCATCCAGTTTTGCTAGAAGATGCAAATAGAAATTGAAAAAAATCATAAAATTAGAATTCAATGAGTAAATAAAGTTTCATGCAAATAAATGACATTGTATATTAACAAAACTAGAATGCTTCACCAATACAAAGTACGAGTGATAATTTCAAGAAAGACATGTAAACAATATTTTAAAATACACAACCACAGGGTAGTATCGAATGTTTGCCAAAAACACGAACCATAAATCACAGTAAAGACGCGTTTTGGATGATATTTTTAAAGTAAATGTCCTAGAAAAAGTAGGAAGTACAACATATACATATTAAGTAGGGTGTTATATTGAAAATGAGATAATTTTTTGAATTTTTGCTTACACAGCTTCTACATGGTTTAGTTTTTTTTAAGAAAAGACATAAATGAAACTTTCATATTGCAAAAAAATGGAATTCATCCTTTTTTTTAAATATCTGCGAAAAATACGCAATGTTTTTTTCGTTTTCTACTTGTCACTCTTCATTCCAATTTCTTTTTCTCTATAGGTTTCCGATTTTTTTGGTAATTAAAAGTTAGCTGGATAAGTAAAAATTACTCTACTATCCCCTTCTTAATAAAATACCCGGAAAATAAAATAGAATAACTGATATAACTAGAGAATTGAGGAATTATGAGGAAGAAGAAGAACCCGAATTATTTACCATACGGATGATAAAAAAACGACTAGATAAGTAAAGACTGACGCCGATTATTATGCACTCGGGTATAGATATGACACTGAGCTTCTTTTGTCGATTGCTCTTTTTCCAAATGAAGGCCAGATAGTTCCAATAGCGATTCATCATCCCGTATTTGTGCCAACTGAATTTGAGCTCATTGTATTGTAATTTGTATTACCTTTGAATGGAAAGAACGTAGAAAAGAATGATTAATAGCATCACGAGCAGATATTCTGTCTCGTCCTTCATATTGAAGAAATCGCATGAGAAGATCATAGCCGTCGCAGTCGAGCCGTGGAATTTGTCGTATTAGCGGCTCAGGTCGGTATGTTTTGTGAGCATATGGGGCAAAAGCTGGTCGTCTACAAATTGTCGGATGACGAGTGACGTTTGGTAATCCCAAATTCCTATGAATTCATATAAAAGGAAAACTTTTGAATATCACCTAAAAATAAGTCCAAGCTGTTCATCTGTCGTGGAGCCGGGGAAAAGTGCCCGTCCCGATACCATTTCAAAGAAAATACATCCAAGGCCCCACATGTCAATGTGTGTCGAGTAGTCCGTAGAACCTGGTATCTGTTTAAGGCGAAGAAGAGGATACTTACCTAATAGAACATCCGGCGGCCGGTACCAAAGAGTCACAACTTCATTTGAATAGGTCTTTGTCGGAACCGATTTAGCTCTAGCTAATCCGAAATCAGCTAATTTCAGCTCTCCTTTTGCCGTTATAAGCAAATTTTGTGGCTTCAAATCCCGATGAAGAACCCGTCGCTGATGACAATAAGCTAGTCCACGAAGAAGTTGAACAAGAAAGAGCTGAAAAACTCAATGATTGGATGAAAGCTCACTCGAATATTGGGCATACAGATGTTATTGTTGCAGGAATCCATGTATTGTTTCAAGTCGCGATCCACATATTCAAAAACCTGGAAGGTAAGTCAGTTGTCGGACAAAACTCACCAAGGTTAGCAGTCGATCCGTATGGATAATATCGTGAAGAGTGACGACATTTGCATGACGCAAATTTCTTAATAATGATACTTCTCTAATCGCAGTGCATGGAGCTCCCTCTTCTTGTTCCAAACGGATTTCCTGCAATCCATCATAGGAAAGTAAGAATTTTAGCAAACCTTCAAAGCAACATATTTGTTAGTCAGAAGGGAATATCCACGATATACTGTGGCATAGGTTCCTTCTCCCAATTTATTCAACTTCTCATATGTTTCTAATTTTCCAAAACCTATCTCGTTCTAAAACCAAATGATGAAAAAAAAAAAACTAACCAATGACGCTCTACGATTTTTCCTCGTCAGTGGTTGATCAAAAGTCGGGGTTCTGTTTAGTTTATCCACCACACTTACGGGAAGTCGAAGATCTGTTGGCAGTGAAAGTCGTTTTTGAATTTCTTCCTGGAACATGAAATATTTGAAAATGAAAATGCCTTACTTCGCTCCATTTTCTTGTCGGTTTCGGCCTCATCTTCACGTTAACGATGTATCTAGAGGCCGTTCCTGTCGGAGTTTGATCGGAAGTTGAAGGCGATACTTCCAAGCTTTCCCCATCTGATCCAAGTACTGGTGTCTCTTGTACAACAGCTAAAAAATAATTATAAAATAGTGATAATTCTTCTCAAATTTTTTACAAGTAAATTAACGCGACAATAAAACCAATGAAGTATTAAACCTACCGAGTGACATGGACATAGACGATCTTATGTGAGGCCGTCGCTTATTGACAAATATCCCGAGCCAGTTAGACAAAGAGAATGAGAGACGACCCCGTTTTTCAGAAGCCAATGGTGTATGCATATCACGATTTTCAGCCGGACTACCCGGCTCATCGAGACACGATTCTTCACCAAAATCATGGAAAGTAGCTGATTTGGAGAGCTGCGACATGGTGTGACTCCTCCAGCGGCAGCAGTATATTGATCGCCCACCCCCTGAGGCGCGCCGTCCATACGCTAATTAAGGATCAACAACCCTCGTCAGATTCTAGCGCCTACCAAGCAGATAACTCGTTTTATTTTTGCTCTCTTAAATAACTCATTAACGTATTAGTCAAATATATGTTTAAAAGTTCAACAATCTTCTCTTATCAGACCTAACTTTTTCTTTAGTAGAGAAAAAATCATATTACAGAAGCAAAAAACTAACCCCGTGATCTCATATAATCCCCATATAGTCCAGGATTGTACATGCTGACAGCTCTAGAAGGATGTCGAAACCGACTTTCACCATAAGGACGACGTAGTACGGCTGAAGGGTCACATTCTTCGACAATTACTCCATCAACAGCCAATCTGAAAGACATCTAAATCAACAACCAAAAGAACATTTTTTGAATCTTAATTGTGATGGATCAATATGTTTTTTGTTTGGAGAAAAAATCACCTATCCGCCAGCTGACTCAACGACTCTGATAAACTCCATGTTCTTGATGGTGATTGGGATGTATAAATGTGAGAGTTATTTGTATAACAAGGGTTGTTGGTTGGAAGAGCTGATGGAATTTCACGATTATTTCGACTGTTGAACGCTGCACTCAATCTTCGTTTCAACTTTTTCATTTTACCCAGTCTGTAAAGAGATTTTTAGGAAAGAAAGACCGGCAAATACTTTTATAAACATTTTTGCACACTAAAGTGTCTTTAAAACAAAGAGAAAGAAATTAAAAAAAAAAGCTAAAAAGTTTGGTTAGAAGTACGATCTCCATTTGCATTAGTAGATAAAAATCAAAGGCTTTGATGAAATTTATTTTCCCTAATGATGTGACTAATTTTACTATTGACAGGCAAATGAGGCTAAAGATGATAACGAATAATCGGGATACAAGGCAATCGACCTGTTTGAGCGAGACGGACGCGCGAATAAGGTCGTATTGAGTAGCCAACGGCTGGGGCTGGGACAGTTTGCGATTGTGTCCACCTGTGAACATTCTCCTAATGAGCTTAGACATTTAAGACAACCAGATATCGTCAGTTTTTTTAGTGAGAACATGAAAATGAGGAAGAGAACAAGTTTCATAAAAACTAATGCAATAACAAACCGGAAGCATTGTAACAATGCTACCTGCTGATATGATGTAAAAATACATTGGATCAAGCGCCCAAAAAGACAATAAAAACTGAAATAATATCGGAGCTTTATGGGAAAAATGAATGGTTTCTTTAAATGTAGAGAAAAACCGCCCACAAACCAGTGTGTGCAAAATGGAGAAAGCGATTGAACGGGGGCCCAATCGATAGCTATCCAAAATGCACACTCATGGTCGAAGGAACCGGGGCAGTTTTTAGTGTCGAAATCGGATTTTCAAAAGAATAAACAAACCTTGAAGAATAACCTTTTGCTGGAATTAGCATTATCAAACTACAGTCAACTACTTAAATGAAGTTTAAATTAAACATACTTAGGCAGTGTGGAAAAAATATAATTTAAAAAATTTATAAACCTAAAAAATAAAACTATCAAAGTTCATCTAAACATTCAATGTTATCTTCTAAAATTGTGACATTATCAGTAGTTTCATTCATTTTTGATTGAGCTACTTTGCCCATGTCAAAACCACTAACTTGACGCAAGGCTACTGTTGCATAGCAGCCGTTGGGTAGATTGAATTGAATTTTCAAAGCCAAATTAGTCTTCGAATCAGCTTCGACTTTTTTTACTTCGTTAGCTTTACCATTTAATCCAGCCTAAATTAATCAATAACATCATGATTCCGACTTACTTGAAGTTCTTGTCTAGGATTGTCATAGTATATAAATTCAAAAGCCACATCAGTAGGACGAACTATTAAAGGTCGTGTCGCATCACCCAATGCAAAACGATCACGAAGTCCAGTAAAAGATTCGTTAGTTTGACCATCAGCACTTAATAATTCCTCTTGCCATATTTTTGCTGAAAACAAATAAAAATAAGTGTGAATAAATGTACCATAACTTGGATAAAGAGACAGATCACTTCCAGCTAAAGGAATATGAGCAGAAAAATCATCAGTGTTCATCAACAGATGACCATCTTTATCAACATCTTCAGCTACGATCACAGATCCAAGTTCGCGGACTCTTCGTGACGCTATCTGAGTAATAACTAAACCACAAACTATAGTCTATACCTTATTCCAAATTAAACTTTGATAAGCATGAACATATAGACTTCTCATGTTCATAGGCAGAACATCAGTTAAACACTAAACTGAGCATAAACAGTTGAAAACAATACACCTGTTGCCATGTAGATCCTTTTGATAGTGCACGTAGGAGAGACGATTCGATAGAAGCAAATGCTTGACCGCCTTTCATTTTCTTTAAAGCAGCTTGCGGATCTCCAGTTTCTAGGAAACATGAAGAAGCTTCCGCAACAGTAGAGTTTCCCACTGCAAAAGGCTTATCATTAGTTTTATAACACAATAATACTTACTATCTTTTGAAATTTTGAATATATTTTTCACTGCTAACTCCCATTTTCGCTGAAGAATAAGTTTACCAGTTTCGGCAGTATTTTTGATTGATGATCCAAAACGTTGTGTTCCAAAATAATTTATAAATCCATGTTCTCTTAATATTTCACATCTTCTTGCTATTTCATCTTTTGAAGTTAATGGAATGTTTCTGCAGACAATATATGTTACACTGATTACTTACCGAAGAATGATACTGAATCTATTGCCCCAATGCCCACCCATCTTCAAATTATCTGTTTGGTATTCGAAATCAAAGCAAGTAAAATCGCGCAAACGCGGAAGGACCCGAATAATTTTTTCCTGAAAAAGATTTTTTTATTGAAATTAAAGATATACCTTTTCTACACGATAACAACTAACACGCTGCGAAGTAACAGCTCTTTTATCTTTTATCCCACATGTTCGAAATAAGCTTGGCTTTACTCTGAAAGTTAAAAATGACAAGCATCAATCAAATACCCAATAAATTTAGCTAAAATGCCAAGTGCATATGATGTATCTTTATTTTGTTTGGCTAAAGTAAAATGTAAATAGTCAGGTATATCTGGACTCCATCGTTTCCGTTTCCTAAATTTTTTTTAATAAAAACTAGAAAAATAAAACCTTTGATTACTGTCATTTGTTGAAACTTTAATGTTACCATCGACTAATTCTGAATTTAGACTCCCATTAAATTGTTGTCTTAAATACTTATGGATTGCAGTTCTTTGCTCTTTAGTAGAATCCTAAAAAATTTTACAAAAAAATTTCAAACTACCTTTACATCTATTAGAAAAAACTTTTCCTTTTTCTCATTGTTGACAAATGCATTCAATTCTTTTAAAACTTCTTCTGACATACATTCCGGTGCAGGAATTTCAGATTTCTCAATTTTTTCTTCGATAGATTCATCTATAGCATTAGAATGAAGAGAAAGCACCTTGTTTTCAGCTGGAAAAATAAAGGTTAGAGGGTATATTCCGAACCTATAATTTCTTGAACAATAAAATCTGAATAAAGTTCTTTCAAAATACATCGTATAGGTTCTAAACTGTTACCGACATATTCTTGAATTCCAAATTCAGCTTCCATACTGAAAAAGTAGTATTTTTTAAATATCAAAACACAATTAAAAATTATTTCGCACATCTACGAAGGTGCTTTTAGATGTGCCCCACAGACAACCAGCGCGAAATGTAAAATTTTGAAGCAGATGGTATAACGGACTAGTTTCTACATATATTATATTATTTTCGGGGACATATTCCAATAAATATAGTAAAAGTTATTTATAGGGAAAAGTATGGCCAAAACATGTTAACAGACAAAAGAATTTGCACAACTGCATCGCGAACGCTAAGAAATTAGCTTTCTTCACTGACTTCAATTATTAATTTTCTCCTTTTCCATTCTCAAAAACTTTTCTTTACTAAATTTTGTTATTTTTAAATAGTATTATTTCTATATGCGATAATTAGCTAATACTCTAATAATCTTATATAATATGTAACTTTCCAGAAAATGGATAGCAATAAAGGCGACGTGGATGATAAAGAAGTAAGCTTTTAAATTTTAATCAGTTTTTAGAATGTTTTCAAAGTCCCGACATTACCGGATGAAGACAGAAAAAAAGCAGCAATACTAAAGAAATTAGAAAGACGGCGTACTGCTAACAGTAAATGTATATCTAAACTTGTAGCTTTTTTTTTAGTAACGAAATGGGAGAAAAGGAAATCGACCACTTCTCCTGTTATTGATCTCGAAGAAACTGAGAAATCTTTCCTTCAACAGGTTTTTCACTTATTAAAGTTTTATAATTGTGTTTAGACATTTGTGGAACCGCCAAGACCAAGTTTCTCGGATATTTCAACAATTTATCCTAGCGATACATTCATCGTCTCTCCTCGAGCTAATCCAGCTGGACCAAGTAAATTTGTTATTTTAATAACTATACAGTTTTCAGTTTGTTCTACTCCTTTTCGAGCAAAGCAAAATATACAAATACAAAAACCACCGTCACCATTTACTGTCAAAGAGCAGGCTAGCAATTTTTTATATTCGTTTAAGTTTTTTTCTAGCATTGTGATGGTCAGAATGAAATTGCCGGTCGACAGTTCAAAGCTTTGTCAGTGTGGTGCAACATGCTTCTCAATACATGTAACCGATTTGAAGAAGGAATTGTTGATTTGGGGAAAACTAAGCAAGGTTACAATATTCCTTATACCAAACTTGTTTCCAGATGCTTTTTTATGTTTACAAGAACTTTTGAAAAACCAGAAGAAAACGTCAAATGAGGAAGAGAGAAAATTTAAAGTCCATGAATTCATCAAGGGTCAGCAATTCTACTCAATTCGAAACAAGTATCTTATTCTGTTTTATTTTTTAATTTGTTACTTTAGAGCCATGAAAGTTTATCATGAAAATGATGTGCCGAACAAGATTGCTACTATGATCCAAAAGGATATGGTTACTATTCGTGATGAAATCAATGTCTATAGTGATATATCTTTGAAAGCCAAACTTCTCCGTGTATTAATTTCTTTCAACCCAGTATGGCTACATCTCGGAATGGAAACAGGCTTGTTTATATTCAATTCATGTAAATGGTTGGATTTAGTGTTTGGAGTTGGCATAGAAATACCGGATGGCATTTCGTTCCTATCTGTAATGACACATTTTATCAACTTCCATGTATTTTCTGATCCTACCTTATGGAAGAAATATGCTATAGGAACGGCGAAGTAAGAAAATACACTGTATTTGCATCTTCAGAGTATTTGTTAATGCTGAAGCTCGTCAGCCATTACATCGCCATTTTCTTATTAAAGTTTGCCAATTTTTATACTGTGTAGAGCAGTGCAAACTGAAAAGAGTAATTGCAAGTGATCCACGCCTATTTATACGGAATAGCACTCTCAAAGTATCTTCCGTTTTAGTTTTTTTTTATCTTTCAGTCTCTTAAAGATGTTTTTGCTGAATTAAGTAGAGAAGTTCTTTCTGCTTCTTGTTTAACCTTAAATAAGGCGTTTCTTAAAGTTGGTTTTAAAACTACATATGAACAGGTACTGTTTTTCCTTATGATGACTCGTTTTAGAGCTACTTTGATGACTTAGAATATTGCATCACTACTTACTCTGATTTAGCAGATGGTACACACCTGGGAAAGTTACTTGAAATTGTATGCAGTTTGGGTCGTGGCACTATCATGAATAAATTGAGAAATCCTGGTGGCGATCGTTTACGTAAAGTTGGTAATGTTACTGTCGTTATTGATGTAGCTGTAAAAGCCGGCCTGGATGTAGCACGTAGGTTCTATAAATTGAATTGTACTATGATTACTACAGATTTAAAACCAGATGCAATAGTCGGGGGGCAAAAAGACTCGATCCTCGAATTTTTATGGAAAATCGTTGGAAAGCCAGCAACCGTTATTCAGGTTTTTTTCTGTATCTGCCATAATTTTTGTAGTGTTTTGTAAGACGATTTCTCGCTGTGAGAAGGTTACAAAAGCTTCGTGAGGCTAAACATAGAGCTGCTTACGAAGAGAAGGTCGTCTTGATACAAGCTCTTATTCGACGGTTCCTTGTACAAAAGAGGAAACAAAAATATCGCGAAGAAAAAGCTGAATATGAACGCCAAGTTATAGTTATACAGGTAATCCTTGGTTATTCTTTACAGGATTTCAGGCGGCAATCAGACGATTCCTAGCCATGAAAAAGGTGCAGCAATATCGCGATGAAGCCAATGAATTTGAACGAAAAGTTGTGATTATTCAAGTCAGAAAACTCTATTATAAATCTCTTTTTAGGCGGCTATAAGAAGATTTTTGGCAAAAAAGAAGTTTCAAAATCTTCGTAATGAGGCAGTTGAATATATTTACAAAGTTACGACTATACAGGTAATCCTTGGTTATTCTTTACAGGATTTCAGGCGGCAATCAGACGATTCCTAGCCATGAAAAAGTTACAGCAATATCGCGATGAAGCCAATGAATTTGAACGAAAAGTTGTGATTATTCAAGTCAGAAAACTCTATTTTAAATCTCTTTTTTAGGCGGCTATAAGAAGATTTTTGGCAACAAACAGGCTGGAACGATATCGGAAAGATGTTGTGGAAAAGGAACGAAATGTTATATTAATTCAGGTATAAAACCATTCACTTAATTTTTTATTAGTTTAGTCATTTACTCGCCGGTATCTTGCAATGAAGAAGTTAAAACATCTTCGTAGTGAAAAGGAGAGAAAATTTCATGAATTGCGATGCAGGAGTGCAGTCATTCTTCAGGTTGGATTCAATTCAGTGCGACTGTACTTTTAGCGTTTCTTTCGTCAAATTTTGGAAAGACGAAGATATCAGAAATGGCATAAGGAAATGGTTCTACAACAATTGGAGGAGGCAAAAAAGCAGCAAGATGAACTTGAACAATGTGTAATTCGTATACAGGTTCATTTTTTATGTAATTTAATTTTTTTTTTTAAATTCAGACTACTGTTCGCCGTTTCCTTGCTCGTAGGGAATATGAGAAATTAAAGCAAAACATTGTAGCAAAAGGAGATTTTGAGAGAAGTGTGGTGTGCCTACAAGTAGGGAAGTTTATGTTGTTATCATTTAATTTAGGCATACGTAAGAGGGTATGTTACAAGGAAACGTATTAATGAGCGCACGATCAAGGAAATTGTTTCACTTAAAGAAGAAAATTGTGACGTCTTTATATCAGATGGATGCACTCCCATTACTTCAAAATCCGTTTCTCGTTTACGCATAAGTGAGCAACTACTACCAACAACGCCGGAGTTAATGGTATGGGGAGATTTTTCAAATGTTATTGAATTTAGAGAAAGCTTCGAAAATTAAGGGATGAGATCATTACTGTCAAAACAAGAAACTCGATGCATGAACAAGTGATTGAGGTTTATTTTAATGTTGTTACAATATATTTTTAGAGTCTTAAATGGGTTTATAAGGAGCCAAATATTGCTGAAAAGACTGCAGCTGCTTTAATTATACAAGTGTTCTTATTTTTGATATCCAACTTGAGTTTCAGAAATGTTGGCGTGGATATTGTGTACGTCGTGATTATCGCGAACATATACACAGAAGATATAAAGTTATGCAACAATATATTGAATCGATTGAAAATCACGATCACACTTACTGTGAGGAAGTTAAAAGTCGCCCTGTTATGTCTCGGTATGCACTTTGTTATGACAATTCTTATTTTTTAGGCTTGCGGAATGGGCTGATATGTTGTTTAACCAATCCTTGTATAGGGCAAAAGTTGCGGCTATATCGATAGGTAAATTTTATATGCCCACTTAGATGTTTGATTCAGGTCGTGTTATCAAACTATCGCCATTTCTTTGTCAACATTTTGTGATCGAATGTCGAGGTTTCCTCGCAATTTTAGATAGAATAGAACAAGCTGATCGTAGTCCAGGACAAGAAGAAATTGTAAGCAGTCTAGTAGCATCATTTAGTTGTATTGTTGAACATGTAAAACTGATTATTTATTTTCAATCTTACATTTAGGCAAATATTGATACAGGAATCCGTCAGATTATAATGGATTATAACCAAGATTCATTAAAGAATCTTTTTCATGTTTTCAACGCCTTTTATAATAATGTTGAAATCATCAAGAATAGTGTCACAGCAATCATAGGTATTTTAGAACTTTCATCGGAAATTAAATATGAGAAAGCATCATACTTTATTAAGCAAGCGGAAAAAAGGTAATTTTATCTTATGATAAGTATTGTTCTAGATATACTCGTTTGGCTGAAGCAGATCCACGTCGAGTATCTGTCACCATTCTCAAACAATATTGTAGTTTTATGTCCAATGTGTAACTAGTTTTTAATAAAATTCATTGTTTTGATTTGCATTGTTTTGTAAATTCAATCACTTTTTATCTGTTCAGTTGTTGAGTTGTCACGAGAAAAAATGAGTCTTGAATTTTTTAACATTCATTTTTACATTACAAAAAATCTAAATTCAATTATCTAATATCACCGGTTTTTCCTGAGAGCACTTAGATTACGCACCAATATTTAGTTTCTAATTTTTGGAGCTCGATGTACCTGACTTGTTCTCTTTTTTCTGAAGATCTTCCATGAACTGCTGCTGACTTAACAACAGAGCTTGAGCAACCATAGCACTATCATCTTCCTCAAAATCAACAGCTGAACACATGATAAAAGATGGAAAAATGACAGAAACCTCCTAACAATAATTCTTCGTATAGACCTGGTGCCGGTTTTATTTCATGTTGTTTACTACTACAAGGTTGATCAATACTTGCTGCGACACTACGGGAACCACAAGGAACGTCTTCAGGTTTAACAGTTTGATCTAAAAAAATAGAACTCAAAGTATTTCTTACTTGGTTTCTTTCCTTCTAGAGATTGAACATATTCCATGTAAGATTCACGAGCAACCTGCTCTTTTATTTCTTCTTCTGTTTTTTGCCAGTCAGACATTTGAAGTTTGTCCTGCAACATAATCTATTTTTGAAATTGAAAGCTTGTAAGAGCAATTGTATGATTTAAAAAAAAACTAAATTTAATACAAGAAATTAACTTACATTTAACATAGTTTCTTCCAGGTGCATCATTTCACTTTGTCTCAGCGTATCATCAACTAACTGTGCATCAGCGGCGCCAGGTGCAAAGCCTGGAAGTCCAAGTCCTACACCAATAGTAGCATTATAAGGATCAACAATTGAATTGTAGTGAACAGTTCCATGATAGCTAAGACGGAGGGGAGCATTCATTTCTGCAGTAGAACGGGGATGAAATGTATTATTAGGTTGGTCGTTATATTCATAGATCTCCACTGGTCGCGCATACATCTCAGTAATAGCTTGGATCTCCACATGATTTCCATGAGTTTCGGGAAGCCTTTTTCGTGCAACATATTCTTCGAAATCTTCAGTAATAAATTGTGAAAAATGGTCACGACTTTTTTCCTTAAAAAATAATAAAACCTAATTAAAATACTAACCATGTAATCCATGCAAAGCCTTCTTACTTCACCATGCATTTCTTGATCGCCATATACTTGATCAGCTAAAAAACATTTTTTATTTTCAAGACAAAATCCTACCAACAGCTCTAAATAAGCAAGCCCCATCGCCCTGCATGGGCTTAATTTGCCAGCCGTGAGTAGTTCTCAATCTATCAGCAAATTCCTTTTCCAATTGATCATCTCTAAAGCCAGCATTTCGTTCATCATCCGAATTAAAACCCGGTGAACCGGAACGAGAGCGATAACCTGGAAAAAAAACTTAATCAAACAATGGGAAGTTACCTTTCTTTGAAGGAGGGGCAGAAGAAGATGGTAAATCACACAAATTTCTCCTAGTTTTACGGCTAGTTGGTGAAGGAGGTCTACGTTCAGACGTGGGACTACTTGAAATGATTATAAGAATGAAAAAAAAACATCGTAAGAATACCGTGACGGTCCCGGTGGGACTGGGCGTTCCTTCTGTAGCAATTTTTTATTCTTCGGCAACACAGTCATCTAAAATGAAAATTGAATAAACATAATCACACATATTACTCGATAAAGATGGATAAAAGCCAAATAAAAACATAAACAAATAACGGCAGAAATTTATCAAATTTAAAAAATGCTGGATTTAGGTTACCATAATCAAGTAATACACCTTTGCACACCCTAGCTCCCATGGTCATTTTGTTGTTATTTTTTATCTTTTCTCCATTTCATTTAGATTTGTTTTTTTCACCGTATCTAGATGAATAAAAATTAAAAATAGATGATTGAACTAATAAGGATTTTTGTCAAATTTAAGATGTAATTTTACTTTTCATCTGCACCATGGAGCTAGACTTAATCAACGGGTTTTGTATTTAATGAGTTTCCTACGTTTTCGGCTTTCTACTAAAAATTATCCTCCTTTCCGTAGGTATTGGCTCTTCGCTCACTATGGCTCTGAATCTATAAATGTTAACCTAATTGGCGTACTTACTCGGGTGATCCACGATGTTCATTAGTTACGAGTCTATAGGGTCCATTATAACCGTATTCGGGATCTCGTATGCCCTCCATTTCAGTAACAAGTTTGTTTTCCAAAATAACTCTTTGCTCTTTATACTTTTGGTCGTCGTTCATGGCGTATTCATACATCCATCCCAATTGTTGCTATAAACTTTTTAATCATCGTAGATACTAACCTACCGAGCAATTCATACACATAACGTCGCGAACAATATGCTTCCCTGTCATCATGTCTCGAGTCTGTTTCTCAGAGCATGTGATATTCCATACCCTGTAGTATAGTGATGCTTTGCCAGAGGAACCTAACCCAAACTTTTTAGAAAGGGAAAAGTTGCTCACCTTGAAACCGTGTTGATATCAACTCCGAATCATTCGTCAAGTATGTATTGCATACACGACATGCTACTATCAATGTTCCCCCTAAAGTAAAATTCTAATAGTCTTGAATACCTTACCATTATGTTGGAAGTGCCGTATAGGTTCTGAAGAAGACGATTGAGCTGATATGGGCATATGGCCAGGCGCTGAAATAGTTATTATTATTTCGCTTAAAAATGCTGGAAAATATGTTCAAGATAAAACTACTTTTTGTTCGACGAAATTCTCGACAAAAAAACTAATTCATTCATACAAATATTCATAGAAGAAGGAAGATTTTTTTTTAAGTTTTGTTAAAAACTTAGGTATTTTTTTACACAGGGATTGCCATTGAGTAAGAAAAATTATTATCAAAAAAAAAAAACCAATTTCCAATGTGGAAATAGAAAATCACTTTCACATTGGTTAGAAAACACATGTGATTCGCATAAGGTGCCCTATTGCGCATCGATTTTCGACAGTATTCCGCAAAGCAGTCAGCTGGCGGAGACTAGCCCGCGAGTTTAAAATACTTTACAATAATAGAACGTGCTCTTTGGACTTTTTTTCTAGTTTTTATTACGAAAATATGAAAAATAAAAGTGGCAAAAGAATTACTACTAGGTTTCTCGGTAATTTTGGATTATACAATTTTATTTTCTATTATTTACTTTTTTTTTTCATTTTGTACTTTACAAGTTAATATAAATTTAAAAAATTAAAGGGAGAATAAAACATATTTTATTCGTTAGTTCACAATGGCCGTAAGAATTGATTACAAAAAACTCGTCGAAGGCAATGAGGAGGAATTTCCAGAAGTATTTTGGATTTTTTATACGTAGTTTCTTTCATTCTTTCTCGTCGTTGTAAAGCTCGAAGGATTCCCCGAGGAAGAGGCATTGTGGTAAGGTCTAGAGCTTCTAGATTGACTTGTTCAAGAGCTATTCGGAAGAGCGACATTGGACGTTCCCATCGAAATTGGTTAATGACTGCAAATTCCGACTTCTGAGCACTGCTAAACGGTTTTCTTTTTTAAATTTTCAAATTCATTACCTGGCTATCATTGGGTATAATGGACGCGATGCGTCAATTTCGATAAAAGGAGTGCCAATAAAGCGACCGTTGAAAAAATAGCTGATTTTCCTTTCCGGTCCATTGAACAGGATACCAATTGTCGGTCTGTAGAATACAGAAATACTTTCGGAGTTTCAAAAAACTCACAAAACATCAGTGGGAAATGCTTCACAAGCCTTGAAACTATAGCCATCATGGTATGCGTAGCCGTTATGACTGAGTCCGTAAGAGTTTTTATCATAGCCCAAAATATCGGTGAAACAAAAACCCGAAGAAAGCTGGAAATAGTAAAACCAACAAAGATCACTTACTTTAGCATCTATTGTTCCCACACCGAAGAGAAGGTTCGTTCCAAAAATATATTCAAAACCCACAATTTCCCAGTAGGCTATTGTCGAGCTGGTCAAAGCCTCAAAAGAGACCATTTCCTTTTTTTATTTGTGACCTACCCTTTCTCCTCGGACAGCTGATGATCCATAAGAATACCATGGATGAAAAAGGACGTGAGAACCAAATACTTGACAGTCAGACATTCCCTAAAAAGTTGTTAGAAAGTAAAAGAAAATTACGAAAGAATGCTCCCATCGCCAATCATCATCATTCAATCGGCATCCATCGGACTGACTGTTGCAAGTACAAATAGCCACTGATATCAAATGCTCGTATCTGTACAGGAAATCCTGGATATTTCTATCTTCATCAGCCCAGGATCGAATGGCATCTATGTGAGGAACTGAAGATTTAAAAAAATTGAGACTAGTAATAAAATACCTTTATTAGCACGAAAAATTTTCGCCAGAGCTGCATAACAATCATATTTGGCCATTAATTCTGCTATTATGCAAGCTCTATCACAATTTTTTAATTTTTTAAAATATAAATCATCTTCGTTATTCATTCGAATCTGAAAAAGCAATATAGAATAAGTAAAGAAGCCGAGGATGATGTAGCGCACAGAGTAATCGATTTAAATGGTGGAACGCCCCGAGCTAGAAGCAGTCTCAGAGACGATGACGACTATAAGGTTAGTGAGACAAAGGGACCACGAAGATGTTTGCTCGCGTGTGGCTTGTTTGACCTCACGCGGAGAGCTTCGCGCACTTTTGATGTCCTGATGACCAGGCAGTTCGAGGGACAACAGCAGTGCACCACAATAATCGTTGGCTATTCATGGCAGATGTTGGTTGTTGAGCATGGCGGGAAAATAGCGACCTCTGCAGGATGCCTTATTATATTTAACTATCTATTTCATCAACACAATAGTTGTGAGGAGTTATTCAGAAATGTCATAATATAATGTTAACATTATACTATCTAGTATAATATTAACAAAAAAAATGGAAAAAGAACCTAATATGAAACGGCTCGATATGAATGGCCAACCATGGTCGTCTGACCATCTGGCGAGACGAATGGAGGGCATAATGCTGGTTCAATTAAGACAGCTGCAAAACTATTCCCATTTTTCATTTCTTCTTCGAGTTCAAATTGTAGATATGGTTGTTCAAAGATTACAAGAACTTTTTAAAGTATTAAAATAAAAGAAAATTAAAGATTTCCATTTTAGGATTCTTCCTTCCTCAATAATAAAGCGAGTATGATAATCTGTTGTGTTAATAATAAATTAATATTTTTGTTACTATTCCCAATACATCTTTGAAAGACACGTCTCCAGCATTAAATCCTGGAATAGTTGCCTGTTGAAGCTATCTGTACGATATTTGAACATCTCCCTTTGAGCCTTTTCTATCATCGCCTGTTTGTTTTCTACTGTAGTCCACGATGGTAAGAATTTTCTATAAATCGTAGGAACTAATTAAACGACAAATCTGTATTAACGACGTTAGAGACAAGGTTCTCTCACTACGAGCAGCTTCATGAATAAAAATTCTCTTCGAATTAAGACAAGTATTCAAGAAGTCATAAGGAATGGCGCCAACCATAAAAAAGGTAGTTCGAAAAACACCCTCAAAAAAAAGTTGGCAGCCAAATGTAAGTTTACCATCTGCTGAGCCATCTGAACTGCATTTAAAGCAATCGGATATATGAAATAGAAACCAATGCTTTCAGCTCTCACTACTTCTAACATGGGTAGTATTGTTGGCTCAATTGATGACCGAAATCTAATCTCTTTTGTCAGAATTTTCGTAGGGTGGATGAATGAGTCGAGTGAATATATTCCACACAAAGAAGATGTATAGAATTCAAGGCACGGGTCACGGAATTTTTTTCAGTTTTGTTGTCACATACTTTTTGAGACTGCTTATCATTATTTTCTGCTTATCGTATCATAAAACGTGTTCTTTTAAGAAAATCACTAGTTATCTACAAAACAGCATAACTCCACTCTATTTGACCAATGAGGCTTCACACTCTAGTCAACCTTATCATAAATTTCCCTGCCTTCCTCCGCTTTGTCTCAGTGTGTAATGATCCAAGCGGCCTACCTGCAAATCTTTAATTTTTTTCATGGAAACCACTTCCTCATTAGGTAATTCTGCCCTTTCGGATGATTTTTAGTGTAATTGGGGGAGCAATTATTGCCAATGTTTGGTTCATTTCGATAAATATTCCTTTTTTCCTTTTGGATTTATTCCAACCTAAATGGGCGATGGAGTATAAAATACAAGATGATAAACTGGCAAGTTTATTGATTTATTGTTTAAATAATAGTTTTAGCCAACTTTGGATAAATATGTGTCATCTTTGAAGCGAATTCTGCCAAATTTACTATTCTTTGGACCTTTAACAGCATTTCTTCTATACCCGTTCACTTCGGCCTCTTCATATGATCCTTACAATCTTCCGGCGCTTTCTACCATTCCTTTTCATCTTGTCTTGTACCTAGTAGTCGAAGAGATTGGATTCTACTACTCACATCGTCTTTTTCATCACAAAGCTCTCTACAAGCATATTCACAAGATTCATCACGAATGGACGGCTCCTGTTTGTGAGTTTTTTTCACAGATTAATCAGAAAACGTTTCAGCTATCTCGGCTGTTTATTGTCATCCAATAGAGCATATGCTTTCAAATTCTCTGCCGATTCTTCTTGGTCCCGTCTTACTCGGTAGTCATGTTCTTGTTGGCTGGTTTTGGATTTGTCTTGCATTAACATCCACAACTTCCAGTCATTCTGGCTACCACTTTCCCCTTCAACCCGCCCCTCAATTCCATGATTATCATCACAAAGTGTAAGTTTTATCACATCTAAGCAATCACAAATATTTTTAGCTTCAATGAGAATTTTGGCGTTCTTGGGATTTTGGATAATTTTCATGGGACGGACAAGACATTCAAAGCTAGTATTTTTAGTCGAAGAAATCGAATGTTTCCACTAGGAAATGTAAAGAGGATGTATGTAGAAAAAGAATAAAGAATCAATGACTAATGGTTGTCAACAGTAAAATATTTGTCAGTCACCGGGTCATAATAGAAGCCGAATTCTGAATCGAAGACCAGTCTTGTCTTCGACGATTCCTTCGTTGAAACATCACCCGTCTTTTCACGAACGAATCGTAGCGGTGGTGTTTCTCTGAAAAAGTTGTAGGAAAATAAGAGTTTACAAAAATGGAAGCAACGAACACCAAGATCGGTTCCCATTTTTATTAGTTTAGTCAATTATTCAAGTTTTTTTAAATACATGTTTATATTTCTGAAATCAATCGAAAAAAAAAACAGTAAAATTTACATTTTTTTTTCAATTATCTCGATATCCTACCTGCGTTGTTTGTTCCGAAAAACACTGCTATAACTGGCAGATCGTGCCCGTCTTTCTGGTTTTTCCTCCTCTTCCGAATCATCCTCAAATTCATGTTTTCTTAGTTTATCAACTGAGGCTTTCTTCTCCTTATCTGGCATCCGCAACATACTGCGTAACATGCTTCTTTCGGCTGAAATTTTCATATAATAGAACGAATCGGATCCGTACAGCGGAACTAACAATGGTCAAAGAAAATGAATCAGTCGAAAGTAGAAAAGGCCGAAACTGACAGTGACGGCCGTCATTTCTTCAGCCCGTTGCTACCCTTTTTGTTTAGCGAATTTAAACTCGGGCCAAAACCGACCTGTGTATGTAATTAAAGCATAACAAAGTTGGTTCTGGCCGGAGGTGTTCTCGCTGTGCAATCGATGAGGGGAAACCCATGGTTCACCATTTTATATATTCAAAACCTGCCTGATGAAGCGGAAGAGGAAAGGATCTTGGGTAAAAATAAGGCTTCTTCTAAAAAGGTAAGAATGTTTTGTCAATGATAACCTACTTTCTCGATCCCTAAAATAATTAATTCATTATTTTTTTTTAGCTATTATCACCTCAGATGACTGGCTGGCGGAGCGCTTGATGTGCGGGGGTGCTTTCGAAGATTCAGAGGTATGAATCGTTCGCCATAGGGTAATGTCATCGGGACGAAAGTGCCTGTTGCCAGGGGCAACCAAAGCAAAGAAGGAAGATCAAACATACACACGGCTTTATATATGTTTATTTTTCAGTTCATCTGATGTAGCGCTTCGTCTGGCAGTCGAAATCCTCTTTGGTCTTATATTCCAGCATCAGACTGTTGATTTCGAATCTGGCATCCATCAGCTGCTTGCTCTGATCGTTGACCAGTTGTTTGAGGTTCTCGACTTCCTTCTCGAGCTTCGTCATACGACAAGACAGATTGTAGTTCAGATGATGATGAGAATGATAGCCGGGCTCGCTGTTGCATTCCATGTTGCATTTTTCTGTATCGATCTTCGGCATCTCATAGGAATGAGTCTTCTTCAGACGAATAGCTGTATATTCCAGCGAATCACGTGGGAAAGGTTCCAACTTTTTATACTTCGCTTCTTCATTATCCACATCTTCGTCCAGAAGTTTCTGATAGTCGCTAGGACTAAACAAGTTGGCCAACTGGCGATCAGTATGCTCCTCATCTTCTTCAACCTTTTCCAACGGAGTAAGTCCCATCGACCAGGGGATCGAACTGACGTTGCGTAAGGTATCGTCACTATAAGAGTCGATGTTAACAGTTACCGACGGTACAAGAGTAACAGGAGACTGGGTGAAGTTCTTGATGATATTCACATTCTCATAACGTTGGAAGTAGCGAGAATAGTATTTATCGAGCTTCTTTTTCTTCTTGTCTCCCGTCTTGTTCTTTCTTTTAGCATCCTAAAAATAACAATTGAAAAACCTTAGCAGGCTCGCCTTGAACATTTTGATGTTAGTAGAGAATAACCACTCGTAGAACGAGTCAGTGAACAATAAAGATGTTGATGGAAACCTAAAGTCGATGACAAGAATTAACAATGTCCAACAGGAAATCGCAAAAATTTATCCAAAGAAAATTAGGAATCAAAAACATCCTCCCAATTAGTAAAAAATTTCTGCTGCTCTACTATACTATGGTCCAATTGGGATTCATCATCAGCGTCTGATATATTTGCTTAAAAATTACAAAGAGAGTTTTTCATAAAAACAATACCTGTAGTATTCACAAAAGCAGGTAATGGAAAGAAATTAGATGATACTCCTCTGCAATCCGGATCAAAACATTTCTGATAAAAGTTACGTCTAAATAGTAAAATGAAAAAAAAAAATATTTAAACATACTTTTCGACATCTACTGTCCAAAAGGTTCCATTACTTTTATGTTCTCTATCAATATTGAAGCAATAACGATTGTTTCCAGGCTGAAAATTAGAAAAAATATTATACATAAAAAGCCTTACATAGTAAGTTATTGAAATAATTTTCTTTTCTCGTTCAAACACTTTCCAAGCACGAATAAAAACATCAGGTGTCCATTTTTGTAACACAAGCTTGATAAAATCATCTACGTGAGGTAGCGGAGATGGTCCTTGTCCCGATCTATTATCATTTAACATCCTAGCTGTATTTCGAGCCACTGAAAGTGGAATAAACAAATAAAACTTACCACCGAGAGTATTTTCTTCATTAATATTGAAATATCTTTCATCTAATACGGGGTATTTGTGATATTGACTAGGAACACATAATGAATCAATTAGAATTTTTTCTTCTGATGGCTTCTTGCAACCTCTAATCTCTAAAAGAAAAATTGTTTAAAGCCAAAAACTTTACCATAAAATCGACAATACGGTGCTAAATCCAGCTTGGCTGGTTTTCCTAATTTCGAACTGAGATATATTCTGAAGTTCCTATTTCTCGAATATACTGCTGAATCAAAAAGTGAAATCTTCTTTCCATCAGCGTTAAAAAGATCATATGGGGGACTTTGCAATAATTTTTCATGTAATCTGTTGCTCAAATTACGAATTGACATCTAAACAATATAAGAAAAAGAAGAACACTTACTGAAGAAGGAAAAAGGATATCATTTTCAAAATGACAAATTATATGAGCAGAAAATTTAGTATCAGTTGATGATTCTAATATAAGCAAATCCTATAAGGTTACAATGATGAGTTTTCTTACCCTGTCGATATCTAGATTTATATCATACATTTCTTGTAGAACAAGAGCTAACGTTGATGTAAAATGATTAAAAACGGTCTAAAGGATTGAAAATAAATAGAAGAAAACCTGATGAACAACACCATGATTGTGTTGCTTCGAATATTCCAAATCAAAATAAAGCCTACAAGGCATTTCTTCATATATAAGTTCATAGATATGTCTTTGTTGGCGTTCCAAATACCATTTTATAAATCTTTCAATTGTTGTAACTATATATCTTCGTTCACCCGCTAAAAAAATCGTAAATAATTCAAACTACTTACATCCTCCGTCTATTTCATAACTGAAAATCCTCAAATCATCTCGCCATATTACTTGTGATTTTTTCATTTCATCAATAGCTTCTCTTTGTTTTGGAAAAGTTTGAAAAATACCCATACTTTTCTCGAGTAGGGTTTCTTTCCTTGTAATTGACTAAAAAAGCTAACCTAAAAGCATTTGCTGACCTGTACGTGTCGTTTTCTGTCTGGTTCATCATCCTCTATTGCTTTTTTTCGTTTCTGCGTCGCAGACGATTTAGCTCCAAGCATAGCTCTAAAAATAATAACATATATTGATTCTGAAACTTCGTATAAGACAAAAATTCAGAGTAGATCCAATAAATTTTATTATTTTCCTGTCAATTTTCGGTTATTTTTAATATTTTTCTTTACCACCATTCATTTCCATCTATAAATTTTTTCTCCAACAAGAAAATAATGTGACTTTCTTATAAAAATCTGAAAGAAAAATTGGAAAATATTGAAAGTTCGGAAATATCCTTCCGTTTTCGCGCCTTTTCATCAGAGCATGTTTTAGGCAAATTGTGGAGTGACAGTAGATAAAAGATAATATAATATTTAAGGAAATAATGGAAACTGGCGAATACGGCCAAACGCAACTGTGGAATTGGCCCAAAAAGATATTGGCCGTTTTGGAAAATTCCAAAATGGAAACGACCCATTTCGGCCGAATTTATCCGTAATACGTATTATTCTTGGAAACACGGCGCGGAATGACAAAGATTCTATTTCACTCTTTTCTTTCTATTATTTTCTTTGTTTTGAAAAGTAGTATAATTAAAAAATAAAAATAAAAGAAAAGAAAAGAAAGAGTAAAACAGAATATTTGTCATTATGGGCCGTGTTTCAAAGAATAATATGTATTACGTACAAATTCGGCCGAAATGGGTCGTTTCCATTGTGGAAAACAGCCAATTCCAAAATTGCTAATTCCTTTTTTGCCGTGTCCATGTTGGATTTCTCCATTTAGTGGCCGTCCCTTGCACGTACAAAAAAATCCGTACGTGCGACTTTTTAAATCGAAAATAGGGACGGTCACTAAATTGAGAAATCGAAAATAGATACAGTAAAAAAAGCATTTTTGGATTTTTTTTTTAAATTTTCCAAAACGACCAATATCTCTTTGGTTTAGATTCCAGTTGCGTTTGGCCGTATTCGCTCGTTTTCATTATTTCCCTTCGCCATTTAGTGGTCGTCCCAAGATAATGACAAATTTTTCGCCGAAAAAAAAACTTTGTACTTTCATGACCTAGTTAATTTCACAGAAGTGGAATTATATTTTATTATTAATTTTTTTCTCTTATTTTTTACATATATTTCAAAAAGGTTGTTTCAGAAGACGACTATTAGCTAATTGTTTATTGTGAATAAAAACAGTAGATAACGATTTATTCCGTTTTTTCATCCTTCGTATTTTCGATTTTTTAAACAAAAAATAACGTAGTTGGAGAAAGTTAGTTCGCTTTGTCTACAATTACTGCATCTTCTTGCGCCCTTCTCTTCAAAGAAATTTCATTTTTAGGATCATTTATATCTAATCCATGTCGGTAGGTAAAGATAGTTGGCTGTCAGTAGCTGAAGATGCTATCAACATCTGACCTTTCAAGCTTTTATATGCCTTTACATAGTTTGTTGACGACTTCTACTTAGTCTATAGGTATATCGAGTCCATTGCCCTTTTTAATCTCATCATTGACGGTTACCTTTCCGTTCTTTTCAAATTCAATATTTCTAAATCCTCCTTTTGCTTTCAGAACTTCGGCATAAATTACTTTTTCCTTTACTAATCCATGGCAGGTTTCCAGTTATTAATTCATGCAAAATGTAGCAGCAGCTGACTCGGAAAATATCCCTCATGACACATTACCGCAGCCGAGCAATATTTCATTGTACCGATGCATGAGTTTCCACTTTTTGGAGTCATCGTACCAAAATGTCAGACCGATCTTCGATGCAACATCGGCTTCACGACTATGCAGTATACCGGTTGGACTCAAGCGAATTGCAATATTGTAGGTTGCAGCGGTGGGAGTCATACGATCTTTGCTCGTAAAGCGCTGCACCGATTCCAAACAGGGACCGACCTGGATTCAAAATTTAAAACCATGTACTTTTCCATGATGTAGAAACGCCTTGGAATAGATGGACTATATGTATAGATCGAGAGTCATTGACTCCTCGAAATTTGAGATTCCAGCTCATCTTCAGTCAAGATACCGAGGAAAACAATGGGTAAAGCGTTGATGATGTGGATTATTTTTTCTCATACGATGAACCAGCTTTTTCTTGCTCAAAAGCAACCTTACATAGGATAGGGTTTTTAGAAAATTTAACGAATAAATATTTTGTCTGCTTTACGCAAAGATTAGCTTACCGCCTTATGAATTATGAATCACCAATGGTAATTTGAAAAACGAAATAAATGATATGTTCTATTGGATAGCGATTATATTTTCACTACTATCAAATTACAGAAAAGATATATCAATTTGAAGGAAAAAATTACTTCTACCAGTGACTATATGCAGCAACAATTCCAAAAAGTCTATGAAAAATTAAATCTATTCTACCACGAAGATAAAACGATATCAGGAAAATCAAGTATAGAAAATAGTGATTGCCAAGAAAACGTCTTCGAAACCTCTCGATGTCCTGAATAATCTGAACTCCACAGATGGTACATAGAATGCATCAACAATAATATAATTATACGTTGTGTTCTACCTATTGAGAAAGAAATTTCTAGATATTCATGTAATCAACAAAAAACAAAAAGACTTTAATGAAACTTCACCGTTTTTTGTAAAGGCACGGCTTCAATTTAAGTCCCAGAGGTCGTTTATTTTCAACTTTCGCAATTTTCGTAAATTGTAGCAATATGAAGTAGTCGGTGAGATCACGCTAAATAAGACTAAAGTGTGCACAAATCTCGTACCTTCTCAGTTTTGGTAAAACCTAGCATACATAAAGCATCGCAAAAACGTTTTATATTTTGAAATCGACTTGATACTTCAGCTATTTTTAAGATACCACTAAAACAATACAATTATAAAAGAAAGTTGTTACCTACCCTGTTTTTAATACTCGACGAGCTTCTTTTATGAAATCTAAAGTATTGGTACCCATCAAAGACAAACAAAAGATGACAATATCAGCTGAATTTACCTCAACAGGAAGATGTGCCATATCGGCAACAGTCACTCTATTATTTACAGCGACTAAATCGAATGAGATTACCTAAATAGACATAAATAATGTGTTGTTTTATTTACTTTATGTCTGTCACTAACAGCCTCAGCAATTTTTGCTTCTCCACAACCGAGATCATAAACAACCTTTGATTCTTTCTGCTTATTTAGCCATTGAATTATAGTAATCAAAGGATGATTCGGCCATTTTTCTACCTATATAATGACTTCGTAATTGTCAACCAACCTGCTTAGCAAAGCCTTTATGATAAACCCAAAATGCATCTTCATTCTCTGAAAAATATTTGAGGGATTCCTCTCCTGTTGATGTGTAAAGTTGTTCATTTAGAAACCTAAAACTAATAAATAGAATTAAAAAGTATACCTAAATCTTCCAGATTCGAGTTTTTCTTTCATTGCATCTAATTTGCTTTCACACTCTTTTAGAGGCAGCTGTATTTCTTTACTGGCATTATTTTCAATCTCTGTAGTCACCACTTTCTTTAGCGTGATTTTCTTCTTTGGCTTCTTCATACTATTTTTGTCTAATTTTTTAGCCTCTTGAGCTGCTTTCTTCTTAGCCAATTTTCGAACCTTATTTCGCCATGGTCTTTTCTAAGAAATAATTACAATAGAAAAAAGATGCACCTTTAAGAGGGTTTCTTTTAACGCGCTATTGTCCTCACTCACTTTTGTCATCTAAATATATAATTTAAAAAAATTTCATTCAAAGTGGGTAATGTTTGATAAAACAAAAACGATGAGACTATAATTAACAAATTTTTTTATTTGATAACATTTTACAACGATAACAGCAATAACAAAAACAGTAAAACAGAAAACAAACTAACGGCGGTCTGTTTTACCCATGCCGCGTTTACCAGAGAAGAGATGCTTTGGTTTGAGGTCGTAGACATGTCTGTCAGCTTCACCCTTCTTTGCATCTCGACGAAGACCTCGTTGAGCCTTGTTCCGAAGTACTTTGGCTTGAAGACGTTTCTAAAAAGAAAAGTATACATATGAAAAAAGTTTACCTTTGCGTCAGGGAGAGCTTGCTCTTCTCTTGGAACTGGACGATTCGCGCTGAGAGTTCGGGATCTACCAACTTTGATTTTCTTTCCAAGTGGAGCTTTGGCAGCTGCGCCTTGTAGATTCTTCATCTTTTTAACATCGATATCCATTCCAAGTTCGCTTAATTCGTTCTCCAAACGACTCATTGACCTTTCACGTTTGCGAACATTTTTACGAGATACTTGACTTCCCTAAAAAAGTAAAATTTCAAAAATGAAATATAAGGAACTTACAGCTTTAGATTTATTCAGTTGATTTTCCAAGGCGATAAGTTGCTCTTTTTCTCTAATTTGTTTAGCTAATTCCAATTTCTCTTTAGTATCTTCGTCGTCACTATCAAGATCTGAATCATACTCTCCCGCTTGCTCACGAAGTTCTTCTTCTTTCAAAAGTTCAGCAAGTTTCTGAAAAATAATTTTAAACACACAATCGTACTTTTTGTATTTCAGGATCCATAAAATCTGAAAGGTTATGTCCTTCCCAAATTTCTGGAACGACATCATATTTTTCGTCCATGTTTTTCAATAAATAATGTTTCTTCAAATCCAAAATATAGTCGTCTTCTAACTCAAGCTCAAGCTGGCGTTCCAGTTTTCTCGTAACTGAAATATGTATTGAAAAAAAGATAGGTACCTTCATCTCTTTCAATTTTTCCTTGAGTTACTTGCTTTATTTTCTTATCGAGCGCAGCTGGAGGTATAAAAGGAGACCGCGTTTTGTCGTCTCGTGGTGTAGGGTAAGCTACAAATACACGGTTCAAAATAGAATTTGTAGAGACTGTCTTCTTTTCGTTCAGTTTGGCTTCTACACGTTGAGCCAAAAGCTCATCACATGCCTGAAATATCATCCACAGAACAGTATAATAACTCACCCTGTTTCTCACAGTTATTATACCTTCTTCCGAAATTGTCGACATTTCAACAATAGGAATGCCTTCAGTTTCAAGTTTTGAAAGGAGATTATTTTTCTCTTCTGGAAGATCGCTGCGTCGCATAATATCGACCTAAACAATACAATTAATAAAGAAAATGAAAGATTACCTTGTTCAGGCCGACAATAACAGGTTTGTTGGTAAAAAGTGGACGAATTGATTCAAAAAGATGAACTTGTTCTTCAATGGTACGATCGCACTGTTCAGAAACATCCATTATAAAAAGAACAGCAGCTTTCAGATGAGCTAAAGCTGTAACAGCCTGCATTTCAATAGTATTTCTATCCTCCAAAGGTTGATCTAATATACCAGGAGTATCGATGACCTATGATAATTGTGAAAAAAAGTGTAATACCTGCCAACGAAGAAACTTGTAATCTAGATGGCCAACATACAATGCTTTTGTGGTAAACGCATATGGCTGAACTTCAACATCGGCACGAGTAACTTTGTTAATAAAAGACGACTTTCCAACATTGGGAAAGCCGCAAAGTATGAGAGTTCTAAAAATGAATATAAATGGGTAACAAAAAAGCACACCTTGTTCCGGGATCGATACTGGGAAGACGAGACAGATGTTGTCTAACTTGTTCCAAATACTCGAAGCTAGATTGTTGACGCTTTAAAAGCTTCACCATTCTTCCTAGAGCAGCTCGTTTGAGCATCTTGCACCGATATAAAGAATCACCATACTTCATCAATCTTACATATTCACGGGCAATTCTAAAAAAATAAAGTCAAATGAATTAATTTCCCTTACCCATCAATAAGATGACGTGCAGTATTCATCTGTCCCAGAGCAATTTTATAATGATCACGATCGTATAAAATATTCATAAGGTCACTATAGAAAGGATGTACTTCCTAAAACTAAATTTTAAACAAAATCACAAAAAACCTCCATCTTCGGAAATTCATTAATAATCTGGGTAAGTTTATCATGAAGGGTTTGTTGCAGAAATTTAATTTTCCTTGCATAAAATGCTCGAATCCGACCTATTGCATACTGACGATGAACTACAGTTGGAGTTTTCCGCTGCGTCTTTGATAAAACGACTTCTTTCAATTCCTAAAAAAATAGTAAAGTAAGAAGCAAGAAAAAGAGATCTAGTACTAACCGCAGCTGTAGGGACGACAGTTATCCTTTTGAAATTATACTGTGTCGCCATTATTTCTAAAAATATTTTCAATTTTACTTGAAAAATAATTCAATTAGAAAATAAAGAAAAAGAAATAAAGAAACGCAAAACTTCGTTTAGGAAAATTTTCTATTTCTTGGTTTGTCGTTTACGCGGTAAACGTCTTACAACATTTGAAAAATTTTAATTCAACTTTCTCATATTATTTTATCATCTTTTTCTGTCGAATTTTAAATAATCTTTTGCAGGTTTCAATGGTTGATGTAGAAAATGAAAATCTTTCATCATATTTGGATAAATTAACCGTTACCAGTACACCGAATGAGAAAAAACTAATTGTCAATCAGAACCTTCCTGACAATCATCGTTCAGGTACTTGTTAGTAAGCTTCCAAGTGTATTTTAGTTACTTTACCAACAGATAATAAATTACAAAAGGTTGAATATAATGAACCGTTGAAAGGAATTGATCCACAAAAACTTGGGAAAATTATTGGCAGGTTGCATTCTCTTACAACTGCTGAAATGCGTCAATGTTTAAAAGAAATTCACTATCCAATACAGCAAGTTTTGTTCATCAGTCTATTTCATTCATAGAGGAAACAAAAAGCAACTGCGTCAAAGAATAAGAAACTTTTATAGAAAAGAATATGCGTCATTTATGAAAGGAGAGTATATGTCTAGAATAATTAATAAAACGGCCAAATATTTTGAATATTTAGTGGTAAGCCATTACTTACGTAATCAAGCTTATAGATTATTGACTTTGAATGTACATGTACTGATGTTATCTATGGGTATGAACATGAAATAATTGAATTTCCGGCTGTACTCGTTGACGTTAATGAATTGCAAATTGTATATCTTTATATATTTCATGCTAGTTTTCAGGTTGACAAATTTCGAACATTTGTTCGGCCGGCCAGGAATCCTATATTAGATCCGTTTTGCATTGATTTCTGTCGTAAGTCCTTCTGAAACGTAGTTCAAGCTTACCATTGAAGATATCACTCAAGCAACCGTTGATGCAGCTCCTTACTTCCCTGAGGCTTATGCTTGTTTTATTCAATGGATGGAAAAGCATAGATTAGGTGAAGAAGGACGTCGTTATGCTTTTGTTACTGACGGGTAAATAGATGATAGATTTAACCTTCTCACTTAGGTTTCACGATATTTGGAAATTTTTTCAATATCAGTGCATGCTTGTATGGGTTTTATATTTCAGTTTATTGATACTTTATAGTCTGAATTCAAAGCAGTGCCGCATCAATTTCGTCATTGGATTAATTTAAAGAAAATTTTTGAACAAAAAACTAGACGACGTATCCAAAAAGGACAGTCAGTAAGCTATTCTGAATTTTTTTTTCATTTTAAGGTTTGTCCGAAAGAGAGGATTACCGCAATACAGCAAATGTTGGAATACTATGATTTAGAAGCAGAAGGAATGGCTCATTTTGGATTAGATGATTCAGTGAATATTGCTAGAATAGCAATTGAACTTATGCGACGAGATAGGGCTGAATTGAGAGTAAGCATATTTTTAATATTCTAATATTGTTCTTAGATAAATGAACGCATGGCTCGAAACATGATCGCTCAAGAAGAGCGAAATAAGAAGAAAGATGAACCTAATCAAAGTAATGGCGATATGCATATTTGGAGAAAAAGATTACCTTTAAAATTGCGTAATGTAAGCTCTTTTTAATGTTTAATTGCTTTCTAGGTTACGAGAGATGAGTTTCTCTCGCGACAATATCTAGATTGCGACTCATGCGATGAACGTGATGAAGAATAGGTATATTTATTATGGGTTTTAATGTTATGTTCAAAATAGTTTACATATCTGTATAATTAATAAAGCTGATAATCCCCATACTGGCAAAAAAACAATATTATAAGATGAATTTACCGCCACTTGACCTTGCTCTAGCTCTCCTTCTACCTTGTAACACAAGAGTACTTCAAACGTAGCTGTCAATGCTAATCGAATCAAATTACATGATAGTCTGAAAAATTTCTTCTAACCACATGACTTACCTAACTGTAGGTCCTTTACAATCCTTGTATTCTATAATAGATCGAACAAAAACAATAAAGAGGAAGTAAAAATCTAGTAGACAAGCAATAAATAGTGGTGTAAATACCACCCAGTATGTTATATCAAGTATTATTGAAATTTTGAGCACCTAAACATTTCTATCTAATTTAAATTTTAGATAACCAGCATAATGGTTGAAATATACACGGCTACCAAATGTAGCCATATTTCGAAAACAGTGAGTCCTGTCCAATTTAACAGTTCTATAATAAAATCTTTCAAGAACAAGGAAGAAAAATACCCTGGAGGTTTATTATCATATAGTAAAAATAATTGTTTGCAGATGAAATAAATTTTTATGCACGTTGTTTACAAAACATGGATGTAAATGTGGACTAATATATAACAATAAGATTATTTAAAATTTTTAATGAACCCAATTTTTTTGCAAACATTTTTTACTTTATATATATATAATCAGATGTGCAACTTTATTTCTTAACTGTAATTTATGTCGAAAATTTCTAATATTTTGCCAGAATTTCCTTATTTCCCATTCTATAAATGTACTTTTTTTTTTAGAAATGCCCAGTTTCAAACGACAATCTAGGCAAATGTCGCCTTTTTCGGACATAACGTTAGAAGATAGATCTGAACTTCAAAAAGAAAATATGAACGATGAGAAGGTGGAGCCGGTCGAAGTTGAGACAGATGAAGGTTTGTCTTTTTTATCTTTATGGTTTATTTATATTTCTTTTCAGAAGAATATGAAATTGAAGCCATTGTCTCGCATAAGAAAAAAGGAAGAGGAATTATCTATACTATCGCATGGGTCGGATATCCAGGAGAGACATCAGAAGTGAAAGAAGAAGATTTAGCGGTTTGTTACAGTTATTGATTTATTACTTTTTATAGGGCGCCGCTCAGCTGCTTAAAGAATACAAACAAAAACACAATCTTGACCAACTGGACAAGACAGCGAAAAAAAAAAAAAGTGTTGATCCTAAGCAATCAGTTAGCAGTCGTCGTGCCAATAAGAAAATTGATGACGATCGTGACAGCTCTGTATTGAGTATTGATTTGGATGTGTCTGATAATTCTCAGGCTAGTACTCCTATAAATCGCAATCATTCAACTCGTTCAAATAATAACAATCTACCAAAATCAGAAGGGCGTACTCTAAGATCAGCATCTCGTTCAACTTTGACTGGGACTCCTATGAAGAGAGGCGTTTCTGTCAGTAGCATTAGCTCGGAGCTACCACAGAAAAAAGCGAGGAATCAAAGTAAAAAAGGGGAGAAACAGCGTTCTGCTTTATCAACGTTTGTTTTTTTTGTTCTTATTTTGTTTAGTACTTCTTTGCGTGCTGATAGCCATGAGCGTGATACACTTGTATCAGATCCAGTTGTTGAAAACGTCTTTCATTATGTAAGTTGTGTTTATAATCGATCATTATTTCTTAGGTGACTATTCCGGAGAAGATAGGCTTAGTTAATGGACTTGAGGTTAAAGAGGTGTCCTCGTTGAAATTTAAAGTTAGTTTTTAAAACCTAATTAATTTTATTTTAGGAAGGTGAAGCTACTGTGAAGGTCACTTACAAGGCACCTATTCCTCAAGGTTTTCAGCCGACTGATATTGTTAATACAAAGATCGTGCGATATTATGCTCCACAGGTATGCTGTTTTATATTGTGTTGTTTAGCCATATTGTATTTATTATAGAAACTCATCGATCTCTATGAGACATTGCTGCAATAGCCTTCAATGCCATATCTCACTGTTATTGCCGGGTTAATGTCTTTTTTGTTTAATGATAAAGCGTTCTTTTCTTTTCACATCTTGTTTACTATTTGTTTATCCATGTTTCTATTTAGTTTTATTCTTGGCTATTTTATTAGCGTCGAAAGGATGGGAGATACTGGTTGGGGAATTGCTAATTTCTCCATGTTAAAGAATATAAATTGGGAACAGTACAATTCAAATAAATGTCGAGATATTTCTATAGTTCTCGGTGGAACTGATTGGAAGCTTAGAAGTATTTTGAAATTTAATAATGGCAAATAGAAATTTAGTTTTATGCGAAAAACGTCCTGAATATTGTTGGAGATTTGCCGATGCAAAAATTATTGTTCACTACTATTTGGAGGAAGTATCAAAAACAAAATATGACATGTCAGATACACTAACTGCAATACCAAAATTTTATGCAACTCTTCCCTATTTCTCGTCGCCCTTTGAATTGAGTATACAGGTAAAAATTTCTTTCATATAGTAAAACATCCTCTTAGCCAAAATTTCTTGACAAAGCTCGAACAAATCTTCATAACAAATTGAATGAATTTTACTCTAATTCGAATTGGAGATTTGATGACGAAGAGTTGTTGGAAACAGTTCCGTGCGTTGTAGAAGAAGATAACAAATGGTTACGAGGAAAAATTGTTAGCTTAAATTTGAAACGGACCAGGTAATTATTATCAATTTTACATATTTTTAGTGCTGTTGTACTCTTGGTTGATCTAGGAGTCGAGAGAATTGTTTCCATAAATAGAATACGACCCTTAGCTAATTATTTCGGAAGAGTACCTCCTTTGGCTTTGAAATGTAGAATTAAAAGTGTATTTATTTTATTTTACTAACAAATAGCCTAGATGTTTTTGTCAATGATCTGGATACAGCAAAGTTGAACCTTTTCAAGGAATTGATTGATAAATTGAAAAATCTTGTTAGAGTGGAGTTTTGTAGCAATGAGGAGCCATTTTACGTATTACATTTACATTTTTCCATACCATGATTGTTTAGATAAATGTTTTTCATCCAACGTTAGAACATGAAAATATTGGTAGTAATTTTTACCGCCCACCCGATCATGCAGAACGAGAAGAAGCTAAACATAGAAGATGGCTGGATCATAAGCGAAGACAGGTAATTTTATCCTGTTCATATGTATGTTTTTTGGGCTTGTGAAAATGACTCCGAGTTTGAAGATGATTCTGATAGTGATGCTTCTGAAAATAACGAACCCATTTATATCCGCACCTTTGAGAGAAGCTCTAAGTTTCCTCGAGGTGTATCAGGAAATCTCAAGGTCGTCTTCGTAGAGAATGCTCTCCTTATTTATTTGCGATCGGAATGGATGTCATCTAATATTTTATCTATACAAGAGAAATTAAATAACCAGGTACTTTTATAATATTACTTATTTATTTTTAGTGGAATTCCTTTCCTCCATTGCCCATAGAAAATCCTGCACCAGACACCGCATGTGCTGTCAAGCTGAGTGATGGTATTTATAGAGCTGTAATAGAAGATGCTAAGGATACTAATTCGATTTTATTGTTTCTCTTAGATGAGGGAAAATATGTTACTGCAAGCATTATAGATATTCGATTAATACCTTATTGTGAACCTTTTATAAAGCAGCCTATGGTTAGTTTAGGCTTTATTGTTTTATTGACTCATTTTTAGATTTATGTTATAAGTTTGGAACGAAATTTTCATTATTTCCCTCATCCTACAGAAACATATTACATAAGAAAATTACTAACTACCGGCTCAAATGTAACTTTTCAAGGTAATAAAGCACGAAACCGTGTTCCAATTCTTGGTCAATTGATTCATTCGTCGGGTGAGGATGTCGATCACCATGTTCAGGAATTGTAAGTAAGCTTACTTTATATATAATTTCAGATTACTCAAAAATCATGTCAATGTGTTTGCAAGAGATCTCGTTTCATATAATGGACCAGAACAAGTAATCGCGTCAACTTTTATACATAGACGTAAATGTAACAAAACTTTATGCAAGGGTAACCTTACAGGAAGAAAGTTAGAAGATTTTTAACTAATTATTTATGATTGTATTCAAAGAATGTACATAGAAACCTGGTTTTTAAATAAACTTTTTTTATAATCACTGATGCAGCATTGTGTTTACTGATTTGACTTTGGATTTATGACTCTTCAGCAATATTCAGCGACGGGCGCGAGATTTCATTTTTAAACATGCAATTGAAATTTTAAAATTCTTGGTGTTCGTGGCAAAGTCACAATCCCTTTGATTTGTAATTATCATTTATTGTGTCATGGTATTTTTTCTCTTTAATTAACTTCTAAATCTCTTTTTAGATGTACTCTATATGGTATAGACGGATTTTTTATTCCCGCTCTTTACTTGTGCGAGTTATTAGTACAGCAGTAGAAAAGACGAATGTACAAGGAAATAATAATACAGTTTTTTTGAACGTTTGCTTACCAGAAAGGATAGTAGATTCCAATTTTCAGAACTTAACAAATGTATTACTATTTTTATTTTATCTTTCTTTTAGGATTTATTGAGAATATATCCTACTGTTTCCTCAGAAAATGAATATTATAATCAACCAATAGATATGACCACTTTGTTTTCTCGAAGGTTACAAACAGGTAAGCTGTACATATATAATGTATTGCAATTTTTATGCGGACATGAGGAAGCTCTTAGTCTTTTTTACAATCTATCGAAAAACGAAATTTCTACTGGTGTTTCAAGAGCTTGGATTGGTGCTATATTATTGAATCAAAAGTAAGTATGTAATTCTTTGTATATCGTCTTGAAGTTTACCTTTAAATCAGGCAATTCGAAATTGGAAAAGAATTGCTGAGATATCGCTTTCTACTGATGGGATAGATTACTTATGGGATTATTTATTAAAAAATGAAGTACTTGAAGCTGAACATTTCAGTAAACATTAAACATTAAATTAGAATAAATTTAGATCAGATATTAGCTGTTTCAAGGTCAATAGACAGCCCATATTCTTCGTTAGCACAATTAGTTTGCTCATTAATCAAAGCCAATAAACTAGATGATGCTAAGTATGTTCTAACAAGAGTAAATCTATTTCTCCAACAATTCTAAATTACAGGTTTCAATACAAATCAAATCCTTCCATCGACCTCTCAGAAGACTTAAGGAAGATGGTAATTTGGAGGCCATAGAACAATTGGCGATGCTATTATCATCATATTTAATAGCTAGTAAAAGAAAAAAAATAGACAATGATATAAAAGTAAGTTTTCCCTTAAACTGACTTGTGTTAAGGAAGACGTTGTGCTATGTTCGTTGAAAAAGTCGCTGTCAAAGTACTTTAATATACCTCTAATAAAAAATAGAAAATTAGTAAAAAGGTAATCTGAGTTTACTATTTTATAACTATGTCTTTAAGAAAACGACCTCGTGTAAATGATAGCAACACATTTTCATTACTGCGAAATATCCGTGATTCGTGGTTACTATTAGCATCTGATATAGATTCTAAAATCAGATGCACTAAATGGTGCCGAGACAATAATATTCCAATTGATGACAGATTTGTCTAGAAATTCCTAAAATGTTCATAGCTTTAAGCCTTTAAAGTTAATTAGTTTGGGATTTATTCCAGAGGTCGAAATAAATGTTATAAAACTTTCAAAAAACTTTTTTTTTCACTGTACGAACTTTTGAATACTTGATTTGTTCATTATATGCATGGTTTTTATGGACTCATATTTTGTGATTTTTAACTAATTTTGTTTTGTGCATATATGTTCATTGATTTCATTATGCTATAAGGCAAAAGAAGAAAACGAGAAACTTGTAAATTCATGAAATTTTTAGATTTAAACACCAAAAATGATTTTTTTCTAACGTAAACCTTAAAACAAGTTTATCTAGCACCCACTAACCAATCAGTATGATCCTGTTATTTTGCGCTCCCCCGATCTTTTCTGAATGTCCCTTAAAGGTCTAACCAGTAGAGCGCAATCAGCACGCACTTTATCCCGACCACTTTGTTTATAAATATGAGCGTCCATTGCTCACCTCTTGCTGGCTCATTATTTTTTGTATCGATTGATGCTTTTCTGATGATCTTTGTATGTAATAGGACAAAAAACTTGCAGAAATTGACATTTGGTAGATAGATGAGGAGGGAGTTGTAATTTTTTTATTTTTTTTTCTTCATATTGCCTGCTACTGTAATTCATCATGGTGAGTAAAGCTTGAATATTTTAGGCTATGAAACTTCAGGCAATGCTATTTGGCTTTGGCCAATCCGCTGATATTACTATTAAACTTGATAACGATGATACTAGGAAGGTTAGTTTCGTTTTGTTTTTCTTATTGTATTTAAGGTTGCTAAAATAAGAGGGGAAGAAGGCCAGATGGAAACACATTTTTTGTTTTATGATGGAGAAACAGTTTCTGGGACTGTGAATGTAACTCTCAAGAAGCCTGGACAAAAAATGGAACATCAAGGAATTAGAATTGAATTTATTGGTCAAATCGGTTAGTGTGTCTTATTTTCTATTTTTATTCAATTTATATGATTATTTCAAAAGATTTTAAAATGTTGCTTGAACTTAACTGTTCCAGTTTCAGAAGTTTACTATGATAGAGGTAATCAGCACGATTTTATCTCCCTTACAAATGATTTGGCTCGTCCTGGGGAGCTCACTGCGAACGCATCCTATCGTTTTGCCTTCAACAACGTTGAAAAACCATATGAATCATACATGGGAACTAATGTAAAATTGCGGTATGTTTTTTTTTAATAATATTTACTTTTTCTCTTTTTTCAGATACTTTCTTCGAGTAACAATTGTTAGGAGACTCTCTGACATTACCCGTGATATGGAACTTGTTGTACATACTCTTAGTGCGTATCCGAACACTGATTCTAATATCAAAATGGAAGTTGGTATTGAAGACTGTCTTCATATTGAATTTGAATACAATAAAAACAAGTAAGTCATTGAATCTCTTGCCTCAATTTTAGATATCACTTGAAAGATGTCATTGTTGGGAAAATATATTTCCTGTTAGTTCGGATTAAAATCAAACACATGGAAATTGCGATTATAAAGACAGAAAGTGTCGGCTCTGGACCTAATGTATTTAGGGAAAATGAAGCTGTTGCGAAATTCGAAATTATGGATGGAGCACCTGTTAGAGGTTTGACAATTTTCAAACTTTATTTTTTTTTTCAGGAGAAAGTATTCCAATTCGACTTTTCTTAAGTGGTTACGATCTCACTCCTACGATGCGCGATATTGGTAAAAAGTTTAGTGTTAAATATCTTCTCAATCTTGTTCTCGTTGATGAAGAAGATCGTCGTTACTTCAAACAACAAGTAAGTTTCTCTGGTAAATCACTTTTTCCAGGAGGTGAATCTTTGGCGAAAAGCCGACTCACCCATACGAAAGACGGAAATTGTTTTGTTGCCGCCGGAAGAAACAACTGTGACTACCGTTGAAGCATAATATTCTTGCCAGGTTTGATTTACTATTTTTTCCTTCCTTTTTAATATTTACCCATGTGAATATGAATACTTGTTCAACTTTTCTTCGGGGTGATGAGTTGATTTAGATTTTCTCTTTTTATCTGTGATCCCTTTATTTTTTAATCTGTATTTTAGCCAGTTTTATAAAGAGTTTAATATAAATATATAATATCATATCCACTGGTTCAAACCATTTAATTTATCAAGTAATGTTTTCCTCAAGAGGTAGTTTGTTTTCGTGAGTATTACCGGTCTTGTAGGTGTTACGGGCTACTCTCGAGGTTTGCATAGTGCTATTTAACTTTCCGCACAGACCGCATACTTCGATATGGCGCTCTGCATTATTGCCGCGTGTGTCAGCCTTCTGATAACATATCTCGTAAAAGAAAGACCAAGCTACCATGAATTTTTCGATTTTTTTTTCTGTGCTGTCCTTTCCAGTTTTCCTGCGTGTCTTGTAAAGGCTATTGACCTCTCCTCGCCCGTTAAGAACGTTTTCAGTAATGGCTGCAAAGCCGCCCGTCCCTCCAAAACGACATTTCATTCAATCGACCTCAAATGGAGGGGGAGATCACATCAATTTTACAGGTTTTACAAGCTGCTTTTTTACTCATAATTATTCCTTCATTTAGCGAAACCAGCTGTATCAGATATGTCGATCAACGGGAATATAAAATCATTCGATATACAAGGGCTAAAATTACCTGCATTGGCAGTTGTTCAAGTAAAAATACGCCAATTGACGGCACAAAGAAATCTTGCTGGCGATTTCGGCTTCACAATTCGACGAGTACAATATCCAACTGCTGTTCATGGTGAATTGAGAACAGTCATTTTTGTTGAACCAACAAAAATCATATCTGGGCCACCGAGACCTGATGACGTTAAAAATAATCTCCTACCTGGAGATGAATTGTTAGAAATTGAAGGGCGATCAGTGACTCAAATGTCGCGAGAAGAGCTGCACGATTGTGTGAGACGAGCTGGATCATCTATATGTAAGCAGAAGAAGCAAAAAAATTATTATATTTTTAGCTCTGGTTGTAAAAACAGCCCCGGAATTGGCTGAATTCTGTGATAGACAATCATCTGGCGTTAGAGATAGGGGTGATACTATTCTATTGAGCAATATTAATACCAGTGTTGTTGAGGTTACTAGCTGCTTTCTTTTTATTTTATTTTTTAGGATATTCCTGAAGATTCCCGATACTGGCTGATTCATAAAGGTGGCTATACGCTAGCCAGATTAGAAGAATATCAGCCGGATGGACGGGTTAGAATTATCGTCGCAGGTCAGCATATGGTGGTGGACTCGACGGATGTTGATCGAGCGAATCCCATTCGCTTCGATCGAGTCGCCGATGTCGCTGCTCTGCCTTTCCTGAATGAAACAAGCACAGTTCATCTTCTTCGTCAAAGGTTTATCAATTTCTTAATCAAAATTTATTTTCTTAGATTAGGAAGCAACCTTCTCTATACCAATGCCGGTTCCCAATCTGTCGCTTGCTTGACTAATACTGATGGTTCTGTTTTTCCTGACGATCGCCTCGTGAGCATTTTCAAAGGTTGTCGACAAGGACATATGCCGAGCCATATTTATGGGACAGCTCAACAGCTCTATCGAAATATACAAATGACCGGTCAGGATCAGGCAATGGTTCTCACAGGAGCTACTGCCAGTGGAAAGTCATCTCAACTTCGGAATTTTACGAGATATCTTTCCCACGTGGCTGGTTGGACGAAGCAGTTGTCTTGTAAGTTTTCTTTAAGTAATTTTATTTTAAATTCTTTAGATGAACGTATCTCGCTACTTTTTGGTATCCTTGAGGCTCTGGGTAATTGCTCAACAGCTCTCAACCTGAATGCTACCCGCTTCGCCGCTTTATATAGTCTTGGATTTGATAAGGCAGCAGCATTGAAGTTAGCTTTTTTAAATGGTTTACGGTTTTTTTTAGATCCGCTAAAGTTTACGTTGGCCTATTACAAGGTGACCTCATCATGAGGCGTACTAATGGCGAAAGACTCTTTCACGTCTTCTACTACCTCTTCGAAGGAGCTGATCAACCTCTTCGGGATCGACTGGAATTAGCTGCTCTCCCTCCTTCAACCGTTACATTGTATAAAAAGGCACAGGAAAAAGAAAGTGCCGCCCTGGTAAATCAATTTTTTATTTTATTCCTTTTCTTTAGGCTTGGCAACAATTTCTAAATGCTTTGAGAGAACTGCAATTTAATTGCAGCCAAGTGGAGGGGATCTGTTCTATTTTGGCGGCCCTTCTTCATCTTCATGCGGCTGAAGCTACACCAGGCAGCGCTCAAAAGGCTCATTTCTTAAGAGCTGGCAATGCTCAAGCGGCCGCTAGATTGCTCGGATTATCTGTTGAGTCGCTGGCAAATGTCATCTTCAGAGCAAAGCTACCATCAATCAATAATAATCCAACTATTGGAGCCTCCCTCAGGTTTGTTTCTTCATTTTTTCCATCGTTCTCCAGTCGAATGGCATTTACTTCCCGAGGTCCGGATGGTCCTGAAGCTTTGATTTCTTTTGGTGCTTCTCTGTATAACGAGTTGGTACAAATCATCGTGGAACATGTAAACAAAGTATTCTCGTCAAATTCGATTCTTTCATGGATATCGGTAAAAATTCTTGAAGAATAAAGAAATTTTTTAGGTTCTCGACCTACCTGGCTCTACATTCCATCTTGAATGGACAGATATGTCAAAAAATACCTTGAATTTAAATGATTTGATCTTCAACTATGCCAATGAACGGGTCGCGGAACTCTTCTACGACTATACTTTCACCCAGCCGCAGGAAGTTTATTCGAGAGAAAATGTCGACGTAAATGTTCAACATCCCATCCATCGACCGCATGAAATGAGTCGACTATTGGATCAGAAACAGCACATGGTAAGAATTTTTGTAGGAAAAAGAATGGGTTTCAGTTGGCTTCAACGGATATCGATGAACGATCGGAAGAAAAGAGAGGAATTTTTCCGATTCTTGAAGAAGAGGCAATGTTTCCTGGTGCATCGGATGAGAGCTTTATCCAGCGAATTTTTGTTCATTTAGGAGATGATACAAGGTGAAATCAACTCTTTTTCAAAATTTAGTTTAGATTAATCAATCGAGGAGACACTGCCACGAAATTGGTCCTTTCTCATGGCCTGGGCACCCATCGAGTTGCCTATAATGTCGATGGCTGGATCAAACAAGCTCAGCCAGTTGAAGGAGCAAATCTTGTGCGTCCTTTGCTATCTACCACCAATTGGTAAAAAAACCTAGTATCTTACTTCTCATCTAGTTCCCTGATATCTTCCCTTTTTGTGATAACTGCACTACCTAATGAAGCTTCCCGTCTCCGCAGAGCTACACAAGTCGCCCAAATGGAACTAATGTCGAAGAGAACATCAAACGGCTTCTTTGGAAACATTCAAGGACAACTGGTAAGTAGCGAAGAAAGAGCGTTGTTTGTCGCCCTGATTAGAGCGGCCTGTCTCATAGTTGACTTTTTCCAGGAGCAGTTGCTGAAGAGTGTCAAACGCGCAAACCACGTGCATTTCGTGCACTGTCTCCTGTCAACGGCGACAATGCGCACAACGACGGAAATTATGGATGTGCCTTTTGTCCGATGTCAATTGAGGACAATTCAACTCATTGAAGCTGTAAGAGCGAATAATAGAGGTAGCTTAATGTTTTTTTTTCTTGTCATCAAAAGGTTATAGGTTATCCAGAGCGCGTTAGTTTTCGTGACTTCCGTCGTCGTTTTTCTTGTCTCGCTGGTAGTGCAGCGGATCGCCTTGACGCGTTGGACGATCGGGCAGCTGCTGAGAGAATCCTCGTCAATTGTGAGATCCACCAACATCGGTATCGTCTAGGCATTAGTCAGGTAAGCTGAAATATACAAAATTACAAAGAATAATAATAACAAAATTATTTCAGCTTCTCCTGGCTACAGATTTACTAGTGGAATTAGAAGATAAAAGAGAACTATCGCTAGGAGGACTGATTGAGTCTCTACAACGTGAATGCCGTCGTCATCTGGCAACAAAATGGCTACAAAAAAGAAGAATGGTAGAAAGCGCTATCCGCTGCATACAACGCAACGGTATATCCTATATGAAAACAAGAACATGGCCCTGGTGGAAGCTCTATACACGAGTCGTCCCCCTAATCAACGTACAAAGAAATGAAACCGATGTAACTGATTGGAGAAGAAGAGTCGATGATTTAATGAATCAAGTCACAGAACTCCGCACAGCAAAAACAAAAGCAGAAAGAAAAGCTGACGAACTGGAGCAGATGCTATCAGAGCATGCGAATACTGCAAGTGTCTTAACTAATGCCCTGGAAAGAGAAAATGAAAATCGTATTCATCTTGAAAGAAAAATTCAAGTTCTCACAGAACAAGGTATGTTAACCCCCTAACCTCATAGCAAACATTCTTTCAGGTAGCGGCAGCGTAAGCCGCGTATCATCATCCGCAAAACTAGAAGGCGACGACCGGGAGAAGGTTATTTGTTTGACAGGGCTAATTAATTCTTTTAGATCGAATTGAAAACACAAGTCAGTCATCTGCGAACAGCTGAAGAAGACGCCCGTTCTAAAGCACAACGAGCTATGGCACAATTACAAGATTTGGAAGGACAGCTGAACCAAATAAGAGTAAGAAACGATGTGTTGGAGAAGAAACAACAAAGGTAAGAAATGAGAAGAGTAAATGGAAATATTTATAGATTTGATGCTGAAATGGCTGAATACAAAGAGAAAATGACAGTTGAAAAAGATGAATGGAAGAAAAGCGAACAAGAAAAAACAGAACTGAAGATGGCTGTTAGCAAAAAAACAAACGAACTGCTGGTATGAAAAAGTTCAATTTTCTTTTAATTATTACGGTTTTTTGTTTTCAAACGATTTTTAATTATCATACTAATTTTTTTTAAATGTAGAAAAATTATAAAAATCGCCTAAAAATACAAAACCATAAACATTTCAGACTATTAAATCGGAATGCGCTGAACTTCGAAATGTTGTTGCAAAATTCCGACGAGAAGCAGAAGAACGAGAACAACATCTGGGCAACGAGCAAATCGTTCAGATTCAAAAAGCCAAACGCGAATTAGAGCAAAAAGTACAAGCACAAGAAATGGAATTGAATGAATTTGTTGATCAAAACCACATTCTGCAGCAAAATGTTACACGACTAGAGATGAATAACGAGCGGATAAAAGGTGATTTGAGTAGAGAAACCGCTAGTAGAGAACAAGAATTGGAAGAAATGAGAAGTCAGTATCAAAGAAGGATCCGCGGTATGGAGGATCAACTGGCGGATGTTAATGACAAGTATCAGAGTCTGTTGGCTGAGAATCGAGTGATTGTTTCGAGAATAAGACAAAAGGACTTCGGCGGATCATACGGCGAGCTCAGTGGTGGTCATTACAAACGAGAATTACGCAAAGCATTAGCTCTTCTAGCCGATACACAGACTGTCTTGGCCCATGAGAGGGAATCAGCACCTTCCCAAGCAATTCTTCGACAACTGCGAAGCCAACTGGAAGATGTTGAAGCAGCCAAAACCAGCGCTTTAAAAGGAAAACACAATCTCGAGAGTGAACTGAATGAAGTCAGATCACTGTTGGAAGCCACACTTGCCGCTAAAACACAGCTAGAAGAACGTTGCCTGAATCTTTTGAGAGATAAGAATGCCGGCATCTCGTTAGTTGAAGAAAAAGATGAACAACTTCAAGCTGCGTTAAAGAAATATCGTCAAGTTCTTCAGGATAATCATATACTACAAATAACTAATGCTGATCATATTGAACAGGTAGGTCTGAATAAACTAGGGAAAAAAGAAATTTAGATGGCAGATTTGGAAAAGGCAAAACATAAACTAGAAGAAGAGGTACATGACTTGAAGACGGAAATTGAATGGAGTAGACAACATACAGTCGAAAAACATAAATTACTTCTGTGTGAGCAGAAGTTGAAAGACGTAGAAAATCGACTAGAATTGGAAATCGCACACAAATTGAGGCTAGAGGTGAGTAATAGTTGGAAAGACTACTTTTTCTTTTGTTTTACTTTTAATTCTAATTATCTAACCATTTAAATTTAAAAAACTCAAAAACTCGTACCAATTGTATATCATATATACTATTGTCATTTTTTTTCAACCTTTACTAGGGGTTTTATAAGATTTTTTTGTATTATTGGGTATTTCTAGGAGGTTATCAAAAAGAGAAAAATTGAGAAAATGGTGTTTTAATGTAATTAAAATAAGTAAGTTACTTTATAATGAAATCCTACAGTAAGAAATAACTAAAAAAAACTATTTTTCTCTACTATTGAGTAATGAGTTCTTTCCATGTCGATCCAAAATTGTTTCGTTTAATTATTTTGTTAAAATGTGTAGAACTTCAAGAATACTTTGCCTAAAAGAAAAGTAAATATTGGGAGAAGATTATTAAAAACAAAGTGTCAAATGAAATAGGGGGATCATGGCATATATTACCGAAAAGTGGAAAATAGAAAAGATTTTTGTTAATTTTTTATAACTTTACCTTGGAAAAATATATAGAACACATACATCGGAATGATCAAGAACGTGAATAAAGAAAGAATATTTTCAGTCAATCGTGGTAAAACTGACAGATGAGGTCGAATCATTGACCGAGCAGTCCGGCGAGGCTGTTGTTGCTCGGGATAAAGAAACTGAAACGACTAAGAAGACAAAGTAATAATTCTAAGATAAAAAAAGAAAAAAATTCAGGAAGGAGTTAATAATGTTGCAGGAAACAATAGAAGACATGAAGAAGAAAGAAATTGACCTTCACTCGAAGACCAAGAATGCTGTGAGTTCCTCCAAAAGGGTCTCAGAAATATCTCTTTATAGCGAAGTGAAGTTGAACAACTTGAAGAGCAACTAAAGACCAGTAAAGCGGAGCTGAAACTCGCCCATCGACGCATCGAGGCACTTCAAGATGCCTTGAGTGAGGGCCTCGACGGGGCGGAGGAGGACGACGGAGAGGAGGATCTGAACACGGGAATGGCTATTCTTTAACCAGTGCTTTATTTATATACGCCAGTATTCATATTCACTTTCGTATAATTTACGTTTAACTGTGTGATATTTATATAGACGTGTCTTTTCTTGATCTTTTTATGTTGTGAAAAAAAATTAATATCACCTATCAGGATTTAACAGAAATACTTTTTAGTAACGGCGTAAAGGAGGCAGTCATTAATAACGTTATTGATCAAATAAAAAAATACTGAAGACAAGAGACTTAATAGACAAGATGATACAGTTCTTGATCGGATGGAGAGAAAGTCTACTTCAGCAATTGTTCAAGATTACAATGTCTGTGTATTTGACCGTCGCAATTCTGATCTGTCGTCTAGTTAGCGAAATAAATATTTTTCTGTCGATTTTTTTGTTTGTTGATATTGCAATGTCTGATCAAGCGCGAGAGCGCAGAGAACGAAATGCAGCACAAATACGTGAAAGAAGAAGCAGGTAGTTAACTTTTGAACAACCTTCTATTCGGTTAGGGAGACTGCTGAGGAGACGGAACATCGTCGAGAAATTGATCGGGTCAGACATCAGGCTAGACGAAGAGCCCATTACAGTATCTCCCTCGTCAATAGTGAGACATTCACTTTCGTATAACTTACTTTCAACTGTGTAATATTTATATAGACGTGTCTTTTCTTCGTCTTTTTATGTTTTGAAAAAAAAATTAAGAGCTGGTCTTCTGTAAACTATCCAGACCGTCTTTTTCGATGGAGAGCTTGAAGAGGGAGGACAGCTTTGTTTACAATGTTTATTGCAAGTGACATTTAAGGTTTTCTTTATGATGATTACAACTCGCTGGTAAAATTGACAAGAGGACGGATGATTTCATGGTCAGAGAGACGAATCATTCGCAAAGCGCTGCGTGAGACGGTGAGATCCGGCAGCTTAGCCCATCTTTGGGCGACCATATCAAACTTCTCCGCCGAGCTTGTTGTAGCCAGCCCATCAAATCCCCCAACTGCATAAATTTCTCCATTGAGATGTTCCAACGCAAAGTTGGATCGCATTGTTTGCATTTTTGGCAATAGATGCCATTTTCCTTCACGAGTATCATAGAATTCTACTGTCGAAAGACGAGCAGAGCCATTGAAGCCGCCGGCGACGAGGAAGACGTTCGTATTCAGTCCTACAGCACAGACTCCGGTTCTAGCATATTGCATTCGTCGATTGAGATAAACCCATTGGTCTGTCGCCACATCGTATATCTCTGCATCTTGATGAACATGACGCCCATCGAATCCACCAATTATGGCGATTTTAGAGCTATATTCGAGACTTACAGCTGCAGCATCCGATCGCCTCTTATTCATGCTTCGAATTATCGTCCAGTTATTCTCGGGTTCTACCAACTCACACGACGAGAGACGTTCATTGCCGTTATAGCCACCGATCACCATCAGCTGACTTTTACCATTAGCCAAATGAAAAGAGGCACTACTTACATAGCAACGAGTTTCTTTTAATTCGCCAATTGTGTGCCATTCCTGAAAATAGATTTTATAAAAAATAATATTGAAAAATAAAAAATTTAAGGAATTTGTTGTGGAATTTTCATTTTTGTAAATTTTCTATTATTGACAAATGGTAAAATGAATTTTCACTCTTTCGAAACTAAAAAATATAAAGAAAAACTGACCCTTTTATTAAGATCGAAACTTTTGACAGAGCGAACAATTTCTCGAGCATTCATTCCACCAGCATAGACGAGTTTATTACTTTGTTGGTGGAATGAATGATAGGCGATTCGTTCGTCTTCCATAATTGCCCCTCGTACCCAGATATTACAACGGGGGTTGTATACTTCGACTATTTCCGTCGGTCCAGCACTACTCCATCCGCCGAGAGCGATGAGAACATCACCCGGTACACGATCCATCACTACAGGGTTTTTGATTCCATCACCCGTATAATGAAAGCCAATTTCACGCGTTTGTAAACTGTTTGGATGTTGGTGAAGATAGTACTGCATGACATGTACTTCCTTATCGCTTTCGATGTTTAATGTATTGCTCTTCATCGCTGTTACGAATTCATTCTCTGTCATATTCAGATATTCTTCCGTTTCGATGAGTTTGTTGAAATGTCGCAGTATAAGTTTCCAGATTTCTTGAGACAATGGGACGTCTCGTTGATAAACATAGCGAAAGATTTTTAATAGATTTCCAACTTCAGTTTGACTGATGATGCTATTACGAATGAATGGTAAAAGATGATCGAATTGTAAGTATGTTACGGGAGTCAACAGCTAAAATAATTAAATAGACTAGAAAAATTAACATCACAGGCTTTGGCTAGACTCCAAGTTGGTACTTGATTGGTGGCAACCATCATTGAAGCACTGATAAGTTCATCCAGAACTTCACGACCGAATGGCAAACGATGGATTGCGTGTTGTGAATCGGAGTAATGATTGAAGAAAATGGAGCGAAAGTAGCCAGACTCTTTGGCGAGAAACCTTTTTCCAACTAAGATTCTTTCCTTATCAAAAGATTCAAGCACGATTGTGGGGGCAGACATGTACGAGTAGATCAAGACTATGACTCTCTGACAGAAGTGATGGAGCCCTTGTCAAAAAACGGTCTAACATCAATTGTGTCAATACAATTGTCGACCAAATCCTTATTTTAACTTTTAAAGCCGATTGGACGACTTTTAGACTTCTGCATTTTTGTTAACTTATGTCAAGTCATTTTTTAAAACTACAAGTAGTCTCAGTTTCCACTAGGTTTACTGCCTTTGGTCTAAGCAAAATAGAGAATTCCGTGTGAAAACATTGACTCTTTGAGAGATACTCCGACTTTTACAGTGAATTTGTAATGGACATTGCGAATGCAAGTTTGAGATAAACTAGCATATTATTAAATTTCGGCTAAATCCGACGACTTGAAGAGCTCCGAGCTAGAAATAGGTAGTTCGAAAAAGAAATAGGAATATAGGCAACCTTAAGCCAAAGACGATATGGAGAAAATCCAGAGAGTGAAGGAATTCATCAGGAAAACGAAGATCATCTGTCCGACTATCCTTTTCGATCGAGTTGATACTGAAGTAGACCTTCTCTCCATCCAATCAGGAACTATGTTGTTAATAGAATTTTCATCCTTATTCTTCGGCCACAAAATAACTCTTTGGTTCAAATGATTTGACTGGTCGTAGATTCCTTGAAACACCTCGTATATTAAGTCTCTTGTCTTCATTATTGATATCAGAAGAGAAATTCTTCCTTCTTCGTAATGGTTCGTTCGTTCGTTACCAATCTTCAATAAAAATTCTCTCCATTGAACCGCACTTTCTTGTACTCTAATGTTATCGATTAACTTGTAAATGGTGAAACGGTTGAAAAGTTGACTATCCTTGAAATATGTCTCTTGAGGACGAAGTTCACTTCCCTTGGGTGGAAAGGGGAGAAATTGACGGAAATCTCCGCCTATAAGAATAGACTCTTCTCCAAATAGCTATTGACTGTTGTGAACATTTTTACGGTGTGGATAACTTCAAGAACCCAGAAGGATAACATTGAAGGTTCAATTGCAATAAACTTTGTTAACAAAGCTCTCCTTCCCAAAACCTCACGAGGATAAATGTCTTCATCCTATAAATCCGAATTTTATGTGATAGTATGAATTTTTTATTTTGTTACTATTCCCAATACATCTTTGAAAGACACGTCTCCAGCATTAAATCCTGGAATAGTTGCCTGTTGAAGCTGTCTGTACGATATTTGAGTATCTCCTTTTGAGCTTTTTCTATCATCGCCTGTTTGTTTTCTACTGTAGTCCACGATGGTAAGAATATGTCTAGCAAATGTGAGAAGATTTCATCCAGATTGTACTCCACATATCCCAGCAAATACGCTGTTTCAATATCTATATTCCTTGAAGATTTTTTTTTCCTTAAATCTAATCAACAGAAGGAACTTTTCATTGAATGAAAGTAGGTATCCGCAAACTTTCCTTTTCTAAATGAAATACAGTTTCGAATAAGTAAACAGAATAGTAGAAAGAAGACTTACAATCCCGCAGTTGTGATTCGGAGGTCGAGGGTCAATCTCTTCGAAGAGAAGGTAATGCTCCATTCCTAATTCCTTTTCTTCTTTCTTGTCGAATGAAAATACTCCCTCGCCGAGTGGTAAACGAAATTCGGTTAGTCTGTTGTCCCGATATTATTTTCTATAAATTGTAGGAACTGATCTAACGACAAACCTGTATTAACGGCGTTAGAGACAAGGTTCTCTCACTACGAGCAGCTTTATGAATAAAAATTCTCTTCGAATTAAGACAAGTATTCAAGAAGTCATAAGGAATGGGGCCAACCATAAAAAAGGTAGTTCGAAAAACACCCTCAAAAAGAAACATTGGCAGCCAAATATAAGTTTACCATCTGCTGAGCCATCTGAACTGCATTTAAAGCAATCGGATATATGAAATAGAAACCAATGCTTTCAGCTCTCACTAATTTTAACATGGGGAGTATTGTTGGCTCAATTGGTGACCAAAATTTAATCTCTTTTGTCAGAATTTTCGTAGAGTGGATGAATGAGTCGAGTGAATATATTCCACACAAAGAAGACGTATAGAAGCAAAACTGCAAATACTGTCGACTGTTAACTTCCTTACAGAATCAAAAATTGCTCCTTCTAATTGTTGGGGATAATTAATTTTGATTTTGATTGTATTCAACCATGGTCTTGGTATACAGCTAGATACCTGTGATATCAAAAATATTGTATTAAATAAAAATAAAATTACTTTCACAATTTTAAAGTCACTTGGATTGATAGTTATATTGAGATAATACCTTCTCATTATGGGAGGATGTAACACACCCAGATTTTTCTCGAATCTCCGATTGATAAATCGGCAGGCTCTTCGACACTGAGTGACATCTTCGAAATACATCTGGAAATGACAATGTGCTCAATAAATGACTACCTTTCCAAGGACTTGAAGACTGTTTCCATAAGGAAGTTCGGTGAAGGAGAAGAACATTTTTATGAACTGAAGCTGCATGGAGCAACCGGGAAAAAAGAAAGCAATGACAAATGACAATAATTCCCGCTTTAGTCTGCACCATCAGGTGGGACTTCGCACCATTATAATTTAAGATAGTTCAGTTTAATATATGTTCAGTTTATTGCAATTGGGATTTAAGGTTTTCTTTACGATTACAGCCGATAAAGTTGACTAGAGGACAGATGATTTCATGGTCGAAACAAATACACTATACAAGAAAATATATAAATATATATACAAAAATACATTGTTATTCTTTTTTACAGCTAGAAAGTTGGCAACCAGGGGTAGGTTTCGGCTCCCGCTCTGACTTCCTGATAGCGGCCAACGAAGATTCATCATCAGCGTCCAGCATATGGTCTGTAAATAAAATTTAAGGGAAATTTAGAAATAAAAAAACCTGAGTCGATTGAAACCTGCGTAATTGAATCGGGTTCACCATCCGAAAATCTGGCCAAATTTTCTTTTTTTGCCGTAGGCCACCATCGTTCGTCAACGAATGGGCTTAATGAGTCCCATGATATCTGTCCCAGATGAAGTCCTTCTAAGCACATAGAGGCTTGAATATTTATATAGTCACTAACACATCAGAGGGTTAGGATAGGAAAGAGAGAGGGGGAGAGAGAGGAGGACACGGCCGATCGTCATGCCAGTCCTCCGGCGACTGCCTTGCACTTTGGGCGGGGCTGCACTTAGGTTATGATTACAATGTGTTGAGGCGTATCTACTGAATTCTATACAATAATAATGACAAGTTCTATTGAGGCTTACATTGCAATGTTCACTGTAAATAAATAAATAAAAAACAAAGCTTACATTTTATTCCTCCAATAAAATTATCAACGACTGCGATATTTACGGCGTTACGAATAAAAATATCTGCTAACTCCGCATAGGTGATATTAAGCATCTTACTGAAAAAATGATGCTTATAAAAGAAAGATACAAAGATCTATTAAAAAATATAAATAACTATTTCAAACAAACAATGTAAAAAATTTTGGACCCATTACAGTATCTTTCGCATTCACGGTGGGATACAACACAAGGTCAGTACAGCTCTTCCGGATCCAAACCAACTCATTCAAAACCTTAAATCCCAATTGCAATAAACTGTGAACACTATTGGGGGGGGGGGGGGGGATACTGTAATGGGTCCAAAATTTTTTACATTGTTTGTTTGAAATAGTTATTTATATTTTTTAAATAAATTTCTCCATTGAGATGTTCCAACGCAAAGTTGGATCGCATTGTTTGCATTTTTGGCAATAGATGCCATTTTCCTTCACGAGTATCATAGAATTCTACTGTCGAAAGACGAGCAGAGCCATTGAAGCCGAGGAAGACGTTCGTATTCAGTCCTACAGCACAGACTCCGGTTCTGGCATATTGTATTCGTCTTTTAGTTTGGGTTTTTAGGATGAAGACATTTATCCTCGTGAGGTTTTGGGAAGGAGAGCTTTGTTAACAAAGTTTATATAATCTTCCAGGAATATAGATATTGAAACAGCGTATTTGCTGGGATTTGTGGAGTACAATCTGGATGAAATCTTCTCACATTTGCTAGACATATTCTTACCATCGTGGACTACAGTAGAAAACAAACAGGCGATGATAGAAAAAGCTCAAAAGGAGATACTCAAAAGGAGATACTCAAATATCGTACAGACAGCTTCAACAGGCAACTATTCCAGGATTTAATGCTGGAGACGTGTCTTTCAAAGATGTATTGGGAATAGTAACAAAATAAAAAATTCATACTATCACATAAAATTCGGATTTATAGGATGAAGACATTTATCTTTGTGAACGCTGTACTGACCTTGTGTTGGATCCCACCGTGAATGCGAAAGAAAACTGCCCGTACCGCAGTAATGGGGAGAAGGTAAATTGTCGGTGAAGGCAAGAGTACGAATTAAAATAGGTATTCTGTTAGCTTGACGAGCTTCTCTTGAAGATCAGGCCGGTCCCCCGGCGACTGCCTTTTACCCCTCGGCTAGGATGGACAAAGCGTAGGATGATAACATAATGAATTGGGACCTTACAATATATGTACAATAATTATGATTGAGGAACTTGATGCTTGGAATGATAAACAGCGTTTTGAGATAACCAATGAAAACGTTCGTCCTCCGACCCACTAAAAATGCAAATCGTAGTAGTAGAAGGAATAGGCGTATATAAGCTAACTACAGCAAGTTGACTTCTTCGTCTAGCCTGATGTCTGACCCAATCAATTTCCCGACGACGTTCCGTCTCCTCAGCAGTCTCCCTAACCGAATAGAAGGTTGTTCAAAAGTTAACTACCTGCTTCTTCTTTCACGTATTTGTGCTGCATTTCGTTCTTCGCGTTTGATCAGGCATTGTAAAATCAACAAACACAAAAAAATCGATAGAAAAATAATATTTATTTCGTTAGCTAGGCGACAGGTCAGTATGTGACGGTCAAGTACACAGACATCTCCCAATTAGAAGGGTAGGATAAGTGCCGATTGGTGTAGTTTTTTTTCTAAAGAAATTAACTTTTTTACATCTTGTTATTATTTTATATATCTCAGGATATAAAAAAAACCATTATAAAATACATTTATAAAAAGAAAAAACGCGAAAAAGAAACAACCAATAAAATGTTTACTTGTCCCAATGCTAATACCGTATAGTGAAACTGGCAGATGGAGCAGGCCCAAAATCTTTTTTTTGCGTTTTTTTACTTCTGATTGGTTAATTATTTATTTTTTTCTTCGTAGTGTTTTGTTTTCATTTGTAATACTTTGAAAACAGTTCATGCTTTCAGGAGAATTATGTCATTTTTAGAGGATCTAACTATATATGAACATTATGATCCAGACGAAGTAAATGTTGAGATGATTCCGGTATACCTTTATTTTTTTTTACAATATCTAATTTAGGCTGACGATTTCTATCCATTAAAAGATCAATGCATTTCTATTGCTCCAGATGAAATAGGTGTTGAAATGATTCCGGTACGACTTTATTTATTTTTTTTTAATATCATTTAGGGTGACGATGTCTATCCATTAAAAGATCAATGCATTTCTGTTGATCTTCTCAATAATTCGGTAAATCACTGCTTCTTTTAATAGTTCTTGCAGAATATTGAAGAAATCGAAATTCCTCGAGGCTATGAGGATAACCTATACCTTGATGATTTTCTGCCACCAAATCCAGATGTTGTGCTGCGGGATGAATTAGAGGTTTGGAGTTTACTATTGTCTTTTTTTACTACTTTCTTTTACAGCCGAAAGAGTTACAAGAGACGGAAGACATGAAAAAAGCGAGGATTTTTATTTCTACTATTAAAAAAGATGGTGAATGGGCAAGAAGCATTCCACAGGCAAAATTAGCCTGCCATTCAAATAATTATCTTACTAACGGTTAGTTTCTTATCTGACATTATTGAATTATAGATGTAATAATGGATCTTGTGTTACATTGTATTACAAACATTAACCATCGTCCACGATCTATACAAATAAGCACCAAAAGTGTTACTTTGGAGGATCTTTTACTTTTAATCGATGCATGTTAAAGACTTTTTTTAGCACGGGCATATTTAGGCAACATTCGTTACTGAAGACGTCGAAAAAGCATTGAACAATTCAGTTTTACGGCTTTATTGCAAAAATTTAGCGAAAACATTACAAGAGCTAGCTGAGTAAATGAACATGAAATAGTAATTTAAATTATTTTAGGCATCTATGTAAGTATACCGAACGAAAAGATCTTCGACTAACAGGCGGTGATGTATTTGCTGAAGTAAGGACCTCGAGAAACTCGGTACCTTTTATTGAACTTTTATGCTTTAGATTTTAGGTAATTCGTTTCAGAACTCCACATATGACCCAATACTTCCCTCTCGAAGAAGAAGCAAGAGCTAAGAGATTGCGTGTGCAAACCACTTTTTGTATCCGAAAAAGAAATCCCAACTTTGAACGTGAGCTTAAAATATTCTGGTTTGATGAACAAAAAGACAATGGACTTCGTGCTACAGTAAATAAATATAAGTAATCGTTTCATATTTTAGTACATTTATTTTGACCACTACGCTTTTAGACGTTCGAAGAAACATGTAACTTTTGCTCCGCAAACGAGTCAATTCGAAATTGAAGTTGATAAAGTATTTTTACTCGTTTTCTATGTTTATAATTTTTAGACCATGTGTAAAACATCAACACTGGCTCCGGAGAGTCGCGATCTGATTTGCTATCTAAGACGCCCTATGTGAATTTTATATTCTAACTTTTTTTTTACATTTCTTACCTTGTAAATTTTTACTTATAAAATATTTCTTGTATTTCTTTCCTTTTTTTGTTCTTCGGTTTTACCCGTCTCTCGTACCGATCGCGTGAACGTAATTGCGTGCTAACTGCTTGAAATGAGCATGATTCCTCGAAGTCCTTTACTTTAATTTTTTTTCCAATGGTTTTTAAATCCTTTTTATTCATAAATGTTTTTCAGAAACTTCAGATTACCATTCCTTAAAATTTTTACATAGTTCAAAGTTCAATAGAAGAATGGCGAGTTTATTTGAGTTTTTGCAGGTCAATAAGCACAAAGTAAGCTCATTTATATGTATTCTACATTTTTAGACGTTTCGTCCAAAAAAGAAATTTCCGCAGGGGACGTTGCGGTATCAGCTTCATAAGCAAACAGAAGCCACGCTTCGATCAGGAATTGATCTACGAAATGCTGTAAAATTACCGTCAAATGAGAATATGGATGACTGGCTAGCAGTACATAGTTAGTCCTTCTTCTTCTATCATGTTTGTTTTAGCTGTTGATTTTTTCAATCGAATTAATCTAATGTACGGGGCAATTTCGGATGTTTGTACCAAGAAATCATGTCCTACTATGTCTGGTGGACCGAAGTTTTTTCTCTAATTTTTGATTTAAATATTTTTTTATAGATATGAATATTTATGGCAAGATGGTGAGATATTTAAGAAACCAACTCGTATTCCTGCACCAGAATATATGCACCATCTTATGGATTGGATTGAATCACGTATCAACGACGAGAATGTTTTCCCTACATCAACAGGTAGAAATTTAATTTTCTTTTCTAATTGTTATTCAGCTGTTCCGTTCCCTAAAGATTTTAAACAAGTCTGCAAAAAGATTCTGACTCGTTTGTTTCGTGTTTTTGTACATATTTATATTCATCATTTCGAAAGGCTCACCGAATTAGGCGCTGTAATTTCTACATTTTTCTTCATATTTTTTTTAGGAACCTCATGCCAATACCCTGTATAAGCATTTCTATTTTTTTGTTACAGAATACAATATGGTTTCACCAAAAGAACTCGAAGCACTGGTAAGTGTTTCTATTAATTTGTGTAGATGTTTTTATTTCAGAAAGAAATGACTGAACGACTTCTAGATAGTGGTCAACGACGACTTAAATAACTGATCATGATGTGTATTCATTTTTTTTTCAAATTTTACGCATTCTCTTCATCAGGGTTTTTCGTCATAATAGTCAATTCTCATGCATAATGAACTTTACTTGTTTTAGTCACGTTGTAACTTGCATAATTTGGCCAATTCTGGTCAGATCAGTATGACTTGTGAAGAATTACAGCATTAATATCATTTTGCATCTCTGCATACTTTTCTACTCGGTGATGGATTTCCGAAAACATGTAGAGCTGCCGACGGAGAACCTTTTCATTCCAGAAGACGTCATAATTTCCGGCAATCTACTCACACTCATCAAAAGCAAGGTTAGCTTATCTTTCTTATTTCTTATTTTAGGGCTGGCTATTCAATCGCTACAGCAAAGTAGCTTTTCGTCGTGTTGTGATCCTCGCGAATGGAATGATGATGGTCTATAATAAGCCGAGGAAAGGTTGGACGATGTCTCTCCATCAACTAAAATGCTGGAAGACGACGACCACAACTCAAAAGGGCGGCTCTTATGATGGATCGAAGCGTACTCAATTTGAGTTCAAAACGAACAGTGGGAATATCCAACTCGTTGCTCTCGGAACAGAATCGACGGTTTGGATGGAAGCCTTTACTCGTGCAATGACTACCGATACCACCAATGCATCTCGCGAATGTCGTCCAGCGCAGGCAAATTGCAGCATGGTTTCGCTTTTCGAAGAACCTGGTGTACTGACTACGAATATGATGGAAGAAGTGGAAGAGGCAACGGAAGTGATAGAAGAGGAGAATGAGGAGCTGAAAAATGAAGAGGTGAAAGTAGTACCGTGCAAGAAGAAACATTTCTTCTCGTTGACAATCGTCCATCCGTCGCAGAAACTTATTACCAAGGAGCCATTTCCAAAAAAAAAACCTACCACTGCTCCGATCAAACAAAAGGCGACGTTGAAGACAAAAACTTCTACGAAGATCTGGCGTCGTCCTGCATCTCCTCTGCCACCATCAACGATGCTGACCGAGTCGGAGGAAACAGAGTCAATTCGTCACGGATCCATGTCGGTTGCGACGCTCAAGAATATTCTTGAAGAAAAGGCGAGAACATCCCTTCGTGAAGGAAGGAAAAGCAAAGGAGCTGTGCCAACAGCCGTTCTGATGGCGGAGATGAAGAAAAATGACGAGACAAAACACTTGGCTTCTGGCATTTCGTTTTCCGCTCCATCTGTTTTCCTCTTCGATAAAGAGTCGAGAAAGAAGATGATCTCCGGCAGCTATGATGGCTGTTTCAACTCGATCCGTGCGTAGTTACCGAATAAATTGTGACTACCCGTTCTATTCCCTCGAGAAAACGAGAGATGTTTTCCTCTCCAAATGATGCCCTTTGTGTCACGACACTTCCTGAAGAAAAAATTGCCTCTCTAGCTTTTTCAATACCTAGACCACCCACTGTCCTTGAAGACAATAGCGCAATCGGCTCTACCACAATTATAAGCCTGAAAAAACGCAGCGGGCCGACATCCGTATTTGGCAACGCCGGCTATCAGAAGAGTGCGATCTGTCGCCCAGGGACCGCCCCTATATTTGTCAATGCGCCTCAATGACCCCTGAATCCAGGCGGAATTCATCCTAACTCCTTTGATGCGCCTGTTTATTATCGTCTTCCTTATTTGGAAGATTACTGATGCCTTTCAATGTCCCCAACGATGTCAATGTTACCGAGATGATGATCCAAGATCGTCAGCAATGCATCTAATTTGCAAATGGGATAGAGTAAGTTTGCTTATCAGATTGTCAATCTAGGCCATCAAAAATAGAAAAGTGAGATGCATAGGTTTTTGAGCTGATTCAAACTGGCCGTCTTCCACACGGCTGCCTCACAATTGTCATCGCCTGTATTGCGCACTACAAATTACCGCTTGATCCATAATTTTCGGCGAATAAGTGTCGTGTAAAAAGAGGGGAAACTGTTGTTATTTCAGTTGAACAGCACCAGCTTGGAAATGATACATAGAAAGGATCTGATAAGAACGCTAACAATAAGGTGCCCTCATCATTCGAAAAGAGTCGAGCAACAGCCACCTGCTACATTATTCAGGGTAGCTATAATTTCACAGAAAACAAAGTTCTAGGGCCTATGGAAACTTGATCGCTTAGAAATCGACCGTTGTCGTCTTTCTCGTCTACCAAAAGACCTCTTTGCTGGTCTTCACCAACTCTATTCTCTCGTAATTCGAAACGCGCTTCTACCAGAATTACCCAACGAACTTTTTGCCTATCTTCCAAACCTAATGACACTTGATTTAAGTGGCAATCAATTACGAATCGAACCCGATTCTCTCGGATCTTTAAGGTAAAATAAAAATTTCGTATCTTTAGCCATTTTCAGAAGTCTAATTCAACTTGATTTGAGCAATAATTCTATAAGCTTTCTCGCCAATACAATGGTTTCTTTGACGAAGCTGAAAGTTCTGACATTGGATCATAATCAATTGACAAACATTGATTTTCGAAGGCAAGTAGAGTAAAATATGCCTAACAAAGACGGGTTGGAAAAACCTTTACAACGCGTATTTGTTTTTATATTTCCTTTAAAATTCGAAATTCTACAATTTCTATAACTTTTTACAATCAAAACTGCACAAGAAAAGATATTTTTTTTTAAAGAAAGTAGTTTTTCAGCTGATTTTTATTTTCGATGATGTTTATAGGCTGCCAGAAGAGCTAACGGACCTTTCTCTACGACGCAATCGAATTAATACAATTTACTACGTTCCAAATAGTGCTAGGTTGGTTATTTTTATTTATGTTTGACCTTTAGAAATCTACATCGACTGGATTTAGCTGGGAATCAATTAGATTTCGTGGCCTCTTTTGGCTCCGTCAATGTCCTTCCACCCAATCTTCATTCTCTCGATCTTTCTGTGAATAGAATCAATCATATTCAAGAAACAGCTTTCAAATCACTAGATAAATTGGTTCTTCTCAATCTTCGGTATGAAAAATTAATATTTTCTAAAACAACAGAAACAATTCGTTGGTCGAGCTGTCGGAGAGCATTGTGGCCAGTCAACGACAGCCGCTTCGAATAATGCTGGGTGATAATCCGTTCGATTGCACCTGTGGATTGAGATGGATGTTTAAACATTCACCAGAGGTGATTAAAATATTAAAAACCTAAATGAAACCATTTAGAGCAAAAACACCGTCACAATCTTAGATCTTCAACAACTACGGTGTCGCCATGTGACAAAACGAAACAAATTTATGACTTTAATTCAAGCAGATGCAACAAATCAACTGATGTGTAAATACAGCACTGTAAGGCAGTATTTCCTTCTATATTTTCGAAAATTAGACATGTCCGCCACGTTGTGAATGCTGTCATCAGGGACCGGCTGACTGTCCCTGTGTAGCCATCTGTCCCCAGGGATGTATTTGTCACGAGTCGGCGACCCCGAGGACCAATCGAGTAGGTCATTTAGGCTTAGACAATAACATAGAAGTTTATAAGATTTCTTTCGAAATTTTGAAAAAATTGCGTCAATCATGTGAGGCTTTCGCAATTTTTACATTTTTTTCCTTTTGAAATACTTATTTCCCATTTTAACATTTTAAAACACCTCTTGTTATTTTTTTCATTCTACAGCTCATTTATGACATGTTGGCAATAAAAAAGGGGTAACAATGAGAAATGCTATAACAAAAAAACGTTAATTGGCAAAAGTCCACCTAAGCACCAGCTAAAAATGAATATTAAAGCTAATAAATTGGTAATGTTTCAATGTCTTTCTATTTCAAAAGATAGAAACATGGTTAAAAAGTAAAATAAGAAAAAATCTTGATTTTACGGCACAAAGCGGCCTTTAGCATTTTTTTTCTTTTAGTCTGTCCACAATGCTATTCAATGCGACACTCTACGTATTGACGCTGTTCCTCAACTGCCTTCTACTGTCACTTCTCTCTCCTTTCGTTCAGTCGATTGGAAAATTTGGCCACCTGCAGTTCTTCAAAATCTTTCTAATAGTCTTACCTTTCTTTCCATCACAGACAGCCGTTTGTCTGACGAAGAAGCGGTGAGTGGAACTTTTTATATTTTACTTTTTTCAACTTTTTTTCTTATAGATTCAGATTCTAAACAAAAATTTCCCACCTTTTAACTAATAGAACGTAAAAGTTCAATAATTATATAATAGTAAAAAAATTAAAATACAATGTAGTCGTGTTCCGCTTTGTGTAAATTGTGTATACATAAAGAGAAAAATGAAAGCAAAAAAATAAAAATCGATTACACAAATTTTCCATCTGCCAAGTAGGAAATTATTCAGGAATGGCTGGCTCAATTGAATTCATTGATGGAATTGGATCTATCAAACAATCGAATAACTCGACTGACCAAGCGTCCACCCCATCTTCGACGTCTCGATCTATCCAACAATCCATTGATCGACCTGCCCAATTCTGATCTTCTCAACGGCCTCGTTTCTGTCTCGCTGGCTGGAAATCAAACTGAGTAAGCAACTTATCTAAAAAAATTCCATAGGTTCACATGTGATTGCTTCTCCCCATCCGCATTTCAAATATGGCTAGGCAATCCTTTAAACAATGCCAAGCTAGAGGATATCCAAGACGTCGACTGTGAGCTAGAAGGAGCTGGAAGAGTAGCTGTGACAGCAGTTCTTTCTGTCAATGATAGTTTATGTGATCAAATGACAACGACGGGAGAGCCAGTTACAGAAAGGATCATGGAATTAGATGAAATCTTCGGAACGGTAAGTTATTCTCAAATAGTGATTATAGATATATAAATGAAGGCGTCATAGATACCATTATATTCATCTGATTGAGACTATTTTAAAGCATTCCTTACTTTTCTGTTTTTATTGGAGAAATAGTGAGACTTGAGCGTTGCAAAATTCATTTTGACTACCAAAGAGCGCAGTGCAATAAGTCTCTCTCTCTTACCATCTAAGTACAATCATTTCAGTATCAACAACTTATTATTTGATGCTAGTAGTTATTTATAAAATTTAAGGGCCGGGGAGGGGAGGGGGAATATGCGAAATTTCAAAAAAAAAAAAAACTGCCCTTCACTTTTCGTCGAAAATCGGTAAAAAAAAATCATTCATCTTTCTTCAGGAAGAAGTTTTCACCAATGCTATTCATGATCTTCCACCCGTTGCAGTCATTCCAACAGGAACTACCAGCACGACAGAGCTTCCAACAATAAAAATAATAATAACAACAACAACAACAACGAGAAGAACCACTCAGACTAGAACAACGAGATTGTATCCGTTTTCTAGTATTCTTTTTATTTTTTAGAACTTCTACAACCCATAAACACAAACATAAATATGCTAGGGAGAAGCCGGAAGAGAATCAGTTCTTGGATATTCTCATCACCCTTCTCGTCGTTAGTATTGTCCTCCTTCTCATTGCCATTTCAGCCACTTTTTATTACCGGTAGAGAGCCCTTTTTAGATCTTCTAAAAATAATCTTTCAGAGTGCAGCAAATGAGAGATGATCCAGAGCAAAGAGATGAAGCAAGGGAGCCATTATAAAGTGAAGAAGAAATGGAAACCTGACTGGCTATACGGGTAGAAGACTAATAAAGCTGTACCATTCTTATTCATATCAGTGGAAAGAAGAGGCTTGTTGACTCTTTTCCAATTGAGGATGGTTCTTTCGCCTCATTTTTTACGGCTTACGTTCTCTATGAGCGTCAGTTTTTGAATAAGTTATAATTTGATGCGATTTAGTCTCACTTTGAAGATTGATCTATTGGGTACAACAGTCAACTCGGACTACTCGATCGATCAAATATGTATCCAATTTTCTATACTCTAGAGAATAGACATCTGATTCAAAAATTGCCTTTTTTTTAATATACCGCTCTATATCAGTTTCTTTGTTCACCAGCTGTATATTTCCTTCCTCTCTTTTTCCTTTGTCCTGCTTGTTCAATTACTGTTCCATTCTCCTTTCATATGGGCGGGTCAACAGGTATTCGATTCGGGTAATTGGCACTGACAACTGGATGATCCTCTATTTCTCTGGTCGTTATGTCAGAGGAGGCGAGAGTTGTTCGTCTTCTAGATCAATTGACTCTGTAAGATTTTCTTTTCCCCTATCGACAGTTTCTAGATGCCACCCAATGACCTTTTGTACCACTGTCTCGATGGCTTTTCTTTGGTTCCTGTCGGCGATGCCAACACTGTCACCAGCTTTTCTAGCTCCAGATGATAATAATACGAATCAAGATGATTTCAATTCCGTCCAATTAGAGGTCTTTTTTATATTGGATTAAAAAAAGCGGATCGTTTCTATGATACAGTCTAAATAATTTTTCGCAAAAATACGCGAATTATTTTTTAAACTATCCCTGGTTACAGGACGAGTTACTCGATTTCAAAAGTTTAAGAAACATCTCTAAATGATTGTTTGTTCTATTTACAAAAAATATAGAAATAAACTGAAAAACATTGACAAGTATTATTAATGTTAGCTTCAAACATTTGGAACCGAGTTACTCGCCCAACCTTATCGTAGTTCGGTTTGGACTCCCCTGCCGGTCTTCTTCATCCGGCCGAGTTGACCTCTTCTGTCTTCTTCCTGGGTAATCTTCTACTCGGTCAACTGCCCTGTGTCATAGCCGACAGTATCGGCCGGCGATCCGTCATTGTATTCTGTGTATTCACAAATGGTTTGGTTGGAGTTTTAGCAGCCTTCGCCCCATCGTTTTTACTCCTTTTGGTAGCCAGATTTGTTCAAGGAATGGCATTCAGTGTAAGAAAATGAGGAAAAAGATAGTGTGAAACATTCTAGGCCATGATAATGATCAATTGGGTCCTATGTTGCGAGTCGTTGGCTCCATCAGCCCATAAAATTGCTGCTATGATGTTTGGAACCTTATGGGTAGCAGGTATTATTCTTTTGAAAAAAATTCAGTCTTAAAGGATACATTGCAATGGCTCCAATCGGCAAATACTGTATCAGTTGGAGGCAGATCCAGTTTATTTCATCTCTACCTTCATTGATCTTCGCTTTTTTTCTTCTATGGTAAGACTTCCACTGATGATTTCTTCAAAAGTTTTAGGAGTCTCCCTGAAAGTCCAGCTTTTTTGGCTAGTCAGGGAAACAGAAATGAACTAAAAAAGTTTATAGCTCGAGCGAATAAGAAGAAAAAGAAGCCGATTAAATGTGATGTAGATGAGCTAATAGGTAAGTACTTTGGTTTTTATTTTTCTAAAAAAAATTTTTTTTTAGATTCCTTAGGTACAAATAGTGGAAAACCAATCTCCACAATAGTCTACGACATTTTCCACAGCCGATCTACTTTGCTCCATCTTTTCGCTGCCATTATTTTATGGTTATAGCTTAGGTTTTCCTTTCTCTGAACTTTTTAGGATTTGTGATTTTTTAATGTACGGGTGTATGGCTCTAACAGCAACGAATGTTGGGAAAGATCCTTATATTTCCTTCATGTTTTCTGGATTGGCTGAATGGCCATGTTATATCGTCATTCCCTATCTTTTGGATTGGTTTGGGAGAAAGCCGACGGTCATAGGGATTCATCTCCTTTGTGCGGCATCATTTACACTGCTACTTGTTTACCCAGCAGGTTTGTAAAAACTACTAACAAAGTCTATCAAAGTTTTCCCAAAATTCCTAGTCAACTTTAGAATCGATTTTCTGGTTTTGGATCTGGCTCGTGGGAAAGTTCGGAGTTTCCTCCGCTTTTCAGTGTTGTTTCATCTACGGCGTCGAAATCTTCCCTGTCGAGAATCGTAACATCTGCCTGGGTATTTGCTCAACGCTAGCCAATTTAGGAGCCTTTTTTTCAGCTCATGTGGATATCTTAGTATGAGAATTTTATACTTTTCAAAATTCTAGGATGATTTCTATCCTGGCGGTAGCTACATGACTTTTTTCATCCTGTGTGTCCTCTGCTGTGGATGCACTCTAACCCTTCCTGAAACAAAGTTGACAAATAAATCAATCCATCTTTAGTGAATAAAAACGAATAAAGATGTATAGACGAACAATAATACACGACTGATTTATTTGGCTGTTTTGATAGGGGAAAGTGATACTCGGGGAGACAAATGATCAATGATCAAAGTAGTTCAAAGAGGAGCGATACTTTCTTAAAACTATATTCGCTTTTTGTGAACCTCTCCTCTTCTGGTTGTGAATGATTTCACAGATCTGATCGTCTTCAAATATGGCTTCGAGAAAAAATTTGAAAGTTCGAAAGATAGAAATGGGTTGAAGGGTAGTTGAGATGCACCCATAAAATCTTCAAATTAGCTCAACCTTTGATTTTTTCTTCGTCTGCTATGTTTTCGCCTTCTTTTTCATAATGGCTGTCGCCTTCCCCGATAACAAATAAATGTCTTCTAACGTAAACAAATCATATTTCTTGGCTTCATTGATCGTCTTGTACTGATTTTTGGATTTTTCTATAAACCAAACTTTCTTTCATCTTTCAAATAATCTTCTATCTTCTTTAAACGTCAAAATCGATCATCCCATTGATCATTCTAGTAGGAGAATTTGGCGGGAAGCAGGGATTGCGTCAAGGGCAAACAAAAGCCCCAGTCAACTATGATGACACGTTTACCGTGCCACGCAGTTGGTATTCTTTTGCCCGTTGCTATTATTTTCTTTTTTTGTTCAGTTTCTTAATGACGAAATTAAAATTTTTTAGAATATTTTAACCAATGGATCCCCCACATAATAGGATGAATCCATCCCGACCAGGTCTTCGATTAGATTCGCTAACCGAAAAACGAAAACTACCCTCGGGTATTGTAAGCACATTATTTTTTCTATCTAAAATAAGTAATTTTAGTTTTCAAACTCTACTAGTAGGTCTATGAATACGAGAGGAAGGAGTAGGGCTATATCTGGTGAGTTGGTTACACTACTCATTTTTCTATCAATCGATCATTTCAAGGTCTAATTTATTTTTCTAATTTGTCTTCTATTTATTTTGAGAAAGAAATGATTTCAAGGTGGGGAAAGATTAAATATATAATAACTTATCTTTTTGGTTTTTCTTGCTGTAATAATTGCCCAGAATATAAAACATGTCAAATTTTCACCAAATTAGAATTTTTGTAAGAAATGAAAGTTAATTGAGTACTGTTTTTTTAGAATCTGCAGCCAATGTATCGTCGAATTTCAACGAACCATTCGAACCCGAGGCCAAAATTAGTAGCAGCACAGTTCAAAGACGAGACCAACAGGTCAGCTTTTCAATTTTTTCTTTTCATTCATTTTTTTCCTTCAAAGGAATCACTTGATGTAGAAAACTTATGAATCAAGTCATGAAGGAAAAAATATCGGATTAGCCGATGAATTGAAACTAGAGACGATTACACATAGATGTTCCGTTCTTTTGTTTCTTACTATTCACCGCTTTTTTCTTCGTTTTGAAACATTTCTCCTAATAGTTTTAGATTTTTAAGATAAATAACATCGAATTGTATTTACTGATAAAGTAACGAGGAATTTTAATCAAAACAATTTGACGAATAGCACGAACAGAAGTTTGTACTCAAATATTGAAGTGTCAATGGAGACGTAATTGAATAGTTATTAGTCAATCTCATTTCTTTTGCATCTAATTGAAATTCCAAACGCTAATAAGTCATTATAGACTATTAAATATTTACTACAAGCCTCATAAAAACAGGAATGATCATCAAATAATAAATCTTGGAGCTGTTTTGACCACTTCCACAGTTTGACCGAGTGATTAAACTTTTTTTCCGTCTTCAAGCCCTAAAAAGTCTTTTTAGTGGACTAGGCTTTCAATCGAATTCATCCTTCTCCATTTTGCTGCTTTAATTTGTTTTCAAATTTTTGATTTCTTTTCTTCTACTCATGATGTACAACGTAGACACTACTTTTCATAATGCTCCCTTTTTCTCTCCTCTCAATTATAATTATGCTATGGAATGTACTTTCTCTTCCTCTCAATTACCGACTGCAATATCCCTGATTCATTCTGTCCTTTCCATCTTCATCTAATCCTCTTTACGAACCTAAGACCATAATGGGATTTACTTATTCTCTAGATTACAGTACTGTAATTCCATTGTTTCATTCATAGATGTCAAGATTTAGATAAGATCGCAGAGATCAAGGTTTTTTCAAGGAAATTTATCATAAACTAAAAAATCTGGCTATAGATTGGGTGTGACCAAAAGTCCAGCCAATTACTGACGCTATCATCGCTCCGCCTCTCCCTATCGGTTAATTTCTTATTCCGCCTCTTTGGCTCACTTCCAAAACTTGCCTCAATGTTCACGCCATTCCCTTCCTATTGGGTATGTATTGTTTAGAGTGCTAGGATGGTTTATGGGCTTGATATCAGATAACAGAAGTATACGGTAGCAACGTTCCTTGAACTAGGAGGGAACATGACAAAATAGTACGGATTATCCTCAACCTTGTCTTCTGACATGGTTCCACTTTAATGACGAAGAGGGGATTTTGTAGATCAGAAATCTTTTCCTAGAAAGATAGTATTGGACTTTCCCATTATTATATCTTATAAGACATTCTTTTTTTAGAACAGAAATCCCTTCCCTTTCCCGTGAAATCGATCTCAGTTTAATAACAAGGATTACTGAGAATATTCATATAATTACGAATACATAGATCAGTATTGAGATACAGAGGTTTTGAAGACGCGTAGCTTGCTTGACACGTTTCCTGAAAACTGACTTATGTCATTTTTTTGGGGGAAAACGGCAAAAAAAAAAATGAAAAATTTCAAGACACGATACATTTTTACATGCGTTTTTATTTGATTTGTTAAAATGTTATTCTATAGGACTTTCGATAATGTTAGGGAGCAGCCAAAGATTTTTTTTGATCAATCAACAATAACTCTAAACAACGTTACTCTTGTGATTCCCATTTTTTTGAAATACATGTTTCTTTTTGTATCCACCATTATACTCTTCTTTAGAAACTTGTGAAAAAATTGTTCAGTCCTCAAGCTTCATTAACTCCAAGTTTAGTGAACTTTTCTGTGCTGTAACTCATCCATCTCTTCATAACACCTTTTTCATTGTTGATTCATCTGCCCTAGGCTGAAAAGATTTTGGGAAAAAGAAGAATCTGTCTGGGCTGAGCAGATCTATGATCATCCTTGGTTCATGATACCGTATCCTCTAGCTAACAGTCTTTTTCGGTGCTTGTTCTGTAAACAAATTCTGTGACAAATTAATCTACTACCCCCTCCTGTTTGCTCGTCTCTTTTTTGTGTCGATTCGTCGGTAAAGAGAGCCTAATCCTCTTTTGTTCTTTCCATGATTCCATTAGCATCCAGCCGACAATTCAGCAAGAGGGATATTGGCCGTTTATGGAAGTATGGGGACCCTGCAAACTTCTCTCATTCCCTTCGGCGATTAATATGAGTTTAAAACTGCAAATATAGTCTTTCTCGATCTAATGATATTGTCTGTCCCTTCGGCGCGGGTTAAAGAATCGCTGGCTGGCGGTCGGGGGGTTTGTGAGAACACACGGCTGCCGAGACAGACAGCTGGACTGAAAAATAGCGAGGAATTGAACGAGGGGTCAGAGACAGACGGCAGCCGGGAGAGAGTGATTCTCGCAGATAGAGAGAGAGGGGCAGGCAGCGGGGAGCATGTCGTCATCGCAGAGAGAGAGTTTGGCGACATGCCAACACGTGGAAAAGGGAGGAGAGGGTCGAGCGGCTCCGCCCAGAAACCACCTCCAGTTCATTTTCAACATTGCTGCTGCCCTTCGTTACTGCCTAATGAAAAAACAATGATTGGAGCCGCTTCAACACCGCCCATGTGGACAACGTCCACGAATCAAAACTTCGATAATTATCCCTTCTGTCCTAGAGACAAGGTACGTACCGTAATCCGATTTTTTTTCTCAAAATTTAAAAATTGCTTTTTTTTCACTTCTAAACGGCATGAGTGTACTACATTTAAGCACTGTTATTTAGACAACAGTAATTAGCTATTTAAATGAGCCTGCAGATATTTCGCGCGTTTGTGCAACACCATTCCTGCCGTTTTCCCGCATCCCCCCTTGCTCCTTCAAGGTCTTTTATTTTTATCTCCAGACAGCTCCAAGGTCATTTGAATTTTCCCGCCAAATTTAGAGTCTTCTCGATGAAACCTGTCTGGCTCCCAAAAAAATATTGATAAGAGTTCCCCCCCCCCCCCCCCAAAGTGAAGTGTTTCGTGAGACCAACAGTCATTGAGGGTAAAATTCTTAACAAACTCGAAAGCAGGAGGAAAAAGATGAGTATCATATTTCTTTCTTTGTAGCTTGTCTTGTCAACTTATTAAATTTAGATTTTGATTATATTCATAAGAAAAAAAAGGCGGAGGATCTTTGAGTCCTTCAGCTATTTTTAGAATTATACAAATGACAATTCTGATCTTTTTCTTTTCTTCCCATTTTATCCGATATATCGATCCTATGATCGGTCACTTTACAATTCATTCCATCTTCTTCTTCTCTCTTTTCTCGAACTAGTCACCGCCAGGGCAAACTCTGACCTTATTGGTTTTTGGTCCATCGGAGCATGTTTACATCTTTTTGGAGAGATTTCGAAATAAATAGGGAAACAACGAGCCAGATAGAAGGATTCTTGACGTAGAGAATTTTAGAACATTGTTTTTTAGGCAGAGGGAGAAGTAAAAAGAGCTACTGCTAATTAGAGAGAAAGCTCTCCCGCTCACTCTCTCTCACTGGCTTTTTCCCAGACGAGGACTGGGTTCATCAGAACCAAAGGAACTACTCTTGGCTTTGAGAGTTTTTTTTTCGGAATCTATTATTAGAGCTCTTGACTTATTTAGATTTTTTCTGGGTACTTTGAAAATAGCAAGATTTAGCATTTTATGAGAAGTAAAACTTCAGCATTTTTTCTCAGAAACAAAAGTCTTATCGCTGCGCTACTCAGTGAACAAACAGTTTGTTTTCCGCGACTTATATTTTTAACATTGATTGGACTATTTTAGCTGTTTTTTATACTATGATCTCTAGTCCAGCCGTCCAAAAAACTCCATCTCTTACCCACTTCGTCTTCATTTTTCTCCATTTAATGGTCCCGTAGAGAAATCATTCTCAATACGAACTTTGGCGCTTTCTCATATACGTTCAAAAGATCATTGTCCTATGCCCTCTCTCATATTGTGTGTGCAAGAGGGGGGGAGGAAGGAGATTCGAGATAAACAAGCCGCCTAGCCAATTCATTTCATATTACTTTGATCCTTGAGTCCGGCAAAAAAAAAATAGTTTACACTCTCTCGGAGGTCAATCGATAGGGAAAGAGAGAACACCGAGAGAGGCTTCCATCTCTCTCTTGTCTCTATGTCCTTGTGCGCGAGACGATTGATAAGGAGCGAGCGAGAAAGGAGAGAGAAGGACAGATAAGGGGGAGGGAGTCAATGGAACAGACACTGAGAAGAGCCGGTGGTTGATAATGCTTCCCACGGGTGGTGGTGGTGGACAATTCTTTGACGATGAACCATATGTCTCGAATGCCTCGGTCCGTCTTCGACCAGTAAGTACACTCTCAACTCTCTTATCAGCCCGATCGATCCACTACTCTTTTCTTTTTTACTCAACACATCCTCCTTCTTCTGATTTTCTCTCTTCCGCTCCGCTCCTCCTTCTGAATACCCCCGAATTGACGTCCTTCCTCTCATAGAAAAGACGAATCAATAGTTACGCAACGATCAGTCGTCGATTATTTGCCGCTACCCGCCTCGGTTATCAGACTGCCGCCATTTTCATTTGGCTTGCTCTCAACGAAAAATATTGATGAAAACTGTTGCTTATCCTCTTCAATACTTGTGTGTGTATGTGTGGGAGAGAGAGTCGAAATGATAAATACTCCAAAGATAAATAGTTACTTGAGAGAATAGTCCTCAATTTTTTTGACTCGCGATATGGGAGACGAAAAGGAGGCTAGAAAATTAGGAGTGCTTACATCAACCGTGTTTTTAAAAAAATTCTAAAGATATTGAAAAATATCTAAAAGAAAAAGGTCGAAGGTCAAAATAAAATTTTTCCATGAATTTTGAACTTTTTTTGATCCATTTTTTTCATATTTCTTCCTAGAACTATTCCAATCCCCAATTTTCTTCATAACAACTAGCATCCATAAAAACACAATTTTTGGTTCATATAAGAACGTTTAATCGGAAAATATTCCATTCAATAGGATGGTGTATTTTTGATGTCCACTGTTCTCTTCCTCTTTGTAATACTATTTGTGACATTCTGTAGGTCTGAAAAATGAAATAATTAGATGGTTAGATCAAGATTAGAATGATAAGAATAGTTTTTTTTTTTAATTTTCAATCTTTCTTAAAAATCTTAAATCATTATTCAGAAAAATGAGAATTTCAATTTTCTAAGAAGCTTTAAAAAATTTAATTGTGTTCGAAGTCTTTTAATTAATATCATTTCATTCATTAAAAAAAAGCATTCTCTTCTGCTGTCGAACAAAAACAAACTTTCGCAGACACTGGCAACTGTTCATTGGCATCGTTAACCCGTCCGTCTCTACGTGGTTAATCCACTTTGTTCGATAGATTTTTTCACCTTCTCTTTTAACTGTCTTCCCCGCCAGTCAATTTGTCCATATCAGTAGAGTAACAAAATGATAAAAGATCTTCTTCAAAGAACGAACATGAATAAAAATAATACCTTGGTCATTTCCAATGAAAAAGGCCATTGAGAGGCGAGATTCAACTTTTATTTTGTTAATGGTATTTTTTATTGCTCCTATCTTTATTCTTCTAAATTTTAAAAACTTTAACTTCTGCATTTTCCGTTGAAAATGGACTATATAATGACTAAAGAGAGAGAGAGAGAGAGAGTCAAATTAATGAGAATAATTGCAGATGGACCGCCGAGAGACGGGTACTCTCATCCCGCAGGCACAACGGAATATCGGTGGAGGATTGCCCTTCGTCGGTTCCGCTCCTACACAAGGTGGAGGATTTTCATCAATGATTTCTCCACGAAAAATGCAACATCCCTTCCAGGTATCATTATTCTTCAACCAGACAGGGCGGAATGGTCAGCTGCCGCAGTCACGCTTTCGATATTGTTTATCTCGTGTGGCGTAAAGAGGTTAATTGCTCGAGGGGAGGAAGGACTTTGATATGTAAAAAAAGAAGATCAGAATGAGTCAGAAATAAAGAAACAAAGATCGAGAGAGGCAACGTGCGATTCCGATGGGAAAAAAGGAATGAGGCTTTAGGAAGCTAAAGTGTATACTAGTTAAGGGGGGGGGGGGGGGGTTATATATAGTATGACCCTTCAATATCAATAAAATTGCTAATTTTAAGCAACTCAGAGAAGCATTTGTACATATAAAAATTCTGGATAAGATGAACTTAAAAAAGGGAGCCACCTGAACTTTTGATTTTTTCTTTCTTTGATTTTCAAGCTCTTTGCTAGCTTATTTCAAGAATCAAAGGGCCAAATCATTAAAACTTCGTAATTTTGTAAATAATATCATCCAATATACCTGTTTCCTTCTCCATTTAGTAGTTGCCTGATGTCTGAATAGACGAATACTAATGTTTCTCATATAAAAATGAAAAAAATTCATTTGGGTAAAAAATCAAAATATTTTTGAAAAAGAGAAAATAAGAATTTAGTCTTCTTAAGTAATATTACTCTATTTATGAAAACTTTTCGAGGAAGAACAGTAGTTAAATAAACTCTTTGAAATTTTGCTCCCTGAAATTGTTAATTTTACCCAGTAGTCTAACTGATGCGGAAAACATCTCGTTGCTCTTAATAAGCGACAGCATGTCCCCCTTTCCCCTATTGCCTCCCAATTAAATCCTCTCTTTCTCTCCATCGCCGTCCATAAATTATTCTCCGCGAAACGAATGGATTCCAAAGGTCATCTGTCCTTGTTTTACAGCCCATCAGTCGCGTAACAGAGAGATGGAGTGAGGCAGTCTGTTTGTGTGTAAAATTTGTTGCAACGGGATGAAAAAAAATGCCATCTCTGTTTTCTATACCCGAGGAGGCGTGGCGATGAACGAGAATAGTAACATCCAGTAGTAAACAACCCGATAACAACAAACAGAGTAGGAACAAACAGTCATTCACTTTTCCGTTTTGAGACTATAGTTCACCGCGAGTTTTCCTCTAGTCCAAAATAAAAAAACAGCGGTGCCAGCACGCGGATTGTTTTGAATGTCTCTCGTATCCGCCTCTAGGGAGAGCAGAGACTAGAGCTCCTTGCCTCCTATTTGCTCGCAATTCGGGCCCCTCCTGGTTTTTGTTTGTGTTCTGTCTCGATTCCACACCCAAAACAGAGATCGTACAGCTCTATCGTCTTCTTTGCTCTTCTTCAAATCAACTGAGTTAGATAAATGAAATTCCCAAAGTTCTAACTTTTTTTTTCTACAAAAATTCTGCATTCTAATTGGTACATAATCATCTTATGTTATTCAACGTTATATTCTTGAGAAAATTTTATATAGAATTAGAATATTATATGTTAAATGACTAAAAATAGCAAAAAATTGTTTAACAAAATTCCATTTCATCTTGTTGTATAGTCCTCCTTCCCCTGCTTTTCAATCCATGCCTGCTTTTGACCGTCGATTAGACGCAGCCAGTTTTCCCCTTTGGCGAAACGAAGACCTTGGCAAAGCGCAGCGAGCGCGTCTTTCACATTTCCATTCGTATGAAAAGAAGACCGGGGAAAAATTGATTGTTAGCTGTCTGTCACTGACTGTCACTCTTCCTCTTATCAGTGTGGCTTCTCTTTCCCCCTTTCATTTAGCGAGTTGACAATAGGATTATAGCCCCAATTATCCTCCGGGATGTCCTTTGTATACAATTTACGAGTCTCCATCCAAAAATCTCATAACAGAGTGCATATGGGAGAGAGTATAACCAGTGTGATTATGTCTATGCCCACTACCACCACCACCCGTCGGGGGGTAGCCTTTGTTGGTCCGTCGTCTAGCCTTTGTTCTCATCCTCTTCCTCTCTTTTCCTCCACTGGTGTCATTTTCCTCTCTTTCCATTTTATTTGTTTACATTTCCCTTCGAGATTCGTACCAACCGCCACCTTCTGTTTTTCTAACCAGACTTTTTACTGATTCATTGCCCGCTATTTCCTTCAGAGAAATGGTTTTGTTAGTTCTCTCCACAGCTGGAGGGAATCTGACTCTCTGCCGTGTTTGGTTTGTGTGTGTCGACGGCCGGCTGGCTGGATGCAATCAGCTGTTCCGAGGCGGGCGGGGTCTCCTCTCGCTGCACTCGCGCCGCACTCCGGAGGAATCATTCTCATTTTGTCCTTTTTGGAGTACATTTCTCCAGACAGTTGATGTACTTTTAAGCGTCTAAGATCTAGTGAATTTAATGCTCAAAAACAACGAAGTATTACGAAATGTTATCTTTATCGCAAAAATATTTTGCCACTGTGTCTTTTTCCTGGTTTCTTTTCACTTCTCTCTTCTCTACCTATAACAATTCCTCCCTGCAGGATGACTATGGCTGACAGTGGCGGTGGCGTTGCGGTAATGAAGAGAACATCACCGCGTCGACGACTAGTAAGCGCATCGTCGACGTTTGGTTGCTACCGGTCACCGGAACCGAAATTCAGAACGAGCCCTCCCTCGAGTACAAAAACTATTTTTGTGCGTAAAATGCCGGCGACAGCACGTCGCGCTGTCGTCCTTTTAAAGGTGTGTATAGACTTAAGGAAAAAAATCAATATACGAGTTTTCGTCCCTCTTTTTCAATACTTTTCTAATAAGAATATCACTTTTCAAAGAACAGATTTCAATTATAAAAATTCAATGATAGGAAAACCCCAGATTCATACATACCGCAATATGAAAAGAATTTAATTCGGCTTTTCAGAACCAACGACAATCCCCCTCCGTTGACAATTCAGATCTCCATCGATTTGGCGATTCTCCTCGGAGCTCCTATAACCAAGAGGTTTGTGTTTCTTCAAATTATTTTCTATTTCTTCGTCCCTTAACCCTTCCAATTCCCGCAACAAGTAGCCCGTTTTCCATACAGCTATTGGCAGTTTTTGCCCCATTGCGCGAAAACTTGTTCTCTACGAAGAAAACGATGAAGAATGATTCTATCGCTGTTGCCTACTTTTGAGGGAAAAAAAAGAAAAAAAAACGAATTTAGCTGCTGGACGACCTGATAATAGATGAGATTCTCAGCCTTGAAGACGAGCAAAGACGAACCAGCGGCGGCGGAAAGCCCCAACCGGTGAGGCTTTCCATCCGATTTTGTGCATGCCTTTTTCTTTTTCGCATGTCTTCCCTTCTTCCTACCTCGTATCTGCATGTCTTCTTCTTTTCAATATAACTAGTTTCTTTCCCTCTTTCTTTTCGCCCATCGATCAAGTCGACGAAGACATAAAGTACAGCAGCACTAAAGAGGTCTCTCGTTAATTTTTGAGGACGGGGAAGCCGACGTCGAAAACTATGGTTTTTATAATCCACAAATGTTGGTTTTCCGCCGCTTGTGTAAATTTTACAGGAGCAGTTCGGGTTGGATGAAAACTCCGTAGAAATAAGAGGGGGATGAAAAGATTGCATTGAAGTGATAGACTTTAAAAAATGGGATAGAAAAAGTTGAACTAAAAAAACTGCTTTTTAACGTATTTGGTTACAAATATTTTCTGAAATTGGAAATTGTTTGTTTTCTTCGAATAGAATATCTTTCTAAAAAAAATTAATTCTGCGAAAATTTTTGAAGCTTAAAAACTAAAATTATAATTGTTTCTGTTTTGTGATGCTTTGAAAATGGCTTTGCATGAATTGATTACAAAAATATCGTATTCGTGTTGATTTCTGCCGTAAACATATTCATGTTGTTTCCAAAATCGCCTTCCGATTGAATATGCTATTTTTTTTCTTTCCCTCTAATCCGCTTTCCTGTTTGCCTGCCCTCCTTGTCATCTATCCATCCTCTATTTATTTACAACGTGTCCATTTTCAGCTATCTGGTAGCTATTCCTGTGCGGATAACCTGACACAGCTGTCTGGATCTAATGCCCGTGCAATACCTGGAGCTAACCAATCCTCAGGTCAGTCTCGTCTCTTCTTATCATTGTTGTTTTCGCAACAAACGGGGAGGTTATCGGTCTCTTTTCCACGTGGTTGGCTGCTTTCACAATCAGTCAGCAGCGATCTTTGTCGACGTCGTTTACAGTTTAAAATGATGTCACGCGCTCTATTTACAGAAAAAGTTGTTGATTAGAAAGGTCTTAAAAAGGGTCGAAAGAGACAGAAGGATTCCCCCAGAATGACAGTTTTCTTTCCAGGTGGCTCTGGCCATTCCGGGAGCCCTATTCCCATTGCGGGAGGACTCAATAATTCCTTCCGTCAAGTGGTCAGTTCCTCAGCTCCAACATCATCAATGGATATGGAACAAATGTTAATGCAAGCCAATCATGATACCGATGATTATTTTCGAGATCGAAGGAAAAAGGATATCCATAATATGAGTAAGTGCCAGACAGCTTATTTGTTTACGCGACGGGGATTGGACTCAAAGATCTGGATGTGTACTAACGAGTTGTTTACGCTGTGAAAGAGGGATAAAAACAAAGGGTCGAAAGATCTTTAAGCTATCTCATAAAGGGACTTATTTTTTCTTTCAGTTGAACGACGACGACGATATAATATCAATGACCGGATAAAAGAATTGGGATTAATGTTACCCAAAGGAAATGCGGAGGATTTGAAGTTGAATAAAGGAACCATCTTGAAAGCTAGTTGTGATTATATTCGACAATTACAACGAGAAAGAGATAATATGCTGAAGATACAAGCACATTCACAAAGAGTTGAAAGCACTGCCAAGCAATATGCCGATAGGATTAGGGTTAGTTGGTTGTTTACATTCTAATGGTTCGTTTGGGAGGGAATATTGAGCACAATTTGAATCTAAAATCTAAAAAGACGTTATGCCAGATACCTCCAAAAAAAATTTTTTTTTTTAGGAACTGGAAGATTTTATGAACCGACAAGGTCTCCAAGCCCCACCAGCCCATCTCCCTCCAATTCCCCGAATGCCAGAGAAACCGATCAAACAAGAAGTCGATGAAACACAATCACCCAACCAAACGCCATGTGGCTCCTTGGTGAGTATTATTTAGTTAAACTCGGTGTGACAGCGACAGAACTTGGCCGACGTCCAGTCGGCTGCCATGTGTTATAGTCCTTTCCATCTTTTTTTAATCGTAACCCACGTGTGCTTTTTAGTCTTCGTCGGGCTTCATGAGTCAGCTCTCCGACGGTACGGCCGCGATGCAGATTGCCAGTCCGCTTGGAAGAAGCCAAGTTCATGCGCCGCAGTCACACACTGACAGCTATTTTTCTGTCGGCTCTAATAGTCCGCCAGAATACGGTCAGTCTTTAATTCCCTTAGACTTTCATTTTTTTAATTTTAGGGACGCCGAATAATTGGAGGGACATACAACAACCCTTTCCTGATCTAATGATGGATGACTTGAACATGCAGGTGAGGCCAGGAGTGAGGCTTCGATGAGTGAAAAAAGTGAAAACAATAAATTATGCGTTCATGCCAAGAGAAGTCAAGTAGTAGATAGATATAATAGATAGAAAGAGGTTGCTTTCGACTGTCGTCTTGAGCTTTTCGACAATTTTCGAATTCTGAATGGCTAGCTAGATATTCTCTTATGTGGTTCAGCACATAAAATTGCCACAAGTTTTTAAAATCATAAATGAATTTTTTACATATAATTTCTAAATAAAATTATATTTTTTCTAACCCCACTTTTTGTTTAATCTAAAAATACAAAAACAGTTAACAAATAGAAACTTTTTAATATTTTTTTCTTTTAAAGATGTAGTAAGAAAACATACGTACATTACAGAAGAAATATCTAAAATAAGGAAGAATATTGCGGAAAAAATTTGTAAAAGGGCTAAAAAAAAAAACCAATTTAAAAAAGAAATACTTCATGTTACTTAAAATATCCATTTGTCTCTAAAATAAACTCTTGATTTCTGATCAGCTAAACCGTCTGTTTCGATTATCGAGTGGAAAACACAAAACAATGTTCACTTCGTTTGTGACGCAATGTGTTCTATCAAACAATCATCAAACTAAAAAAGCTTGTTTACTTCTACTTGTCCCATCAATCAATTCTTTTTTTTTCAGGGTAATCCATTACTCTCTGGTGGTGATCCATTGATATCACAAGGCGGAGCTCATCCCTCTCCTCATTTGGCTGCCAGTCAGATGTCTCCCGACATTCAATGGGATCAGGCCGGCTTCTCACCGGATGGTCATAATGGAATGCATCAACAACACATGGATTATTCTTAATTCTCCTACAAACAATCCTCTCCTTCCTCATGTTCAAATTTTTTCCGCCAAATACGCCTATCCTTTCTACTACTCACGACGGGAGATTATTCTTGCGCTAGGGACACTTTCTCGTTTTTTTTTCGGCAGGGAACTTCCTGTCGTTTTGGTATGGATTTAAAATCGCGGGTCCCATCGCGACAGGAGTATTTTATTGTTGTGGTTATTGTATCTATATCTTCGTTCCTGTATCTATTAATCCATAGGAACTCGTCCCCCTCGACCCCTCGATAGGTGCCTCCTCATGGTCCCGATGTGTATATATAATTTTCATTTTTTGTTGCCCTCTTTGCGTTCAATATATAGGAGCCTCGCTTGTGTTTTTTTTACCCAGAGTTTATTAATGTGTACAGTTCCCAATTGTCCCTATCTTTATCTCTTCCTCGTTTTTTAACTGGTCCCCTGACTCTACGCTGGCGTGGAACCTCCATCTTAATTTCCACTCCCTGGAGTCCTCCCATCTTTTGTTGCCGTATCCCTCCTCTCTTCCTCTAGGCCGTGATTATTTTTTGATATTTTTAAACACAAAAAAGCCTTGGAGGTTGTAAATATATCATATTCGATTCGATTTTAAATGTACATATTTTTTGTAAGAATTAAAAATGGAAAATATTTATAACTTTATATTCATCTGGGAAAATGGGGAAATGAAAGTATAAAGTATGTGGGAAGGAGGACTGTTCTCGATGGGAAATGGACTAATTAACGTGTACACTCGATTTTCCGGAAAGTTCAAAATAAGGAGTAGGGGTAGAATCTTTAATTGGGACCTCCTCTATTAACAAGGTGTAGCGAAGAGTTATCAGGTTATAAACGAGCTTGAAAATCAAATATCATGAGTAGGTTCGATATGAAATTTGGCTTGTTGAGAATACTATAAAAGCACAAGAACAATAAAACCAATAAATCACGTTTACTAGTGATTATTCGAGATACTTAGCACAGACTCCACCAGCTATTTCCCATAAGGTGCTAGGTAGACGTACTCGCTCACAGTAAAAGTCGTTCCATTTTTTGTTTTGCAGGTATAACTGCAGACATCCTTCTCCAGCAGGGCTGTAGTCATGACTATTATCCGGTTGGTTCTTATCCCATTTCGAAGCCTCCGTCACACCTTTTATATTCACAGCCTTGCCGTCGATATCCCAATTGAAAGCATGACGACGTCCCTGTTTCCACGCATCTTCATCACGAGTAGCTCCAATCCAAATGCTCTTATATGGAGGATTATTATTAAAGAGCTTATTGATAAAGCCAATGACAACCGCCTCTTCATCAGCATCCGCCATCGGTGCCAGATAAGCATTGTAATTCTTTTTACAAAATTCCTTCGCTTCAATGCCCGTCAATCCCGCCATTTCTTTGTTAAAAGCCTATAATTGATGGTATAGTAGCCAGGAGTTGATTTCGATATCAGTTGATATTAGCTTTTTTATCAGATCTTCCTTTATTTCACAATGTTGTACTTTTTTTGGTTACTCCCGAAAAATGTAAAAACAATGGGGATAGATGACAAATACTAACTGATACCGAAATTACATATAAAGCCCAAGCAATCTCTTTCCCTCTCCATATTACCTTCATGCAAAGAATTCGACCGTTGTCTCTGACCACTGGTTCCCAACCATTATTACATTCCTTGAAGCCCATATCACGAATAGATACACCAGTTGCGCAAATGAGATGAGCACGATGGAATTCAACGGTATCGTGGAGGAGAGCATCAAGCTCTTTATTCTTTCTAGGCATTGCAAGTGCCCGTAAATTTCTTCCATCGCTACCATCATTTTCCTTTGGTCGTCCTTTCGACCAAAGAGTGGGACGAATTTCTGTCAATCGACCGCCGACATTAATAACCTCCCAGGCCTTCTCGTCCGCGCCCTTCTTTTTGGCGGTTGTCATGAAATAGGCGGAATTAAATCGAGGTTTTGCTGCTCGGACGGCGTCAATAGCTTCACTTCGGGTTGAACTTAATGGTGAGACGACACGATCTTCTTTTGAAAACCACTGAAAGAAAGATTTGAAGAAAGTAATGTACGTAATTTTGTGTACTATATTTTACCTAAGTAAAATTATCACTAGAAACTCGCGATTTTCTCTTTCTTAGTTATTGGTTTTTATATATTTAGAAGCTATTGTAGTAATATTCTACCGACTTGGATATTTAAAAAAAACTAACTTGACAGCTTTCATGTAGCTTTTCAGAGTCATTATTCGTCATAGTGTAGACGGACGTGGAAGCGATGTAACACGTACCTTCATGGTACTTGGCGGCGAGATTAAAGCCATTGTTGATGACATTACAACTTTTTTCATAATCGTGTTGGGTCTTGGCCGCATTGTAGATACAGAAGAAGGCGGCTGTAAATCCATCAGTAGGCGTGTATGTCTGTCCGACTTGATAATTAAGAGGAGTCCTTTTCGCTACGTAAATATCTCCATTTTCCAGCCAGAAATCACGGATATGAAAGCCGAGTTTTGGAGGATAATAGACTGAAAAGTATAATTTTAAAAAATATCAAAACCATGAAAGAAATTTGAAAAAAATCCTTCTCCATTAAGCTTCCGATTAGGTAGATGGCCTCCTTTCTGATTACAGGTGCGGTTGGCCGTCTCCAGCGTCACTTTTTTACCCTCGAATTCAATACATTGATCGTGGATTGGGAATTGACCTGGAGGACATATGTAGAGGAATTCGTACTTGCAGACGACAAGGCCGTTCTCCTTCTTCGCCTGTGACAGATAAGCCGGCAGCATGTATTGACACATTTCGTATTCTTCACCGTCGATGTCCATATCGAATTTGAGTTGGCAGGAGTATTTCACCATACCGTTCGTCTCATTTAAAGTAGAGAATTTTGCCTCAATGGCGAATGTTTGACCATCACAGACGAAACGAAGGAATTTTTCAGACGGCCATTTTGGGTCCCAGGCAGTCGAACATATATAGGGCAGAAGCAGCAACAGTACAGACAACATTTTGCGAAAAAATGTTGATAGGAGTAAAATTGACGGAAGGGTCGACTTAATTCTTACCGATTTTGATAAGTCAAGACGAGAAGAAAAAAGATTCCTTATGATTTTCCTTCTCATCTTCTTCTCAGAAGATCCTCTTGAAAATAGAGCAGTTTCGATTTCGGTATTAGTTGATATTTTTCTTTTTTTCTCCATTATTTTACAATTTTCTTTTTTAGTCAGAATCTTGAAAATACTTCCTGGGGGGGAGGGGGGATTTTGTAAACTTGTTTTTGGTTCGTCTCTACTGCTTTCCGAATCTTTTGCATCGATCCATAGATCTTATTCTTCCCAACTTTTACTACATCTAATAAATAAATGAGATGTTAGCTAATAGGAGTCCCAAAATGACAACAATTGCCACCATCGTGGGATTATCCCCTTAGATTATCCATTGGTCGGATGCCATAGGAACACAGAGAAGTGGCAAAGAACATATAAAAAAAACGTTATTGGGCCTTTAAAAATCTTTTATAACCCAAGGCAATCAGTGGTTTTTTTCTAACAAAGCGAGCCGGCTCTAATTACTTCAGCTGCTGATCCATTGTTCGCGTCTTAATTATCTTAGCTTTTGTTGTGGCCATATTGATTCATCTCTACTTTTTGTATTCCAATGGATAGTTTCGATTACGGCTACGATTCCTTCAGCTCTTTCAGCTCTTATGAGGATCCATCAATGGATGAGAGAAGACAAGAAAATCATGGGTAAGTTGGAAAAAAAACCTTTCTTTCTCACAACCTTTTTGTTGGTCGATTTATCGCCTTTTTTACACTCAGCCGGAGAACGTCAATTTCACGTTTCACCGCGCGAGGAGGGATACATTCCTTTTGGCTGCTGCTGATTTATCTTCCCCATTGCGATCTGGATTATATTTCATTAGTACAACGTCAGTTATACATTCATGACAGAGATAGGCGAACATTTTTTTCTTTTGTTAAGTTCAAATTTTACACCAAAGTTTCCATTTTTCAGTATGTAATAACACTCAGTAATCATAAAAGTAAAAGCTAAATCATAGCAAAAAAAATGCAGAACGAAGATTGTTTTAGTTTCTAAGACAACGAATTAATTTGTATGCTTTACATGATGAAATTTGACTTTTTAAAAATGAGTAAATAAGAGGAATGCAAGAAAAAAAAAGATTAATGATATCATGTTCCGCCCATATCTGATTCCTAATGTTTGTGCAACACCTTTTCAATACATTGTCTTAACTTCTATTGGAATAAAGACGGGTCGGCCCGCCGTTGATGGATTATGACTGTGTCTCACCCAATATACCCGCTGTCTCGTCCTTTCCCACGCTCGTTTCCATCACAAAGAATCGCCGTTCCCACGCAAACAAAAACTGCCGAATGGTGTGAACGGACCGCCCAACTGGGATATTCAGCCCCCCGCCCCCATGTTTCCTACTATTACTTCCTAACTTTGCAAAGAGATTTCTTTGGATTAGTTATCAAGCTAGATAAATGATGAGAGGCGTCGTATTTTTGGAAGTAGATTATTGACGAGAGACGGAGCAGTGTCTCAAGGGGAGAAGAATTGTCTTTCGACTCTTATCTTACTTTTGAGTTGACTATTTTTCTAGCACTTTTCCACTCCTTTTCTTCCTTTTTTCTGCAATCCCTTCTAATCCCCATAAGGATCACGCTAAACTCTCAAAGGGGAACTCCTAGAAATATCGCCATATATTTATATTCTAGAAGAATCTACCCTATTCTTGTCAGATTTATAGCAATTTTGGTGTAATTCATTCCAGAGGACGGAGCATTTACTTTTTTTTGAATCGCTAATATTTTTTTTTCTTTTAGTGCTTTCTGTTTCCACATAAAAGTTCCCAACTCTTAGTATGCATAATTTAAAGAATTTTCAAATACCTTGATATGCAAAAAAAGATAGAAAAGCGCTTATAAAAAGAAACTGAATATAACAAAACGTCGTTTCTTTATACCATGAAAAAATTCTGTCTTTCTTAATTCATAAAAAAAAACTCGCGGGGGAAAAAAAGAGATTGACCAATAGTTATTAGGCTATTTTCTCTTAAATTTTAGAAGAGTATACTCCATTTTCCACGTAGTCATTTGAATTTTAGTGTTGGTGAAATTTTAAACTGACAACTTCTGTTTTTCTTCAGCTCTTTTGGTTGCTATATTAAAATATAAAATTTTTTTATTCAATGTTTATTGACCAAGTAAATAATATGATTAATGGAAAACAAATTGGTTATATCTAACAAAAACCAGTGTAAAAAAATAATAAAAATGTATGAAAAAAACCATTTCTCCTAATATACAAAAATAGCACACAAGAAAAGTATCCTGACGTAGAAATCTGTGAGTGAAGTGTTCGAATCGCGCGGGGGATCCCCGCCCTGTCTTTTCGGTACTTTCGTTCCCACGCTCATCTGCGTATCGGAAGCTTTACAATGGAGAATGGAGGACATGCAAAATGTTAAATCTTTCGACCGCCCCCTCAAATTCTTTAACAATTTTTCTTGTTTCCCTTGCCTCATTTTCTCTCAAATTTCCACGAAATAGGGAAAATTTTTATTTCGATTTTTTGATTTTTTGGCGTTCTTTGCCCTCCTATCTCCCCTGTCCATGACGCATCAAACCATTTCCTATTCATTATTCAATTTCGACGGCTATGTTTTATTTTCAGAATGTGGCAAACTTCTCAACAGACCATGCAGATGACAGATCAGCTGCAAGTAAGATCATAATTTTTTATTTTTAATAGTTTAAGCAGATACTGGCCAATCAAATCTTTCAAACTTCTGTGCTCACTCCTCAAATGTTACAGGCAATCGCTTCTTCTAGTGCCTCAAAGGTGAGATTTTGTCTTTCCTTTTTTAATTCAGATGAAATAAGGTATATTATTACAACACATAGGGTTCTTACCCTTTGAAATCCTAGGAGATACATAACTTTTGAAGTGTATTGATAAAAGAAAACGATATGATCAATATTGCTATGCCATTCGCACAAGTATTTTATCGTTTTAAATGAAAATTTTTCAGCAAAATTTTCGCCTGCGTAAAATTCTTATAAAGATCTAAATCTCATTGCAAATTTGGAGACTTTTTTTCCAAATTTCTCCGAAAATGAACATAGAATTCCACAAAAATGCATCTAAAACTATAAATTATTACTTTAATCTTATTTTAGTAGTTTAACATTTCTATTATTCTTTCTCTATATATAAAAGATAACGCTGTTGAGGTCTATCTGAAGAATAGAATTTGAAAATTCAATAAGAAAACAGTAAGCAATCTCAAAAAACATATAACATTTTGTTTAACATGGAATAAACACTGCATACGTTGCCTGTATTATGAACTATATAATTGATATTTTTGGTATAATCACTACAATACCATTCCTTATTTAAAATGAACATTCCCAGAGCACAAAAATGTGTTCTAAAATTAGTTGTTTTTTTAAAGAAAATATACTAGTCAAAACAGTAGATCGCCAACAACTAATTTTTATGTTTTTACCAATCTTCATTTTTATTTTACAACAATGTATTGGTCTTTTTGGTTTCAAACAGGGTTGTGAGTTTTTTTCAGTCAGAATATGATTCGAAAATCGTTCAATATATACTAAATTATTTTTTAACAGAAATCGGACTGGAAATTTCCAACCCAGTTGCAAGCAAAACTATTTCTGAAGGTTTTCTTGAAAGTATGAAAACAAAAAAAAATCTTTTTATTAAAAAAGTTATTCAAGAAGCTAGTCACTAACTTTTTAAACGATGTTTTGTAAGTCTTCCGTATAAGTATTAGTGAATGTAACAATCAATTAACGTATGGATGTCCATTCTTTAGAAACATTGCTCCAACACTTATTTTTCTGCAAATAGCCTATAATAATCTGAAACTAGTCATACTCTTTTTTTAGGACAATCCGCTCCTTCCTCATACAGGTGTTCCACATTCGGCAATAGCTACTACATCTACAGGACTAAAAAATAACGTGAGATTCTGCCTATTTCCCTTTAATAGTTCCTTTTCAGACAATCTCTCCTATCTCCCAAATCTCTCCAAATACTTTGAAACGTCGACCGACTCCGTCGGGTGATACTCCTGTTAAAAGAAAATCTCCTGAAACAATTGGAGGAGAGGAAAATAGTAAGTCCCCTTCTATTCCTCCCTCTATTGACGGCCGTAGTCTTCCTCCATCGGCGAATAGCCGTCTTTTCTCACGGCAATCGATGTCCCTTTTCCCTCGAATAAGGGATATGATACCTGGGGAAATGACTATCAGTACAATAGATTGTCTGCTCGAAATGGTCATATATTAGACGAAGCATTATTGAGTGACCGACGTCATTAAACCGACGAGAGTTTGAAAATGAGACAAGAGACATCCCCAACACCTCTAAACAAATAGACTGAGAGCTACGCATAGCCAACTTTCCCATGACTCTCGAGTACTCGCAGCCGACAAAGCTAAAAGAAGTCCGATATCGGTTGATATGACAAGGAGTACTGAAGCGCAAATGCCAATGAAGTGTCAAAAGTCACTATTGTATCCCATCTAGCCTTTGTGCAAAAAAATATTTTTAGCTGTTGCTGATCTGATTTTAATGCTACGAGACCCTTTGTAGTGATTTTCGTTTGATAAGGATTAAAAGTATGTAGTCAACATAATCCGACTAATTATTACAGTATCCCCACTAGGTTCTAAATATACTATAGTACTTTATGATTAAAAATTCTCACGATTCGTAAATGTGGGAATTTAATGATCAAATGTGATCATCTATGGCACGTGGCAATGATACGAAGAAAATATGAGTGACTAATGTGAAAAGTAACTGGTTAGGTAGTATGCTGCTGAAGCTTTTTGAAAAGGAAAGAGGGCGTTACCAACTGCTTCATTTTTTTCACTTTTGAATATACTAAGTATACATTGCTGATTCGCCTATCGGGAAATAAAATTTTGTCCTGTCAAACAGTTGCATAAAAATAGCAACGATGCGTAGAGAATGTGGACTTTTTTTGTGGAAAAGGCTCATTATTGATTTCCTTTTTATGATTCTATACTCAAAAATACTTTAAAAAACAAATGTAAATGAAATAATAAAAAGTACATAAGTAAATGTACGTAAAATTACTAAAAATCACAATTTACATTTTATTAGAGAGGTGTTTTATATCTTTAAATGATCTCATATTTCATTCGGATATCTTTTGTTGAAATAATTTAAAGTGTATAAATAGAATTCAAAAAAAGAAACATTACAAAAAAACGAGAAAAAGAAATAATAACCATTTTTTTCTTAGTACTAATCAATAGTGGCTTCAGCTAAGGCTTCTACCCTGAGGCATTGAGTTTTCTTTTTTTTGTTCCATCTGAACCCTCAATTTAGCAAATTGAGATTAAAAAATCCCTTGAAACCAAAACAAGATAGACAGTCTCTTTTATTTGTCAGCTGTGTCCTGGTGGCTGAGAACGATTACTCAAGAGGGTCATCCGATCATCAGCTGGCGCATTGTATTTCCAGAGGAAGAGCTGTCAATTGGAGAGAAGGCAGAGAGAACTAGAGATTCTTCATGTCAGAACAAGACGGTGGTCTGAAACAGTGGTGTGCGAACAAAAAAAAATTTTTTTTGCCTGAGATGCGGACAACTGAAATAGTTTAAGTTGTACCCATTTTATTTGTTTCTCAAGTTTCTCAGAGACCATGATCAAATTAGGAAAAAATTTTAAAAGAATCTAAACCAATATTAAAACGACTTCAGAAAATAACCTGAATCCGCACACCACTGGTCTGAAAAATTTGCTGATTGGTATTCTCCATCATCAGCTTTCTTTTTGGATAAATCAATTTCCACCCCCCTCCTACCATTTTCGTTCTACTTTTTCAAGATTTCCAAAGAGTAATAAAACGCCTACCGTGACATCTATCTGACGTCGTTGGTTGTGTGCTGGCTGTCTATTGGCTCGACTCCGCCCCGCCCTCCACCCGTTGCCTCTCTCTTCTTCAGCCCCCCTCTCGGCGCGGGAGAATCCCACAGTTAGATCCTCTCTGTCGTTGGCTATCCTCTCTTCGGTTCCCATCCCACACTCTTGTCGGGAGATTCCCGCCATGGATTACCAGACGTCTTCGGCTCCTCCTCCCCCGTCGGTTCCTCTTTCCGACTCAGCTGCCGGCTACTGTTCACCTGACGATGCATCAGTTGTTGCTAGAACTCTTGCCTATCCATTGGGTATGCATGATCTTCAAACGGCTGCAGCTCCGTATTACTATCCGCAACAGGCAACGGATATGTGGAGTGCATTGGGACAGTTTCCTTGCAATTTCCAGCCGGTTCAGCCGGTAGTGAATACTCGCCTTCTCTACAGTCAGCAAGGCTTCGGAGCCATGGGTTTGTTTCGTTAGTATTAGATTTGTGTTGTGCTGTCTATCTTTTCCATATTCTATCTACGGATCCTCTTTTATTTAAAAAAAATCCCGGTAGGATAAACATTTTAAATTCAAGGGAAAAATACGTGATTATGTAGAACTTGTTTCTCTTTACATATCACATTGGATCTAGTATTTTTGGTCAATACGGTTTTAACTTTTCGGATTTATTGATACACTCTTACTGCATAAAAATGGGAATTTTTATTTTTACCAGTAATTGTTTTGGCAATGATTTTTTGGCTCAAATATTGTTAAAATTACAAAAATTCCACCATTTTCCGTATTTTTTGGACGTATTATCGCTTTTACAATAACCAACTAGCAGCACTTATAATTTGAATACGGGCGGCATCTCTTTAATTAGGTCATTCCTCCGAGTTTCTCTGCTCTGACTCATAGAGAGAGAGAGGGACGTCTAAAAGAGAAACCGCTCTTTTGTTTGAAGAGGTACCGCTACCGTAACCCTTTTTCCATCTTACTCATCCAATTTGTTTCAGAGCCATTCGGGTACAATGTCAATTCGACTCCTTCTTCTTCAGCTACTTCGTATTTCAATGACAGTGCTCTGGCTGTTGGATCTTTCGGTGGAATGCCATTGGTCAGTCAGATACCAATGATACCCGAGCCACCAGGACCGTTGACAGCGTAAGAAAAGTTTCCTTGACCATTTTTTGGCAATTTTTAGATCCAAAATGGCAGAATATCTAGTGAATAAAGAGAATTTGGACTGTGTCATTTCCATCTTTCACGCCAAAGTGGCTCAAAAATCTTACGGAAATGAGAAAAGGTAAGCGGCTGTCACCACCTGTCCTTGTTGGCACAGCTCCTAATCGCCGATCCATCTGGCAACTACCAGCCCTCCTAATTGATGTTGATCCCTTAACATGCGCCTTGTCTTAATCCTCACCATCTTGTCCTCGATTGCATTGTATCATAATTAGTGAGGTGGCCGATGGAAGAGGGGGTACTGTAGATATTTCACACGGTGTCAATCAAGTCACGCGAATAAACACGAGGGCGGATGGATAGAGGAGAAGGAGAAAGTACGGATATGTGACTTTAGAATAGAAAAGATTTAGTAGTTTTAAGAATTACTTTTAATTTTTGAGCCAATACGCTTGGAAAAAGAATTTCTCAGTAATGACGTATGAATATGAAAGACATTTTAATCTTTTTTATAAGCAATTTTTACAGTCAAAATTTTACGACAAAATTTTCCTTTTACTACTTCAATTTTTTTAAAGGAATTGAGAGGGATGAAAGAAAAATCAATGCTAAATAATCCATCCACTGCATCCGATCTCACTGTGAATATTTTAATATTTATTTTTAGATTTTTTTGTCCACCTCCATGTATCTATCTTCATGGCGATGGATGGAAACATAAACGAGCCCAAGTGGAAAATTTGTACAAGCAGATGAAGGATCGACATAAGATGACAACTAACATTGATTTGACACCAGAGCAGGAAAGAACAACCGAGCAGCAGGCGGGCGAGCTGGTTGCGTATATCGGTATTGGAGCTCCTTCGGAACAAGAACGTCAACAATTGGATTTCTCTGGAAATAAAGACTACTGTGCTGCGAAAAATCTTTACATCAGCGACGCAGATAAACGGAAATATTTCGAGCTATCTATTCAGCTCTTCTACGGGTGTTTTCTTGAAGTTGGACTGTTCAATTCTCAGCGAATTAAAGTGAGAAAAAAGGAATATGTAAAGTACTTTTTAGGTTATAAGTAAACCCTCGAAGAAAAAGCAAAGTATCAAAAATACGGATTGTAAATACCTTTGTATCGCCTCTGGGACCAAAGTGGCTCTCTTTAACCGTCTTCGTTCCCAAACTGTCTCCACGAGATATCTTCACGTAGAAAATGGAGCATTTCATGCAAGTTCGACGAAATGGGGAGCATTCACGATCCATCTATGTAAGTGTGAGTTTTGAAGATATTTTAACGGCGCAATTTATAAGCGATTTTAATTTTGTCAACTTATTTAGTAATCAATCTTTCTAAAATTATGCAAGTTAATAGAGGTGCCATTTTGTGAAAAAAAAAATGTTAATTTTAGCGTGTGGCATTTTTGAATATATATTCTTACAGTTATTACTTTTTGCAGATAGATCAGTTTCAATTATCAAAAACTATATTGGGAGTGCTATCTTGCAGGGCATATCAAAAAGATTTTTCGTTTTTAACCTCTTTTATTTTGCAGATGACGACGAAATGCTTGGTCCGGGCGAAGAACGCGACAACTTTCTAGTTAAAGATGGATTTGTCAATTATGGAATGGTAGTCAAGTTGGTCGATAGTGTTACCGGTATCGCTCTTCCCCGTCTTAGAATCCGCAAGGTTTATTTTCTATTTTTTGTGTAATTATTAATAGGTTGACAAACAACATGTCATCCTGGATCCAGGACAGGATGAGCCAGTCTCTCAACTCCACAAATGTGCCTTTCAAATGATCGATAATGAACTGGTTTATCTGTGTTTGAATCATGATAAGATTATCCAGCATCAGGTCAGTTACCGTAGGGATGCTTTGTGTATGTATATATATGGACACATTATCCATCCGACGGATGGCCGGCTGGCTGCTCGTTCCCACATGTCTTATTAATTACCCCCGAAGATCTCGAGTATCACCTCGTTGAGGTTATTTCTCCTGCAGTTACGGTGGAATTCTTTGAAATATCACACGGATTATTACATTCAACACTAAAGATATTGAAAGGAAATCGTCTTTCGGAGCTGGGAAAAACTATAGAAATTTTGAAAATGATAAAAATGAATAGGTTCTGTTACTAGATAAAATGAAGCTAAAGGGCTAGAGTTGCAAACTAGACATTTCTGATTAGCACAAAAACGACAGTTAACCGTGACATTCTAAAAAATATCATATTTTAGGCGACTCCAGTGGATCACACACATCATCAGATCAGTGATGGAGCCGCCTGGACAATTATTAGTACGGATAAGGTAAAAAATTTTCGCGACAGAGGAATAGGATATTTTAGGCAGAGTATCGTTTCTATGAGGCAATGGGACCATCGACCAGGGCCATAACTCCAGTCCCTGTCGTCACAAATCTTGAAATAACTGGAGCTGACAATGCAACCAAAATAGTCATCTGTGGATTCAATCTAAAACAAAGCATGAAAGTATGGTTTGGAGCGACGGAAGTACAAACTAGTTGGAGGTAAAAAGAATACTGTCTAGGGAAAAATTAAAAAAATTTTAGAACTGACGAATCGCTGATCTGTGTTCTGCCCTCCTACGCCCAAGTCTGTAAGGATCTTCAACACGCCAGTTACACTAATGCGGATTTCGAGGTTGGCATCAACAATAAAACTCACCTATTGAAAGAAATAATCGACGGAAAGGTTAGGGAGGAGAGAAAAAAAATTTTGGTTTAAAGTTTTTGCATGATGAGCTTCTCCTTTTCCTTTCGCTTTTAACACAAATTTAACATTTAATATCTTTATTAGAGAGATATAAGTAGATTTTTAAAATTCTCCGTCCGGATCAAAATCTTTTTGACAAATGAAAAAAATAATATTTCTATTTGAGATCCGAAATAATACCAGATAATTTGCTTTAAGCCAGTTTGGATAAAATCGAATTAAAGTCTAGAATAATATCTAAGATTGCAATACAAAATAAAAGCATAATGAAATTAATTATTCCTTAAATAGTTTCTATTTGGGGAAAGTCTGGTTTTTTTCTGGTTTTTCTCTCAACTTGCTACATCTTTATCTTATCCCCCCGCTCGACAGCATATAAATTTATCACCTCTCGGCAGTTTTAAAATTGGTCGATCAGTGGCAGCTGATGTCCACTTTCTAATTGTTTTTTTCACCATAACATGCGTTCGTAGTTCTTGATTTATTATAAAACTCTTGCAGGTCCCTGTATCTATCGTTCGAGACGACGGTGTTATCTATTCGACGACTCATACCTTCAATTTCAAGTCCCTCGTCGATAAACGATTCTAATGACAACCGAGTGTTAAAACTGTTTTTATTTATTTCGGGAAATATCCGTCTCATTTCTCGTTCATATTGCTTGTATCACCAAATAAAATATATTTATTTTCTTCATCGTACCAAGATAACAACTTTTTTACAGCCGAGTAACTTGAACAGTTAATGAACAAAATTTGACACTGAAAATAAGACACCTGCAATTCTTGACTTTCTTTGGTTATCTTCTTTGATCCTAATCTTTTTTTTTGTTATATTTTTAGAATTTGCAGAAGTTCAAAATTTCATCTTCTTGAGAATAGTATTGTTCTCATAAATAATTGCTAATAATTTCGAAATTTAATAAATATAAAAAACTAATACTCAATATTAAAGAACAAAAAACATAGCACAACTGAAAACACAACTGGTCTTATTTAGGCGATTCTCCATTGAGTTGCTATGGTGACATGTCCATTCATTCTTCGCCCATGCATTCCTGGTCGCCAGGCGAGCGTAATGGACTCCCTCTTCCTCCCGCCCGTCCAACCTATTCTCGTCTTCGTACAGGAATTCTTTCTATCACTCCTGGTGATAAATGTAAAACATATTGTAAAGGATCTATTTGTAAGTATTGTAATCATTCGCATCTGGGAACGAATGCCATTCCGGGATTATATAGTTCCTGGTAAGAAAAATAGTAGAAAATATGTAATGGAGTAGGATAACAGAAAAGTTGTTAGCCATGGCACGACTTCCGATGGATTTGGCTTCTATTATTCCACATTTTAAGAGGTTTTTTTTTCCGAATAGTCGTAAAGGAAGAATTTCAGTCAAGGAATCACGACGGTTGTAAATTTACAAGAAGCAGGAGAACATGGGTTTTGTGGAGCCGGTATAGGCAAATCTGGATTTAGTTATAGTCCAGAGGAATTGATGAAGAATGACAGCAAGTTTTTTATTATTTAACTTTCAATTAATTTATATCCGGATTTTATGAGAGTTATAAGGCTAAATGAAAATTTTTTTAAAAAAGCTGCCACGTTGGAGTTCCGCATTTTTTCAGAAAATATTTCAGTCACCGCTGACACAAATATGGCCTCTAAGAAAAAGCATATTCGAATTCCTTAGCATCTTTTTGGTAAGAAAGTTCAAAAATTAAGTTAGGAGGACCGTTTGATCCTTTTAATTAAATATACCATCCCAAATTCCAACAACGTCAGTATTTCGTGACTGCGCTTGACTCATTTACATCGAATGAGAACTATAGTTTGTTTATGCTCTAAAGATGTTGTAAAGTTAAAAACAAATTTAAATTATGATTTTACACAATATGACTGATTTATGTTCCGGAAACAAATAGAGGAGTTCAACGACTGTTATTTGCATAGTTTCGTGAGATATGCTTATAGCACAATACAATCGGTTCAAATATTTTAGACCCATTAGACTCTGTGCCTGAGTTCATATAGTTCTAGAAGGCTGAAAAATCTTTTTATTTTTATTTTTAGTCTTCTACTTTAACTTCCCTCTGCCTGACTTCAGTGGCTGTGATCCTGCTCGGCTCCTTGAGATTTGTAAAGCAGTAACTAGTCGTCTTTCTTCTGGCAAAGTAGCCGTCCATTGCCACGCGGGCCATGGTCGAACAGGAATGGTCATCGCCGCCACCCTAATGTTCTCCAACAAAATGTCCGCCTATCAGGCAGTAGAGCTGGTTCGAAGTAATCGGTCGGTTGATGGCCCTTCTTTGATGATCGTTTTTACAGAGCTCAGTCAGTTCAGTCATCCGACCAGGTGGACACTTTGAACGCCTTCGAATGTCTGCTACGAGTCGGCGGAGGAGATGTTATTCCACAGGAAAAATGTCGAACATGTACAGAATACATTACCTACAGCAGTCGGTTTTTACCCAAATCGGATTTACGTCTGTATGGATTAGTTCCTTGTGTAGGTTTTTGTCTTTATATTTTAATTAGTAAGGGTAGATAAAATTAAAAATGATACTTTTTCTATCTCTCAGGTAATCTACGAGGCTGTCTTGACCAGCTTAAAAATGTCATGGGAGTTAGTGGAAATAACCTTTCTTCCCGAAGAACACGGGGCTAAAATCTTCTTCGTTCGCTGTCAAAATCCTATTTCCCCTAAATACGATGCGGAAGAAGCCTCTCTCCGTTTGGCTAGAGGGCCATTGGTTGCCCAGAAGGAATATAACAAAATGATCGAGGACGGCTGCTCTCTGACGAACCTTCAAAGCTTCCTGCAGGTTGGTTAGCCGATATCCAATAAACACAGCTGTTGTGTCGCATTCATCACAATAAAGTGATAGATCGTCATGTTTCAGTCAATGGAGTTGGTTAGCGTTTTGAGATTTCTCCATTTCTTCATTTCAACTGCCTTTCATCAACTAACCACTGTGAAACAAGCACAGAGATTTCTTTGTGGAGTCGGCGACTCATCGTCAGAGGTCAGTCAATTCGTAAAAGGAGATGAAACGTTTACGGAATTGTTAATTTTTTCTCTGTTTTTTTCATTTTCCTGATTCCACATAATATTTTCCATCTTGCAGCATATAAAACATGATCTTGTTTAAGATATTTAAAAACTGAAACTGGGTTAACTGGGATAGCTACAGAACTAGCATGAGTAGTTCTATAATGTCATTGTTTTTACTATTACTTTATATACTTAATTCCTACGAAACGGAGAAGCAAACAAGGGGAAGTAAGGAAGTCGTTTTGTAACGAGTACAAAGATCAATGAGCTACGAGCTTTTAGCTAAATCTCTTAATTTCATGATTTCTTGATTGTATTCTAAAATACTACGTAAAATTCTGGAAATTCCTTGTTCTACTTTTCTGTGAAAAATTAAGAAGAATTTAAACATATGCTACAGAGAAAAAACAGCTGTAGTTTTCGCGTGTCATAGTTATCATTTTTTCTGGGCAAACATTTGTTTTTCTCTTTGTTCTATTTTTTTAACAGACATTATAATATTTTTAAATTGAAAACCAAACAACACATAGAAAAATACCTAAGAAAAAGTACTCGGTCACTGATCCATGTGAGATATTTCGCGTGATTCTTCCTTTTTTTATTCTGATGAAAGATCCTTCCTTTTTTGCAGGATTGGGGTCAGACGTTGTCTCTCCTCTGTTGGCTCTGCGCTCGTCTGCCACCACAACTCCTTCCTCCCGTCTCTCGTCTTCTTTCTGATGCACTCGTCCATAGTATCGAATTAACAGATGCTTTGAGAAGAACAGCTAGAGAATTGTAGTTTATGTAATGGCATGTGGCTGCGCGCGACATAAACGAAAAGACAGCTGTGGTGACCTCTCTTTTGGGACAGCCTCGTGCTCCGCCCCTCGACTCCTCTCGACAGCAGCCCCAGGGCATACAGCGGGCCACTCTCTCTCTCTTTCGGGTTCCCTCTGAAACAAGAAATAGAGAAGGACATAAAATAACTGATTAGTAATTCACCTTCGCGCATATTAAGTCTTCTCACATCACGTATCCCCCGCTTTTTATTTATTCCTCCCGTCATTTCCATTCCTCCTCTATTCTTCTCTCTCGATTTGATTAAAAAATAAACTGTTTATTTCAAAAGTATGACAAAAATTCCCAGCAATAGTTCTTACTTCTCTCTTTTACTCTTTCTCTCAAATTTCACCCTGCTGTTTGAGTCTAGCAGCCCTCACCGATAGGATGGGGAAATATTTCTTACCCGTCTTATTGCTATCCCCGTCGTTGGTCGATAGAACAGCTCATAAAAGTGAGAGAAAATGGGGGAAATTTACTGAAAACTGTCTCATAGAACAAAGATGGCATTTTTTATGAATAATAACTGTTATATTAGAGGTCATATACGTTTACCTGAGGGGCTGAAAATATTATAATGAGGAGTTTTGTTACTATTTGTGCTGTACACATTTAAAAAAAAACTAGTTTAAAAGAGAAATAAAAAGTTTTCTGTATACTTTTTCTTGTCTTTCTTATAATTTTTTAAAGCTAATGGTAGAAGCTGAATTTTTTTTTTCACATTTTTATTACCAAATTGAACGTTTAAAATAATGCATAGGAGCCGATTTCTACTGATTTTGCTTTGTTTACTTCTTATTTCTGGAAAATATTGACATTCGTGAAAATTAACACATTTACTACCGTGAAACTTTTTAGGCAATGAACCACCCGGGACGAAAACATTTTTATAAATCTATAAACTGTTGGGCATAAGTATCCTATAATGTTTCATCAGACTATTTTTGCATTCATTAATTATGATTTTGTGGACAAGCAACTATGTAATCGACTTTAATTACCGGATATGTTAGACTTCATGAGTCATACAGAGCATGCTTTACATTGTCGTCAATGTGTTAAGGAAATAATTTTTCTCTTAATTTCTTATTAAAAAAAATAAAATTAATTTAAAATGTAAAAATGAGTAGGAGGAGGAATCAATCCCTCGCTTCCTCTTTTGCAGGGAGAAACACAGTAAACAATCGAATGAAACATTAACAACCTCCCAGAATCCTCATCATTTCCTCTGAATTTCCTATTTTTTCCTCAATTTTCAATCACTTTACAAATTCATGACCATGAATTGTCAATTCTCCCTTTAAAAAAGAGACTTGAAGGCAGAGAGAGAGAGAGAGACCGAACATTCCTTTTTGATCCCATTACCTCCTGTCTTAAGAAGAAAACATGGCTCAGTCTCTGACGTCTTCCGGCATTCCATCAAAGTAGTCCAGTAGTTGACTTCTTTCTCCAATTGCCCAGTCCCCCTCCCACTTGAACACCCGCTCGACCTTTAATAATCTCTTTCCATTTTGGCTCCCTTCTGGATGACCGTATCCTACACGCTCGACGTGTCCTCGACGACACTGAAGAGCTTCATCAAGCTGCTCTTTCGATGGAGAGGCAGTGTATGGAAGGTGAGTTGAGGAGGAGAAAAGGGGAACAGACATCGGTCATCCATGAAGAGACGGGCGAAACATGATCCGAAGTGATCGCTAACCAACGGATTATATTTTTAATTTGGAATGAACTTTTTTTTCGATAAGGGGACCTTTTTTTTAAATAAAAAATAAAAAATTTTTTTAGATTATTTGCTAAAAAAAATGTTATTATAAAGTTATTTTTTCCCTTAAATGTGGAAATTTTAGAAAAAAAATTTAAAAAGAGTCATAGGATTGATAGATGATCTAAGATTTCGATCATTGGAAAAAGATCCTTTCGAAGGTTTTAAAAGTTTTCTTTTATTGCCCTGTTTTTATTTACGGATTTTTAGATCCTATGTTCTCATATCAAAAAACCCGCAAATTCTTTTTCTTTATGTCTCAACCCATTGATCTTTGATATACATTGTCTCTCTTATACGAACAACGACCATCTCATCCATCAAATCCACACCACATTACAATTTTCTTCGGGTGTTCCTCTACCTCACCCCCTCTTTCTATTTGAGAGAACATATACGAGGAGACATTATGGCTGGTTGGTCCCTTACTATCATCAATAATGGAGCCTAATAGCTCTAGGACTATGTTTTTTTGCTGGGAGGTCAAAGGACCAGATTAAGAGGTGGATAGGAAGACAGCCAAAGGTGTTTATACGACAATAGTTAACTTTTCTGGCCGTTTATGCAACTCCGAATGTCTATTATTATATTTGGATTTAATGCATTATTATTACTGTTGTTGCACAAATGGCTGAGAAGTGTTGACGGATCATATCCTTTGCGTAAAAACAACTTTGGATATGCACAAAAGGATTTCCCTTATTTTTATTCCGCCTACAACGCGGCTGCTTTTGACGTGCCTGTGGTTGAGTGAGGGGATATTGCGTGGGAAAATGAGTCTCAAGGCATCTAATATTTTCTCGTTTCAGGCTGTCTTGGGTCAACTTCTTATCTGGACAGCTGCATTTCTTCTCATCTCCTGTATCTATCGATATATCCTCGATCCACAACATCAAGAGTAAGTAGTCGAGATGACGACACAGGTAGCTCTTCCTCCCCTCCGGAGAATTCGGAGCTCATTCGCCCCGCGGCCAAAACGAATTACTCTTCTCCTGATTCATCCTCTTCATTGAGGGGAAATCCGACGAGGAAAAGGATTCTTTTGATTTTTTAGAAGGGAGAAGAAAAGAGAACATATATACGACTAATTGAGCAACCGGAAAAAGAGACACAAAGAGGGAAAGGAAAGAGTACGAGGCATAGTATACTAAATAAAACAAATGAGAGGGATCATTTTCAGCATCTTCGAAAATCTCGTCAAATATCTCGACTCGAAGTTGGATTCAAATATACCGCTGACCTTTATGTTAGGTAAGATATGAGAGAGGAAAATGGTAACTAACAAAGGAAGAAATATCTGACAAGTAATATGAGAATTTTGCATAAAAAGTAAAATTTAAAAAAAAACAAAAAACAAATGAATTAGCACTTTTCACATAAAGGTCACGTTGATTTAGAAGATTGCTCTAAGTCATCCATAATTTCAGGTTTCTTCGTCTCCTTCGTCGTCGGTCGATGGGGATCAATTCTCAATGGGATTGGCTGGATTGAAGAGTAAGCTTTCTTGTCCTCCTGCTGTTTAAAGTCTCCTTTCAGCACAGCGAGTCTCTTCTGTACATATATTCGTGGCCATGATGCGGATACCCGGTCGTTGAAACGAACATTGGTTCGGTATATGGTCTTGACACAAGCTCTAGTACTTCGAGATATTTCGATTCAAGTTCGAAAGCGTTTTCCAACTATTGATACTCTAGCTGCGTCAGGTTTTGACCCCCTAAACAAGATATTTTTTAGGACTAATGACCGAGGAAGAAATGGAGATCTTGGAAAAAATAAAAGATCCTTATAGTCGCTACTGGGCACCAACACAATGGGCCATTGAGCTTGTCTACGATTGTAAAACATCTGGAGCAATTGAAAGCTACTATTTGATGAATAAGATTATCGAGGAGATTAGCAAGTTCCGCCATGGGCTGTCTTCTCTTTTGAAATATGATTGGGTACCTGTGCCGCTAGTCTATCCACAAGTCGTCTTCCTGGCTGTTAGATTTTACTTTTTGATTTGCCTATTTGGACGGCAATTCATCGTGACAGGACCAAAACCGAGTGGGGTAAGTTGAAAGCTTCTCCGTTCATCATTTATTGGAAGGAACTTTGAAATGCCGTTTATGCAACAGCAGTTAATCATTTTGTGTCTTCCTCCTACATAGCCATAATTTTGAACTTTAATTTTTTTTCTAGATCGACCTCTGGCTTCCCGTCACTACAATGGTCCAATTCATCGTCTATATGGGATGGATGAAGGTAGCCGAGGCACTTCTGAATCCCCTTGGTGAAGATGATGACGATCTAGAGAGCAATTATATAATAGATAAAAATCTCATTGTGAGTTTAAAAATGGACAAATTACAAAATAGACGGGTTACTCAATGGTGGAAGAGCATCTTCAACGACGGCCTCCTTTACGAAAAGACAGTTTTGCGGGAGTTGACAAGGTCGCCCCATTATATTCCCTCGAATCGGCTGAACGATCTGTCCACCCATTGCTCGGAAGTGCAGCCAAGATCAAGTAATATTAGCTGCTTGACTCATTATTCTTTTCCAGTCTCGTTCGTCAAAGGAAAGAAATTGTCATGACTCCACATAAAAATAAGCTGAGCGAGCTACCTCAACAAGATCAAAAGACGATGCTTCGACGTGTCTGTGTGAGAGATCACAATGCAAAACATGCTCAGCAGAGGAATCAAGAAAGACAGAATAGTCCTGATTCTTGTCTCAGCAGAGTCAGGTCAACATCCAGGTAAGTCAAGAATATTGTTGGTGATTTTGTCGTTGTAGAGCCGATCTACAGTACATACCGATGTACGAAAAGTGAGTGTGTGTGTTGTGGATCAGGGGTGACCAATAGCTTTTCTGCAGTTCTAAAATTAGAGCATGTCAAAAATGTTTTCAATGCTTACAATTTATAGTATTTTCTAGTTATCAACACAACTCTTTTTATGCAAATTCGTTCTACAAACATTAAATTGTAAAAGAAAACATTTTAAAAAAAGCTCGTTAAAGTTTCGTACTTTTGTAGAAAATAGTTTTGGACATCCCTGTTGTGGGTAAAGAAGGAATGGTTGATTATTGTTCATGGAAATTACTATTCAATAATCTAACTTTTCTCAAAAGTTGAGTTAGAGAACTTCGAACAATAGCCACCATTTTATGAGTGTTGTGTATATTTAGGCAGATAGAATGTTTTGCCGAAATTTGCTTTATCATTTTATTTTTGTTCTACGTGTCTATTGCATTTTGTCGCATACGCGAACAATTTTTAATCTTGAAATAATGTCAATATCAAAAGGAAAAAAGGAATTTTTAATTCTTCAAAAAAAATTTATAAAGTGCATATTGCGGTGATAAAATTTTTGCCACTATTCTATTTTTTCCAAAGCTTATTATTTTTTAGTACTAGAATATTTTTTTATCATTTTTATTTTCTATATCACTCAGAAAATTCTAAAAAAAATGAAAATTGAGAAAGTTATATAGCTACAATTTTCAACAATAAAATCCTGTCCGCTCTTGGTGCAGTAACAATTTTTCTGTTTGCTTATCTATTCTGTAATATTTGCATTTTTAGCGGTCGTCAGCAACGACAAAGCAATGGAAACGGAGAGCCGTGGAGACGAGGAAGTTCTCAGCCACCGAAAGACAGCACAGTCACCGTTGTGTTTACTGGAAGAGGTTTGTATCAATCTTTTTATCTTCTTTGGGGACATATTTGATTTTTTTTTCTTCAGGTTCCATAGTTTAAAAAAAGGAGGTGAGTCGAGAGTGAATGTAACGGGATGGCTAACTAACCCAGAGTGCATTTTTTCCTTATGTCTTCCTTAATGAATAAGTTTTTTCAGAATCTACTTCCTCCCCTCCTGCTCCACCAGCTCCTTTACCTATCGGTCGAAATTGTACAGTAACGCCGATAGATATAGACCAGTGAAGCAACAAAAACATTCAAACATTCCTTGATAAAAACGGGATAATGGCACGAGGATTCCGACCAAAGGACACTTTTATTTGTGATATTTTTTGGTAACTAGGATAAAAATTGCATAACTATTGTTGTTTTCTTTTGGGTTTTGAAAGGGAAGATCTAAAAAGATAAGAAAATATCCTATAAAGAAGGAAAAGAAAGATGACAGTAACGAAGAACAGACAGAAGAAGATGTCCAAATTGAAGTAAACGATGGTGTTGAGACGGGAACCCTGAAATAACCAGCACTCTTAGTGATAAAAATGTGATGTCAAAAACAATTGCGGTCACGACGTGTTAATTTTAAAATTTTTAACAAAAAAAGCATTGATATTGAACATATAAAAATAGAGATAATAATAACAAAAATTGAATAGCCTCTATGAGGCTTCATTTTTAGAAGAAATGACCTAGACGATCATCTCTATACCATCTTAGTAAGTAAAATAAAGAAATTATAAAAAAAATACCGATAAAGACACAGTCACTACCATATTCTGTTAATAAAAGCGCTATAATCCAATTTTCTGAATTTTCAAATGATTTTTTGCACACAGGCTAACAGTCATTTTTTTTGTGCCGCGTTTAACACGCCGTGCGGTGATTAAAAATTGATTGGATAAAAGTGACATTTTTCATTTTTGAGATTTTTTTGTTTTTTTACCACAAGAGAACCTACTTCGATGTGAAGTTCCTCCAGGACACCATTATTTATCGCAAATTCTGTCCATTTAATTAATCTCTCTTCGGGCGAAAATGGCTTTTCATTCATCAATTTCATCATTCTCAATGCGTTCTTTTTATATCTTCCATCTGCCAACATTTCTTGAACTGTAGATAGTAACTTTTCTTTAGTGAATTCACGTTTTAGAATAACCTAAAAATCTTTTTAAAAAGATGAGATAAGCCACCTTTCCAACTCCTCTTCTTTCAACATTTCTTCCATTCCTAAATTGGTCAGCGAAAATTGGAATGACAACGACGGGAACACCACGAAGAAGAGCTTCCGTTAGACCGTTCAATCCACCATGCATGACGAATAGTTTTAGTCGAGGATGGGCTGAGGAAAAAAATAATAAAACAAATATATATAATACAGAGAAGATCGTTTTGAGGCATCCACTCGACGAGATCGACATTGGGAAGATCGGTGAAGTGAAATCGGCTGGCGGTATCACCTAAAAAAATGTAAAGTTGGCTACGAATCTCATATCCTTCCAAAGAAGTATTTTTAAAATTCAGATAAATCTCACCTTTGGATATCTTAATCATAAAATGATATTGTGGTAATGCCTTAGTTAGATGAGCTATTGCTTGTTTTTTTTCAACCGTCAATGCATGAAACTGTGCAATTGATCCCAATGAAAAAACGATGACTCCTTCTTGTCCTTTCATCATAATTGTCTCAAACTTCTCATTCAACGACTTTGCTTTTCCCACTCCTAATCCACCGATATAAATATTCTTATGAATAATCGGTCGAGGAAGGTCGAACATTTCATCCGCATTGACGAAACAGAGACTGCTATTGGCAGCTATCTCTCGGACATTTGGAAAGGTGGGGTGTACGTGACGGCGGAAGACATCGGTTGCCAAGTCAGTGCCTTTTCGATGGATTACAATGGCTCCGATATACATGTAAAGATTATGAAGACGGTCGAAGAAACTCATTTTGTCGCTATTATCATTTTCTTCGATGGTAGGGACATAGGAGACGGGAGCAGGAATACCTAGAAAAAAAAGAATAAACTAATATACAATGGTTTGAACGTTTGTACTAGTACGACATTTCTAGGGTTTGTAAAATAAGAGTTCTACTTATTCTTACCCAAATTATAGCTGACAGCATCCATAATGGGCGTTGTTGATATCCATAGAATATTTTGAATACCCAGATATCGTATCACTCCCAATCCACAAAAATCTATCTGTTCAGTGAAAGCTGCATCAAATCCGTAATTTTTAAGAGGCTCTAGCTCCACCTTCCTTTTCATTATCTCTAAAAAAAATTTCATACTATTATAACCTCCCACCTTCACACATATGTTGACAGCTATATTCAAATTCTATCCGATCCTGGAAGGATAAAGTATCCGATTCAAGAATGTAACTGTCCCATCCTTCAAGATCTTCTGCGAATTTAGAGCCTAAAAAAGAATTAAAATAAATAAAGGGAAGAATGAGTACGAACTCACTGATTCCCTTCATATGGATAACTTTAGCCTGCTTGATTCCTTTAAAAGAAGAAGCAGAAGGGATATATTCTGGGATGAAAACTGTCTGAAACCTTTTTCTATTTTTTGATTAATATTTCATAGATCGATTTCTGCAATGGAACCCCCTATACATTGAACTACAAATTAGTCGGGGGGGGGGGGGGGGGGTTATTCTCATGGTGAAACAATGATCTGTGATCTTTGTATATTATTGTGTTATTGACGATAGAGCTTATTTTATCTCCTGTTTTTCTAGTATAACTCACTGGACCAATTAAAGGATTAGTCTGTCAAATTTAATTTTGCCAAAAAAAAAGTTATAATGGAAAAAACGAAAAAAGATTCTAGAAAAAAATGTATAAGCATTTACCACATCATGTCCGGCCTCCATCAGCGTATCAGCTATTCTTCCATTAGAAATAATATGACTAGTGGATATAGAAGGACTATATACGAGTATTTTAGCTCCATCAATTGAACTAGAAATAAAAACTAGAACAAGGGGAAGAAAGTACATTAATGACAGCCGTAGAGGATGGTACGAATTATCTTATCTATCGGCGGGCGTTATAAATATAGAAGTTCAAATAAAGTTGGAAGGCAACCTGCCACTAGCAGGACACGGCGTGGGAAAAACTAGTTCTCACGCTAATTTGAAGTTATGTTAGGTGACAAGAAGAGACAGAACGGGAGACGATTTGAAGGACAGTAGAGGGTAAATAGTCGTTATTTGAAGAGGATTGCTGTTGGTGATAAGCTGGAAAATAGGGTAGAGTGGGACATAACTGAGGAATTCCGGATAACACGCAATCTTACAAATATTTCATAAGGTTGAAAATCGATTATTTTAGTGTGTGAATAGATTGAATAAAAAAGAAAAGCAGACAGATAGAATAATTGCAAGAAAAGAAGTACTAAGAGGCATGAAAGATCTGGGGGGGGGGGGGGGGGGGGTTCATTAAAATTTTCAAGTTTTATCAAAACTTTTGGCTTCAAATATCTTGTTTTACTACTATTATTTCTTCAGAAAATACATGTTCTGCTGGGTAGACAAATTGTATATCACGTACCCACTACTTTTAAGAAGAGGAGTCTATACCTCCTAGTTTATTTTGTTTTCTCATGGCATCCAGTTGAATAATTACTAAAAAAAATTCTGGTATGTATGATAAACATTCATATATCTTATCAATTTTCATGACAACATCTGTTAAATGCTCTGCTTGATTTGCGGTCTCGTTTATACGTGATTGTTTGAAAGTGCCAGAAACGAGCCAGATGTCCTCTTCTCATCCTTCTTCTTCTCTTTTTTTTCTCCTCTACACACATACTCGAATCGTCGGCTACTTGCGTGACGCGACAGAAATCTGAGCTGGGTGGGAGAAGATGGCTGTTGTGGGATACGGGGAAGAAGAAGGAGGACGAAGTACATGAACTGATGGAAATAAGGGCCGCCATGTGGACCACGAGAAGCAGATGGCCGGCGTTTCGTTTGGTCGTTCTCAATCGTTATCCAATCAGTTTTGGGATTCGTCTTGTTTGTATTCATTGAGTCAACTATTTGCTTCGACTGTACTTTCTCCCTTTGGCTCTCCGTCGAGCCAGGGCAGGAAGCGCCTCCATTACCCATAACCCTCAATCAGCTAACAACCTCCCGAAACCAGTGGCCTCCACTTCGCACTCTCCTTTATTTTTCATTTGTCCAATAGCTTTCTCTCTGAAAAATGACAGCCAGGGAAATAGTCTCATTTCCTTATTGTCTCCCCTTGATTCCTCTCCCCTCGTAAAATATATCATTTCTATAAAGAAATTTGAGAGGTTGCATTATGGAGGAAAAGACAAATATGGAATAAGCACGGTGAGAGCTCAATGAGCAGCTTGTGAAAGTTTCTCATCTTCAATCCCTTCTATCCTCTTGAGCATACTTTTTGCAGACTATGAGAGTTTTTGAGAATTTTTGAGAACTTCCGTGTTTGCTAAATGTGTAGTTGAATAAAGATTTATGGTAATAAAAAAAAGTGCAGACTAGAGAGAAAAAAAAACCTCTACTATCCTTGACGCCAACCGAAACAAAAGAATACATGTAGTTTAAAAGTCAACCATCGTGATTAAGAGTAAACATTCGTAGTAAACATTTCACGAGCTGTCACAACCTCTAAAATGAATATCGCTCACGTTCCTTCTCAACATTTCCTCCTCAAATGTTATTTTGCCCTTTGTCTTTTAATTGTCTTCGGACATGTGTCTGTCCTCGCTTTGTGCCATTTAACATCTGTATCGCTGTAATGTTGATTCAAGTGACGGATCGGCCTTCATTTCGTCGGAGGAGGCATCAGCCGTGGTCTTCTTCATACCTCGAGGAGAAGGAGGATGAAGCATCCAGCCAAATGCAAGGAGGTTGGTAAATTTTTTTAACTTATTTGGTAGGCTGGGATACTTTATGTTTTGTTTTACTTTTTCTATATTCTTCTCCGGTTTACTAACTCGATCGGCGCCTGATGAAAAAAAAAACACAGGAGGGAAAATGACGAAGGGCTCTCAAGGGAGGAAATGACCACGATCTATGATGGGTGACTTTTCTATTTAGAGGAGTTTTGAGGATGCAAAATAGCCGTGAGCATTTGTTGTTCCCTACTAGTTGTTTTAACCTAAAAAACACTTCTGATCAGTTTAAACATGAGGCTAGAGAAGGGACGTTTAAATAACTATATTTCAGCCGTTGGTATAACTGTTTTCTGCAAAGGTGTTTTAAAAAGATTTTGTGAGTAATTCATTTAATTTAATATAAAACTCACTAGTATCTACTAAAAAGTTTTATAAAGTTCCTAGGTTTCAATTAAGTACGAAAGTAAAAAAAAGCGTTCATTTATTAGGGAATGCTCTTTGCAAAAAAAAACATGATACGCTAAAGTTTCTCACTTCAGCATAAAATAATATTGGTCACCCCTATTGTAAATACCATTCCGGCGTTTGTGCAACTTCAACCGCCTAAATATTGTTGTCTGATCAGATAGTTTAAAAATTCCTGGGCTGTCACGTCGTTGAAGTCCAATCTGATGTCCATCTCTCTCCACGTTATGATGCCCGTCTCCATTGGGATTAGAGAACAATCCATCATTCAATATCCATCCAGCCAATGGCTACTTCTTCAGCGAGAAACTGCTATGCCTGTGGTGAATGTATTGTCCCTTTTGCGACCTCCCGGAAGTGCATTCTCAAAATGCATTGAGAATGTGAGGCTCAAGAAAGAAGGGCGGGTCATCAGGGTCCTTTGGGGCCGTGCCCTCTTCTTCCCGGCCGTTCATGCAATTGGCTCGCGCAGGAAACAGAAGTCCCCTCATCATCATCCTCCCCGTATCAAATTCCTTTCTCCTTCTCTTAGACAATGGTCTTTCATTCGAGAAAAACCAATTCAGCCAAATCGACGTTTAATCCAGCTCAGGTAACTATTCTTTATTCCGTCAATGAACCGAGAAGAAGAAGACAAATTAGATTGGGCTTTAATTACCCAAGAACACGTAAAAAGTCGTTTTGTTTGCAGTGGTGGCCTTATATGCTACATATTGGAATGGTTTTTATCGTTGCTGTTTATGTACTTGCTGGAGCGGAAATCATCCGACGAATTGAGGCGAAGAACAGTACGATTACGGAGGTAGGCTACACGCTTCATATAAGAATTAATTTTTTTTTTCTCTCTAATTATTTTATGCTTTTCTTTTTTACATTTCACACATACTTCTAAACACTTTGATATTTAGTTATAAAAGATATACAATATTTCCCAGTAACAGACTGAAAAACGACACTACCTGCATCAGACTGTAATAATCCAATTTTCTGAATTATCAAATGATTTTTTTTGCGCATTTTGCTGCGTTTAACACGCCGTTTGAACAAAGGTTTTTGAAAAGTTATAATTTGGAACGATAAAAGTTAAAATTTTATTATCGCGGGTTAAAAAATATTTTTACTAACAAAATTTTTTCCAATTTTCTATTAAAAAAATTTGGTAGAACTAAAGCACGCATTCGTAAATTTTACAAAGTGCAATCTCTTTTTTTTGCTATTTTTTCTCTTTACTTGTTTTTAGACTTTAGAAAAAATCAATTATAAGTAAAAAAATAAAAATTTATTCATCATTTACAAAAGAACAACTAAAAGAATCCTCCACAGACATGCTTATGCGCTACATTGAAAGAATCGAACCGGGATATACCTTTTCCCTTCAGATAGCAACGACGAGTATCCGCGTTCCAAGTGAAGAATTTACATCCAGGTTCATTCCTGCAGGCGGTCGAGCATTGATCTCCATTAACCACGACATATCTCAGATCATCGTAACTTGGCCAGTCACATCCATGGGCCCACATGCAACCATCGTTACTAGCTTGCCAATTCTATAGAGAGAAGAATTGCGAAGGAAAAAATAGCTTACTCGGGCAGAAACGATGGTGAAGAAAATGAGACATAGGAGGAATTTCATAGTTGGATGGAAGGGGATCTGAGGGAAAGCTCTTTTATACGGGGACATTTCTCATCTTTTGCTATTTTTGAACCTGGATGTAAATTCTTCACTTGGAACGCGGATACTCGTCGTTGCTATCTGAAGGGAAAAGGTATATCCCGGTTCGATTCTTTCAATGTAGCGCATAAGCATGTCTGTGGAGGATTCTTTTAGTTGTTCTTTTGTAAATGATGAATAAATTTTTATTTTTTTACTTACTTTTTATGTTTTCTAACGTCTAAAAACAAGTAAAGAGAAAAAATAGCAAAAAAAAAAAAAAGTGATTGCACTTTGTAAAATTTACGAATGGAGGTTCTACCAAAAATTTTACGTAAATAAAATATAATTTTTTATGTAATGTTAAAAATTAAGAGTACAAATGGAAAAGTAAGAATTAATTCCAATCTAAACATTTTTTTTCTTTCAGGAAAATTCATTATCAATGGCGCGGGTTAAACGTCAGTCGGAGCCTTCAGTTCATGACATCCGTCATTCGAGTGAGTCATTGCTTATCAGATTTATCTATGCAAATGAGCCGTTCCGAATTCCATTACTCCAGGGAGAGAGAGAGAGAGAGAGATTTGATTTGTGAATCTATTTCAGTGAGTCGAACGAAGAACTGTGTCCTATCGACGATTAATCGAATAGCAGTAGCTTCTAATTGCATTGAAGTATGATTATTTTCTGTTTATAGAAGGGTTTTAGAAGATAGCGAGCGACCAGCTTCAACAGCTGGATCATTGTTACATGCCTGAGCTACTTCGACTGCAGGAGAAAGAGAAGGATTCACAGAAAGTACCAGCATCCTCATCGGCGGAGCTTGATATGTGGAGTTTGACAGATGCAGTTCTTTTCTGCTTTACTGTTATTACGACTATAGGTAGCTAGTCAGAAACTTTAAGTAAAAATAGCAATAGAAAAGATAATTTTTTGATGAAAGCGTTTGGTTGTTAGACTATTTTGAATATGAATTTTTTTAATCTTCTGAGCCTAAACAATAATTTTTAAACTAAACATAAAGCAATTAGTAGCTAGAATAAAGAAGAATTCCTAGAAAAATAGAAGAATACCTTTGGTATCCCGCTCATTCACGTTTTTCTTTTATATTTTTTTTTCAGGGTATGGAAATGTTGTCCCTCGAACAGATATGGGTCGATTATTTGTAATTTTTTATGGATTGGTAAGGATTTTTTTTTCTTTTTATATCAAATTTTACAGATCGGTGTGCCGATTACCATGTTGGTCATTGCAAATCTTGGTAAATTCTTGGCAAGTTTGCTGAAACTCTGTACTCGACCTTTCATTCGCTGCCTTCGAAACTGCCGGAAATCTTGTCGACGAAAGGCGGATGGTTCGGCTAAAGAGAAACAGCATCTTGTTGCTAAACAGTCAAAGCTCGTGAGTACCTCTCCAGGGAACTATTTTCGCAACTTTTGATGTCCCCTCCGCCGGGTTTATTATTGCATTTTTCCCTGGGGAAACTTCAGCTAAATGGATGACCCCATCAGCAGGCATCTTTTTGTAGGAAAAATGTTCTGGGTCAGAAGGATCAATAGCTGAAGAAGAACCGGAAGAGATAGAAGACTCAGCCGCGACCGATGGGGCAGTGCTTTTTCTCTCTTTTATTCTTTACATTATTGTTGGAAGTTTGATAATTGCTGCTTATGAGCCAAATATGGACTTTTTTGCGGTTTGTTTGCTTATTTTAAGATTTATTGGACTTTTTAAGGCAATTTATTTCAACTTTGTAACTCTTACGACAATTGGTTTGGGAGATTTAGTACCACAGAAAGGGGAATGGCTGGTAAGTTTTTTTTTTATAAATTAGGCGTTTATGTAAAAATAGTTAGACAATTTGAGTTGTTAAGAGTCCATTGTCTGAATTCTTGTGATTTTTTTCTTCAAAATATTTGCTCAGCGTCTTTTCCTTTCTAATTTTCCTCACAAAATCTGGGAACTCCTTGACGCCTCGTATTTCATAGCCATTCCTTTATTCGAAAAATACCAACCATTACTTATAGTTCTTCACTCTGATCTACGTAGCAATTGGACTCGCTTTGACGACTATAGCCATCGAAATAGCCGCAGATACATTAAAAAAGTTACATTATTTCGGAAGGAAAATTGAAAATGTTGGAAATGTTCAAATATGGTTTGGAGGCCAGAAGTAAGAAACTCCATTGACCAGTTGAAATTTTATAGAATCTCGATGAAAGCGTTGGTAAAAAATCTGGGAGATCAACTAAACGTTCCAGTGGAAGATTTGGAACATCTAAATATCGACAAATTTGTCGACGACGCGATAAAAGTCGAGGCAGGAGAGCTGACAACACTTCGGGTAAGCTATTCGAGTCAAAACAATACGAAAGTCAAATTTGTTGTTGTAAGACTAACAAGGGTTATCTTAGCTCCCAAATAATCATCGACACCATTGGAGAACAGCAAAAACTTACATTTTTTGTTGTTTCACGGTTTTCCGATTGAAAAGGAAAATGAGAAATTGTTTAATTAAAATGAAAAACTGGAAAAGTTTGTGTATAATCTAACAAGAGGAAAAAAGAAAAAGTAAGAAATAAATTATTATTAAAAAAAATCTTCTCCGGTAATGGCAGAGATGGGTTTCCACCCATCTCTGCGTATTCTCGAATTACCGAAAAAAAACCAATCAATTGCCCATTTATAGACTCCGATCAGTCACATTCTCCCAGTTTTCCAGGTATACACACATGCCTCCTCTCTTCTATCTTCCTAATCACTTTCAATCTAACAACCTCAATCTCTTTTTTATTTTTCTTATAATAAAATTTTCAGCAAGATCGTGATTGGATGAATTCGAACTATTGGCGAGCTATTGAATCCAATTCAATGCACTATGTCGACGACGACGATCTGGTGACTCTTCAGAGCAATCGTAATTATTACTCAGAATTTTGACCTCAGTGATATGAATGGGTATATTGAAAATAAGACTTTTTTATGTTCTTTTTGTTCTTTTTTAGTTTCTAGAATGGATGTCGGAATGTCTTCTTCGGTTCAAATGGTTGAGTTTTTAGATGAATCCATAGTTGTCACAGATCCTTTGTTAGAATTCTCTTCCTTTTAGGTTCTGATCGTTTGTTCTTCCGCCTACCTACCAGCGGATCGAAAACACCCATTGTCGAGGTTTTGGAACATGCTCCTTGCGTTCCGACACCACACGCGGCGACTCCAATTTCAGCTATCAGTTCGAAAGAAATTGCTTTTAACTTCAGCAATGCCGACTATTTACCACCTCCGGTAGAATTCTTGAAAAAATATGATGAGTTCAGAGCATCTTATTTGGTAATCGACCACTTCCAAATATCGAAGAAGGTGCAGAACAGCTTATAAAAGTCTATAAAAAGAATAAAAGAGGTGGGTGTTTTAAGGAATTATTATTACTAGGGCTAGGTGGAATCAAATTTTGTTAACAGTCCGTATTTGCTTTTCTGTTATTTTATGTCTTCCGTCTTCCTTTTGCTTATGATATTTAATTATTTTTTTTTCAACATTAAAGTTTGGATTTAAAAAACAGTGTGGAAGCTTGATAAATATAAATAAAAAAAGAAAGAAAATCGTGCGAATTGTATATCACATATTGTATACTATATATTATATCACATACTTTTCTTTAAATTTTTTTGGGATGGCCACTAAATAACGAAGGGAAATAATGAAAACGGGCGAATACGGCCAAACGCAATTGTGGAATCGGCCCAAAAAGATGTTGACCGTTTTGGAAATTTCAAAGGAAAAGACAAATATTCGGCAAATTGTATATCACATACTGCACATACTACACATGCTTGTATATCACATACTGTATACTGTATTACTTATTTTCTTTTAAATCTTTTTCCTTTTTTTCGCAGTTTTATCAGGTTTTTTTTGTGTCGTACAGCATATATTGGGGTTTGCCTTTTTAAAAAAGGGAAAAAAAGTAAAAGAAAATTAAAACAAAAATAGGTACGTGATAGAACATACAGTATACAGTATGTGATATACAAGTATGTGCAGTATGTGTAGTATGTGATATACAATTCGCCCAAATATTCTGTTTTTCCCTTTCCTTTCCTTTATTTTTATTTTCTAATTATACTACTGTTCAAAACAAAGAAAATAATAGAAAAGAAAGGGTAAAACAGAATATTTAGAATCTTTTTTTTTTTTTTTGCCTTATCCATTTCGGATTTCGCCATTTAGTGGCCGCCCTATTTCTTTACTTTTTTTTTCTTTTTTTTAGAAAGATAAATCCCTTGATATACTTTACAACACAAAAAAACCCTGATAAAACTACGAAAAAAGAAAATAAAATAATACAGTTTACAGTTTACAGTTATACAATTTGAAAAAAAAAACTTTCAATTAATCATTAAACTTCTCTAGATTTGATTAAAAAAGCTAATCTGGCCAAGCTGCCTATAGCTGCAACAAACCCGACGAATTTTGAAAAACGAGATTTTAGAACGAGATACGGCCAGCTGTAAATGGAGTGCGGATGCAAAGAAACGCTATGACGAGTATCAGAAAATGTGGTTGAAATTTCGACAAACTTCTCCACGGGAGCCTTCAGAAGAAGAGAAATGATAATTTATTCCTTTTCGTTGAGCAATGAATTGACCCGTATATAAAAACCCGTTGATTAATGAAAATCAGAAGATTAGAAGAGACTCCATTTCGCCTGCCGCAGACGACCTGTACAGACACAGCAGGTCATTCCTGTCGCTGTCATCATACAGGTCATCTCATCAGATTCAAAGTCTGAACAGTCGATCAGCTCGATATGTTCACAATGGCCACTTTCGATGACGGCATTGGAGATGTCGCGACGAATACGACGAGGATGATTGTGAGGATGGCTGGACCAAGCATTGGCCAGTGGATCAGCTATTGGAGCACTGAAAATGTTTCTTTGCTGATCGCCTGCCGGTTAGGAAGCGCGGAAGATGACGCGACTGAAGCAAACAAAAACGGGAAAAGCTCTCACGGAACAGCAGGGAAACATTTTTAGAACGTCAAAACAGCTGATAAACGAAACTTTTTTCCCAGAAAATAAATAAATATTACGGTGAACTTCAAGGGACGTAATTACGCACGATATTTTCAATTTGATAATACAAAAAAAATACACGTTAGTTTAGGAAAATTTACCACTGATTTATCCAGTTTTCCTTTAAATTTCCATCTACTTTTATTTTTTAATGCTATTTTACGATTATTCACGTAATTTTAGGTATGTTAATGAAAAGAAGCATAAAATCCATTGGAATGTTAAAAATTCATAAAGGAAGTTGCTTAGCGAGAAAAACTAATTTTATAAATTTAGTTTTTTCAACAGTTATGTTTTCAAAAATTTTCAGTAAATTAGAGGATAAAAGACTTACACTCTGCTCTCTCGATCCCGTAAAATCCTTCTTAAAACTCTTAGAGTGTCGGCTCGTCCTTGTACGAGAATATTAGCCAGGCCAGCGGCGAAGACGGCAGTTAGAAGTACGAATAACCGTGCCATATTACTGCAAAATGATAAATTTTTTGTTGGACGAAGAAGAAGAAGAAGCGGAACATGAGGCGTTTACTACGCAAGAACAGGTCGGAAATAGGAAAAGAAGGTGACGACGAGACATTGAGGGACATTTAGGGATTTATACCCCGGAAGAGGGGCGGACCTTCTTCACCTATTTGGTTGTTAGGCCTGTTTTGCCCTCATATGGATCGTCCTCCCCTCCTGAAATCGTCGCCAAATAAAGACAGAAGACTTTTTTTTCTTGACATGACGCGCCGCACTTGGCCTATGGTGATGTTTGCTGAGAGCAGAAGAATACTAGAGGAATAAAGTTTCATTCGATAAGAACAGTTTTTACTGAAACAATGATCAAATATTATTATTTTCTACTCCAAAACAAAGCAATATAGATTTGCCTTTGGGTGAAAAATAGATATAGAATTACGGTAGTCAGCAAACGGACGTAATAACGTAAATTAATAGGCTAAAACTTGATGGAATTGAGAACTTTCTTTTTTCTTTTAGTCTTACTATGTTATATTCGTAATTAGTGCTAGCTTTGTATATAATTAAAAAAGCCTGATTTGTATGCCATAAAAAGGAAAATATGAGAAACCCAGTTGCTTCTGCTTTTTTTCTTCAAGGTTTTGAGGTTTTTTTTATCAGTTTTTTGCACTAGATTCTCCTTTGATTATTTTTGCATTGTGAACAAAGTAAGTCGCTGTAATAGAGATATTTCAAACAAAATTGTTATAGGTTCATATATTGGGAACTTTCTCAAAATTCTACCAGAAATTGTAGAAGACCGTAAACGCTTGTTTTGTTGAATGTATTATCATAGTATCAAACAACGTGATTGAGGACTACATTTTCCTTGCATTGACCCTTTCAACGCCTAAACATAGCGATAAGATGGGGGCTTCCTGTTTCCCTGTTTGTCTTTTCTTTCATTCTTATTTTCCGCAATGTTTCCGTAAAAGAGCTCGCAACCTTTCCAGTCCTTTTGTTTGTTCCCGCGTCATTTTCGAACAAAAAGAAACAAAAACGCTTCCCGTTCACCTGTTAGGTCAAAATGATGGGGCATGAAGGAGATGGAGTAAAAACTGCAAACTATACTATGTTTGTGTTTAGATTAACCTCTTCCGCTTCATGTCGTCTCGAGAGGTCAGGGAGAGGAAAACAAGGGTTCACTAACTAAACATCATGGTTTTCGATTGTATTATTTCGATAAAAACTTTGTATTCAAACTGTTTTTTCGTTGTGAATAATGTATCTTTCTGCTACTTTTATTTTCATCTATTCTTTCAAATTATTGTCTTCACTACTCGCTTGCGGAATTACCTCAGCCGTTCGTGAAAGAGCGTGTGTGCGATGGCGGGAAAATGGTGTTTCACTTTACTATCTTTACTTTTCCATTTTTTTTTATTTTATAATTCTTTTCTTTCTCAGTAAATGACGTCAGTTGGTTGTTTTGATATAGACGAAAGTGTAAATAGTACTGTAAGACATGACGACAATAAAGGAGCATATTACCTACTTCATTCAAATTTTCGAAGTTAGTTTTAATTTGCTTTTATTCAATAACATTTTAGTATTTTCTCGAGCAATTCAATCTCTTTCAAAACTAGGATCTGATCTTTATTTAGAGCCGTCAACACACGGGGTAAGTTGTTATACATTTACCTTGCAACATTTTTTAGTTATCTTTAAAGTCGTTTAACAAAAATAAAAGTGTATATGGAATTTTTTTATTTTCAAATGATTTTTTCTCAGAAACAGATTATTCTCAAATGGTTGAGACAACTTCAAAAAATACATTATGTCGTATTTCAATGAAAGTGAGTTGTATTATTTTCTGTTTCATTTTTTCAGTGTGCACTACATATTTTTAAAGGAATTCAGTTTATGGATAAAAATTTTATGTCGTTCAAGTTATGGGTTGATCCGACAGCAGATACAATGATAATGGAAATTACGCATGCATTTGGTGTGTTTATATGAAGCTGAATTTCTAACTTTTCTTTTTAGATTTAATAAGAACACTTGAAATTAATGTATTAGAACATAGGCCGCCTTTTAAAACTACAGTGGATAAATCAGGCTTACCTAATGTAACAGTTGCACCGGCTGAGTTAGTTTTTATTTAATTTCTATGTTAAGATTTCAGAGTTTTTATGTCAAAATTAAATCTAATGGGTAGAGAAAGTGACGAATTATTAATATATGCTAATGATGAAAAGTTCGTCTTCAGAAATTACTGTTCTAAAGATGATAATCAAAGTATAGTAAAAACAGAGGCTCACTTACGCCTACAAGATTTAACGAATCATCAAATTAATAGCCCTGGTGAAATTACATTTTGTTTAAAAGACTTTACTGTAAGTATTACTCTTCATATATAATTTTTTTCAGGCTTTATTATCCTTTGCTGCTAATTATCAATGTCCTGTTAGTTTATATTTTGATACTCCAGGAAAGTAAGATTATAGTTGATTTTGGTAAGCCTTTTAGGCCTTTAGTAGTTGCTCTTGAAGGAGATGTAAACTTTACGTCAGAATTTATTGTTGCTACATTTGAAAACAGTTTTGCTGAAGCTGAAGAATCTGGTCAAGTTGAAGTTAGAAATGTGACACAAAATAGGTATTTTATTCCTATTTTAACTTATATAATACTTATAGAAGTGAACGAAGGGAATCATCTGCTTGTTCACATCATCAATCTCTACAAGAACCAAATAGTATTATTCGCAAGGAAGTAACCAATAATGAAACCTTGCGTCTAAAAAACGAGAGAACAGAGAATGGTTTAAAGTTTTCTCAATTTGTAGCTTCCTATAGATAGTTCGCGTAATATCCAAGTGGCAAGAAATCCATTCCCGACACCTGCAGATAGCGCGATATTTGCTAACGTCGTGTATGAACCAGAAGAGAAGAATCAAATAGTTTCTGATTACCAACAGCCCATGGAAGACATGCCTGATATATGTGAAGATGTAAGTTTCAAGTTAGTGTACTATTGATATCCAGTTGGGTTTCAATTTTGGAACTGTTCATGGGGAAGGAGCAAACGAAGAAATTAGGAAATCACCTTCACCAAAAAGAAGAAGAACCGATAAGGTTAGTTTAACAGACTATTATGTTAGTTTTAGTTCCGACGATTCTTCTTGAATTATGCGGAAGCTACACAACGTTCAAGTCAATCTATTCCTGATGACTCCATTATGGCTTATGATAGCTTTGATGAAGGGTGAATTCGTCATATACATACGTAAGGTATAAACAGACTCAAAAAAAACTGAATAGATTTTTTATTAGTTATAAATAATAAAAAAAACATTACTCATATGTATCCGGTTCTTCTTCTTTAATGTAGACATCGGATTCTTCTTTATTTTGTTGATTGGGATCAATTATTTCCATATGTGCATAAATAAGGTCCAATATATCACTCATAGCTATTTCACAAGCCATCTCATCTACACGTGATGACATTGTCTTAGCCCCATCCGGTAAATATTCTACTTGAGGACCAAAATTGACTGCAACCTCAGGCCCATTTCCATCGTCTGAATATCAGAATTGAATCATAAGTACTTACAGCCATAAAGGGATATTGAAGGATAATAGAAACCACTATAAATGTTCTCATAAGCTACTCCACAAGACTCACCATTTAAAAAATATTCGATCTAAAAATTTCAGCAAAGAATTTTACTTACTTTACTGCCGAAATGAATATGCATTGAATCTATAGGTACTTTTGAATGTAATATGATTTCTTCTTTCATAAATTTGAATACATTCCCAGCAACCGTACATGCCTTTTAAAAAAACTGGGTCTAAAATAATAGCTAACTTTTTTACTTCCTTCGTATTCTTGCGTATTAATAGATTCCGCAGGCAAATCTATCAGCAAACCAATTGTATCACCCGGCTAAAATTTCATTTGTATTACAATAATCTTCACCTTAAAACCTCGTGGAAAGTACCTATAGCCACATGCATTATGAAATTTTGTTCCTTTTTTTGATCGTACGGCATAACTAAATTTACTATAACCAAGAGCAGCATCCAGTGGTGCTAAAATGTTTTAAACAATTGTTATAATTACTCTACAATAAACCTGTAGGTTGACTCCATCCAAGTCTTATGCATGATTCTGGTGGACATCTATTGATTTTAGCCTACGAGAATAACAAACAAAAGTTTCGAGCTTACTTCAAAATACCATTTACCATAACGAACAGAATGCGTTGCTTTGACTGTACGATATCCACCAAAACCTTGAACCTGTAGTGCATCATCACTTATAGATAACTAGAAATATACAAAATACATGTTATAAAAGCAAACATCTTTAGATTTGTTATGCAATGAAAGTGTTATTCGATCAGGAACGGTTCGCCGGTAATAATAAGACGAAAATAGATTTTTTTTGTAATTATCCCTAAATAATCACATTGAAAAATTACGCATACTCGATAAATTTACTGTGCGGATCATATTCCGCTCCATAAAAAAGCTTCAATTCACTGTTAAATGGCACTGCTTCGGGTGGACAAGGATCCACCTTTTTTTGAGAAAATCTTGAGCTAAATAAAGTACTTGTAGACAAAAAAAAAGAAATACCGAGAATTATAATCACGCTCTCTTTTAATTACCTTGAGTGCAATAATATCATTATCATCTTTCTGCAAAAAATAATGATTACATGAACTAAAAAGATACCTTTTCTACTTTATTAACTTCAGCTTTATAGTCCGAACATAGTACATCTAAACCTATACTTAGTGCAAAACTTGTTTTAAAATTTGGGCTGACCTAAAATATGACACAACAAAAATCTAATAACTTACTTTAAAAATATTCGGATATCTATTTATGCATTTATTGATATCGTTGACTATTTGGGTGAAGTTCTTCTTTTTTCCATGCAAGAATGGATTCTTAGCTATATGATTTGCAATATTATGAATTCTAAAAAAATATGTTAGACAGTAAATTGAAATACTAACGTCAAGAAAATGGATCCCCGCTGCGGAATAGTTAAAGTGCGAGTAAAACCCGAATCAAAACTATGATTTGCTGTCCTAGCTGTCAACTGAGCCATTGCACTTATTACATTATACACGAATGCTACAACAAGAAATTTAGCGAAAATGTGCAGAATTTACGCTTATGGTTTTGCCTATAAATTTCTATTTTCCTAGAACTACACTCAGCGCACATAAAAAAGTAGTTAGTTGTTAATAAAGCCTTGCTTCTGAAAAAGCATTGTAATTAACAACAAGAAGATTTACAGATAAGTCTTGTTCGGCAACTTTAGACATTTTATATGAAAAAATTTGTGGCATCTGTTACAATAAAACTCGCACTCTAAAACTGTTCTGGGTTTTCCACTGAAAAAATGAGAAAATTATTTATGAATTATCCCAAACCAATAGCATGAAGGCTCAAGGTTAATTTCTTCAATAAGTTCTTCGGAATTAAGGCTCATGCCTGTGTAGGTAGGAAAGTCTAAAAAAATAAGTAATTTATTATCAGAAATAAAAAGAAGAATAATTTTTCTAAATGTAAAAATTACAAAACCAAAAAAAAAAACTTCAAAGTTGCACCAAAAATACTGTAATATTGGAAAACTACTAAAAGACCAAGCAAAATGCGAAAAAAATTTTTATTGTTCTATATTTTAACTTATACACTCTTCAGTTTCAGTATTGTACCATGATTTTTTAACAAAAAAAATTCAACAAAGAAAAATTGATAGTATACATTTGCCTATTCTCTGGGTATCTGGGTATTCTTTAGCTTTGGGTCACAATCTGCCTTCTAGTGTTATCGTTCTTTACTTTTTTTTAAATTCTATGTTACTTTTCTATTTAACAAATATTTATCAATATGTATTGTTCCAATAACAAGAACAGAAATGCATAGGACTTGTTTATCATTGTAAGGGTTTCTAATAATTGTAATTCATCTTTTACTGTTATCATTCTTATTAATATTTCGAATCAATTTTATTTGTTTCTGCATATGTTCTTGTTGTTAGAATAATACATATTTGATAAAATAAGAGAAGAAATATGTATGCATATGCTATTAAAACAACGATATATATCTGGTTTTCTAGTTTTTTAGTTTTCTATTTTTTATATATTCCTTTTCCTTTTCTCGCCAGAGAAATCGAAATAAGATATGTTCAGTTGTGTACGTAGTTTGGCGTCAATAACATATGCTTGTTACTTATGTCTTTCCAGCTGACATTCCACCCTCGTGATACTCTCTATTTGTTATCTCTTTACAACCTTTTTACATACATTTTTGATTTAGATGCAGATCAAAATAAATATAGAAACTATGACCGGCGAAAGCTGGAGTGAAGATATTTCAGAATATGATGAAGTTAACGTTTTGAAGAAAAAGATTTTTAAACGTAAGGGAATCACTCCTTCTCGTCAAGCTTTAGTTAGTTTTCTTTTCTATTGTTTTGATTTTCAGGTTTTTGCGGGGAATGTTTTGTTAGACAAGGATTTGATAATGTCTTCTGGCTTGCATAATGGCTCTATCGTTAAATTTGTGGTTATTACAAGAACAGGACCATTTGTCCATTCTCATGAAGAAATAGCTTTAAGTGATGATCCAAGTGATTGGGAAATTAAAAGTAGAAGGTCAGTTTTTGCAGAATTTTGTTATTTATTTTTAGGGTTTTTAGCGCTGCAGAAGACACATCAGCAAAGGAAAGTGCTGGTGAAACAGAGCGAGATGATGCAGCTTCTTTGCCAAAGAAATCTGGAAAATTTGGTGATTCATCAAGGAGAACTCAGAGCCAAAATTATTCAAAAGGCATTTCTAAGGCATTTATTTAACTCTTATATTCAGATATTGAACTATCTAACAATATTGATCAACCATCTTCTTCGCAACATTTACCAAAGGTTTGTGTTGTTATTTTTTGTTATTTATATTTTAGGAAGCAACAGGGCCTCATAATGAAATTATGACGTCGGAAAGTCTTTCGGAGCTATCAGAAGTATCATCTGGGATGTTGGTATGTGATTTGACTAATGAATTCAGAAAGATAAAGGTACATTTTTATAGTAATAGTTATCGTTTATAAGATGAGAAAGCATCGGCATTACTTAGCGCCTCACATGGTCCGCCAAAGAAATCGTAGTAAAACGAGGGGTGAAGAAAGAGAAGTATCGTCTTCTGAGGAAAGTGAAGCAGTTATTGTTGATCCTGCAATCTTAGCAATGGTTCGTACTATTCTTTTTTTTATCGATTTTTAGTTTCCTCAAACTTCTAACAGAAAAACTTCTCAGCGAACTAATGCGACAAACAGATGTTCAAAATGCGCTTTCAAAGTTAGCAACCCATTTTTCTGCAGGCAAGTTTAATTTTTTGAAATTAATATTTAGATGTGGAAAAACTTTATGCTCCAAGCATCGTGTACATGCATGTGCAAGACAGTCAAGGGCAAAATTGCAGGAGGTCAGTGATTAATGTTTGTATAATCATAAATTTGTACTTATTTATTTTTTTTTGCTATGGTAAAACGTAAAAATGTAAATAAACAATGTGCATAAAAGTTAGTAAAAACAATTTTAAAAAAAAAATTACATACCCCAAATATTTTCCTACTTCTAATCGTCGTGAATAAAAAATTATCCTGTGAATTTCGATGTATCTTCAAGCAATGGTGCTGTTTTAGCCATAAGAGCTAAATCATAGACGGTTACTTCATTCGGTGTGAAGTATTTTGTAATCTAAAAACTAGAATTTATATACTGTTCGATGACAAACATCTTTCCATTTTCTAATTACTCTCTTCACATCTTTTCCATCTTCCTCATATCTCAATTTGAATGCTACTGCTTTCAATGCAGGCATATTCCAACTGTCTATTCTCATAATATTTCCCAGTTTATTACAGCATTTAATGCATTGAAACTAAAACAAAGTGATTAATTTTTTAAAGGAAAGAAAAATCTACACTCGCCAAACAATATTGATTTTCCTCTTTTTCCTTCGTAATTGTACATTCCTCCCAAAAGTCAGGCCTACATATGAGATACTGACTGTTTTGATGAGTCATAATTTCACTATTGTTGCAGATATAATTCTCACAGTCCCTAGACTTGAAAGAAAAGAAGGAAATTTACTTGCAGAGTAAATCGTATTTTATTCCTTGTTTTTTTTGCTGTTGTATTCTTTCTTTTTCCTCCTCGTCATCTTGAATAATTTTTTCCTTTAATTTCCGGATTTCTATATTGACCTATAATAAGCTGTTGTTATCTTAATATTAGCAAAAACCTTTCCACGCAGATCAAAATTATTCTCTTTAATCGTAATCATAGCTTTTTTCATTAATATCTCTTTCATAATATTCTTTTCTTCCTGTTTTATTATATTGATATTATTTGTCACTAAAATACATCTTGACTTCCACGCTCTTCCACGACCAGAAATTAAAGAGTATATATAATTTGCTCATACCTCTACGTTGAATGTGAGCAATTTCATTTGTACTATAGTTATACTTCACAACTAGACTACAATCCGGAATATCTAATCCTTCCTCGGAAACGGATGTAGAAACCAGAACTCGAATTTTACCTTCATTAAATTGTTCTAATATTTCCTTTTGTTCTTTGCGAGAAGTTGCATTAGTAGGGGCATTGAATCCTAATCAGTAATGTTGTAAACAAAAATATAATAGTTATACCGGAGATAGCTTCGCTGTTAATGCTTAGTTTGTTCAATTTATCACACTTATTTAATAAATCCCTCAAAATTAGAGCTCCAAGTCTTGTTCTTATAAAAATAATTGCACGAAAATCCTTTTCATTTTGATCCAATAAAAGGTCTATAACCTTTGACACCATGATACATTCATCTGTAGCATAGTTTTCCAATTGTTTATATATACCTGTAAAAATTAATATTTGCACGAAACAAAACCAACTATCATAAGCTAAAGACTCTAATGTACAAGGACGCAAAGTATTGTCCTCAATTTCCCTTTTCAAATAATCTAAGCTATCACGAGTAGTAAAGTCTGCACATAATTCAAGAGTACGATATAAGATCTGTAATTAAAATCGGGCTAGTCTATTTAAAAAAAACAATATTTTTATTTTATAAAATACGGTGATTTTTCAAAATTTTTAGTGGCATACTGTAAGACACCCAAAATTATTTGCGTTTTTTTTAAATAGACTATAATTAAATATTTTAAATTTATACCTCTAAAATTAAAAGCAATTCTCGTATATCTCTTGTGATTTGTGAGTCTAGCTTGGGCGACTCCGGAATTATTGTTTGCCTGTGACAAGTGACCCATGATAAATAGTCTATTTTTAGTTTACCAAAATAAGTGAAATGTACCCGCGCTGAATTTATCCTCTGGAGGTTTAGTAATAACTTTATAAACCAAAGATCTTTCGTTTTCATCGTCATCAACAAAGGAATTAGAAGAAGATTGCACATGTACCTCGGCTTGTTCTAGAAAAAAAACATAAATAGAGCTTTACTAACCTAAAATTTTCAGAATTTCGCCTTCCAATTTTTTCATGAAATTTATTAAAATTTTCTCGTATTCCTTTCTCTTTAGACAAATGCCATCATCGCAAGCATTTAACAATTCTACAATTTATTAATAATTAGTTGTCAATTATTTTTACCGTCTTGTGTAGGATTAGAAAAAAAATTAAGATTATGAATGTTGTCTCGTACAAGACTAATAGTCTAAAAGCATAAAATAGAGTGAAATTAAGTACTGGACAATCCATTAACGCACACAAACGAACAATATGATCAAGGGCATGTGGTAAAGATTTTGCAGTACCAACTCCTAGAGATGCTGTCAATCCTATAATTTGAGGAACTCTCTTCAATAATCCGCTATTTCTAGTGCGATGGTATCTTCGCATTAGAGCTAAAAAAATAGGATAATATTACAAAACTCACAACTGTATTGACTCATTTTCTTAGTATTATGGCATTCGTCAAAAACAATCATACTAAAAGTATCTAATGTAAAGGATTTCTGGGGAAAATCAAGATTTCCGCTATGAGCACTATTTATCAACAAGTTGACAATCATCTGAGGAGTACACACAATAACATTCTTTGCTAATATAAGTTCATAAATTGGCTTGTTGTCTGATCCACAAACTTGCTCTACCTGTAACACAAAATAACAATTAAGAAATGAACTACCTCATATTTATGACTCAAATATTTTGTAAGCTGATCCGCTTGTTGCTGGATAATCGTTGTATTATTGACAAGAAATAATACCTGGAAGAATTTTTTTAATAGAATAGAACTTACTTTTCCATAGGGTCCTTCTTCTTCAGCCTTTATGAGATGCTGTTTAATAATGTAAGCGGCTACTACAGTCTTTCTAAAAATACACATATCAACATAGCTTACAAAAATCCCTACCCTGTACCAGTTGGTGCACAAATAATACAATTTTCTCCTGATAGCGCTTCTTTACATAATTCTTTTTGGTATTCGCGGAGCATTAATGGAGTTTCTTTATACATCTTACTAACTATAGGATATAGGAGTTGTTTCAAAAGATTATCGTGCAATAAATCTACGGTTTTTGTATTACTTCTGCAAAAAATTTATATAAATCATAAGATAAACTTTTCGGCCTCCAAGAAAGTTTCCAAATTACTATCTGGTGGCCAAATACGTACTGCACTTTGAGATCTTTGTTTATTTTCTAACAGTAAATCTGAAAAAATTTTACAGAACGAATTAAAATACCTACTATAATATCTTTCAAAATTTGGGTGTAATTTCTCGATAAAACTCTTTGCTTCAATTGATTCACTCTGTATTATATGCATTAGATGATAAACACTATATGAATCCAATTGAGAAATTACACGAAGTATAACACGTTTCCTTTGCAAACTGTCTGTTATCTCTATAAAGTGACTCATTTAAGAGTTTCATGCATACCTTTAAAGTAATCTTCAATTGATTTAGTTGCATGATTATATTGAGGCAATCTTTTCAATTTTTCAATTGCATAATCACAGTTTAAAAATGTGATAAATCCATCGTAGTTTTTTAGCACCCATCTGAAGTCATAACTGTTCACTAAATGAAAGGCTAACTTGAAATAATTTCCTTCATTCCGAAGTGCTGAAGAGAGTAAATTGTGCATATCGATATCATTAGCTAAATTACCAAAAAGTGTCATAAAAAATAATTGATACTATCATGAAAATACTCAAGGAAGGCTTGTAAAAGTCTATTATTTTGTAATGGAGAAGTTTTCAAATCTTGAAATAAATTTCTTCCAAAGTCCATATCATCTGGCTTCCGATATTCCAATATATCTCGAGGTAATAGTTTCAATAAAGGATCTGCCTATAATAATTTATTTATTTTATTACTAACGAATAATATCTTTAGGTATTTCTCACTGTTGTTATTGACAAACTCACTTTTTTCATATTCAAAGACTGTAATCTTTTGCATATTTCCATTTCATAAAGGTCTAATAATGCACTTTGTTGTTCAGATTCAAGTAAATCCATGTTGAAAAAGTAATTTTACTGTGAAACAAATAACTTTTTTTTCAGAAAAATACAAGGGTGAGAAAATCGGGAAGGAATGATTTTTTTTTTTCATACGGTAAGCGACGACATTTCACACACCCGCGCTTGACTTTTGAATTTATTTTCTTTCTTTTTCTATTTTGCTGCCCCTTGTATGAATTTCTTTGTTATTGTTTTTTTTTTGCTTAAATTACATAGGATCATGCATATATAAGTTTTTTAATTCCAGCTTGTGAATCTTCTTTATTACTTGCGTGATATCCTTATGTAATACATTAAAAAAAACTGGGCAATAATCTTTTAAAATTTTTCATTTTTAGATGATAGGAGATGCAGTCCCAACAGAATCATGTGATGAAGCATTTCCGAGAATTGCGGAATTACTTGACCGAATGGAAGAAACTGGTGATTTGCATTACAGGCTTACAAAAAACGGTCTGTAACTTTTGTTCTCATTGTTACGTTTTTCTTTAGGGTCTACAACAGTTTCCGGTTTAGGCGGAAATTTTTATACGGAAGGTGTCCCTGAATATGTGTTATCCCGAAGAATACCTATCCCAGATGAATTGTTAATGCAAATTAGAAGTAATTTTATCATTTGTTTTTACTTTTGTTTTAGATATGAGAACGCAATTTTGTATGGGAATTTTTACAGAAATCTCACGAGCATGGATAACAGTAGACAGTGATATATTTATGTGGAATTATGAAACGAAGTATGTTAACTCTTTTGTCAAACTTTTTTTAGCTCCGATTTGGCATATTTCGATAGGATTGAAAGTACTGTAATGAAAATTGACATAGTTAAATTAAAACCAGATGTGTTTTCAGTCAGTTTTCAAAATATCTTTAATTTCATTTCAGTCACAATTTCATTATGGACTTATTGTTGGGACTGTACGTGATTTAACATTATACCCAATGGTAGTTGAAGGACCTCCTAAAGATTGTACAGTCTCAGTTGATGCAACACATTATTTTCGAGTAATTTATCTGTTTTCATTTATAAACCTAAAATATAGGTTAATATTGACGACATGACAATCGGAGATATTGCTACAGGAAATAACGGAAGAATCTTTTTTTCCGCAGATACGCGTCTATATGAATTTGTTTATGAGGTAAAATAGTGCCTGTGCTTTTTATTTTTAGCATCACAAAGGTTGGTTCAGAGATAGTAAGAAGTGTAGAATCGTCAATCTTTCCGCCTCTCTGATCACAACATTAATACCTTTTATGGCATCTGCGAAAGGTTTCTCTTTTCTATTTTTTACATTTAACTTATATTGTTCAGACGATATTGAGCAGATTGAAATTGATAAAACTCGCAATATTCTCTATACACGAGATCGTAGTGGAACCATTCAAATGTTCGATCTAGGTGACGATGGTTTACAATGCATCAGTAATGGATCAGCGACGGCTAAATTTATTGCTGTTAGTTGTTTTTCAAACATTAGTTGTTTTAGCAACAAGCAAATACACTAACTCAATGTGCATATGAAGAATCAAGCTTTACCAATATTGTTACTATTTGTGCTCTTCCGGCCCAACAAGCAGCAAATCTAAATTTAGTGAGTTATTCATAATTTTGTATTGTGTTTGAGTTTCAGGTTGCCATTACTGCTAAGGGTGTTAGAATCTATTTATCTGCACATGAGCGAGCTATCCGAAATGCTAGGGGCGGTTTATCACTCACTCAAAGTGAAGTTCGACCGCAACGTCTCCGCGTTAGTCATGTTCGCTTCGCTCCTGGAGTTGTGCCAACATCTCTATATGGTGATAGTAATGGTAAAGGAGTTTGTATTGCTTATTATAATGGAAGTATGTTTGTTCTTATTTTATCATTCTGTTTATAGCGACAGCAATTATGGCGTTAGCCGGCCAACCATTGGTCTGTGCTCTATCTAGTCTATATTATCCTGATCAACAAGCTCTCAGAGAGTCGAAAACATGGCTCGATGTACCTGGAAATGTATGGGCTCTAGCATCTGTAACTGAAAAGGCATTAAGCTGTTTAATGTCTTATGTTTCATTTTAGGGAGTTTCTGAAGTTTGTCCCGGTCATCAATTTGTGTCAGATGTATTACCACACGAATTTAATCAATTACCACTAATTAATTCCAGTAAATTAGTAGTATGCAGTACAGAAGTAATATATCATTTTGACAATGAATTTTTAGGGTTTATTCGAATTTATGCGACATTCGCCTGTTGATGAGTTAAGAAATGCTCTTTTGTCAGGAGGTCCTGAAAGTCGTGCTGTCAGCGATCTATTTCAACAATTTGGACAAACGGAACTTTTGATTTTAGCATTGGAAATATTAACAAGCGATATTCCTCTGGATAATAGGATCAAAGACAAAGCTGCATCATTATTCTTTTGTATAAAGGACTCCACGATTGTGGATAGTACTAGAGTTGTTGAGCCTTGGTCTCCAACGAACGATGATAGTATAGCCGACTGGAAAAATAAAATGAGATGTAACTTTTTTTTTCTTAATACTTATACCTTTTTTCAGCTCCACTTCATGCTTCCACACCACATCACTTTAAACAACGACCGACTGATAGTATTGCTCTTTCTCCTGCTAATATTTCTATGAATTTCACGACACATGTTAGATACCAATCTTCGCATCGTCATGATGCTTTATATTATTTCTTCTCTCGCCTTGTTCAACCTATATGGAGGAGAAAATTCTGTAAGCTTAATGGAATTACCGTAAGTTTATACCATATTTTCAACCTATTGCTTGTCAGTTGGAAACAGTTATTGCACCTGAAGAAATGGGATGGCTATCGAGAAGGATAAAGACATTATCGACGGTAATGGATAAATATCGTCTAATACCACAACATGATAATCAAAGAAAGGATAATGCTTTGAGTAGTGCTCAAGGTGTTTATTTTGGTTCTTTTTAAAATGTTTATTACAGCAAACGCTACAGCTCTAGAACGTCAATCTTTATGTGCACTAAAAAAATTGATGTCAATATCAGCCGAAACATTATCACTCTGGGTTCTTCTTTCTCGACTAAATTTAACAGCCATATCTGCCGGTGTAGAACCGACTATTAAAGCAAAACTTTCCTCAAAATTGTTTTCCGAGTTGGTGGATGATAATGAAACATATAGTGCTGATGTTATCCGTGCACTTATCAAGTAAGTTTAGCTTATGTACTGATCTGTTTTTTTAGATATTTCCTGGGAGATGAAGCGGGAACCCGAGAATTATCGGAAATGTTGAGGACAGAATGCCCAATTTTATACTCGGCGGTATGTTTTCACATTATATTTTCATATTAATGGATGTTTTAGGAGGATGCTTGTGTCACTAATGCAATGGAACAATTACGACAAGCTTCACATGTAGCTCCAGGAACAGGACGACGGAAGATGATGTCAGCGGCTGCGGATATGCTTAGTCAATCAATAAAAAAAGTACCTTTACAAATAGCATGTGAAGAGTTAGCTAAACGTAAGCAGTACGTCATTTTTCTTCATTTTACAGTGGGTGGTTATGAATACATCGTTGATTTGTGTCTTCTCCGTGCCGCTAAAGAAGATCCTAAGCAGTTGGGGTTGGTAAGCTATAAACATGGAAGGACCATTGAAGATTATGAAGCACGACTTGCTGAAGAAGGTCGTATTAAAGCATATGAGTACGTTAGAGATAGTCTGTATTAAGCATTTATAGTGTAATAACACAAATTCTGGAACGTGTTCACAGTGGTAAAAATGATACAACAACGGCTGCAGATGCTGTAGGGGTTGAGCAATATTTTTTTTATTATTTAGATTAATAATTTTTCTCTAATTACGTCAAAAGTGTTTGCTTCAGAAGATGAATTAGCAAATGCTTCTATTTTCCGGTGGTTACTTCATAAAAACATGCAAAATGAAATTCTCAATGTGAGTTTGGTTTTTTTGATTATTTATATTCTTGTTTTTATTATCATATTTTTTTACATTTTAGAGCAAATCAAAGTTTGTTGAATCTTTCCTAACACATGAAATATCTATCAATGGAGGGCAACGCTACATGGATTTATTATGGAAATGGTATGAAAAGTCAGGAAACTTCGGGAAGGCAGCAACACTGCTTACGCGTTTAGCAGAAGGAAAGAAGTAAGCGACATTTTGTTAATTTATAATTTTTCAGTGATGAAATCGGAATTTCTCAACGATTTATGTATCTCTCACATGCAATAATTTGTGCAGAATCAAGTTCTGATGGCAATGTTCGTGCCGTACTAGATGATCTAAAAGACAAGATAGAAGTTACCAGAATTCAGCTTTCAATCAAGTAAATTGTAAATGAATAACTTTATATTTTTAGGGAAGCCTTGGAGAGTTTAAACAGCAATTCTCCTTCAGTTCGAGATGCTTTACAAACTTTAAATACCAAGATGTTAGGATTAAAGGAGTTATTAGTTAATTATGCTGTAGTGTTTTAATATTTTTTCATATTCTCGATTCTAGATTCCCTATCATCTTTATCGTGCGCAGCTGGCTATTTTACATTGTGGAAATTTCTATGATAGTAGTATGATTGAAAGCGTTTGGGAACAGCTTGTTGATAATGAAATTAATGGAGAAGGTGATCCTGCTGGTCGGCTTAATATTGTTCTAAAAGATCTCCATACAATTTATGCAAAAACGAATTATTTCCCAAGTAGTAAGTATTTTATTTGTTTCAATTTCATGTATTTTTCTAGAATTTATTGCTCAACGTCTCTTAGAAAAAGGAAGCGGTAGCGGTGCTCATCATCATATTCTTGGGCCGCAATTTTTCACTTCTGCATTAGAAAATCTTGGAATGGATGCTGCTGATTTTATACGGCTGCTACTCGATGAATACAGGTGCGTCATAATATATAACTTACTTGTTTTAGAAACGGAGACCCATATTGGTCTAGAAATGAACGAGGAGCAAGATATATAGTCGATGTGAGTGTTTGGATCCTGGAATATATACTCAATAGAGCACATAGGTTGGATAACATGTATGCTTTAACATTCGTATTGTTTAATACTTTTTTTTAGTAATCATATACAAGTTATCAGTGAAACTCTATTATCTGCATTCATTTGTGATGCTGATGATTTAAATGCACCTCAATCACTCCGAGAAAATCTTCCAAAGTTGAAGTTTATCAAGCAAAGGCTTTCAAATATTAACTAGATTTAAATATTATTGTTTCATTAGGTTATCCCTGTGAGAATACCACGGTTTTATATGATTCATGTCGGATTGTGATGTTGATTCATGTTGTTTTGATCGATACATCTTGTTTTCCATGTTGTGTTTATTTTTTAATTATAAGCTCAAGGCTTTCAATAATTTTTATTACTATGCAACATTTGTTTTTACGGTCTAGATGGGATTTGATCCGTTCCAATGGGAAACATTTTATTTTGGAAAAATGGGGCGAGAAGAGGCAACTCGTTTATTGGCAGCACCAAATTTAGAAGTTGGAACTTTTATTATTAGAGATAGTTCTCATAGTGGTGAATACTCTCTCAGTGTCAGGTATTTGTCTATTTTTATCAAGACACGATATTTAGAGAATCGGACGAAGAGCATGCTGTGCGACATTATCTCATACAGCCCATAAAGCAAGAAGATGGCAGTACAAGTTATAAAGTATGAACCTTAAATTATTAACCTATTTCGATGTCTGGCGTGTGGGGCCAAGGTATTTTTTTTAGTTCTGATCGTCGTCACCCATACGGTCCCACTTGGCCCATCACCATCATCAACGGGTTAAGGGAACACTCGTCAGTTAGAATTTAATCGACTCCCGGGTAAAAACAGCCGGTGCGCAGCGGATACGCAGCGTCAATTCAAAGACTTTTCCTTTTATTGCTTTTCAAATTCTTTTGTTTTTACTTGTTTTCATTTTTTTACAATATTTTCATTGTAAACTTTCTGGTAAGTAGTTTTGTGAATAAGCATATCAGATTTTATTTAATAGCTTTCTGGCACATGTATCGTAATAATCAGACGGAAAGATTGACATTTTTTAAACAAAAAATTTGGAAGGGTAGCACATAAGTGGGCCTTTTTTTTAGATTTCTGGGGAAGATTGTTTTTGGCAAAAATGAAGGCCTTCATTTCTAAAAGTAAGTTATTGTTCAGAAAATTTTCAGGAAAATCTCTTTCGATGATCAACAGTCTTCCTTTTGTATTTTCCTAGTTTAAAAGTGGTAATTATTGTAACTATATATACATAGTAAATTTTTTAATTTTATACTGCAAAATTTCACAATAAAAGGATAAACAATGAAGAAATACGGTAAAAAGGGAGAAATCAGAGGCCACAGTATTCGCCTACCCATCTGTAAAATTCGCCCTAACTTGGGAGTATATTTGAGTTTTTTTTAGATTGCGGATCGCGCTTTTGTTGATATGCCAATGCTTCTTAATCACTATAAAATGTATTTACTGGACAAAACTTCTCTTAGCACTCCATATAAGAAAGATGAGATTGAAAAGGTTTGATGGCTTCTTTATTATTCATTTTATTTATCTAGGTTGTTGCGCTTTACCGTTTTGAAGGTGAACGTGAATCGGATCTAAATTTTGAGGCTGGAGAAGAGCTTGTTGTGATAGAAAAAGAGCCGGATTCAGAATGGTGGCTAGCTAGGAATGCTCTTGGAACTACGGGAACAATTCCTGCAAACTATGTTACTTCAGTAAGATATTTATCTTCCAAAAAATTATTGCTTTAGGTAACGGATCATGAGAGAAATTTTAAAGGACGTAGTCAATCTTCTTATGAAAGCGGAAATGGAGAAGAACGATTCAGCAATGCCAGTAGTAGCAGCGAGGGCACAGAATTGCGATATGAGGTTTCTATCATCCTCTTCATTTTTTATTAATTATTCAGCCATCATTACCGGCTCAAGCTAAAGCCATTTTGGATCGCCAACCGAACGCCTATGATGCGACTCAATTGAAAATTAGAGTAAGTCCTTGTTTTCCATTCAGTTGCATTATTATTTTTAGAAAGGTCAATTGCTGACTGTAACAAAAAAGATGGATAATGGACAATACGAGGCAGAGTTAAATGGTAAGACAGGTTTTGTTCCTTTCACTTATATTCGCTTTATTCCTACTACGAGTGTATAACTGTATAGTGGTATATACTTTGTAATAAAATGTATATTCAGTATCTTTAATAAAAGTTTTAAACTGCTTTCTTATTCTTTTCATCGCTTTCGATTATTATTGTTCCATTTGATTTTTCTTTTGATTTTCAGTATGTCTTTTCAGTATGTATCTAGAACAATAAGAGGACCAGGATGCTCAACGGAATGGGAAGAGGTTCTCGAAGGTTGCGATTGTCAAGGACTATGTAGTTCAGAACAGAAATGTTCCTGTCTTATGTCTTCTGAAGTACTTGCTATCATAGAATACAACAGCTTTATAGGATAACTATGAAGGTAATCAAATACAGTATAAAGCATCGGAAAGTCCTGTTTTTGAATGCCATTCCGATTGTAGCTGTCAATCTAACATTTGTAAGAATCGCTTGTTACAAAAAGGCATAACATTAAAATTGAAGGTATTTCATTTTCGTTTTCCAATGTTTTATTGTAGGTGAAACAAATTGATGGAAAGGGTTTTGGCTTGATTGCTGAAGAGACTATTTTAGCGAAGTCATTTGTCTGTGAATATGCCGGCGAGATAATTGGAAAAGAAGAGGCTGAAAGAAGATATATTGAAAATCCAAATGATAATTACATTTTAACCGTTCGAGAAACATGCTTAGGTTAGTTTTATTTTTCTACGATTCTTGGATTTAGAGAATACGACAGTAACATATGTGGATCCGCGTTTCAAGGGGAATCTGGCTCGTTTTATTAATCACAGTTGTAATCCGAATTTGTTTTTAGTACCCATCCGAGTCGGTTCATCAATACCAAGAATAGGACTCTTTGCTTCAAGGTATGTTTTTCCTTTTCTTTTTATTTCATCTTTAGGGATATTCAATGCGGTGAAGAATTATGTTATAGCTATGGATCAACGCGGTCATCTGGGTTGAAGAAATGTCTTTGTGGCGCAGCATCTTGTTTCGGATATTTACCATCTGAATTAGTACTCTAATAAATAAAGATTGTTTATAATGCTATTAGTCTTTGATTTGTGTTAGATTTTACATGTAATACCTATTTATTGTGTGATTAATTATTATTTTGATTATGGAATTTGTATTTAATTGCATAACAGGAGTTTTCAGCGATGGGACGTCATAAGAAGATTCCAACAAAGAACAGAAAGAAACTGAAAGCATGTGATCCTTTTAATACGAAAATCACTTCATGGAAATTAGATGATGTGAAGTGAGCGGCTTTACATGCTAAATTTTTTAGGAAGAAAAACTGGGTTCCCAAATTTCATGAACTAGATCAACCGCTAACACAATCACTTCGAGATCTTCAAGGATCAATGACTCAGAGTCCTTCTGAAGGAACATTTCCCAGAAAAAGAGCATCACAAAAGAACAAAGCTATCTGTAATTTTACTCATTGTATTATACATTTTAGTGGCTGCTGAAAAGATGGGTATATATAAACGTCGCTTTGAAGATATGAAAGCATTTATTAAACGAGTTGAAAGGGTAACGCGTCAAACTATAGAAGAACATAAAATAAAGGTTTGAACGCTTTACAACAGCAACTATTCTTTATAGATAGAACAAGGTACAGCTGCACGTCCTCAAAGTGAAATCGATAGTGAAATGAAAGCATTAGAAGAAAAAGAAATTATGCAAAAAGAACGGAAAAAGCGTGAAATTCAAAACCAAATAAAAAAGGCAAGGAAAGAACGAGAAGTAGAGGAAAAGAGAAATGCGGTAAGAGATTTACATAAATAAAATCAAGTGTTTTAGGAAAAATATGCAATGAAAAGAAAATTGGAAAACCCAGAATTTGAAGAAGAAAATGGTAATGAGGAAGATACATTAGATATTGAAACTGAAGTGCAAAAGAAGAAAGACCTTAAGGAAAAGAAGGGTAAAGTGGTGGACGAAAAACGTATTGGTTTTGGTATTTCTCGAAAACCCCCTGTTAGTGAATCTATAATTAATAGACGAGGTAAGTATTATCTTATTTTAACAGACAAAGTGTAGAAATAATTGGATTTGGTGAGCGATATGATGAACCTCCTAAATTTTCTGGAGCATTTAAAGATAAATTAGATCCACTCAATGCGAAGGTATGATTTCGTCACTTCTAGCAATAATTTTCCCGTTCTAGGCCGGAGGAAAAAGTCTTTTATTACATTCAATTCTGAAGAAGACAGATGAGACAGCTGCAATTTACCTAGAAAATAAAAAGAAAAATTCAGCTTCAATTGAATTAGAACGGCAAAGGGTCATCGAGGCGTATCGGCATATGAAACGGAAGAAATCGGACTAGGTCTGTCTTCTTAAGATACAAAGATGATATTTTGACTTTCTTCTTTCCCTTCAGAATTACAAATAAAGTTTTTACGAAACATTTATTTAACAACATGAACAAAGAGATACTTTTCGACCAATCTAATTTAGAGAATACGAAGTTCAGAGGATACAAATATAAATTAAACAAAAGGAGTAGCGTTTGAATATTATCGAAAAAATTAAGGAGCTGGTGGTGGAGGAGGCGGAGGTGCTAATAATGACCGAAGAGAATCTGAACCAGATGCGTCACTTCTTGGTGGCGGAGGCGGGGGTGGGACAAACCCTCCGGTCGATTGCGGAGGTGGTGGTACAGGTACCGGAGCAGATGAGCCGTACCAACTAAAAAAATTTTAAAAGTTTTAGAAAAGTTGTCAAATTTACTTTCCACCATTGTAAGCTTGATTTTTCCCACGTGGAGCTCCTGGACTAGTGTAGAAATTAGGATCTTGATAGTCTTGATAATTTGATGCAGCTTGTGCTGCAGCCTGCTGAGCAGCCCATGCTAAAATGATTTTGATTATATCAAAGAAAGGATTACCTTGAGCTTGCGATTGTAAACGTTGCGGATCAAATGCATTCTGGTAATGTGATTGAGTTCCATATCCTCGATTATATCCCTAAATGTCATAAATTGCATTTAAAAAAGGTCATTACCTTGTTATTCATCCCGGGAAGAGTGAAAGGTTGTTGCTGTTGCTGCTTAGGAACTTCAGGAGCTGGAACAGGAACCGCTGGCTTATCACCTAGTTCTTCCATCAATGCCGCATATTCAGAATCCATCGCAAAATCAGGAAAACCATCAGGACCCATTGGACGTGGGTTTTTGCAATCTCTGGTAAGATGACCAGCACCTCCGCAAGCAGCGCAAATAGTACTCGCTGTTACATTTGGAGCCTCCGGACATTCCCATGTTTTATGCTCATCCGAACCACAATTTGAGCAACGAGCGCCTCTTAAACAATGATTGAATAAATTATGTGTAAACAAACCCGATCATATCTTCAGGACGGAAAGTACCATTCAATAAGGCTAATTCGCGAAGCTGCAATTGTCTTAGAGCATTTTGTCCATCAGGTATACATGTTGCTTCAGCAATAATTTGACGAATCTACGATGGCACACAATATAAATTATAAAAATTGACATACTCTATCACATGCTTTCTTTATTGTTGGTTGATCTCCCGCGGTAACGTACGCATGTAGAGGTTCATTTTCGCCCGGCATAGGCCCCATTCTATTCGCAAGTTTTCCTTCTTTAATAGAACCTTTTCCTCTATAAAAATTGATAGCCAAAAAAAGGAATACCTAATAATAATTTTTGCACCTGTTTCCATTTCAAGACTCTTTAAAGTATTACCACGTGGCCCAATAAGGAGTCCAACAAAGTTAAGTTCGGGGTGAGCTTCTTGAGGAATCCAAACTTTATCATGCAGCTTAACGTTTGGTGGTCTAAAACGAATCAAGACAGTTTTAAATAATACCTGTAATCTGTGGGTGGTTTATAATTAGGATTCAGTTTTGTAAGTTGTTGAATCTTCTCATGACGTATTTGTTCTAGTTCCATACGCTTCCTTACATCCCGAGTGTTTAGCCTTTTTCCATTTGCATCGTATACTGGTTCAGGCGACGGACTTCTGAAAAATTATTAAAAATATAAAAACAATGTTTTTAAAGATTTTTTTAAATGATTAACGCGTAGCTTGGAAGAAATCTAAAATGGATTAACGCTGAAAAATAGCATTAGTTTCTGCTTTACGATTGCTGAAAAACATTTAAAAGCAAAATATACAAAGTACACATTATGAATAGATATTAGGAAAAAGGTAGCAAAAAGGGTTTAGGTATGTTGATAAATTTCCAATTCTGAAAATTTAAACTTCTCTATAATTTTTTCAGTTGTCATCAACTCTAGTAGAAAACATGCCTTGTTGGATCACCGGGAATATCGAACGCGCCAAGTCGAAGCTTTCTAGTTGCATCCTCAACCTCCATTTGAACTGAAATGCACGGAAGACCGCGTAATCATTATAACACAGAGAGTAAAACAAAAGAAAACAAAAACTTACAACCTTACCTGTACGAACAATTTTGTTTTTTTTTTTTTTTAATCGAAAAATTAACTTACGTAAATAAGCTGCACGTTGATCATCAGGAAGATCAGGCGGTAGAATGGTCGGCATTCCAGGAATGAAGCTTTTATGGTCCGACCAGCGGCTCTTCCTTTCTCGTTTCTGTCCTCCTACAGGAACTAACTGCATATTTAGTGCATCTTCAGGTTTTATCTGGGACGCCATTTCTGCTACTAAACAAAAAAGTTAAAGCCAAAGACACCCACCAAATTCAGGACGCAGCAAAGGATTGATAATAGGTTCTCGGGGACCCGTCGTCGCAGGTTCTGGAGTACGTTCTCTGTATAAATGATTACTAGAAAAAAAATTAACTTACTTCTTTCTATCTCTACTCCGGCTACGATCACGACGATCTCTGCTTCTACTTCTCTTCCTCTCTCTGCTTCTGCTCCTTTTCTTGTCTCTTGGGCTTCTTGATCGACTTCTTTTATGTTTTCTTTCTTTTGACCGACTGCGCTTCTTACGATCACGAGATCTTGACCTCTTGCGGTCCCGTTTCCTATCTCTTGATTTGGAGCGGCTTCTATCACGGTCCTTTTTGCGGGAAGGGGTGGGCTCATCTGGTGGTGGCAGCGCAGGTCCCGCAACTAAATTAAAAATAAAGGCATAGTACTAGTTAAATTGGCTACGACAGTCGTTTTGTAGGACCTAAATCGCTAGTCTTTTCTCCCTTCTATTTTCAGATTCAGGTGTCAAATTTTGAAATGCCTATACAAAAAGTAGGCAGAAAACTATATTCTCTAATCCTACTCGTTTTGATACCATATCACTTGTTTTATTTATCACATAAATAGCCTTCTTCGTCACCTTCAATCCATTTATTTGTGGTTTTAATGAAAGATAGTGACAGGTGAGATCTATCAAAACAATAGTTTAAGAAAAGTGAAGAATGAACGATAAAAGGGAAGCAACGCGTAAATGTTGTAGCCGATACTACTATCCTACCTTCACTATCCAGCGGGTTATCACCATTTGCTTGTTCGGTGGCAGCTGCACCCCATTTACGTACAAAGGGCATGGGTTCTGTATTTCCTCCTGTTTTGCTACCCATCTAAAATACATACAATATATACAATAGCACAGTAAAGTATCAAGGATACAACCGATAAACATATGGAGGATCGAAATATAAAAATTTATAATAAAAGATAACTGAGATCTCAAAAAAAGAGATTTAATCATCCACATTCATGATACCCTGATCGACTTCTTCTTCTTCCGGTTCTTCAGAAGATTGAACAGGAGCAATTGCAGTGCTATCAAGTTGACCACATTCCACAATTTTGACAACCATTGATGGCTTTCCCGATGAACTACCCTAAAGTGCGTCGCTATAAATAAAAAGCGTTTCAACAAACCTGTTGTTCAACCTGCCTCACAACATTCATTCCTTCTACTACATGTCCTAAGACAACATGTTTTCCATCGAGCCATTCTGTTTTCTCCGTACAAATAAAAAATTGAGATCCATTTGTGTTTGGGCCACAGTTTGCCATTGAAACTGTACCAGGCATAGTATGACGTAACTGAATTTTGTGAACAACACAAGTTTCTTACCTTAAAATTTTCATCTTCAAATTTAGCGCCATAAATTGATTTTCCACCAGTTCCATCTCCTTTTGTAAAGTCTCCTCCTTGTAACATAAACTTAGGAATAATTCTGTGAAAAGTTGAGCCTGAACTTGAAGAAAATAGGAAAAATGACTTACCTTCATAACCATATCCTTTTTCCCCTGTGCACAAACATCGGAAATTTTCTGCTGTGAGCGGTACAACATCTGACCGCAACTCGATGACGATACGTCCAATGTATCTGCAAGTAGTTCTGATTAGAACAAAAGAAAAATTCTACCTAATTCCGATTTTTACTCCTAAATATACTCTTGGTAGTGATGAGGAAGGGCCATTTGAGACAGGAACAACTCCCGTATCTTCTGCTGCCTGACCTGATCCTTTACCATACGTCTTAAGCCATTCGTCATCAGCCCAAATTGGTCTCGAAGATCGTTCTGTAGCTTTCGGTGGACGAGCGAAATTGACACGAATCGCACGACCGAATAATTCACTATCATTCATATTATCAATTGCAGCTGCAGCATCTTCAGGTAATTCGAACTCAACAAACCTAAAAAAGATGATTAAGAAAAAAAGATTACCCAAATCCACGATGTTTTCCACTTTCATAATCCATTGGTATTGATATCGCTACTACATCACCAAACGGAATAAAAGCAGCCATAAGAACCTAAACAGTAAAAATATAAACAACTTCAAACAAACTTTTTCATTTACTTCTTCGCCAAATCCTCCCACGTATAGAGTACGTTTTTTATTGTGTGGGAAGTTAGAATTCATAATAACTATAAATAGATGGAAGTTAAATAAAATTAAATAATATGCACCGCAAAAACGCTGAGAATAATGAAAAATAAATAAATAACCAATTTACTTTGAAAGTAAGCCAGAGTGCAAATAAATACAGAGAACATCAATATCGGCGTCTGTCGCGATCATGATCGTCGCGATCACGATCTCGACGTCTTCCTCCATAGTCGTCACGATCTCGTCGTCTTCCTCCTCCTCCTCCTCCTCCTCCATAATCATCTCTACGACCTCCGCCACCCCCACCGCCGCCGCCACCTCCACCGCCACCGCCGCCATATCCGCGATTTCTTTGTGAAGGATAATGACCCGCAGCGTCGGCCCTACAACAAGTCAAAAATAAATACAAACCTTACCTTCTTCCTCTTCTACCATAAAGTTTCTCTCCTAGTTGTGGGCTTATAGCTTTCAAGTGCATAAAGTTACAGAAACCACCTTTATTGCAAGTGACAACTTCATGCTGGCGACAACGCGATTCTCGAAAGTCAGTAACTGGACAAAGTTCAGCATAAATAGGAGCACCATTAAACCTATCAAGTGTATAAACAAATAAAAAAGGAACATACCATCGCTCATTGACATCCTTTACACACTTATCAGCATCTTCTTCTCGTGCAAATTTCACATAAACATTACCGACCATGTGTTCACCAATATTTTCACAAACGTTCATTTCTTCCACTTCACCATACTGAAAATGTATTATTATAGATGATAAAAGGACCAACTTTTCGTTCTAACTCAGAAAAGACTTCCTCGTAAAAGTCGTCAAAATATTTCTGTTCTTCAGGATTTTTTTGACCAACTTCTTTAAAGTGTTGTATTACCAATGTTATTTAAAAGATAAACGTACTATCAAATGCGTCAGCTTGTCTTACATCCACAACAGGATTATTGTAGAAATTTTTGAAAACTACTGTAGGGGAGAACGTGGGTGTGTGATGAGCTCGAGAGCATTTATCTCCGTGTCGACAAGCTCCAGTCTAAAGATATATGAATACATAAATTACAAATTAAGTACCTTGAAGAAAAAAGAGCAGTTTACTTTATCCTTTTCAGTACCATAAATTGAGGCCAAATATTCAGCTCCGGAAAGACCATCACCATAATTTGCCATTTTTCTGAATAAGATTATTTTTTTAGAGACCTAGTAGAGAAGATAGAGAATCATCATGGAAGAGGCAAACGTTAGCCTCGAGTATAAATTTAAATTGACTTGTTATCATGATGGTATATACAACAAATTTAACTATCATCTGAAAATGAGATTTGTCAAAATGAAACCTATTGATTTCCTTGACGGAAAGAAAACGCTTTTGAATGATTTTTCTAAAAGCGATTATTTTCAAAATTAGCGCTTTCAAAAAATTCTGCACAATATACCTTAACAATTGGTTTTATAAAGTGTGAAACTGAAACACATTAAATAGTTTATAATTTTTACAAAATAAATTAGCAAAAAAAGGAGAAAAAATTGCATACAGAGAAAAAGAAAAAGCGCAATTTCGAATTCACATTGTTGGCTGAGTATCCTATGTACAACGCGACAACACAGATCGGGATACGTGAAAGGCTGGATTAGTTTGCGTTTATATTTTTCAGATTTTTTAATAGCTTTTATCAAAGAATGGTAGAACTTTTTTGTGAAATAAATAAAGAATGGAAAAACTGCGAAATAAACCTATCAAAGTGTCTAAACGTATTGAGTTATTGAATTTCTTATTTTTTAGGCAAGACTCAATGTTATATAAACTCTGAAATTAAGAGATCTCTTAGCCGCTTAGAATAGTACAACAAGTTGGATTTTTGACATTCAATCTTCCTTTCATCTAAAGAATTCCATATTGTCCCGGAAATCCCTCAAAATGCCAAAGTGCAGATAGCTCGTGGTCATTTCACATAGTTCAATCGAAGAACAGGCGTTCTTTGCCCAGCACGAAAAGACACAGCTGTAATGTTCGCCAGCACAAATTCAAATTTATTAAATCGTTGTCACACACACTGTATGTATGCTTGCTTCGTAGAAGCCAAGACCAGATCCACATTCAGTTTTTGAGATTTTAGGCAGGGAAAGAAGATAAATTATGGGATGAATAACACGTAGGTTCTGTACACATAAGGCACTTGGAATCCGAAATAAATAAGTATAAATAAACAAAAAATATATAACTATACAGCTCCTTGTAAAACATTTCCTAGTTGGTGGAAAATATTACGGGTTTGTAATATACTTTCAGGAGAATTTTGTCCAAGTAATTGACTAGCGGAATTGACGACAAGTCGCATGGTCTCACGAAGTTTTCGAACTTCTTCATTCGCTTCACGTAAGGCATTTTCCAATTCCGTTGTTCGGTTTCGCTGCGTTTCACAGCCATCACATTTGAATTCTGCTGTTGGTGACGTCTTCTGTGGACTGAAAACGAGTGGTCAAGCGGAACGAAGAAGATATTGGGCTGGCGCGATTCTTTGATACTTTGGACAAATAGCGGATTAGCCCCTGACGAGAACCCGCATCCAAAACAAGGCAGGTAACAAACCTTGAAGCACAGGAAGAAAGAGTTGACGAACTGTCACAAACACTTCCAGGATTTTCAGTTTTTATGGGATCCAAAGCGGTTTCTATAGGCGATACTAACGGCTAAATTATCATCTAATTGATCAATATTTAGCAATTATACCTTTAAATCCATCTGATTATTTTGGTTCATATGGCTTGTATACATGTGCAAGGCAAAGATTTGCTGATTCGGAAAGTTTTGACTGCATAGCAGACAAAAGAAGGGAGTGAGAGTTGGAGTAACTGGAGCAGTTGGAGTCAAAAGAGCGGAGAGAGCTCGTTGCTGAGCAAGGAAATTTTGAGCCATCTGAAGGTTCTTTTAGTTTTTTTTATAGGGAAGCTACCTTTTCCATATGTTCCGAAAAAAGTGGCGTCGCTGACAAAAAAGGTAAATTTGGTTGTGGAGTTGACGGAAGAGAAGAAGCCGGAGATCGAGTACGCCCTTTACACTTCATAATATGCTCATCCAAGGAAATTTGTCGTTGGAAGGAGCGACCACACTGTTGACAGGAGAATCCCCTCTCTGCATGAATCTTCATGTGACGATTGAGATCAAACTGAATTGTTTTCACTATTTTTTTAAGTTAAAATACCTTAAAAATGAATGTCTTTTGACAGAGATGACACTGATGGGGTCGTCCACCCGAATGAATCATCAAATGTTGAGTGAGATGACCCTTCTAAAAACCCAATTAAATCATTTACCAGCGATAGACCAGTACCTCGGTCGCAAAAGTTTCAGACTTACATCAGAGCATTTTAAAATACTTTTTCAACTGTTGTTTTTTTTCCTATTTTTTCGTAAATAGATCATACAAAAAAAACAAACACATGAAGTCTTTAAAATTCAAAGGCACATGCTGCAAAAAATCTCGAGTCTTAATATATAACTATTAATTTAAAATTACTTATCCGGGTTTTTCTGTTATTATATATTTTTAAAATTTTTGTGTTCTATTGGAGAAAAATTGAAAAGTATTTTTAATGCTCCGACGTTAGATGCTTGAACTTTTGCGACCGAGGTACTTGCCCAATCCTGATCTTTACCCCATTCTTACCTGGAAGAAAGCCTTATTGCAATGGTGACAGACATGGCTTCGTTGTCCCGTATGCCACATCCAATGCTTCTTCAACAATTGTCTCGTTCCGAATTCTTTTCCACATTGTGTGCACTGAATACCCCCACTTGAATCACATGTCTTTTCTTATTTTACCTTATGCGGCTGCTCTCCACTATGTAGTCTCATATGAGTAGATAGCTCTCGTTTGACGGCGAAAACTGCCTGACAGGTAGGGCAGGTATAGTGAGGCTTATCCCGATGAACGAGAGTATAATGAATGCTCAACTGAGACTGCTCCTCAAAAGCCGCTTGACAGTATCGACAAATGAGTCCGTGACTCTCTTCATCGCCTTGTGAATCACCCGAACTGCTCGGCGAGTGTTGTTGCGGCAACTCATTGTCCTAAAAAAAGGATTAGAGTAGAAAAAATAAAAACCTCTGAGTGTTGACTGACATGCTTCTCCAATGCATGCATAGTATTAAATATTTCTGGACACTCGGTGCAGTTGAAATTACCCTCCATCGCGCCTAAAAACATGGAATCAAAGCAGAAGGAAGAAAGAAAGAGAGAGTTTACTAGGTCGCATGTACGGCGTCTCTAAGCCAGGATCATGAGAGAATAAACGCTGCGCTCTGATTGGGCTCAGATGTGCCGCAGGGAGTGCCTTGCCTGCACTTATTCTGACTGTTTTGGGGTCAAGCGAGGCCGCGGCAAACATGCCACCGCTTGTTAGCAGGAGGCTAGAAGACGGTCTCTGCCGATGGATACACAAAAGGGAGGGAGAGAAGGAAGAGAAGGTATTCATTACAAAGAAATTGTTTCGAGAATATAGTAGCAACACTGAGGTTGACAGAACTGGACAAGACAAAAGAGCCGCCTCAAGACAGTAAAGACCAATCGGACTGCGAACCGTCAAAGATGAGTGGAATCGGCGACCTTTCTGCTTCATTCTCTCACAGTCACTAAATCAGACAATCACCCCGCTCTCTCCTTTGCGGGCAGAAGACCGACAACTGTTATTTGAGTAATAGGATGAGTAACTGAAAAGACAGCCGTGAGAGAGTGAGGAAGCTCATGAAAACACATGGTCCGATTTATGATCGTGAACAACCTCCGGCAAAGAAGCCTAATAAAAAGCTGCTACAGTATTCCAGGTAGAGAAAAAAATGGTTAATGACCAGGAGTTCATTGGATCGTGACGTACTGGTTGTGGTTAAAAGTTGAAAGCGGATAGGGCGCATGCGCGGAGAGGACGCAACACTCAAATAGAAAAGCAAGAGTAAACAGGAGCCAGCACGGACGTGGGGACCCGTCCGTGATCGGTAATGGGCAGGAGAGTGACCGCCCCACGGACTGGGGGCAACAGTTGGACACATGTGCTGCCGGAGACGACTGGCCGGGGGTGGTACTCGCGGACACCGCGTTCATATGGAGCAGTAGCACAAAAACGAAGTGCTATCGTAATTGTCTGACCGGCTACTGAGTTCTGAACATTCCCATGAGAATCAGCGCAAGATGACTGTACCTTTTGCGACTCAACTATCGAACAATTTCCGAGAATAACTCATGAGTTGCAAGACTAGGGCATGAGAAATTTGCGAGATGAAACCAAAGTAAAAAGAGACAAAACAAATTATATTACTATATTTATGTATAGCCAATTCTATCTAGATCTTTATATAAAGATATTTTAACACTCTACTTAGTGCCAACTATTGATTGTACGGTTTCCTTATAAAGATAAGAAAAAGGTGTAAAAACACAACAAAATCAGAGGGAAATTTTTTTGTCAATGTTTTTTTATGAGACAGAAATTGGCACTTAAAAAATGGTGTATTTTCTTAAATCAAAAGCCAGAGCTTCATTTATTATTTACAACAATATTTCGTTTTTTTCTATCTGTTGTCACTATTAAAAAGAGTGTTAAAACTATAAACAAGGCTTAGTTTAAATTTACAAGTAATTTGCAAAACAGCAGCCAACAAAATGATTTCGTAATTACAAAGCTGCCTTGATTGACTCATGACAGCGAAATTTATCTGTTGTAAAATAGAAAAAGCCTTTTTCATTTGCCACTAAAATTAAAAAAAAGCAAAGAGTCGAATACTGTCAAGCAAGCTCTTTTCTTTATTGATATATTACTATTATCTTCTTTTTCAGATGAAGACTTTGGAATACATTTTCGGGAGTTTACTTGAGAATAGCGTACTGTGAACGATGAGGCAGAATATTGACTGTGCTAATGGGTTTTTTAGACGTCAGCCAATATGCCTCGAAGTCTGAAAGATGAGTCAAGCAGCTCAGCTGTCGACATTTGTTGGGCTCTAATTCTTGTCGAAAATGCTAGATTAGCCAGTTTGATTTCCCTTCCTAGAAATCTTGGATCATGCTCATCTGGACGTAGAAAGTCCCCTACTGTGAGTCAGATTACCAGAAAAAAAGACCTGCCGAAAGGCGGGCAACTGGCGAGCAGCAGGGCCTTGGCCTGCATCCGCTTGTGGAAGCGCGTGCGACCCGTCAAACAGTAGATGCACAAACACGAAGAAAACTCGTCGATACACAGTCAGGGAAAGACGGCTTTAGTACGACACGACATACATGGCCAACCATTGCGATGTTGTCTTCGTTACAGCCGAACTGCGTTGTTGATCTGCCCATGGCAGCCGGCGGATAAGTGCGCAGGCCGTAAACAGCCAGAGGAAGGGTCACATGTCGTCAGGGGGACTGTCGGTGTAAACCAACGAAGAAGCTGACCTCGACACATGGTCAGCATGGGGTCGCCACATGGTCAGATGTGGTGAAAAATGGAGATTCGGACAATTTGTCACGAAAAGTCTTTATTCGAATTATACCAGTACATATAGAGTGAGTCACGTTTTCTTCGAACTGAAATAGAGGCTTTTTTAAATTCATCATCCCAACTCACGTTTTCTTTGCAAACGGTGATTGCATATAAAATTGAGGCTGTTTACAATAGCCACAACTTCGTGCGCAATAGAGACGAAGCAGCTCGCCATCGGAACTTTCACAGAGTCCTCCTTCCGCCAGATGGGCACAAGTATCCAACTCATCCCGGCAAATGGAGACAGAGTCGGCTAGTGAGGGCGGAAGGGAACACATTTGACATGTGCGGGGACAGTACTCTGCAGCGGCCGCCAACCGACATCCGCCTCCATGACGAACAGCTTCACAGTCCACTTTTATAGAGTCAAAACATTGGAGACCTGAAAATTTCTTTCAGTGGATAAAATGTACTAACCGTCACAATTTCTACACCTTACAGGACAAAGTTTGAGATAGAAACCAGGACGCGCAAGACAGGACTCTTCCGTAATTTTAGAACATGTTCCTGGGTCTCTGTCGCGACAACCAAGAAGATTTACCAAAGCTTGAAACCGACGATCAGGGTAATAGGGCTGCTGTGATGGATAAAAATGAGTTCCATGATCTGTTGGATAGTAGGAAGACGACGGCGAGCGACGGATATTCGAATCCGGAAAGACTCCTATAGCCTGTGGAATCCAATAAGGCGGCCTATAAAAAATGTTTTTTCGTCTACCGTAACCCGCTCTCAATCATTCTTAAACTGCCAGCCCTTCGTTGTTGTGCTGGTCACTCGCTCCGACAGCTGCCAACTCGCGCACGGCACATAAAAAGCACACTGCGTACCTCATGCCCAGCGCAACTCACCGAATGGGTTCGGGTTGAGGGAGTTCTGGAAGAAAGACGGGGGTAACCGATTGAATTGGCTGTGATGGTGGATGAATGTGATCATTTTCCAACTTATTTGATTCTATATCAACCTTATTCACCGGTGAACGTCGTAATTCTTGATAATTGATGCTAAAAATAATGTCTTTATAACAATAACCATCCCAAATACCTGACGGGTGGAATAACCAATGGAGTACTGCTTTGTTGAGTACTCATTGGTGTTGTCGTTGTTATAGTTCTTTTTTTCGGCTTACATGCTCCACACAGTTGAGGACAATAGTCTCGAAGCATTGCATCGCATTCCTTCTTTCTATCTTCTGTACATGAAACAAATTTCGAGTTTTCACAAAAGTCTGAAAAAAGTTATTACAGTACAGTGAAGAAAAAAACCAGTGCAATTGCCGCATGTCTTCTTGCAAAATTCTCGAGCATATCCAGGACGAACAGAACAATCATTGTGATTACAATATGGACTGCGATCTACGCAATCCGGCTGGACGAATTGGAACAGGAAGACGAGAAGGAGCCACATAAGACAAATGTGGCTGTGCGTGAAGTAGACGAGTGGCGAAAGATGATACGCCGCGGTAGGAAGAAGATGAGGCAAATACATGTACACTACTCCAAAGTGGCTTTGGATAGACTAGTTAAAGTAAAATGTAGAAATGAAGGAAAAAATTTACTTAAAAGTACACGTATAAACAATGAAATCTACCTAGTAAAATGATTTAATATCCAAGCTTTTTTTAAACACTAGAAATAATGCGTTAATCTGAGTCATCGACAGATGAATCATCATCATCATTATCATCAGTAGCTAAAATGCATGAAAATCAAGCACAAAACGAACACCTACGTGATAGATCAGAAGAGTCTAATTTTACTGTTCGTCCAACCTTAACGCATTCCATAAGCATTAATCTCATATTCTCTAACATTTGCGGTTCTTCAATCATAGCAAAAAGTGGGAATCGACCCTTATTATCCTATAATTTATATATACATTACAATGAATCTCAACCCTTTCAAAAAGAGATCCTGTCATTTGTCCTATTAATAACTGAATCATAACAGAAGATGACATTTTAATTGCCAGATGTAAAAGAGTTTCTTGTTTTTTGTTTTTTTGTGAAAGAACAGTTGCTAGTTCGTTTCTTTCTTCTAACGCTTCATAAATAGCCTAAAAAGGTACATCGCTACGACCTTAACGTACAAAAGCAGAGGCGGCATTGTCATGTATACAAGCTAAATGTAGTGCTGAATTTCCATCGATATCAGCCATCGTTAATGGACAATCAATATCTTTAACAAGGAATTCTACAAAAATATTAAAAAAAAAAAACAAAGTTTTACCGACGCATGCTGTTCCATTCTCGGATTTTGTAGCGAGCATGAGCGGAGTACATCCCAAATTATCACATATATCCATGAAAGCACCATTGTTTACTAGAATCTCGGTTGGATAAATTTTGCCACAGTAAGCAGCTACATGAAGAGGTGTCATACCAGCATTATTCATTGCGTTAACCCAGTCTGAATCCACTAAAAATAACACAGTAATTAATATAAAAAAAGTCTAACTTGAAACTAGACAAAGTACACGATCTTCTCGATCATATTCAGCTGCATAATGAAGAGGTGTATAACCATAATCATCCGCCATAAATAATATATCTTCGGGCATATTCTGAATCAAATTGCCTTACAAAAACAAAACAAACTTTTCTAAGATAATTGAAAAAAGAACTTGACTGATCAATAGACACTGAATATAAAAGAGTTTTAAAGAGGTTATATTGACTTTTTCCACTTATGGCACCTAGTAAACTGGAACCTTATATTGAAAATTAATAAACTTACTATTTAGCTACTTTTGTTTTATGATTTTCCAATGCGTGAAGAATTGGGGGGGCATTATTGATATCTGTAGACCAAGGGCTAATATTTTTTGATTTTTGAATTTCCAATATCCGTAAAAGATGAATGATTGTGGATTGTTTTATAGTCGCACGACATGCATAATGATAAACTGTTCGAGCATTATAATCCATTTCATTAAGTGAAGACATAGATCGCATGAGCAACGCATCTATGATAGCATAACAACCAGCTGCGAAAGCAAGATGTATAGGTAATCTTCCAAGATTATCACTAAACAGAAGTTAATAATATCAATAGCAACTTACGGAAGTTCAAGATCTGCTTGATGCGCTAATAACCACTTCACCATTGAATAATTACCATAAAAACAAGCAATATGTAAAGCTGTTTCTCCATGGATGTCCTTATCATCTATAAATGATAATTAACTGTTCAAAAACTTACTAATTTGGTGTACATTGAGATTCAATAACTCTGCACAGTCAACGGCATCGTGCAAAGCACAACAATGTAGTGGTGACCATCTCATACTAGATAAAGGGCAATTATAGGCACCTGAATATTCCAACATTAATAATAAAAAAAAACCAACCTGCATCAAGAAGGTATTCGACTGCTTCGCATTTTCTTCTTGCGCATGCAATGTGTAGTGGAGTTTCTTCGTTAAAATTGATAGCATCTAATGTTGCTCCATTCTCTTAAAAAATTTCAAGATCAGTCTCATAAAAAATAGATGATTACGTAAATAAATTAAATAGTTATTTTCTACCGAATTAACCGGAATGAATAAGTTATTTTTATTTAATTTTTTTTTACATTTTACAAGATTTTTCTTTACATATCGATAACTGAGGAACTGAATTATAACAAACGATAGATAAAAAGGTGAATGTAAAAAAAAGCGAGTTTGTGAGAAATCGATGATTCCTTTTTATAGCAACAGAATTTAGCCGTAAATGATATAAAATACTTGAAAAAAATTAGCGCACTGAAACACATTGGTATTCCCCATGAAACCATCTCATTAAGCCACATGCAGTGTAAAATAATAAACAAACCAGCAAGTATGCGAATATTTTCACAATTTCCAACATAAGCAGCATAATGTAAAGCTGTAGCACCAGTTACTTTGTCTCTTTTTGATAAAACATCTTCTTCATCCGCATTAATAATATTCGACACTGCAGCAGTATCCCTTGCAAATATTGCCTTTTGTAGCTTCTCCTGAAGAATAGTTTTATTAAATTAGTAGTTTACAAATTCTGTCTTGGTGATCTCGTCCATCAAAATCTGCAATTTAAAAATAACGAATCTAACAGACAAATTAAAAAAAAATAATGACAAAAATAAAAATATTATAACCAGACTTTAAAAAAATAAAATTGAATAGAAGAACCCGCTGTTTCATAATACTGCGACCATCAACTTTTGTCTCCATATTTTACTAGTTTCTATGCTTTGAAGCAACTAATTACAAAAATAAAGAAAATATTGTAATAATAAGAATGTATGTTAAAACCTCGAGGCGTTTCAAAAGGCTGTTTTACAGATCTAAAAAATTTTAAAGAAGTTGACTTCCGTTCAATATACTCAAACAATATCTTTTCAGATCATGATTGACGATATTTAGGAGATAATTGGACTGGTATTCGATGCTTGAGTTGAGTTTGCCGAAGATATTCATCCTCTTCCAGGGTTAGTTCATTGTAATATTTTTTTTGCAAATTCATACTATTCTCCATAATAGCATGATAGCCAGCGGGAAGTTTAACTGGAAGAATAGTGTAGGAATGACCAGACCATTGTAAGGTATTTTGCATATCTGAATTCATTGTCCCCCCGTCGACGATATTATTTAAATAATGAGATATTCATTTATAAAGACAATTTGTCAACAAGTTATGAGAAACTCACTAAAATTTGCTAATAAGTAGTAGTCTCAATTTTCTTTAGTCTATTTCCAACGGAATAAATCGACCCACAAGATCCACTGTATGTTCTCCTTTAATTTTCTGAAGTACCGTCTCTTTTTATTCTTTTTTTTCCATTGACGATAGCACTTTATTTCTGTGTCTGAAGTGTGGGACCAGCACATCTTTTTTTACCCGAAAAATTAAGAGGGAACGCAATGGGTCTCATAGGGCGATTTTTCTTTTTCATAAGCATTACTGGAAAAGCTATTTCAAGACGCGTCGATTTCTTTTTTTTCAAGGTACAATATTTGATTCTATAAAGAAGTTAACAATTTTTTATATTTTATAAATATCATTTTTTTAGAATGTATTCCATTTCGGAAATCGAAAAAGTGCTTAAAGAATGTGCATTTGATCCCATCACAATTGCTAAGATTATTCAAACTTTAAGAGGCAGGTTTTTTATAGTCTGTCCCAAAAAAACGATACGTTGTGCCCGTTTTTTACAACCCTGCTAAATGTCTAACATGCTCAGTTTTTTTAATTATATCTTTATCATTAAGTTTATCTTCGGCAATCTGTTTCATTTTGTAAAAGAAGAATAGTAATTCAGAAATATGAAAAGAATAATATAAAAGATATGTTATCTATAACAAATTACAGAAATAATAAAAAAAGAAAACTGTACAAAACGTATCGTTTTTTACAACCTAGTTAAACATCATACCCAAAGTTTTTTTTTTGGGACTGACTATATTTGCTTTTAGCGTTTAAACACTTTCTTAATTTTTATTTACAGATAATACTGAACATAAGGCTGTGGAATGTAGTAATCCTGAGGATAAAACACAAAAATTTTTTTTTCTCACAACTTGTTGACCAAATGTCTTTCTAAATGAATATCTCATTATTTAAATAGTATCGTCGACGGGGGGACAGTGAATTCAGATATGCAAAATACCTCACAATGGTCTGGTACACTATTCTTCCAGTTAAACTTCCCGCTGGCTGTTATGCTATTATGCAGAATAGTATGAATTTTCTTTTTTAAATTTTCTATTGCTATTTCTTTGTTTTGACGAATGTTTTCTCTTTTTGTTGTTTTATAATGGTGTAACAAATACATTAATAAAAAGGATCAAATATGACTTCTGACCAAAAGATGTTTCGGTGATCGGGGTTGATCTTCGAATTATGGCTTTACTGGTAAACAATCAGTGAATCAAGACGGTCGAAGACGACCTACTCCCGCTGTGAGTAAGCCAGTTCTTTGTCTCGTCTGCTAAAGTATGTCGCGAGAATTTCTTCATCCTTTAGAAGAAGTTTGTTTTTTATTTGTATAAATATCTCAGGAGCGATTGGCTTATATCAAATTGGAAGCAAAATCATTTGGTTTCCTAATTTTTGGACTTTCCACATTTTTTTTAATTTTAGCTATCATCGGGTCATTAGGTAATTATACCATCCCAAAGGTAAGCGTTCTCGAAGTTTATTAGACTTCCAAGGATAATGTTTACAATGCTACATGGGAATCCTTACTGGATGCTGCTTTTTTGTCGAGCAATAATTGGATAATGAATCAATATGGAAAAAATGTTACATTTGAACGGGATTCCATGCTTTCTGATAGATTTTACAAACGAAACGGATTGACAAGAATCAACTTTGGAACAAGCTTTTTTACTTATTGCTGGGTATTTTATTTGTATTTCCATTTTTTTCAGAATGATCCACTACCTGAGTGGCCTTATGGCGTCTCTTTTCTTCGATTACTGGAATTTCGTCCCCTCTTTCAGGCATCTCTTCGCCTTGCCGTGCTTTTTACTATCATATGGCGAATACTTCTTATTTTCTTCCGCTTTCGTTTTTCCATAATACAGAAGCGTCACACTCCCTGGACAAAATTTCTCGAAGTATATACACCACTGATTGCACTGGCGGATTCTTTTTTTGCTTTTCGTATTTTGGTTCAGCACCAAGATATGGATAAAGAATGTAAAACCATAGAAGAAAAAAAATGGGGTTTTAGACAGAGAAACCATTCCAATTTCTTTAATTCTCTATGGAGTTTTTGCATCTCTTCATATGTTTGTACATTTAGGACTCGATTTGTTTAAAGTGAGTACGTTTAATCGTTACTCATTTTAGAGTAAACCGTACCGGATAGGGATTCGAATAAGTTGCTTATTCGTTTTCCTCTTTTGTTTCCCATTTACAGTCTACATACATTTGTCATTTCTTCGTCGAAAAACTTGTACCCCATATGGTAAAAGGGAAAAGAAGATGGTAAAACAAATTTCTAGTACCTTTGCTCCAAGTTCTTCCCGACTATGGCATCCTAGTCTCCGTTTTTTTATTCACTATGTCACTTTGCTGGGAGCTACCTGGCGTTTTTCTAATCCTCTGCCCTCTTCCAGAAGAATTCGACCAGTTCAGTAGCTCAAATCTTTATCAATCATTTTATATGAATCATTTTGAGTAGAAGCAAATATTTACAAATATTTATACATTGGTTATTTTCTGAGAAAAGAATGGATGAAAGATTTTCGGCGGTTTTTTAATTTATGCTCAGATGGAGGTTGCTGAAAGATTTCATGATTTTATATTGACTTACAAATAGAATGGAATTTTCCTTGTCGTCGCTGACAATGGAAGAAAGGCTAGTGGCTGGACTGAAGGGAACTTTGAAAGTTCCATGGGAGAAAGATGACTGTAGAGGTCTCTTCTCAGACATTGCCTGAATATTCTGCTCATTTCCACTGGGCGAATTGTAATTCACTGTTTCCAATACATATGAACTGCGAAGAGCAGGTGGGAAAGCTCTGAAGGAGATTTTCGAGAATAGAATAAACTTACTTATTCCGTCGTTGAAGTTCATTGACCCTCTCACGATCGACTTCAAAGTTAAGTTCTTTACTGTCAGCTGGTTTAATGACATTATGAAAGTCCGTTGTTCCGGCGATGCTTTTGTTGATTGAGACGTATTGCATAGCGTCGTCTTCATCCAAACTGCAGTCAAGATGTCTCAAATCTCCGTCGTCTTGATATTCATTTTCTTCTTCTATTGGTTGAATATTTTTATCTATTGTTTCTTCTTCCTCCTTCACAATAGCTATTTCTTCTCGTTCAACTTTTATGTCCTTTTGTTCTTTCACTTCGGTTACAGGTCGAGATGATAATTTTTCAGCAGCTTCTATGATCGCTTGCTGTTCAATCATCATTACCATAGGAATGATTTTTTGCTAAAAAGGCAATTTAGTGCTGATTGTTGATTTATACCTCTAAATCTTCCATTCTTTCAAAAGCAATTCGAATTTCTCTTGATTTTTCTTCCAGTTGCATGACTAATGATGTTTTTTCATCATTCAAATTTCCAACTTTTTTTATCAAGTCAGATTTTTCTATGTTCAATTGATAAATCTATAAGCTTGAGGAATAAAAAAAACGCTAACTTGGCTAGACATTTGCTGCAAATCAGTTTGAAGTTTATGATTTTCTGTCTCATTCGTGTAGCCGTCCACGAGTTTTTGCATAAGTTCTTGGATCGTCTTCTCTCTTTCCGATAACATTTCATTTCTCTGAAAGTATTTTTGACAAAATCAACAACAAAACCTGGGTCAAAATAGTTTGCAACTTTTTGGTTTTCTCTTCAAATTGTTCAATTTGCTGTCGAGACTTCTCATGAACAGCATTCAGCTGTCGATTCATTGCATCTTCTTTTTCTTTCAATTCAATTTCTTTATTGCTGAGCTGAATTCCAAGTTCTTCCAATTCAGACTTCGTCTTCTGTAATTTTAAACGAAGTTCAGCCTCACGAGACATTGCTTCTCGACCATTTTCTTCCTATAATTTATTTTGAAAACGGAACGTAAGTACCATTTCATATAAAATTCGACGATGTTCCTCTCGAATTGATTTAATTGTAGCTTCTTTTTCTCCTATTTCTCTTGTAAGCGTTTCTTTCTCCTTCTTAGTTCTTGTAAATGTTTCATCGAGATTTCGCTTTGCCTGTAACGATAAGAAAAAGGAGAAAAAACTAACTCACTTCATTTAAAACTCTATTTTCATCAGTGATATCACGTAGTCTTTTTTCCAATTCTTTTTTCATATTTTCATTATGTTCTTTCTCTTCTATTATGCTTGAATTCTCTTTTCTTAATAATTCTAACTCTTCAGAAGTTTTTTTATGCTGAAAAAAATCTAATACCAATTTATTTTGTTACAAACTCTTAATTTATAATCGCGCCCTTCATTGACTAATTTCTCATTCATTCTTCTGAGTTGATCAAATTCTTCTTTCAATGTATGACGTTCTAGATCTAATTCTTTTTTCATTGCCTCTGAAACTTCATACTTTTCACGCCATTCGATTGCTCTGAATATCAATAACTTTGATTTTGAAATTTTTTTCTTACTGTTGTTTAAATCTTTCTGCTTGTTTTCTGCTCTCGAGTACGTTGTCTCGCTCAAATTCTAATAAGACGTCCATTTCCATTTGATTTTGTCGCATTTTCTTATATTCATCTTGGCGAATTTTCCTATAATAGTGTTTATTTGGAAGAGTTTTTGAAAACTTACATAGTAATTGGTGAATATATAGCAGATTGAATTGGACTGAGTGTCATCCCGCTGCCTCGTTTCAAAAATGGAGTTCGAGGCGTACTTGGAATTTCAACGGCACTGACTGAAAAATCGATTAAAGGCCTACAAGCGAAGCACTAATTTTTTAAATCTATTTAGAATAACAAACTCACATTTTGTGAAAGGAGAATCTTCTGTAGAAGTTGAAAGAACCTGTGGAGAATTGAAGAGGTTCTGTTCTCCTTGCCACCATTCAAAAGTATCACTGTTCACGTCTCGTAGCTGCAATAAGTGTTTATTCGGTTGTAAAGGATAAATACCAAATCAGCAAATGGTCGTTCGATTTTGTGTTCTATGAGAAAATCTTGTGATTCTGTAATGTAATCGTCAACAAAATTACAAACATTATGTAAAAGTAGGACGATAAACTGAAACAATTAGTAGAATACTAAAAAAACCTTGTAAATTTCGGTGTGATTTCCTTTAGCAGCTGCTTCTGGCTCCAGTTCTTTCCATCGGTCCATCTTTTTTGTGTTTTGTTCGTCAATTATTTGTAGAATCTCTTTAGCTGTGTTATACGCTTCTATATCTGAGTTAGCTTCATGTTTTCCGGCGACTTTGGTTTTACTATCAACTTTTTAAATTGCTGGGAGGACTTACCATAAAAATGCTAACGAGAGAATATGTTCTCTCCAAAAGTCTGCCGGGTCAGTTGCCAGTGACAGTTCGACTTGTGGTCCGTAAAATTGTGAAACCCAGGCGAATGCTGCATTCATTCGGTTTATATCTGCCATTTCTATAAACAAGATGTTTTTAATCTTTAAAAGAAACTTTTGAAAAGGAAAAAATGCAATGGTCATTCAAAAATCTTGACCCTCCCGCTTGTGACCGTAGAGCACTTTTTGCGTTAATTGAAGGGTAGCGAACAGACGGGAATATAGAAGCGAAAAGCCATGGAGATACAATCAATATTTTGGATTTTTTGGTAACCGTGAAATTGTGTTATGAAGAGCTGATTCTGATATCTTTATTTTCTATATAGTTTTTATTCATCCCAGTCGTCTTCTTCAAAATTCATTGACACTTTTTGAATACGTCCGTTGGGTAGTAAAATTTGCGATTTAGGCTTTTGCTGCTGAATCCCTTTGATAGTCATTTGAATATTTTTCTTCTCCGAATTTTGAGTTTGATCCAAGCTAGTAGTTGAACTATCGAGAAGAGTTTTATCAACATTCAAGATGTCACTTGGCTTTTTCATAAGAGGCAATGGAGTGAGGACAATAGCAGTATTCATTAAAGCCTAAAGAATTGCAAGCATCTTCAAAATCTTATGTACCTTATTCTTTCCATTGTTGTTCTTTTTCAAGAAAGATTTCTTACAGTCCTCCTTCACAGAATCCGTATTTACAAATGGAACAAGATTCTGTTCATCTATCTTAAGCTTTTTAAATTCTTCTACCTCACTATTCCATTCGTACGTTTTCTAAAATCACAGTAAATTGATTGTTAAAAACAGTTAACCTGTTTATTCAACGTCTGTATTGTATAGTTGTATATAATAGTACAAATTATAGTAATCCAGACGGGTATGGTGATTAAAGCAAAGAATAAAAGAATGGCACGGAAGGTGCGAAAGGTTCGTGACAGAAATGAGGTATTTTGTGGGTAGAACATCTTTAGAGCTTTATCATCCGAATTACATGAAGTCTAAATTTGCATTTCAGAATAAAAAGTGAAAAATAAACTTCGTTACAGCAACACCCAGTGATTTTATGATTTTTATGCTCAGAGAAACAATGCTCTCCAAAAGCTGTACACTCCATCGGAAGTTTATCGAGTCGAAATGTTCCTCTTTCTATTTGTATATGCGTTTCATTCAGTACTGTCCGAAAAATAGCGCAGAGCTGCTAAATTATTTATAATTGAAAATAAAACTTCATTAGGAGTACGAATTGCTCTTTTTTTAAGGCCGAATACAGCATCATTCTCAATAGGAACGATTTGAGAATCGGTGTAGCAAGTGAGAGAGGAGTTGGATGCTACAAAAAAAGCTATTAGCAGTGCGACCAGCATTTCAAGAGAAATGGAAAGTTTTCAGGAGAACAAGTTTTAACAAATTTTAAGTTAAAATGTTTATAAAATTCATTTGAAAAGTATTCAGAACTGAACTAATAAAATATATCTTTTACCTTATAAGATTTCTTCAATAGCCGACCGTCCCAGTGTGGATATCTTTCTTCGGCATATGCAATGGTATTCATTACGAGATTCTTGCAGTCGATTTTCAATGGTTTTTGTTGCGAAGCACCCAGTTGAGTTGATTCATACATTTTTTTTAAAATTTGTAATTTGTCTAAAAATGAATTAAAAATGCACAAATTACCTTTGTTTGTTAAGGGTAGCTTAAACCTACTATATTCAAAAAGATTTGTGTCTGCCTTATCAACAATTTCTTCAACCACATTTAATAAAAATTCAGCTGAAGGTGTATCAAATGAAAGAATTTTCTCTGTCAATGTTCCCAAACTAAATTAATATAAGGCATAAAGAATATAAACGTTCCTTTCTTCAAATTTTGACAAATTGTTTTTCTTTATCAATTTTATATCATCCGCTATATTTACTCCATATTTATCTTGCACAAAAGGCAATACAACATTCAATAACAGTGGAAAATCATATCGAGAGATAGGAAAAACACAGTTCTAATTCGTTTTACAGTTAATTTTCAAAACAAACCTTTTTCTTTATAATAAATGAATTTCTTCGCCTCAGTTTTATGGGTTTATGTCTCTCTTCATCAATCTTTTTTTGCTAAGAAAATGGAAGCAAAATAAAACAAACTTTTCTGATCTTAACAATTTCTCGTTTCCAGTTTGGCATATCATTTAGATAACTTTTGTAATCACTTTCGTCAAACTAAAAATAAAATAAACAGCTTTTTCAATGGCCATACACAATCAACTTCCGACGAGTAGTCAAGATCCAGTTTCTTTAATAATTTTGGATCTATATAATATAAAATAATAATATATTATCAAAAACCAACTTTTCCTTTTAAATTCTTCAAGATCTTCGTTATTTTGCCACCCCAACTCCGCTAACAGTCGCTGTCCTATTTCGACAGTTGGATTCAACGCCTAAACTATTATTGTAAAATACAATATCATTTCACTTCAATAATATGTTCCAAACCTTGTGAATCCTCTTTAGTCCACTTTTTTGTCGACACCATGTTCTTACAGGTAATACTAAAAAACCGTTGATGAATCATACGAAATGTTGATTAATCTGTCTGGCTGGTTGTTTTTTACTTTAATAATTACAATTAATCAAGCTGATCGCTGGTGGTAAGAAAGACTTTTACGATAAAAATAGGTAAAACAATGAAAAACAGTTCAGAATATTTTCTATATAATTATATAAAATTCTAAGCTCTTAGTGCGCACATTCAAAATTTTGTTTTTTTTTTCAGTAAAAAAATTGAAGTTCTGCCTGATGCTGAAGACAGTGCTTGCGATGATGATAGCTGTTTGACTGTATTAGAAGAAAACCAACATTTTGGTTTAACGAAAAAGTCAATTGATCCGGAAGAATGTATGGTCGTGAAAATACTGTGCGTGAAGGTAACAGATCTTCAAAGTTTTTTAATATCCCATTCAGTTTCGCAAATGTCAAGGCAACTGCTTCACCAAATGGAATGAACAACATTCTCTGTTCAAATATACAAATCCCTGTCGACTGATAATTCCTTTTTGTAAAGGAATCGACCCAATTGAATATTTTAGGCTGAAGAAATTTCCTGATAGAGATCCTTTTGTTTTTATATAAAATAACAACAACAAACTTCTACATAAATTTAAAAAAACAATATTACCAGTTACGTTCTATTGCTGATTCTATAGGATATCTGCCTAAATCCAAAACCGCTCTTCCAGCGTTTATTATTGATGGATTTAATTTTATTAAACCAAAGTAGTCTGATAATAATTCTAATTGTGTCCAATTATCACGAGAAAGTCTAAAATAAAAATAAATGTATTAATAACAAATCAACTGACCTAGACGAGATTAAAGTTGCCCAAGCAAGTTCTACATCTGCATTTCTTAAACCTACAGCATATGATCTTGATGCTCGCGAAATTGTCGAAACCATGCTAAGATGATTCTAAACTCGAAAGCTCAAAAACAAACAAGCGGGTCTACCTCAATAATTCGCACCAAACTTTCTAGACTACCGTAATCCTGTACTATGTTCTTTCCTTGCTCCCCAACCATTTTTTCAATAACTGTGTTTACACGTGACATAGAATATTCCAACTCTTGACAGGCTAACTTTAAACAAAATTTGACTGTAAAAAATAACTAACCTGTAATGATGGATGTGCATGCTCGGCAATAAAATGCTTCAATTTAGGATTTTTCAAATCTGATCGAATTTTTTCATTAAACAAAAGTCTTTTCAATGTACTTGTTACTCTAAACGCAAAGTAAAAAATATAGAAAATGATAATTACTTTGTTTTTTGCGTACTCCATGTTGATAGTGTAGCAACTGAAATCTGCTCCACAGAATCTCCTTCAGTGAAAAGTCCTAATATTGCGGTTACATCGCGAATATTCTTTTCAAAGTCTCGAGAAACCTCGTTAGATCCAATTCCAAAAACTTCTACTGACACATTAATTGTCTCCAAAAGTAGTTTACGACTCATTCTCTAAAATATTTATCAAAAAAAAACGAGCACCTACCAGCAAAAGCGAATTTTCAACATCCAAAATTGTTGGAATTCCTTCATCTAACAACCCGGTAACATAATATAAAGCAGATTCTAATGAATACAGTTTTAGAGACAATGCAGCAATAAGTCTTTGTATGGAGGCGTCCGAAGCTAACATTTGATTTTTCTAAAGCAAGGGTTGCACTACAAAAATTTTTTTACATTTACTCGTGATGAGGTCCTGTTGCAAAATGTGGATAATTCATTTAAAATCCGCTTAGTGAACCCAACTGAAGTAGCTGCTAAATATGTATTTCTACAACTTCCTAGTTCATTTATTATCTGCAAAAGTACACAAATAAATATAAAAACTAACCTCGTTTGCCTTTCCTAATTCACCTAGCAAATTATGATCATTAATAGCAGTGTTAATTTCGACTTTTCCAACTGAAATCTAGTTAAACACACTCAGAAGAAACTTGCTTTGTAATGCTTTTAGTCCCATTGTTTGATCTCGATTAAATATCCATTTATCGGTGGGCTTCAAATCCGCTTTATCAAGAATATAGCAAGAATATAATTCGGTACCCTGAAAAGGAATTCAAGAAAACGTAATCCTTACAGAATGCGCTTCTTTTGAAGATGCAAAGATAATAGCGAAGTTAGCATCATTTTGTGCAATTACAGGTACCTTCGATAATGAAATATTTGATGATACACCGAGACTTTTAATAGCTTCCGCTGTCATTTCATCAGTTCTAAATAATATTAAAAAGAAAATAAAACAGCTCACCTACTGTGTTCAATATTCATTATCATAGGTCGGTATTTTCCGGAAGCAATCAAAGGAAGATACTTATCTTTTTGGACATCATTTCCATAAAGCAGTAGAATATTTGTAGCAACACTAGATAAGGTAATATTTGCAAAAACGTTCCATTCGATACCCAATTCCTTAAAAATAACAAAATAACAAGAAAGGACATACTTCATAAATTTTGCATATATCTTTTCTGCACATGCCTAAGCCACCGAATTCCGTTGGAACAAAAGATGAAAGAATTTTGTTACTGTCTAAAGTTTCTTGAAGTTTTGAAGGAAGCGCTTTTATATCTTCAATAGTAGTCGGATCGACTAAATTATATAAAAGTCATGTTGTATTCTCTCACCTGTTGCTTCTAAAGATGTTCTTAATGCGGAACAATACCCAGTTATATTATTTACATCATCAGTATCTGAATACTCGGGAAAAATCATAAAATCCTAAAGATATTTACAACATTACAAATAAGCTAACCTTTTCAAATCTGTTCATTGCTAATCCACGACTCAATGAAATTTTCTCAATTTTTTGTGTTAAATGTGCTAAATTTTGTATTCTTGACGGCTGAACAGTACTGACGGTTGCTTTTTCCTCTGCAGCCGTACTCACTCTCCTATATGCATGTTTAGCCGATAATAAAAGTCTTCTTTGTAGACCATACATCTAAAAAATAAAACCTATATATGTAAAAATAAGAAAGTTAAGGAAAAGAGAACGAAATCGAAATGGACCAGTAGTTCAAAGGAACAAATTGTAAACGCGCCCCTCCCTTGACTGCTAAATTGATCCCCGGAACTTGGAAATCTTATCTGCCATCATCTGTTCTGATATTCTATCCATATTTTCCTTCTTTTTATAGCTACAATATTGAGTTGAATAAAAACCATTGCCCCTCTCGAGCTGTGTACCCAGTTCCCATTATCAAATTTCAGCCGTTGCCGGCACTTATCTAGTTTTACACGATTCCGATGGCTTTTTTATCAGGCTTTTGCATCTTTTCATTAAATTTTGATGAGAGTTTTGTTTCAGAGTAGTATTTACAAAACCATTAGACAACAAGAAAAAATATTACATTTTTAACAATATAAATAAAAAAACTTTTACACATTTGTAAAAAAAAATATCACGATTTAAAAAAAAGGGAAATTGATAAATTTCTTTGTATGCTTTACATTCTCTTCGGACGACCGTCTCACTTTCCTTTACATTGCAAAAAATCTGCCGTTGCAAATACTTTTTCCAACGATCACAATTTTTTTCAACAAGCAGTTGATAAAGAATGTAAGCAAGGTTACGGGGTGTTGACATTGATCAATAAACCGCTGATCGAATCCAGTTTCCCCTGCTTCGCTTTCCTATCTAAAAATCTTCATCTTTTTCAGAGTCACCTCTTCGATTGTACCTATGAACTTGATTAGGTGGGTAATCCAGTTTTTTCTTTTTATATTTCCAGCTGATATTTTCCCTTTTACACTCTAGAAAGGTTGATGGACGTGTGGCGGCAATCCGTATCGAAATTGCGGCAAGGCCATCCAGAGAAGGTATACACCCCTAATTATTTTCTTAAAATTCATTCAGACAACCGCAGTAGATGCTTTGTTAAGTTCTTCTGAAAGTGCCCACACATGGATACAGATACAGGTAAGAATGATAGAAGGAAAAAAACCATTTCAGTATACTCCGGCTCAGCTTTTAAAACGACCTAGATTTTGTAATGTCTGTCGAGACAAGCTTACTGGTTTTCCACAACATGGATGGAGTTGCGATGGTTTTCACCAAAACTAACCTTAAAAATAAATATTTTCAGTTTGTAAAATAAAAACCCATAGAAAATGTATGAATCACGTGGCTGACAAGTGTAAATGGACTGTTGAGTGCCTAATTCCTCATCATCTTCAATACATCAGCCCGGAGGTACAACTTTTCTTTTTTTTCATTCTTTATTTTTAGAATTCCATCATGCCACATCAATGGGTTGAAGGAAATATCTCGCCGTCTGCTCGTTGTGCTGTTTGTGAAAGAAATTGTGGCTCCGCGCTTCGTCTTCAAGTAAGAGTTATATTTTTATCTTGATTTTTCAGGATTGGCGCTGTCTTTGGTGTGCTTGCACAGTTCATGATGGCTGTCTTTCTCAACTAGGCCGTGGCTGTAATCTCGGAACCTTCGCTATTTCATGTGTGCCGCCTTTATCCGTCAATGAAGTCTCAGCAACGGGCGAATACAAATTTAGATGGGATGCTATAGGTTAGTCTTAATATCATATCATAAAAATGATTAAAAATAGGTTCTGAATGTGGAGGAAGTAGTCCTCTTTGTGTTCTAGTCAATTCAAAATCGGGTGATAGTCAGGGACAACGGATGATTAGAAAATTTAAACGTCTTCTAAATCCTATACAAATATTCGATATCATTTCATCAGGGCCGGATTTTGCGTGAGTTCTTCAAAATGTATTCACTCTGTTTAGACTTTCTTTGTTTAAATCATTAGATAGTTTTCGAATTCTTGTTTGTGGCGGTGATGGTACAGTCGGCTGGGTATTAACTGCCATGGATCGACTGGATTTACACAAAAAGGTTAGTTCTTCTATCTTATTTTTTATTTTATTTTAGTGTCAACTAGCTGTATTGCCTCTAGGGACGGGAAATGACCTGGCTCGAGTCCTCGGCTGGGGTCATGCCTTCTACAATGTTCATGAACTTCCCAGTCTGATTCAAGATTTTGAGCGTGCGCCAACTAGTATGCTCGACAGGTAACGCCCTCCTATTTCTTCACTTTTCTGTTTCAGATGGAGTGTCATGATCATGGACGGACCGTCAGCCAACGCTATCAAACAATATGAAACCCGGTTGAAAGAACAACTCAGGCGGGTTTTATTCGCCGAGGAACCACATGATGTCATTCAATCGGTCAAGTAAGACTATTTTAATTCAATTTTATGAATTCCAGACTTCTCTGTGGCACCATCAAAGAGTTGATGAAAGATGTAGAAGCGACCTATAGTAAAGTAGAAGAGTGGGAGAAACAAACCGGGAATCCGACGAATGATCCAGTTACGACAAAATGTGCTATTCTTATGACAAAATTGGACAATTTGATGAAATCTCTGGATAGACATAGTGATGTTCAAACGGGAGAAAGTGGTTTTGAAGCGGAATCGGAAGAAAGTAAGCATATGAACTATATGAGCCTTATATAATTCTAGATAATATCAGTGAGGAAAAACAACGGCGGGATTCTCTGGTTTGTCGAGCAAATAGTCTAAAAAAAGCAATCAAAGACATTATGGATCTTGCGGAGAAAGGTCTAGAACAACATATCAGAGAGAGGTATGTCTTCAAAAACATAAAAGAGATCTTCTATTTCCAGCGGAGCCTCCGCGAAGAGGGCAAAATTTCGAACAAAACGGAGTAAGACTACTCCAACGGGACTGAAGGTGTCGACTTCAAATCTCTCCTCCTCATCTGCTTGCAGTCCACCAGTCTCCCCTTCCATACAGCGGGATCGACTGACCGTAGACAGGGCGGTGGATACAACTCCAACTAGCACAAGTGGTTATGGTATACCGGGACTAATGGTTTTTGATGTCTTTTTTCCAGGCGCCTCTCCTATGACTCTTTTCTCCTCTGGACCTTCTATCGAACCCTTGGAGCTATCTTCCAACGGATGTAAGAACATGGAGGATTACGAATCTAGCACATTTTCTACTAAGTAATTTCCTTAATTGTCATTTCAATAAATTTTTCCAGCATTGGTTCCGTCCAACCCCCTACTCCCGCCTCTACACGAGAACATTCAACAACTAATGAACCGGATCGACCACCGCTAGAAGGAGAGAGGTTATTCAAACCCCTCTCGGAATGTCAACTGTTCTCCAATCAGCCGGCGGACATAAAACTGAGCTATTCGGATAGCAGTATTTTCGGTAAGAAAAACGTTTTTGGTTATTTGATTATGAAAAGCACCATTGTTGTACGACCTTCTACAATGTAATATGGAATAAGTTTTTATTTTAAAATGTGCCTCTCATTATAATTTTGAATGCTGATTTTTTAAGCTATTCGATTAGCTAGGAAGATCTATCTATGGATCAGTTAACTAAACTTTGAACTTTAGAACATTCTGGGAGAGCTATTCATTTGCGTGATTCTCGTTTGGACCAGCATAACTTAGAAAAAGAAAAGAACCGAAAGAGTCAGCAGGAATCTAAAGCGTGAGTTTTTCTACTCATCTAATAGCAATTTTCTAACAAGCTAATAACTGACCTCTGATGGTTTTTCAGTAATATCCTCTTTGAACTAATGAATGCATTGGACCATCCTTATTTCCTCTCATCGGGTCTATCCGACTTACCTCTTTTGGGTCCCCCGACTAATTCTGTTTATCGCAATCTACCCACGACGATCGAAATAACTGATATGGAGCGCATTGATTTACAAAAAAAAAAGTAAGGCGAAAGAAGGCAGCCCCATTATGTGTAATTTATTTTTTGATTTAATTATGGCAAAAAATGCATATTAAAAAAAGTTTATAACATGAAACAGAATTACGTAACAAGAAATTAAAGGTTCGAAACTAGAATACGTATTTTGATATTTAAAATAAGTTTTTCACAATTTTTTCCCATTTTAAATAGGATTTTTCCCAAAACACTGGAGTTCGGAAAAAATTATTCTTTACGCAAAACGGGGCTGTCTCGAAGGAAGGCTGTCTGTATGTGCTTACCTAAAATGTGTATCGTTGCTTCTACTAACCCCTTTCCATTTGTTTCCCTTTACTTTTATTAATTTTCAGGAACGATTCTTTCGTCGCTGGTGGCTCTCTCATAGCTGAAGTTCTTCTCCTCAATGCCAACGTTCTAGGAATGGCTAACACTACCGGTTGTGTTTCACCATTGGACACTTATAGAGAAGCCAAAGTAATGAATAATTATTTTGGGATAGGACTGGATGCAAAAATAGCACTGGATTTTCATAATAAAAGAGAAGGATCAGAAAAGGTTTGTGATATCTTTTCTAAATTACCTTGATTTTATTATCTATTCAGGGGAGAGGGGGTTATCAGTATAGAAAGTAAAGCAAACTTTTCTTTAAAAGTTTATAATTTCTTAACGTTAAATCGAATGTTCTAGTTAGGGTGAGAATCTTATAGAATATTCTCTAATCTATCACCTCATAAGTATCAGATAGGTTTTTATAACTTACAGACGGTGCAATTCGAAAAAAAAAATTCGACAAGTATGTATATATGTATCAGTCTGAAAAATTTCAATTTATGGAAAAAATTGTGGTATTTTCTAGACAATCTAATAGAAATCAAAATACAAGAGTAGGTTATACGGTAAAAGGGACCTTTAGAAATTGAATTTTTTTTTCTCTCAATGGTAATCTGATTACATATTATATCGCAATCGATACTCAGAAACTGGTATATAACTTTGTAATACTAGATTTTTCATGAAGATACTAAATTTCATACAGAAATATTTCTATCCATTAGAGACAGTACTCCAGTAGTTATAATAAATTTACCACCAAAAATTAACCCTCCAGTTTTACTTTTTTAAAGAGTTCAATTCCCGTCCTACCTTCAAATCTAGTTTTTTTCAGACCCGCAGTCGATCCAAATTATTTCTTTGGTATGGTATGCTCGGTGGTCGTGAACTGATGCACAGAACATATCGAAATCTCGACCAACGGATCCGGTTGGAATGTGACGGTATTCCCATAGATCTGCCTTCCCTTCAAGGTCCCTTTTTTTGTGTTTTTTAACATATTCTAGGCATTGTAATCCTAAATATCCCCTCTTACTCCGGCGGAGCTAATTTTTGGGGAACTGCGAAGGAGGAAGGATTCGTGGCACAGAGTTTCGACGATCGACTGTTGGAAGTCGTCGCTTTATTCGGAGTTATGCATGTGGCCACAAGTAGAGTGCCGAATGTCGTTCGACTGCAAAATCATCGAATAGCGCAATGTCGACATGTTCGGATTGTTATTCTAGGAAATGAGCCCATTCCCGTTCAGGTAAACTAATATTCTTGAAATTAGAGAACAAAATTGAAGAGCAATTTATTAAATGTCTAATGATTATTAGGAAAAAAAAAGTTTTATATGAATCTAAAACAATACATTTAGGTCGATGGAGAACCCTGGATGCAAGCACCAGGAATTCTTCAAATTGTACATAAAAATCGAGCGCAGCTGCTAGTCAGAGATCCAGTAAGTTTATTTCTTTTTCCTTTATCTATAAAAATTTCAGGCTTTTGACGCAACCCTAAAAAAATGGGAGGAGCAGAAAGAACGCTCTACGGCTCCTAGTACTCCATCCGCCCTCGGGGTCACCTTTGCCCATAGAGCCGGCGAATTTCTTCGCCTGGTTGAAAGTGAAATAGCCAATCTTGGAGTCAGTTCTGCATTCCTAGATGCAATGGATACGGCAACGAATGCGCTAAAGACGGCGGATCAGCCGGTAAGTTAGCAAAAGACAGGGAACTTTGAAATACGTGTTACACCGTTTCCACACACAATTTTCCATACACAATTTCCACCAGTCCTACATAATAAACAACTTACGGATTAATTTTGTAATGCAAAATTTTTCATAAAAATGTCGTCAGATAACAATATGAAAAGGGCGCGCTCTGGTATATCCCTGGCCAAATTTCATCCGAATGTCTTCAGATCGGACTGGATAGCAACCATCATGATGAAAGATCCTTTCGCGAAGAAGTTGTGGCCGCAGTAGAACAAGTCGCTGACCTGTTAGAGGCTCATTTCGGCTGGCCAGAGAACAAAATCCCAGCCAATCAGCCACGCCTTGGACCAGCTCCTCACTTCAATTTTGAAATTCATGTAATTGTTCTCTCTCACGGCAGAAATTTTTAGGGAGCTGAACCAGACCAATGGCGTTATGTGATTAGTTGTATTCGTCAAGAAATCAGTCGAGAGGAGGCATCCCTTCGGGAGTTGGGACATTCCACCCCACCATCTTTCAAAAAACGAAATAAAATAGCCAGTTGGATAACAAAACAATGGAGAAGAAGAGGCAGACAGCCAGGAGATTCGGTATCAGCATGGTCGGTGGATGAGGTCTCGACATGGTTAGGTTCACTCGGTCTATCGGAATATGGGGAACAATTCAAAGCAAATGATGTGAGAGGAGCAGAGCTTTTACATCTGGAGAAGGCAGATTTAAATGATCTGGGAGTCACAAAGATTGGACATGTGAAGAGATTGAAAGTGAGTTTTGGTCAGAGACAAGGGAGAATTATTCACGGAGTTTCTACGGATTTCTGGTTTAAACATAAAAATTAGATCTGCTATGCTCGATAAAGGGATTTCAAAACAAAAAAGGTTGTTTTTCGTCTCAAAATAAAACAATTTTGGGGGTTATATTTGAATTTTTTGATTTTGGACATTTCTTCCTTTCAGACAGCTATTAATGACCTGTTGGAAAACGAGAAACAACGTCGTCGTTCTAGCCGAAAAAACGTCTCCCTCTCCGCCGAACGCAATTCCGTCCCAACCATTGAACCCCCTAGCGTGAGTAGCCTTTAATCCTCCTTTTCTATCGTTTCTATTAGTAACTGATAATCAGTACCTCTATATCCCATCTTTCACTCTTTTTATTTCCCGCTCAACTATACAGCGCCTTTCGATTGTTCAAATTTCTGTCCATATACATTTCTAGTCGTCCTTTTATATCTTCCAGCTTCTAAAGCAATGTGCCTCGATTTGTTAATTTATCAAACCCCCCATCTATTATTTATGGAAAAATGGGGATCTCTCCAATTCACTTCAGTTTTTTTCAGTTGCTTTTTCTCAGAAAATATATCTATATAAATATAAATATATATTGTATATTATTATATCATAAATTTTTTACAACATGTATTGTTGAGAAGTTAAGAACATTAATAATAAAAATTCTGATAAACTGCCTGTGAGTGGAAAGCTTACTACACAAATGTTATCATACAAGCTTAACGTCTAGATGTTTCACTTTTTTATTTTTTTTAGTATTTTATCCCTTTCTGGTCGCTTTCTTTTTTTTTCAATTATCCACCATGTTTTGAATTATTCTATTAATAATAAAATTTTATGTAACCCGGATATTATCGAAAAGAGTAGCGTTGAAGGCGTACGAAATCCCGACTAGGGATGGCAATCAGCCCGCCCAGTGCTGTGAGTCCTGTGAGTGACGAAGGTGCTCCGGCGACTGCAACGGGTTTTATAGCAGTCCATCGGATTGTATCGACCAAAGCGACGATACCATAATTTCCTACGAAAAGTCTTCCTAAAATTTGCAATCTTTTCATTTTGAATTGTACTTACCAGCTTCATCTTTTGCTAGGAAACTTGGTCGCTCGCACACCGCTAATTTTCGCCGATCTACAACTTGCGATTCTCTTACAGAAACTTGAATTACATAATTTCGTCGTGCTAAAAAAATTCCTTGGTATACATTTGTTTAGATACATTCAATTATCAGGATTTGAGTGATTGGACCGATTGTTGCAAAAGCAACAACATCTATGTATGATTCCGATTGTTTGAAGTCCAGTTCTGTCCATTGGCCAATTGGCGACAGTTCATACAAGGCGGAAAATGTCTAAACGAAATAAAAAGAAGGTAGGTTGTCTCCAACTCCGAATGCGGAACGGGTTTGTGTAATAATTAGACGGCGTCGCCGTGGTACTTTCTGTTTGCTGTTGGTTAGCGCTTTCCGTGATGGGGATTGTTTCAAAACCTTAGAAAAAGAGTTAGAAAAAATAAAACGGAAATAGGTGAGGAAGGAAAAGAACTTAGAAGAGCATTAGAGCACACGTGTTGTTCCACCTTCCTCATTATTGTATAAAACTTACACTACCACAAGCTGTCAAATAGATGTGATCCGTATGGGCTATACATATTCTGTCCCGTTCCACATGTCTATCTGTCAGCCATTTGGGTCCTTGAATCTTTGCTATGTAATCCAACCCAGATGTCAATTTTATGATATGTCGGCCGGACTCACCAATATCAGCGAGCAACTTTAAAAAATTATGAGTTTGACATCAAACCAACCAGAATATGCTCCTTATGATAGATTGGGCTTCTAACTTTTTTCCATTCCGGGTTGTTTACCTTAAAATTTATTTTTCGAGAAAGAATTAAAAAGAATATGTTTCACATTTTTTTCATTTCACTTTTTCAGGATTGATTACCTCAGTTATTTATAATATAAACTTACCGTTTTGAGTACTTGTCCTTCGAAATTAAATAGCACCAGCCCAGTTGCTTCATCCGCAACTAATAGATTGCCACCAGGTAAAAGGGCAACTCCCGTAATTGTTTTTAGATGCCCTGTTCCGACTATAACTGCCTCCACATTAGAAGGCAACGGGCACGGTATATGAGGTTCTAGCACAATCGCCGGTACTTGTGCCTCGTCATCAATTGTTTTTCGTCGCAGCTCAGCCAACCTAAAAATGTCTAATCAAATCAAGGGCTTACTCTTCATGTATAGTTTTGTGATTCTCGTCTACTTTATCAGCTTTTTCCTTCATATCTGTCAATAAGTTTTTCGTCTCTTCAGTAATGGCAGCTAGTTGTCGAGCGCATTCACCTACTAGTTTATTCTGAACAAAAAAAAAACAAACTGATGTCTAGCGTTTTAGACTCATCCTCCTCCCGTATCCATTCAATATCCTCATCATCTGCCATGTTGAAAAAAGCTAAATTTATAAAAAAAGTTGGGGTGATTGACGAGGGTTTTATTGATGTACGGACCACATGAGAGGGAACATGGGCGAAATGCGGAGGAAGGATAGCTGTGTAACAGAGGCTGGCAAGCCATGTGCTGATTGGCTCCTAATCAAAAGAAGTAGCAGATGAGAAACGATTATCAGAGTCTACTACCATGTATACCTGCTAAATATCATTTCTTTTTACTTTTGTTGAAAAAAGAAACATAAGTACAAATTAGTAATTTATAAACCGATATTGGAATTTTTAAACAGACTTAAAAGGTTACAAATTCTCTATATGATTACGGAATACAGAGAGGGTTGAAGCTTCGCCTGCATCGCGAGCTAATTCAGATGACTGCAAAGTTTCTTCTAGTAGTGTTAACTCCTTTTTAAAAATTTCAACGATCTTCAACCATTGTTTAGGATATATAATACGCATTTTGTCGGTACAAATCTACAAAATGATTATAACAAGTAGAATATCTACCTGTAGAAAAGAAGTACATAAAACGGCCGTAGATATGACACAAGGTGGCGTATTTAGTATAACAGCCATTACCCGCCACAAATTACACAGATTTAATCGAGATTTGTCGGAAGATTCATCTAAATCATTTCACTAAATCAGTAGTAAAAAATTACCTTTGGGATTAAGATGTAATGCAAAAAATAAGTTAATGATGTTACGTTCTTTCGCATGCATATTACTCCTCTGTGTAGGTTCTGCAATAAGCTTTTCAGCAAATGTCCTAGAATTCGACGGATCCAAAGAAAGAAGAGCACTTTCAGTAAAAAGATGACCAAAAAGTACAGATTCGAAGGAAAGACATTGTCTACATATTCCACGAAGAATTGACGCTATTACATATACGAGATCACCGTCACGTCCAACAATTCCCTAAACGGATGGGATAAAAAAACAAGAAAACTTACTAAGCAATAAGTAATTATAGCATCATAAGTATAAGCTAAAGCACTTTCTTCCTGAATTTGAATTTTGTGACCAGTATGACTGAATTTACGACACTACAAAATTCCGAAACATACCTTTCCACAGGTTTCCCGTTTAATAAGTTGGTAAATAATAGAATCACAGGGTTTAAATCACTGGAAGTAGCATGTTTTTTTGAGCAAACTCCTAATTTATCGTAAATAGTGCGCTTGATATTTCCACGTAAAGCAGTCTAAGTCTAAGGTATAAACCAGGAAAAAACTTACATCACCAGATTTTACAAATCTCTCTGAACAAATACCATTCTCCTCTTTTTTGTCTAAATCTTGGCTATAATATTTTCTCAAGGTGCTAGCTAATTGTGATTCTAACAACTGTTTGAATGCTTTTGGTGTATTAGGCTCCTAAAATATATTAGTTAAAAAAGAATCTGCTGCTTACTAATTCTATGCTTTCCATTGAAATATTAGTTTTCTCCAATGTCAACTTCGGCGTCTCTGGAGCAGCACTCAATGGTTCACGAGCTGGAGACATAGCTAAAAAGGCAATAAAAAATTGGCTAACAGACAACCTTTAGGGGTTGACACATTTATATTTGACGGTTGAGGAGGTGGTACACTTATACTTGTTTCTTTCAAAACGGGCAAGGGATTGAAACTGAAAAAATAAAAAGAATAAAATGCATTATGTATTTACAGTTTAGCAACAGGAGTAGAAGTAACCGTTGCGCCTCCAAATGATGGTCGCGCTCCTGTATAAGCTTCCAATTTATCAAGAGGGAATCGAGGAGATGACTGTGTGGTTCCTGATACAATTCTGAAACAATTGGAAAATATGATGAACATACTCAGATGAAAACACTGATTTAGCTGTTGAATTAAATGATGTTGATAAGTCAAAAGACAAATCAAATACGGACGTATCAAGTGTTACTCTAAAACTAACTTTAAAAAAAATGTTGCTTACCTCGAAATGTCAACTTTGGATTCATTATTATCGCCTATAGTTTCATGAATAGACACATTAGCAGTAGAACTTGGATGTTTATACTCTTCTAACCATGATTGACTAAGTTTTTGTATATCTACTTCCGAGTCTTTCGTTTTTGCTTCTTTTTCCTAAACATGATTGTGCTCAACGATACGCCTCAACCTGCTTCTTCTTGCTTTGAAATTTTGCATAATGTTCCTCACGGCGTTGATTATATGTTTTCAAATATTCTGCTTTTGTTTGTGCTTCTATTTGTTTCTCTTCTTTCCGCCTATCAACAGCTTCAGCATGTTTCTGTGTAAACCTAAAAACACTTAAAATAGTTAATCAGCTGACTTTTTTACACGTAAGAATAGCATCGATGCTGCTAACCAATTACGGATAACATCAAGTCCCCTTTTATCCGAATCTTGAGATTCTTGGTCATCATCATTATAAGCATATCTAAAAAAAACATTAGCATAATCCTACAATAAATTACTTACTTTGGCATATTATAAGATTAAAAAAAATCTAAACCATCATTTTAAAAACTGAAACAAAAAAATATGAATAGCTAAACAAAAACTACAAGTATTTAGCAACAAAAATAAATTAAAAAATACATTTATGTAAAACTTAATGCACAAAGTGATACTAACTTACAAAGTATATTCCATTAATTACTTCCTAAGACTTTCCTGCAGGTATTTAATATTTTCCTCACATGAAACGTTTTCTCGAAAAACTTTTTCTAATTTTTGTACATATTTTTCGCTATAGTCGACCCTTCCATTCTCTAAATTAGGTACTTGAGCGCTGTAAGCAAGAAAATCATGACTAACAAGCAATACAACATGTACAAAAGATGGCTTAAAAACAACATCACCGGTTTTTGCTTCAATATTTTCGAAGTCACCGTCTTGAATAAAAGTCCCATTTCCGCGTAAAATAACCCAAATAGAAGGCGAGCCATTATTTAGGCGAATTGAATAATACATACCCTTTTGTTGGCTTATATTCGCTGGCTAAAAAGAAAAAATTCACTGTATAGCACACACTCACCTCCCACTTGCTAATCATAAACTCTTCCTGTGTGTCAATTTTGTAAACCCTACGAGCATGTTCCATACTATCATGATTATCGGCTGATGTTACATATGGAGGGCAACCCATATGCCAATTCATATATTCGCAAAGAGTTGTAACATCTTTAAATTTAGGAGTTAGCCCGGCACGAATAGTATTATCGGAACAAGCCATACATTCAATACAATCAAAAAAAAACCGTTTGGATAATGAATAAAAAAAACCTCCAAAAAGATAGGCATGAGGTATATTTGCTCCAAGATATACAGCTTGTCCAGGTAGCAACTCGACGTGATTCATAAAAATTGGAGCTAATACACCTACATCTCCTCCAGGAAACTGATCATTTAAACGAAGCATAAGAGCTTCTATTTTAGAATGGCTTCCTACAACATATAACATAATAAAGTAAAACTCACTTTTATGAGAAATTCTGTCAATGATAGATTTAACTACAAACGAAATCTTTTCAGGAGGACTAGTCCAAATACTTGTAAATGTTTCTTTCAGTTGCAGAGTCTTGTTGTCATTTGGAGCATTATTTATTAGAGCAGTAACTTCAGGAAACTCTAAAATAGGTATACAACTAGAAGTAGTCAACCAACCTGACAGATTTTCAGCAATCTGATACCACAATGAAAATCCACAGAGAATTTCGAAGTTTGTAACAGCAATTGCCATTTCCGGCTTGTGATTGTCATCCGGATAATTCTTAGGGTCACGAGCATGAAGCAGAACGGCTTGTTCCTGAAGAAAAATGTAAAAAATGAAATTTATTCACTTTTGTAGGATGAGTCTGTATTGAAAGCGCTTTCTTTACAGACAAGCATTTGAAAAGGAAAGGGAGATTATCTAAATATCGTTTTTATTGCAAAATAAAGCATTACAGTCTGTTCCTTCCATTTGATGGGCATATTCTAATAGTGAATTGACAATTTTATTTCCAGCAGGATCATAAACGAATGATGGGCCATTATTATGTGTTCCCATCCATAGCTGAAATATAAAGAAAATAATACAGTATTGATTGAAAAATACCTCAGCATATGGCTTCGCTTCATCAAATGTATACGATTTTTCTTTGCGTCCATCAAAGTGATTACCTTTCATAACCATTTTTCCGACCAGACTATCATAACCAATTTTTCCCCATTCGTACTCCTGATGACAACATTTTAGATGTTGCATGCTTAAAACAAATTAGCAAAAGAACTAAAAAAAAACAAAGAAATGGAAAAATAATTTTGAATCGATATAGGCGTGGGAATAAAAACTCCCATATTGCGTATTTATAAAGATTTACATTTGTTCTCTCTATTGCTTATAACGATTTTTATTTTACCTGCATACGTTCATCTGGATAATGTACTTTTTTTAGTAAATTGAACCATGGATAGACTAGGTAAAAATCTAAGAAAAAGAAAGCGTGAAGATAGTACTACAGAACATAATGACACAACTGGTATTTTTTTGTAATTTGATTTTCATTCTTTGTAGAAGATGATGATTATTCAAGTTCTGATAAGGATTATGATCCAGAAGAAAATAACTTTGATAATGCTACACCAAACAAACAGGCGCTTCCTTCAAATGTTCTTTTAGAAATGGTTGAGAAACGAATTCAAGGTGATGAAAATACAAAGGTAGAAACTTAAAATTATTTATTTTTATTGCTAGGATGATGTATCTAGTGAGAAGAAAAAGCGATTGTTAACACCGTTGATGTCTCTATTAGGTGTAAATGGTAAAAGTGAACGTAACTATGCGAAAGGTACTTACCAGGGCTGTGCGGGATTCCCATCCCGTCCCGAAATTTCCCGATCCCGGTCCGGGAAATTCCCGTCCCGTCCCGAATTTCGGGAACAAGTCCAATCCCGTTCCCGGTCCCGTCCCGGTTCAATTTTGAGAGTGCTATTCCCGTCCCGGTTTGAAAATGCTAGTCCCGCACAGCCCTGGTACTTACATGTTGTTTTTTAAATATATATTTGTAGAATCCCCTTACTTGGCATATGATGCCACACTATGGAATCCTGCATATATGTATCGGTTGCCTCAAGATGTTACTTTGCACACTATTTATAAGTCAGGAGGCGAAGGTGTAGGAAGGAATGAAGTTATTGCTGTATTAACTGTAATAATTTAACTTAGGTTGGTCATGAATTAATGATGGATACAACTTGCAAGTCTGGAAATCGGCGTGTATCAGCTTTTATTGTCAATGTATGTAATGAACAAAAGAATCATATTGGACAATATCAGAAGATGGACGGTAAAATCAGGAAAATCAAGTAGACATTGTCGCTCATATTATTTGTTTCTAGATATTTTTGGAAATCAAATAATACACCTGAAAAATTCCAATTACTTTTTAATGAATTTGAGAAGTATGCTAAAGTAACATGTCCGTTTAAGATGGGGCAAGTCATTAAATTTCCCAATACTGGATTAAGTAAGTTTACATATCTGTAGTACTTTATTACGTAGATACCTTGCGAATGTCTGATGTTACCTTGCGGAGGTTGACTGAACTTCTAGAGTTATTAGAGCAAACACCTGTAGTAGTCACTACATATCGTGTTTTGAAATATTTGGAAGAACGTGAAAAGGCTATTGGTTATAATTTTTCAGTACGTTTTCTTTGACTAAATTTTATTTATTTCAGATTGATAAAAAGTCACTCCTGAAATGCATCAAAGCTTTGGAAAGTGAGAAGCTACTGCATCTTTACGAAACTAATATTGTAACTGAAGGGATCACAAATAAGGTAATTTTCGATTAGATTTTAGTGTCTTTTTAGATACAAATATTATGCCACAAAGATATAGACAGTCCCAACCATCATCTGGTGGCTGAGACAATTCAACAAACTATTGATCAATATCATAGAGAAGGGAAAGTTTTCCCTCAAGGACAGCTAAGGTATTTTTTAAGTGTTCAGGGTGAAATATACAACATATTAATTATAACTTTTTTTTTAAATATTTATTTGGCATTTTTGAAGACAGCTTCTATTTCTTTGATGTATAATATTCTTCGTTATTAAGTCAGATCCGACGACAAACACTGCTACAAAAACAACTAAGAAATTTTTTTCAGGTATTCACAGAAGAAACGATCTGAACTGAAGGCAAAATCTGATGCGAATGAGATAAAAATAGAGTGCGAATATATCAACAGTTTTGATGGAACTACTCCGATTTCTCTAGAGGATCGATATAACATCTTTCGTGCAATGGTATTCATCTGCATATTTGTTATAACTTTTTCTAGAGCACACGTGCTGCAGTACTTAAAAAAGAAGAAGACGAAATCCTTGAAGAATCATTAAATACTACAGCTCAGTCAGAAGGAGACAATAAACCTGATCAATCAACCTTAATACCCTCTACATCATCAGGAGATGCTACTATAAGCACAATTTTCAATGATGATATTATTCCGTTGCCACAACGTAAGCACCTTTGTCTTGGATTCATTTTTTTGCAGCACCACTAGTAAACCGTTATGTGAAGATGAATGCATCTATGGCAAATCTCTATGGCTATCAATCAAAAATTTTGCGATTAAATATTCTTCATGAAATTGTTTATCATCTTGTACATGGATGGTTTCCAGCAGGATGTCCAACTCACAATGAAAAGTAGTTATTTTATTTTTATTTTTTAATGTTTTATAGATTTTCTATTACTAAGCCATATTTTTTGTGGAAGTTTAATCCAAATCCATACGTTTTTGTCGATGAAGAAGGACCACTTCGATTTATTCCACCTCTGCGACCATTTCACGATATTCATAGGTATTGTTGAATCATGAAGTCTCAATGTTCAGAGGCTGTTTTATGCTACAAGATTTGGTTTATGCTCTTCCATTATCTATTCTTGTCCTTGTGGCTTATGTTCCCAAAGGAATCGACGTAATATATTTACAATTTTTGTAATATTTTAGGACGTGATGCTGGACGAATATTTGAAAGATTCAGTAAGACGACATACCCTTCTTGGTGATCTTCCCAATGAGTTACGCATTCCGATCCTTCGCGTATGGTTTCTAGGTTTAAAAACAAAAAAATTTCAGGATAAAAAACTATATCGTCAAATTGAACATATTCTGCTCTGCTTGTGTGCTATGGGTTTGATGTGTGTAATTCAGAATCCTGATCCAAAGAGATTTGTATCAGCACCTTCTGCAGTATTTTATGTTTCAAAAAGGTATAATTGCATAAATTCTTATGCCTTCTTAGTGGAATAATTTATGATACAAGTACAAGTCAGAAAGGATATGCTACAATTTCTGAACCTCTTGAGCAGTATGATCGTTATGACTATCAGTTTTTATCTGCAGTTAGTTTAAACATAATTGGGATTTTATTTTTTAGGAAGACATTCACCTTTATTGGCATCATTTACGTGCTGTTTCACTGTCAACACCACTGTCGTTTAGAATTGATTCAGCTCACAATGAAGTAACACTCCAAAGGCATAAAAAATACAGTATGGGATTAATTGACAAAGTAAGATGACCTGATGCATCATATTTTTAGACTCCCTTCACTCGTCTTCCTACCGATGATTTATCAGATATCAAGCCAGTATTACCTCTTGATGGTTGTGGTGGATTTGACTCCGCTTTATTTTTGTATGTTATATTGTAGTTTATAGACAGACAATGATATAGACATCTTCGTCGTCATTGGGAGATTAACCCACGACCTAATGATTACGTTGACTGGTTTGTTAAACGTTTTCGACATGATGCAGAAAATCTTCAACCGACAATTGAAGCCAGGTTGAGTTTTTATCTTATTTAATTTGTATTCAGGGTACACTCTTTACAACCGGACTGGAACAGCTTTGTAAAAAGCATGATGCCAAGCGATTTGGATTTAACCAGAAACAAAAAAGCAATTGCCAGTTCAACAACAATATATCCTTCTACAAGAGCATCAATAGCTATTGAACCGAAAAGTAGAACAAGACTTCAAAGTGCTAGAAAAAGAGTTTGTATAGTCTAACGTACTATTATAATCGTTTTTAGAATTGGAGAAAGAAGAAACGCCCATTAGATACCATTGATCTAGTCAGTCAGGAAAGTAGAATACACGTTAGAAGTCGTTTCAATGCAAGAGAAAAGGATATGGTATTTTTATTTACATTTTAGTTACTCACTTTTAGCTAATACTAATTCGTGCAGTTGGTTTCTTCCTGAATCCAGTTTATCGTTTCTGGTTAGATCCTGTTGTATTAAGAGATATTATGCATGAGTATGTACCAGAATCTAGATCGAAGACTGTCGAAGTATCCTTTTTTTCTAAATTTTTTCAATGTTATAGAGTTTAATGGCGGCTGGTGTTAGAGAAATGACTCGTCCTAATCGTCTTGCATATCTTCAACGTATTGTGAGAAATCTGTCTACGTTCAAGGAAATGAGGGAACTCCGTTACCGCTTAGCCTCTCAGCCAGTATTTACACCAGTTGCCAAAACAGATTTCTTTAAAGATGCTTTTGCACTTGCTAATAGACTACTTTTCATGTAAGTGTTTCGAATTTCTTTATTTTATTTTAGGGACGCTCAAAATATGCCGCTTCCTTCTTCCAATGACGATGAATTTTTGAGGTTTTTAAAAGATGAAGAGTATATGCTTTCCCCTGAACAAAGTCAATCTCACCCACTACCTCTTCGCTCAAGAGCACCTATTGCGTTACCACATATCCATCATTGTGTAGCGGTTAATGTATTACTGGTTTGTTTACAAATCTACCAACATTTTATGCGTAGGGCATACTTATTCATTCAAATGAGGGAATTCTTGCTGAAAAAGTGTTAAGTCAATTGAATGCTACTGTAATTCACAATGCGCTACAGGTACCTTTATATTTATATCAGTTCTCTTTTTAAGGTTTTACGCTCCGATGGACTTATTTCCCGTACAAGAACTATTGATCCTTCCATTGTGACAAATACACGAAATCAAGCAATTCTTTCCTACTAGTACATAATTTTTATTCTTTATAGTCTTTTTTTTAGCTTTCGACACTTTTTTGCACATCGTCTCCATCCAGATATTATTGAACAAACCAATCTGATTCTGCGTTCATTCTCCAGCGTTCAACAAAATACAACTTTGTTTCCATATAACGGAGATCATGTTGGTTTAGTTATAGCGGCTAGCAATGCGTTCTATACTAAGGTGACATAATTTTAATATAATCTAGATAATTGTATGTAGAATGATCTGGACGTCGTCGTAGATTATGAAATTCTACAGGTGTTTGAGGATGCGTCGATGGAAAATGTACAACAATCAACAAAACAAATACGTTACCTGGAAAACGCGGATCTTCGCTTGGAAAAAATACAGATTACTCATGATGTATGCAGTAAACCTGAGGATACAACACCAGCTGAAGAAATTGTAAAATTTTTAGACAAGTTAGTTTAACTACTTTTTGTAATTAGCAATTTTTAGATCGCAAAAGAACTCTAATGCTGCACCGTCAATTTACTTGAACTCAATTGGGGACAAAAAAGTTCGTGAACGTCTGAGCAAAGTTTACAAAGTAGTAAGAGACAGTGGAGTTCTAGGAAGCAATATAGAGCTTATTATGGTATTTAATTGAAAAATTGTAATCGTGCAATTTCAGCAAAAAACTAAGATGAAAAAAGATTCAATTAAGGAGGCTTTAAAAATGATGAGTGCCGGCAATATTGTATTTTATTCGTAATTTAAAACTTGTATTCAGATAATGGAAGTGGGGGTCGACTGTGCTCGGTGGATCACAAATGATTATCGAGAAGCATGGTGTGTAGTCGGTGGAAACAAAATTGTTTTTCCGAAGCCGTGGACTCTGCCAGATTGTTCAATTTGTCTGCCAACAGTTCGCTGGATGACTGAAAGTTGCTTGTTTACAATAGTAGCAAATGCTGGTATTTCATTGAAAGGTCTTCATTTTCGATTTGAATTTGCCCTTCAACCAGCAGCTGTAACTGAGTTGGTATGTTTTTGATTTTATCTCTTGCATACATTTAGGTTTATCTTCTTGAAGAGGCAAATTGTGTGAATGTCAAGGAAGAAAAATTCCCAAGTATGGAGATCTCTTCACCATTTGATGGTAATAAGTCAAATATCACGGAAATTTCTCTTTCAGATAAACCTCCTTTAATTACATGTACATATATTGTGCCAACTGTTGATTGCATGGAGCGTTTTGCACGAATATTTGCAGGTCAGTTATTTTCGATTTTTTTCAACAAATTAATGGTAGATGTATCTTTGTTACCATCAATGGTTTCTGCTTTCCGACAAGACGACGATGCATATAATGATATGATGGACACAAATGATGCTGAGGATGAGACATATGTAGATGAATCCGCTAATATCAAAGAAACTATCCATTTAATGGATGATGATGCGCCTATCTTAAATGAACAGAATCATTATTATGAGACAATCGAAAGGGAATATGATCCAGCTGATCTCTAACATGGTTCTCATGTGCATAGATTTTTTTTCTTATTCATTTTGTGATATTTTGCAATTTTGCTGCAGGTTTAAAACTAAATTTTTTTTTCTACAATTTTCTGTCTTTTATTGTAGTCTCAAGTATTACTTTAGAACATTATTTAAAACAATACCTTTTTATTAGTAATGAGTGGTGAAAGTAATCCAAGGTGGTATTCTATACGCTATTGGACAGCACCACGAAACAGATACAGTACAGAAGATACGACTCCGATTGGTACTGTGGTTGAACCTGGCCCTTCAACACGTCAAGTTCGTTTTTTTGCATGTGTTATTATATTTGTATAGGAAGAGGATTCAATAGCTGTATTACCTCAAAATGGGTGGGAAAGAATTAAAGCATTGTACGAAAAGCCGAGTATGGAAACAGACGCAGTTCAACGGGTAAAATATGAAAATTTTTTTTCTAAAGTTGTCCCAGATTGTGCGTATGACATTTTTTTGCGGTTTTTTGTTAGGAGGATCAACAGGATTTCGTCAAGCTTCTTCTACCTATGAACTTAATAATGTTGGCAGAAAATATATTAGTCCAAGTGATTCAGTAGTAAGAAAATGTCTTAAAAATTAACGTTATAGAAACGGCGTATGGATTATGCTATTCTTCGTTTTGCTAAAAGCGGTGTTGCAATGGGAATTAAATGTGCTGGTATTGCTGGAGTTATTGTGTAGGTCAAAATGCCAACAATATCTTGTAATTGTAGTCTAAGCACTACACATTTAGCAGCTTATAGAGATCGATTTTCTTCTTGGTATTTTCCAGTTTTATCAGGTGCGCTTGCGTGCACTCTGCATACAGGTCAGGGTGCACAAGGTAAACTGTTTATAATGCTTGGTTTTAGCATCCTTCGGATCTATATTTACATTTCCTGCCGGAATTGTGGGTAGTGTAAAAGCATGCGGACTGGGGATTTCTTCCGGTTTGACATTAGCTGCTGTTGTACATCTTTACGCCCTTTCTATTGATAAAAGTGTTAACGATGCATATTGGCAATTCAAAAGGGATTATGAAAAGGTTTGAACTTTTACCAAAGCAATAAACTTTTTTTAGGAATTGAGCGCTGCAGAAGAATGGGATGGGCGAGTGGAAGAATTGATGAAATCTGAAAATATTCGATGGCGACAAACTGCCGTCAAAAAACTTAAACAAATGGATGAAGCTAGGATACGTAGCCATGATGCATAGAACAGTTTGTTTTTATAAACTAGTTGTTGTTATTTTGATAAATGTTTTATCATAATTGTAAGTTATATAAAGAGGACAGTTTCTTGTAATCAAAAGTAAGTCTTGATGGAAAGTGTTTGATTTTTCGCCTTTTAGAAGAGTCTATCAATCAGAAATCAGAAAGTTGGCAGATAACAAGGCTTTTGCCATCTTTCTGACTTCCTGGTTGCTTCACAAACTTTTTTGTTCTCAGTTGGAGATCTAAAAATTGCTAATTACAAAAATTAGCTAAACTAATTTGTCCAAAAAGTCTACATCTTCTGTGTTCCCGGTGTGAGTTATCGGTATGTTTTCCAATCAAATTGAATCGGATTTAAGATCCACGTTTTCCGAATATCTACTTTCATTCAATGAAAACTTCATTCTGTTGATCAGATTTAAGGAAAAGAGAAAATCTTCTAGGAATATAGATATTGAAACAGCATTTGCTGGGATATGTGGAGTATAATCTGGATGAAATCTTCTCACATTTGCTAGACAAATTCTTACCAACGTGGTACAGGATAGAAAACAAACATAGAAAAAGCTCAATGGGAGATGTTCAAATATCGTACAGACTACTCACGCTGTATGCAGTAAACCGAACCGTTGTTTTTCTATATTTATTCCTGTATTTGAGGTAAAAATACGCCGACTTTTTTTCAGTTATGTTGTTACACATTTATTGTGTACGAAATTTAGGAAGTGGCATGTTTCTAGCTGGTAACTCGAGTGTAGTCGATACACCATTCATCGTACTTGTTTGCGATCATCGGATTCTTTAGAATATATCCGAAGCGGCCTTTGTGATCCATCAGCAGATAGTTCAGGAGAACGTGATGAAGGTAAAGGTATTGCATTTCGTTTTGGATCGAGAACGGACGTTGCCTTCGAATCGCTTTAAGTAATTCCCCCATAGATATGCAGTTCTCCTAAAATTTATTAGTACATCAGTTTGAAGAAAAAGTCGCACGCCAGCATGCATTCGTTCCAGGGTATATGCAATAGCTACAACTGTTCCTGTACGCCCAATGCCAGCACTACAGTGTACGACGATCGGCTCCGTAGAACTGCGTACAGCTCTGATGAGGGAGATAGCCGTTTCAGCATTTGGAGGAATACCGCGATCCGGCCAGTTGTTCCATAAGTAGTGCTTGACATCCCGTTGGTCTTCTTTCCATTGTACATGAAGTGTTGTTAAGCAGATAGATTCTTCCTTTTGTAGGTAAGTGGTTCCTTTACACGTGACGCTAATTTGACCTTCATCATATCCGAATATCATTTCATCATTTTCATTTTTAGGCCAGTATGGAAAGCATTTAAGTTTGCCTTGTTCGATGGTATTGCAGAGCATGACAATATGGGTAACCTTTTCTTGTGCAACCATAGCCCAAAAGGCATGTTGTGTTCCTTCAAGGGGTCCCTGGGTGCAGATGAAACGTTTGACGCTCTTCGGAGTGGTCACATAGTTTGCATGAATCTAAAAATTATAAGAAAAAAAAAAGTATACGAAGTCAGAGTTAATTTCAGGCCAAATGAGCTTTACGCGGTACTCATCCTGACAGGGGACATCCAGATATCTGTTTTTTTCTTTGTTTGCGGTGGAGGCTTCGATCGTCATGTTTTCTGGTTTCCATTTGGAGAGATTGCGGAATTCTTCGACAGTCTTATTTACTCCAGCCTCTAAAACATTCTTTATCCAAAATACTGCCTTGTTGCCAGCTTCCTTATTCGATCGAGTAAATTTGAAAGATTTTGTTGTTTTTTCAGAATCATTCATAGTTCGCGGGGTTGATTTTTCCTTCGGAGCATCGGAGTCATCTTCTTTTGCTATTTCTTTGCTTTCGCTCTTCGGCTCCTTCAAAGTTCTTTGTTTCTGCGTTACTGTCTTTGGTGAAAGCTTCTTCTTATCCTTCTTCGACGGGATACACATTCTTTCTAAAGAGACGAAACGAAGAATGATAGTTAGAGAACTCTTTTTTCATGTTTTTACAAGAGATTCGACAAAAAATCAAACTGTTGGGAGACAAATTGAGCAATCTGGCAGAGTCAACGACTTCAGAAAAACAATCTCGATATTCATGATCCATTGAGCAGTTAATCTGTTGTCCGAATATTATTTTCTACAAATTGGAATAACTGTTCAAACGACAAACCTGTATTAATGGCGTTCGATATAAGATTCTCTCATTACGAGTAGCATCAAAAATAATAATACTCTTCGAGTTGAGACAAGTATTCAAGAAGTCATAAGGAATGGGGCCATTCATAAAAAAGGTAGTTCGAAAAACACCCTCAAAAAGAAAAGTGTTTTCTGTTAAAAAAAAAAACTTAAGTATAACCACAGTCGATGCTTTTCGCCATTTCATTAGTATTCAAAGTCGTGGAATATAAAAACAGGAAGAAGACCTACACACCTTTTACTATTGATAAAAGATAAAAAATACTTATGAATAATTAAAAATATTACTCAGAATTACAAGCCGTGTAAGATGCAATCCAGCAAACCATAAAAGCAGCAAAGCTTTCTTTGAAAGCTTCTTGGTTGACTGACCAAATTCCATCGACTTGCTCAAGATCTACCTGAAAATATTTGTTAATTTAAGTATACACAAACTTTTTGGAAATTTACAATGTAAATTTTGCAAAGCTTCATACATATAAGTACATATAAGAGGATACCCATATATCCAATGACTGAGCAGGATCCTAGTAGAATACCAAAGAATACTGAGAAAATCTAGTTATGAAATGATAAGAAAAGAAAGACGTGCCTGTCGACCCCAATAAACTGCATCTAGTAAATCTTCCATATTTTCCCACGTAGAATTAGGAGTCAATGCTTTTAAAATCTAAAATATACATGGCATAAAAACAAACCTTCTCATAATAATTGTTCTCAATATTTAGATTGGTTTCATTGCTTCTTGTCGAATGCATGCTAAAAATATGACCTTACAGAAATAAAAAATTCATTAAATCACTAACAGCATTTCTTTAAAAGTGAGATGACATTTTAGAACGTTTTCAAATTATACTTGGTAATATAAATAAATGTTCCTGCAGAATAACTGGAAGAATAAAAACAATTTAGAGCATATTTTTTTTATTTAGCTCAAGGAAATTATGAAACGAATTACATGCATAATATACACAAAATGACAACTTACGAGTTGAACTCGATAAATAAATAAATGATAAAACTTGAAGACAATAATAACTAGTTGTTATTCCACGTTGTATCTTGTAGATAAAATGAGTTCTCTGTTTTACTATATCGATGAATTCGTTCTATAGGTAGACTAAAGAAAGATTTAATTAAAAACTGAAAAAGCCCACCTTGCATTCATATCGAAATGGCCCGGTCTTAAGAAGGGAGAAACCGGCATATTCTCGAGAACACTGCGATCATTACATTTCAGCTGATTCCAAGCATCTTCCCGTTTCTTCATTAGCGCACCATTAGTGATCTTGTGAATGAACTGGCAACGAGCTCCATATTTACAGTAGCCAGTATTACTGAATTTGTCGCAGAGGATGGTCTTGTACTTTGGATGACTGCGTCCACGTGGCTAAAACATAAATTACAAAATGAATATAATACGACTACTTAAAGTTTAAAAAACCAACTTGAGCAGGAAGACGTAATTCGTCTAATCCATGAGCAAAGCGGCAGTCTTCGCCGTAAGAACACTGTTGAGTTCGTCGGTACGATTCACAAAGAGCTGTTTTGTAGGCATCTTGCTTTCGTTTCTGACGCAGCAATGTTTCTCTCTCTTCATCCGTCATCGTGCATGGATCAATTGTTCCAAATATATCAGATGAATTCATCCGTTGTGGACGTCGTTTATTTCTTACGACATTTTCGTAGAACGACTCGTCAAAATCAATAGGACATGTAGCATTTAATTCTTCGATCTTCAAGAAATGGGCCATTTCGCTGGAAAAAGTATTTTTTTATAACGAAAAAATGATAGAAAAAAGCAAATTTTAATAAAAACATTTTTAGCACTGTTAATAACCATCTTTATTATTAATAATTCAATACCAGTGAAATAAAAAAAATAAAAAGTATTTAGGCTTTAGGCATGGAGTTGTTTAAACCGGTTACGGTAGGTTCCTAAAACGTTTCGCTATATCCTTTATTTTTTTATTCATTTTACTTCCCTAAAGATCATTTGAGGTATAGACTTGTTTCTATTTTACTTGTTTCTTCTTGTTTCTTCTACAGGATGGGAAAGCTCAAAAGTAAGTTCTACTTATAATTGTTTGATTTATCTGTTTCTTTAGAGTTCTTCTGTTGCGGAGGATGCAGTGCTCTTGAACGTGGGGAAGTATATGAAGTTAGCAGAGCGGCTGATGTTGCTGACAGTCCCGTACATCGTTATACAGTGAGTTGTTATTATACATTTTTCCTAATTATTTTTTAGGATGATAATGGACAAGCTTTGAGTGTATGTAAAGCTTCAGCCCTTTGTGAAGATCAAATCCATTCTCTCATCGAACAGAATAACTTTAATCCACTTTTTTGTTCCACTAAAGTAGCTGATGAAAAATTCAGTATGTCCTCTTTTTTAAAACCTTTTCTTAGGTCCTCAAATACAACAACAAGAGTCAATGACTCTAAACTGTACAGAAACTGTTGAAGCTCAAGATTTTGTTAAGGTAGATGATGAAAAAGTTTGTAAGTTAAACTTTAATCCTTATGTTTGATTTTTAGTTCCTGAAATACAGGAACAAGAGGCAATGCCATCGACTTGTCCAGATTCCAATGGATTCAAAACAGAGGATATTCCTTCTTTAGAATCGGATGATATTTCTAGCGAGTTTTGTTGATTTACAAACATAATCATGAAATTTCAGATGTCCCAAAACGCTGTGGAGAGTATGGGCCCGGAAGCAACGCAGATGAGCCACTACACGTCGACAACAGATATTTTTCCAATGAAGCTCCACAATACTGAAGAAAAGTGAAATTGTCCTGAAAAGAGATTTTTCTGTGCTATACAGTCCACCACACCGTATGTTTTCATGTTCCTCATGAACATTGTCATATTGTATTAACGTTCTGCTATTGTTTCAATCAATAAACGTTTTATCTCTCATTTATTCGTAGAAATGTATAGCACCTGATGCTCTGAAATGCACTGAAATATCTCTTTCAAGAACAATTGGCCCTTTACATATATAAAATGTTATCAAGGGCACTTTAGAACTGAAATCACGATTGAAGTTGGGTGAGAATGGAAAAGTTTTCTAAATGGCAAAATATGAGGAACAATGAATAAAAACTGAGCACGGTATGAGAGTAAGTAGCAAGGACTTTTTGCGATTGATAATAAAAAATAATGCAATCGCAAAGCACCCTTGACTTTTCAATCCTATTAAGGCACATGAAAGATGAGAAAGTTTCGACAAACAATACCGGCAATATGTACTCGTATTGGAACTAAAGAGTTGTAACTAAAAGGAGGTCATCCGGACTGGCACAGCCGTCATCTTGATTCGGCTGAGTAGCTGGTCGAAGCAGAGCTGATCGACTATACTCGTTGAAATCGCGGATCTCCATATTTCCAACGTGCTGCATATATTCTGGCTGATCTGTCAACGAATTCGCCGCAAGGTCGAGATCTCGATCGTCGATGCTGTATGCTTCTTCTATCTCGCGACGAGCAGCACCGACTACTCGTTGATCCATATACCTATGAGGAAGATTTCATGGTTAGTTGGATTTTCCTACCTTCCTAGAGCCAAAGCTTGTCCTACTAATCGATCTGCTGGTCTGGTATCTTCACTCCTTCTTGGATATGGTAGTCGGACGGACTTTCCTTCAGGAACTGGCCGATAAGTATCTTCATACATCTCGCTAGGCATCCCAGCCATCGCCATTGCCTGATTACGTGCCATATATAGTGGTTCTTTCAAAGGAGGTAATGTTCTTCTATCCACATGATGACTTCGTCTCGAATTCCATGACATCGGCTCCTCTTCAGAGTCAGATGGAGCAGCACGATGAGCTAGGAAGAGATATCGTTCTCCATCGTCTCTCTGATTCGTCTCATCAACATGATTCATGATCAAGGGAATAGCAGGTAGACGACGTGGTCCTCCATTGCTAATCGGTGCAACTGTTGGAAGTCCAACAGGTGAATGAGGATCGCTATGACTGCTTTGACGTTCTGGAAATGTACCATAGGCAAGCCCAATATCGATTAAAAGAAATGCTGGCAATTTAGGTGTTGATGTGGGAAGCAGGACAAGATTAGTGTCATTAAGAAAGGCTTACGAAGGTTATCCCGAAGCATTTGTCGATCAGCCGCGTCCGAGGGGGTTCGAGAACCGGAAAGACGACTGACAATGTTGTTGAACAGTGAATGAGTTCTCTGAAAGTAATAACTTTTTAGAATACAGTAAATACTCATATTTTATGCAAAATGATATTTATCATCAGAAATTTTGACTGAGCTTCACTATTTTCGTTCTATCATTCTTCTATTGTTTGAATTTTTTAAAAAAAAATTTAAACAATAGAAGAATTTTAGAACCTCTAAACAGTTTTTTAGGTGTCAATTTTTTTTAAGTTAAATAATCAAGAAAAGATTAAAAATCGTCGCTCTATTTAAAAATGAATAATTTTAGATCAAAATAAACAGAACTATGAAAAATCGGATTATCAAAAGCAAATTCAAACTCACTCTATGCTGCGGCTCGGGATCGTCAAAATGGAAGTCCGTCTCGAGATTTCCGCTGATGGCTCGTTTGAGTTCCGGTCCAATCTCGTGAAGAGTGCGTAGACCGGCCTAAAAAATGCAACAATGAAGTCTTGAATGTCGAAAAAGAAAGCCTGAAACCTCGTGAGTGGTTCAGCATATATTATGAAGGCACAAAGAGTGAAACAATTGTCGTTGGACCCACATTCATCAATTGCCTTCACCCCCCCCCCCCCCCCCCCCCCCTAATGCGTTTAATACCGACGAAGGCTAACATGTGTCAATGTGTCCGCTGATGGGGCAACTAATAGGGAAAGCGGCTGAATGTTGACTTTTTAACCAAATAGCCCCGCTGTCGAGCGGAAGTTTTTCAACTATGCATAGGCAGAGCAGATGGCGGGGAGAATAGAAAAAGAACGAACTTGAAGTGCCATTGCCTGAGGCGTATGAGTTGGCACAATGCCCTTCGCCTCGAGTTCTTTTCGCTTTTTGAATCGACGGAAATAATCTTGGATGAGGAATGTCGCGTAGAACTTGCCGACAGTTACATCATCTTCTTCTGAAACCAAATTTATTATTATTTTTAGTGCTCAATTTTTTAAATTCATGTTTCCCAGGTTTCACTTTTCTAGAATCGATTGCATAATGAATTTTGTGAATGTAATAATTTTTAGTAATTTTCTTTATTCACAATTTAGATTCTCAAATATTCTATATGAAAAACAAAAAAAAATAAAATAAACAAGAAATAACTCACTTCCAGCCGGCGGTACAACCTCGTCCAACATTCTCAATGGCGTTCTTTTCCATATTCTCCTAATAGCAGATCGTAACTGTTCATTAACCTCATCGATATTTCCTTCCGTGTAGATCTTCAGATTTGTCCTAACCAACGCAAAAAGTGTAGCATTAAAACAGACAGTTCCATCGGAATTCAGAGGCATATTCATTGAGACGAGTCGTTTGCAAGCCAGTCGATGAGGACAGAGCTTTCCGAATCCCAGTGGTGGAGAGATTTTCCGCAGCAACGTAACGACATCGAGATGCTTAATACGTCCTTTAGCGTCAGGATCGTATTCTGACCAGAGGCGGACGAATTCTTCGAGATGATGTGGTCCGAGAATGGACCAATCGCGAGTCAGATAGTCGAAATTGTCCATAATGACCGCCACGAATAAATTGATGACCTGAAAACTTTTATTTCAGCTACTTAAAATAAAATACCAAGAATGAGCAGAGCATAAAGAAAGAGATGAAATATGGATAGGCAAAATCAACGCCACACTTCGAATTCGGATCTCGTTTGTACTCATCCGACAGGGGATCACATTTAACGTCGTCTCTTCCCGCACATGATAACATGATCTGTTGCCACGCTTCTCCCGTCGCTGATCTGAAGATATTTGCTAATTTTTCATTCTTTTCCCTACCGAAAAAGGACTAGAACTGCAGCGAAGAAGGAATGAAAGTTATTATTTCGATGGATTTGAGTGGAATCATCCAGAGCGACTTTACCGAAAACTTGCATTCCGATGACGGCATAAATGAAAAAGAGGAGAACGATGAGAAGAGCGACGTAGGGTAGAGCCTGGGAAAATTGATATTATTAGAGGTAATAAAAACAAAAAAGTACTTGTATTCTTTTTTTCGACTCTGTAGCATTCTTATGTAGCTTACCGGTTTCATTCAAGTATGAAAATTTTGGGAATGATACGACTCACCTGGAAAGATTTCATAAATGTCCATAGAAGGGTCCTGATTCCTTCTCCTCTCGACAACAGTTTGACCAATCGCATAACACGGAAAAGACGGAAGAAATTGATAGATATGAGATTAGATCCTCCCGGATTCACTCGTCCATAAATAATATCAATAAAGGAACCAAGCACAATGATGAAATCGAAGGCATTCCATCGGTCGCCGAAGTAATTCTTCGGATTTAGGGCTAAAGATCTTTTTTAAAAGAAAATTTTGTAAACAGTTATTAAACGGTGAAAGTTCTAGAAATAATACTTGTTTCTTGAATTTTTAAGTAAAAACTCGAACTCACAGCATTTAACTAATAAAATTAGCCCACGTGCAAAGTGCACGCAAATGTGTGTACATGTGTCCATATCTGTTTCAATAGACTTACCGATGATTTTGAAGACAGCTTCCGCGGCGAACACGACGGTGAAAAACATGTTCATAGTATCAAGGACTTCTTCGAATGTCTTTCCACTCGGATAATGTTTACAAGCAAGAGATATAGTATTCAGCACGATGATGAGAAAGATGATATACTCGAAAGCTCGTGAAGTCACCAACCACCAGACACGGTACTGGAAGCGATTTCTCGGAATATACCGACGATGTGGCTTAGCTTTCAAGGCGAACTCTATGCATTTTCTCTGAAATTTTGACAATTCCCAATTTAAATAAAGATACCTGGTTCTTGTCCAACTCGCAATTAGCATACTCTCGCTCTCCTTCACTCTGAAATGTGACGATGACGAAACCGACGAAAATGTTCATCATGAAGAACGCGATGACAATGATGAAGGCGATAAAGAAAAGAGCGACGGCTTGACGGGAATTGTGGACCGGACCATGATCTTCCTCATTGGAATTAATGGCAACATAAAGTAGGCTGCAAAAATGGGTTGAAAGATAAATAAAGAATACGAATTGCTGATATCTTCAGCAGGCTAACAAATGAAGTATGGAATTAATACTGAATGTTTTTTTCAATTTTTTAATACTTCTTTTTTGTAGATAGAACTCGCTAATATCTAATAAACGACCACTTGACAACTACATTTTTTTCTGTCTTTCGAATTTCGTTGATTCAAACAATACTTTCGACTATCCCTGATTTACGGTTTTCCGTCTAGGAGATCTAATTCAACTCCTAACGGATCAATTTGTTTTCTTTTTTTTGCTATTTTAAAATCAAGAACTTCTACTCACTCTGGCCATCCTTCAAAAGTCGAAACAACAAACAGCGAGATCATGGCGTCCTTGACGTTGTCGAAATTAAAGTCATTATTTCCCCAGACCCTTGTCTTCAGCACCGGCTTTGTCGGATCCCCTTCCTCATAATGAATAAAAGAACCACGACACTCGACCTCTGTCATCTTCGATAGATCATTACAACTATGAAAGGTTCCTTTGAACAGCTGAACACCGATAATAGCAAACATGAACTAAAAAAGGATAAAAATTGAAAGAAGGGTACCTGAAGCATGAAGGTGACCAACATGATGTTACCGATAGTCTTAACAGCCACGATGACACATTGGACGACGTGTTTGAGACCTTTGGCTCTATTGATGGCACGAAGAGGACGCAATACTCGCAAAACACTAAAAAAAATGAGAAAATGAGAGGGTTTGATGAAAAATGTACGTGAATCGGCATTACGAACCAACATTTTTAGTCGCGCGTCAGTAGAATTAATTTTTTTTATTGGGTTTAGGTTTATTTCTGTTTGGCATTATTTTTAAAATTTTTGCTTTTTAAACGCAAACAGAAAAAAGGTTTTCAATAAGTTATATATATATATATAAATATTGATAAGAAAATTAAAAAAAATGGGAAATTGCTGCTTTCGAAATAAATTTTGGTTTTTTTTGTGAATTTCTACTTTTGTTGTTTTCTTTTGTTTCTAGATTAATTTCAACAACTAACCGAAGGATTTTAACGACCGATATGGCATCTGACTTGAGCACGAAGGATATCAATGACACTGCGACGACGAGAATGTCCAGAAGATTAAAGGCATTCCGACAGAAGCTGCCTTTATGGAAAACCAATCCCAGAACAACTACTTTTAGCGTAATTTCAATGGTGAAAACAGTCGTGAAGAAGTAGTCGAAATAATTAAGGACTGTATTCCTGCTTGAGTTGGCTTCCAATGGATCTTCAGCAGCTAACATAGCTGAAGAGACAAGAATGCAGACCAAAACGCTGTTCGTGAAGTAACTGTGATTAACGATTTTGTTGCAGAAGAGGCGAAATGGATTGGTATGACTGAGGATGAAGAGCGACGAGGCTTTTGGGATCGGTTTGACTGCTGAAGAGGCTGGCAGTTCACTCATCCTCCTTGGTCTTGCGGTCACCAGCTCTTCTTCTCCTGGTTCTTCGTCTCCTGTCGGCTCTTCATCTTCTCCCTCTCCTTCCGGCTCAAAATCTTCTTCATCTTCGTCGAGTTCTTGATGATCTTCCTCCTTTTGTGCCTGTGTCATTGAATCGGAATCGGCCAAATTATCGACAGCAATGGCCAAGAAGACATTCAGAAGGATATAGTTACCACAGATGAAAAGGACGATATAATAAGAAGAGACGATAACTCCGATGGATCCTACACCGCCAAAGGACTCGATTCCATTGTACATTACAGTGTTCCAATCTTCACCAGTCAGGATCTAAAAGAGATTATTAAAAAAGTGGAATTCTAACGAGCGTTTTTAGTCGTAGATTTTTTGTAACTAGAATTTGCTAACATCTTCCAAAACACATTTGAAAAGATTAAAAAATACATCTATCTCTCCAAAAGATGAATCTCTACCTGGAAGACGGTGAGCAGTGCCTGCGCAAATGTATCAAAATTCGCTCTCGGCTTCGGTTGCTGTGGATTAAAGTTGAATTTTCCACCGAAGACCTGCATTCCAAGCAGGGCAAAGATAACAATGAAGAGGAAGAGCAGCAGCAGAAGGGAGATAATAGACCGAAGGGAGTTTAACAGCGAGCTGACGAGATTTCGTAGAGCGGTCCAATATTTGGTGACCTTAAAAATCCGAAGAAGACGAGCCGAACGAAGCACAGAAACTCCAAGGGGCTTCATTACATCGAAATAAACCAAAACAAACTCAAGAATGGAGCTGGAAGAAAAAAATCAAAAGAAAACAGATAAATACCTGATAACAACGAAACAATCGAAACGATTAAACTGAGAAGTCGTGTAAGTCGTAAATCCTAATGTATACATCTTCACTAACATTTCCAATGAGAAAAGTATTACGAAGAATAGATTTGCCATTGCTGAAAATTTAAAATTTCATATAGAAAATAAATGCAAAAACGACAGGTCCCGGGGAGATTTGAACTCCCGTCGCAGGATTCAGAGTCCTGAGTGCTAACCGCTACACCACGGGACCACGCCTTACAAATGATTTTGCGACAAATACACTCTCTCTGAAATTGAAGGGGGACTCACTTTGGAATTTATCAAGCCATTCTGATTGTCTATGATGTTCCGAAGATAAGACTAGAGTGTTGAGCAACACGAGGAGGATCACAAGCCAGTAAAACCACTGGGATTTGACTATTCGTCTGCATATTCGGCGACATCGACGATTCATTTTTTCGAATCTTCTGAATCTCTTTCTCCATCTGCTTGGTCTAGCATCTTCCTGACGTTCTTCTCCTTCTTCGTCATTCTCTCCACCATCTCCTAAGGGTATATTTTATCGAAAAAAGCAGAATCAACCTTGCACATGATGTTCCTCCTCCTGTTCGTCATTCACTGGATCTTCTGCATCTTCTGCCTGAGTTATCCAGTCTAGATAGCCTTTTAAATCCTCCTCCAATTGTTGTTTTTCTCGAAATTTTTGAAACAATCCCCTCGCACGAGCTTTCTCTCGTTCTTTAGAGAATTCTCCCGACAACACACCCAATACGAGATTGAGGACAAAGAAAGAGCCGAGAATAACCAATGTTACAAAATAAATCCATGGCCATTCCCTTCCAACTGCATCATTTACCTAAATAAATATGAAAAAAAGAAAAGAGGATCTTACCCAGTACATGACATCAGTCCATCCTTCGAGTGAAACACACTGGAAGACGGTTAACATGGCCAGACCGAAATTGTCAAAATTCGTGATGCCATTATTCGGTCCGGCCCAGCTGACATTCGACCAACATTCCCATCGAACACCCATTTGAACAAGACTATCCGATGGTTGACAATGAAAGGCAGAGCCGACTGTCCCACAAGGTGTGGGATCTTTCTGAGCGAATTGACCAGTAGCTGGATCGACGCTGCAAAGGAAAAAAAAAGTTTAAATATTTTTTTCTGATTACTTCGATGAGCTCTCAAAAGCCTCATATCTTGATAACTTATTGTTCATTTTTTAATCGAAATTGTAGAATAACTTTCTTCTTTAGGTTAAGCAAAAAAAATATGAGAGTTAGATATTCTATGCATTTATAGAACAACACCTGTTCTGGTCATGTTTATCTCTAATCCCCAAACAACAACTCACCACGTTGAATGCAGCTTGCCACAGAACAATTCCAGCCCGATGATGGCATAAATCAAAATAACAAAAAGGACCAAGAGAGCAATGTGTAGAAGCGGAATCATCGCTCGGAGGATCGCATTCAACACGACTTGTAAACCTTCAAAGAATTATAGTAAAATAAAGGAAAAAGTTATTACTTGGTACTCCTGACACAAGCCTCAACGGTCGAAGAACACGAAATGCTCGAAGGGCTTTCACATCGAAGCCTTGGATATTCATACGAGACAAAATCGTTGAAACGAGACTGGAAATAAAATAAAAATAAGATGGAGCTTACCCTATGACAACTATAATAAAATCCAAAATATTCCAGGCATTTCGTAGATATGCACCCGGATGAAAAAGGAACCCGAGAGCGACGACTTTGAGCACACATTCGACCGTGAAAACGACTATGAATAAATATTCTACTTGTTCCTGAAACGAAAATAAAAAGAAAAGAGGAAAAATTACTAGGATCGTATTTTTGGAGTCAGAATCCTGCGCTGGATACGGTTGATAGACAGCCAGGGCGATACAATTGGCACATATCATCAATAGGATAAGATATTCAAATGGCCTGAAAAGTTTTTTTTTTTACAAGGATCTTTGTTTTTGACCGTTTTTTGAAATTTTTTTTGTTGCATTTCTGTTTTATTTATTGTTTTATTTTTTTAAAGAATACCTTTTCTTGCCTTACAAAATGTGAAAGACATTTCAAACATATTTTTAAACGAGAATCGCTCTTAAGAATTGCGAGTTTAACCTCCAAAAAAATTATTACGTTTTTTTAATGTTATTAATTGTTTAAATGTGTTTAGAACTGAAATTTCAAAAAGAAAGAAGAAGAAAATACAAAAAGGAATTATAAAATTGGCTAGTTTCGTAAGATATTTGTCATCTACATTTGTTTTTCATTTTTCTCTCCTCTGATTATCATTACCATTGAGTGTGTTGATGCTTTTTTGGTTCATCTACAAAATCTTTGAAAATTGGCTATCCTACTAAAACTATCTTTCTTTCTCCCGTTTTCCCTCCCCATCCCATTTTGGTTGCATAACGCCGGAATAATATATCGGCACACGTGCTAACTGACCTCCACTCAACGATCGCTATGCACAGCTTTCGTATGGGATTCGTCAACGATAAACAGAGCAGTGATCGTTCGGATCTAAAAATAAAAAACCAAAACAAAAGATCTACCGTTCGACAACATTTGACTGCCTGAGTGGTCGTTTAGTAGCCGGCCGTTTCTTTGCCGCATCACCGGAAGCTGTTGCGCCGACGGCAGCCTGAAAATGCCAAGAAATCCCTCGAGAAGGGAGGGCGACGAAGTTCCACGATTAATTCAATTTTCACTGGTTGGGACAGCGAAACATCCAAAACTAACTTGTAAGGTCGCTTGCCAGAGGTCGATATGTTCGTTCTCCCGCTCGGCTGGTGGTTCTTCCTCCTCCCCGGAGGACATCATGCTTGCTAGCACTGAAAGATTAGGTGTCATATTAGAGAATATTGAAAGGTTTCGGTCATCGATATATGTCACAATTAAACATTTAGGTTTTACAAAATGATTATTTGGGCATATATAACAATAATAAAATGTATTGTCTAACTGTTGTCAGCACAAAGGGTTGAACGATGTTGCACACACAAAACACCTGATATGGTTTGTGCAACTGCAGCCGAACATTCAAATGTATACAAACATTCCGTATATCTAACGGTCATCCTCCTAAATCCTTTCCTCTCTATATTTCTTTGCCATAATTGGAGACGAAATCCACGGCTGAGTCAACAATGGAAAGCTCCTTCCACGAGAGAAAGAGACGGCACGTGCCCTGGTTAGGGAGCTGCGTCGCGATTAATTTCACGCTGGTGGCAAATGAAAGAAGAGGAGAAAATTAAAGAATAGCTGGTGATTTATGGGTTCTTCACACGAACCTAGGAGAGTAAAAATGGAATTTTCTATCTCCTATGAGAGGCTCCTTTCCCCGATCTCCCCTCGGCTGTCTGAGAGCCGCTCATTATTGACTGTTTGTCGTCGACTGGCAAATCGAATGAATCAGCCGTGAAGAGTTGTTTAAAAAAAAGGGTTAGAACAGGAGGAAAAGTCATTAATTCCGGTTGACTATAATGCATCATCAATATACTCAATTGACATAAAAAGAATTGGAGAGAGGGAGAAAAATAAAGGGAGACAGACCATGGAAGAAAAATAAAGATATGAAAGAAATGGCGAAGAATGAAACAAGTAGAGCGGATGATTGGCCAAATTTATGAAGAAATTGAATCGCTATTAGGTCAAAAGAGCTGAAAAAAATGGCAAAAAAAGGGAAACAATTTGGGAAATAAAAGGAAAAATGCAAGAAAAGAGTTAAAAATCGTGAACATTACAATTATTTTCCTGAAAAATGACCCCAAAAACTCAAAAATCCGGCGAGGTGTGTAATAACACAGCCTAATTACTAATAATCATCGCCTTTTACGCCGTTTTCGCGCGAAAAAGACGGCGTTTCCGGGCAAATTTTTTAATTTTCCGACCCCAAGACCCTCAATGAGGCTAATTTAGGTTAAAATATAGATAAAATACAGTACCTGACATTTTGAAGCTAGCATGGATGCAGCTGCTGCGATCAATAGCACAGCGGAGTGGCCGCCGGCTCCGCTAGTCTCCGCCCACAAATCCCATATGCTCCCGCTCTTTCGCGAGCAGCCCACATTACCGACGATGGGGATGAGGCAACGGGGGATGTTTATCCGCTTTTCATATGGTTTTTCTAGATCATTTTACCTATTTCTCCTGCCTCCTCTGTCCGTCTTCGATTTAGTCTTCCTGCTCTCCGATGTGTAATCCCTGAGGAAGAGAGGCAGTGAGGGAACGGAGGAAAAAGATCGGAGATCAGAAACAAGGAGGAAGCTCCAAAATGGTTCAAGGTTCATAAAGAAGTCTGGAAGTTTAACATGAAGTGAAGGAAGATTCAGTCAAAGGAGAAGACAAATTCTGATTTTTAAAAAAAGCATCAGCACCCTCGCAATACACCTCGAGCAGTTTACAACAACGTAGAAAAAACAATGAGGAAATTAAATAACAGCAAAATGCCAAATCACTTTTCTCAAATTTCAGTTTTCATAGTATTAATTAAATTAATTATGATTCAAACTTACATTTTTTCAAGATGTTCTTACTTTTGTTGTTATACTTCCCAAATTATCTTCTTCTAAATGCCAATTTACTTTTTGGTCATAAGGCCGGGTTCGTAATATGTACTTTTAAAGATAAAAAAGTTTGTTTTGTTTCTCTGAATTCATTTAAATCAGAATTTGCCCTCTTTGTATGCACAGCTGAACAAAGACTTTCCGTTCATTTCAGACAACTATCCGTGTTTTCAGAGGGGAGATCTCGTTTTCCTCGTCGCTATATCAATACAATCTCGACCTGATTCCGAAGACATCTGTCGTAGACAATCATTCCTCGAAGCGAAAGGTAGCTGTCTCAGCGGCTCATATTCCAACACCGATAGCGGCTGCCAATTCGTTTTTGTGAAAATAACGCGATCTCGATGGACTATCGCTACATTTGACCGTCTATTTCCTCATTTCCAGGAACCATCCTTCGGCCCTCTCAAGTCGCCTCCCACGCGAGCCACCAACTCTTTTTCTTTTTGACTTCTAGACAGCTAGTAGCGGCGAGGGGAGTGAGAAGCAGCCGAGAGCAAATAGCCGACACGAAGAGGCAACTCTCAAGGAGCAAGTCGGGAGAGTCCCGGCGGCGGGAACAGACATAAACACGTTTGGTGTTCAATTTGAGAAAAAAAAGACTTACCAAGATAGAGGACGAGAAATTCGCTTCTTATCCACATAGAATTTGGCAAGCTGAATAATATAACAAGTCTCTACCGGGAAAAAAATAAAATAAATTTATTTGAGTTAGATGTTTATACAAATTGAACTGACTAATTGATGTTATAAAAATATCCACATCTTCTGTTTGTTGTACACGTCTTTTTTTGTTCCTCTGAATGACGTCCTCTTCTTGTCAGACCTCATCACAATTAAATTAATTGCAATCGAGAGACGGATTGTGCTCCGTCTTCAATTGACAAGCTTCCCGAGAAAACGAAACATTGTTTATGTTAAAGAAGAAATGAAGAACAGCGTAGGGACACCTGACCCGTCGAATAATGCAGGTTACACGGCAGCAGCCGTCGACGGCATTGCATTTACAATAGACGAAAAGCAGGTAAAGGGGCTAGTTGAAAAAGTCTCCTATACGTTTAAAATCCTAAAATTATAAAAAGATCAAAAAAACAGTAAAACGTTGAAAGAGTAGATAAAAATAATATAACCAATTATATATTTCTTACTATATATTTATACAATTTTCATGAATATATGATTTTTACTAACTTTTATAAAAGATTCTGTTCTGTCACTCTTTTGTCATGTTTTCCTTCCTATCCGCTAAAAAATATCCTTTTTTCAGGGATATTTTTTATCTGCTGCCGACGATAACAAGCATGTTTTCATAAGGGGAAACGATTTTGGTTATTATGAAACGGTAAGATGATATCGCCGATAATAAGGACATATTATTCGTTTACAAGCTTAAAGAATTTATTAAGAAAACTGAATTTTAAACTAATTGTGAAATTTTACATATCAATACTAGAAAAATTGTTTACACAATTTAGACAATTTTGGAGCACGTTTTGTTTTTTTATTCGATTTACTTAAATAGCTTTCTTTTTTGTATTGACTTTTTGGGGTTTTTTTATGGAAAGAATGTCTGCAAACATGAAGTAATAAAGCAAAAAATATGAACTGAACAAGCCAGTTGCCAATTTGGAAACATTTTTTAGTGATCAAATTTTTATCAATTTCGCTTATTTTATTATTATGGAATAAGACATGTCAGGAGTTAAGCCGTTCAGACTGCATATATTTCGTTCATTTTACTCTTGCCTTTTTTTGCAAGGCAGGGGCAAACATTCTTGAAATTCTAATAAACAATAAAACTGCTCCAGAAAGTCATAAATATTGTGAAATCGTCAAACACAACTCCCAAATAATGATTCATTTGTATCATTATGCCAGAACAGAGTTCTGTCGTCCCGAAAATACAAAAAATATGTCGTTGACTGTTGTTCGTTAAGTAACTATAGCTGATGACTATCAACGGAAATGAGAGTTGGGGCGGGGGGGAATAGATCAATCGTAGAAGCTATAACAAGTAGGCACCTGTACCATAATTTTTAAGAAAAACCGTAGGGGATGTAACAACAAAAAAGAACAAGATAACTAACAATAGAAGTAATGCTACCGGTTGAAATAAAGCTAAAAAAATTAAAAATATAACTGGGAGGAAAAGGCAGCGGGAACCGTAGTGATATGGAGGGGAGAGATGGCTTAGAGCCAGATCAATTGGAGGATTGCCATGACACCAGCCGATAAGAGGCCTGAAATATAAAGTTAAGTCTATTTGAGGAATTCACCAGCAACAGGAAGAGTAACAATCCAGCTGAGGCAGATATTACGGAACGTATGCCAGCGAACGGAATGATTCGCTTGTGCCAAGCCGACGAAGACGACAGAGCCGACTTTGCACTGTGTCGATGAGATCGGAAGTCCCATCTTCGAGGCAATTAGGACCGACAGAGCTGCACCAAATTCGATAGCGAACCCACTGAAAATCCGACTTTCTGCAGGTTCTGGAATGTCCCCGAATGACGCCATCCATCACTTTTTACTACGCGAACGTTTGGTGAGGGGAGTTCTCCGTCGCTTACCTAGCCGGTGTAATCTTCGTCAAGTTCTCTCCAACAGTATAAATGACACGATGACCAAGACACCACAGACCGAGACACATTCCACCGGCTCCAAGGGCGAGGATCAGGCTAAAAGAGTAAATAATAATACTGTAGGGTTTATCTAAAATCGTATACTTATTTGCATATCGGCACTATATAAGCCTTAACTTTTGCTTCGCTTTGATAACGTGAAAATTGTTATATATAATTCTTTTTGTTGCTTATTTTTTGTCCTATTCAAAGCATAATCAAAGAAGAATAATTTTTAAAGTAGAATGCATTTTATGGGGAAATGTGATTTAAATAAAATAAAGGCTTTTTAAATTTTTTTTAAACTTGAAGAAAACTGAAAACAATGCCAATTATTCCTATCTCTCAGATATTTTCAAAATTAAAAACTTACGCGGGAGTGTGAAGACTTTGTTCAGTTGTTCCTTCCTGGTAAATAACATAAAGACTAACAAATGGAGCGATGGCATTACTGAAAAAATCCCTCGTATTTCAACCCAATTGATGGATCACCTAACGTCATTTCCACCATGGGCAAATCCTCCAAAGCAGGCAGTCATCACCTGGAGGATACTGAACAGTTGGCTAGCTTGCGGATCCTCAGGTTTCTCCGAGCGGAAGAAGGATGCTAGTGACGAGGAGGGAGCCACTGTATTGGGTGGATGACTACCCGGTGAGCCGCCATTGGATTCCCTCAATCCAGCACTACCTCCTTCATAATCCATCAGGGAAGCCTTTTGAGATGGAGTCATCTCGACCAAAGGACGTCCAGAGGTGGATTGGAGACGTTCTTCCGAAGCTAAAAGATGAGGGAGGAGCAGATGAAACCTACCAAGAATTCTCCTCTTCAGCCAGGGGACGACTAAAAATTTAACCAAGACAGCAACACAGACAGCAATAGCCGCCGAAATGATGGCACATTGGTAGAGGCTTAGTTGGTCGAAGCCAAGAACTGAAAAGATTATCCAGATAAGTGATGTGCGGAGAATTTTAACCTTCGCAGAAAATGTATATCACTGATTTTTCATTTTTTTTTAATTTTTCTATTTGCTTTTCTAAGATACTTTTGAGCGTAGGATGTAAAAAGAAACAAAAAAAAGCTTATCTAGATGAAAAAAAAGAGACTTACATTCAGAACCATCATAAACAATAGCAAATATATTGAAAGCAATGACAAGAAAGTACAAAATAGGCAGAACATGCAGACCGGAGTTCAAGGGACGGCTCTGAAATCTCAATTTATAGAGCGATTGGGGGTTGAACAAACCCTTCGGAGGATAAAATGATCAATGGCACAAAAGATGATGACCGAAACGATACCAGAAGAAAGGGGGGAGATGACCCAGCTGGCAACTGAAAAAGGGTCTCGAAGAAGAAAAATGACGTACAGATTCGGTAGACCTTTGACCAACGAATTCCTTCAGTTCCCTTGACAACAAGCGAAAAGCCTATCGTAGCACCGACAATGGAATGGGTAGTACTGACAGGCAGCTTGAAACCAGTTGCAATGAGCATCCAAGCACCACAGCCGGACAAGATGGCTATCTGGCCATACATCAACTCGACTTCACTGTTCAGTGTGCCATTATAGACAGATAAATCGAGAACGCCTTTCCTCATCGTATCCGTTACTTTGTGTCCTAAACAAAGGTTTAAAAAAAAAGAAAAAAACTAACCGAGTAGCATTGCTCCGAGGGTTTCGAAGACGGAAGCCAAGGCATAAGCTTGGTAGAGGGTAAGAACCTTCGATCCGACGGATGTACCGAAGGAATTGGCGGTATCGTTGGCACCGATAGCAAATGCCAAAACGAAGGCGATCGCGCCGCCAAGCCATACCCATGGAAGCATGGTGCTTTGGAAAGCAGCCAGTGACTCAATCATGGTCTGGAATAAGGGCTTTAGAGAGAGAAGATTGAGGAAACAATTCTTCTCTTCCAAATTTTTTTTAAATTTTCTCCAAAAAAAGGCGAAAGAGATTTGAAAGAGAAAAATTGTAAGAAAAAAAAGCATACGACCCAAACGAATAGATTTTCTAGCGAGCGAAGAAGCAGCAGAACTGACCGGAATTGATATCTTTGTGAGGAAGAAGACGCTCTTAGGTGCTGGATGTGTGCTGCGAAGAATTCGCCTACAGGCAGGCGAGACACGTCAAAAAGAACGAACGACTCGACAGACTGTTCGCGCTTTGCTTTTCTTCGGAATTACCCCTAGAAGATAACGCTTATAGTTGATTGAAAAGAAAGAAATCACGAGGAAAATCATGAGTAGGGGGGGGGGGGGGGGAGACTTTATCAGCTGCCGCCTTTCCGGCGGGAACAAAATTTTAAAGTCCCCGCCGTCTTTCTTTGTTGACCTTCGGCCTAACAACCCGCGACGCAACGGAGAAAATAAATTACTGACAGGAGAAGAAAGTGTAGAAGGTGAACGTGTGGTGAGAGAAAAGTGCCCTTTAAAACAAACAGGTGATGGTGCACAGTGGCCAAGAACGCTCAAAATGGCGACATTTGCGCATAAGAAAAATCCCGGTGCTGTCTTCACCTGACTTTATATATTAGAAGAACATTTGGGCGGAGGGTGAGGGCAAATGGGTGGGAACTTGGTCGGCCCCCTTTTGAACAAATATATATCTTCGCCCCGACGAGAAGAAAAACCCCCAGAAAATTCGGAGCACTGAGGGATGACGTCTTATCTCTCTCGCTTGAACAGACCCTATTGGTAGCAAAACTTTAACAAACAAAGATAAGGAAAGAAAGAAAGAGAACTGTAAGTTGCCGGTGGCCTCAAGGACAAAACGATGAGAGAGCCATGGCTGGGCGGAGCTTCTTCAAATATGCAGCCGGCGGAGACGGCGAGAAGAAACTACATTTCATGGACAGAGCGCGGCGTGTCTTCGCCTCTAACTCGTCATTTTTCGCAGACGGTTATAGAAAAACAGCTCGAAAGATCAGAGAGGATTTTCAAAAATATGCGAGGTCAGGAAACGTAGCTGTCAGCTAACAACATGAACTCATATTCGGTGTTCATTGAATTAGGTCTGTGAGGATAAGATAAACGTCGCTGCAAACTATGATCAGAGAGTTCTATGTTGATTTTGCTGGAACGACTTGTGACGGACATAAAAAAAAGGATTAGCTGGCTGAATAGAAACAAATTTGAATGAGCTCACATATTGACTGCTGCCCGACACAGGGATATATATGAAGGAAAAAAGAAAAGCAGAAAGGACAACTCATCGGGACAAAATAAGTTATTTGAAGAGCGTTTTCCGTTTCAAAACGGCCGCCAGAATGATGAGACAACCGGATGACTCATTTCCGAGTCTATTTGTGCCAACAATAGGGGGAGCGGAAAGTGTCTCGTCTGCCCCACGGACTCTAATCTGCCTTTCTCTCAAAGTGCAATTTATTTTGTTGACGATAATCGATGTCTAGCTGTTCTTTGCGTAGCTCCGTCGACGGAGAGAAGGACAGCTGTTCGTCAGGGGGCCAGCCGCGCGCGCGAGCGAGTACACACATGAACTACGGACTGGCTGAAATGAATGGCAGATAGCATCAGAAGGACAAAAAATCGCTAGGAAAAGTATGTGTCTGTTGGTCGGTTAAAAATAGAGATTGTGAAATTGGCGCGTGGTGCGGAAGCTGAGTATTAGAATGATATAAACAGCCACCATTATGTTGTGGCTAGACACACAGTAAAAAATATTAAATTTTATGGAAAATAAGGCAAAAATGCATAAAGGTTTAAAAATAAACACAATGTATGATTATTGGATACAGTTAACGAGACAAATTAAATTAAATTTTGCAAGACAATGAAGAAAATAATCAAATATATGGAAAGGACACTTTAGCTATCAGAAAGTTTTACAAATTGACTAGATAAAGAGCTAAGTGAGCAAGATAGTTGGAAAGCGCCATTTCACAATTGAGGGAAGTCAAATCCTAAAAAAGATGACGCAATATTCGTATAACGGGTTCAAAATGCTGAGATTTTGAGCCATTTCTATCACAAAAATTAAATGACTTTTAAACAAAGGATAAATTATAAATTAGAAAGAAAATGTGATTCGGACGACTGGCAGTAAGCTTGAAATTACGACAGCCTGAGGGCAATGGGAAGAGGAAAGAGAAATAGTGAAGAACATGAGGAGGGAAGAGACCGAGGCTTGCCAGACAGCCAGGATATCGAGCCGTTCCCCTTTGACGAAACCAGCTGACACCCAGAGTAAAGGAAACTATTAAAATACAAATATAAGATACAAAAAGAAACAAAAGGAAGTTGAAAAAAAAAGTTTAATTTTGAAAAAAAAATAAGTCAAATATCAAAAAATAAATCATTTACCGCTTCTCCATCGTCTTTAGTCATATTGTTCCCCTCTTTTATAGAAGCGATAGGAACTTCTTGTAAAACCTAAATTACAATTTTAAGTCAAAGAATATTTTTACCTTGTCGGAATACTGCGGAATAAAGTTAATTTCACTCGAAGTATTATTTAAAACATTCTCTAATTGCTGTATGGTGATAATTTCATTCAATACATTGCCATCTAATTAATAAATCTAATTTAATAAATGTTAAGCTAACCAGGAACAGGTTGGACTGCGGATTTGAATGGCTTGCTAAGTTTCGAGATAAAATTTTCTGTTTTTTGAGTCATATTTGATTTTGTAACACATCTCCAATCACTAAAAATAAATTATAATAATAATTGTCAATAAATAACTTACGTATTAACCAAATCATCAGACCATTCGGCTGGTAAAGCAATCTCTTGGGCAAGAAGAACTTCTTTATAATGCGACATAATTCCCTGTGACAACTGGACCGACATACCATGACATTTTTGCTGATGTCTAACAAATGGATTACAAATTCAACCATCACTTACTTAAACAATAACAAGGTATTCTCATAGGGATTATTAATTTTACCAGCATCCGATGATTCTAATATTTCTTGTTCAATTCTTAACTCTCTGATTCTATCATAACGGCTGGCAACGAGACCTTCCAAATTTTCTATTTCTTTTTCGGTGATCTAAATACAATGGAAAAAAAATTAAATGCAACTGGCATTTCTTGCAGCAACTCTTTCTTGTAACTTTTTACGAAAAGCCATTCGAAATTTTTTAAATTCAAACCAGTGATCATCATCAGCTGTATTAAAACATCTCGAATAAACACATGCCTAAAAATTTGAAAAAATAAATTAAACATACAGAAAAAGAGGCCATCTCACCAGATCTGAGGAAATTGTCTCTTTCTGCACCTAACTTAAAAAAGAACATTAAATTATTAAAATAATGCTTACTCCGATATCATCTAAATCTAAAATATCAAAATCCTTATGACGTGCAATCCTTCTTCTTTTGGTAACCGGTGTATCATCTTTTTCTTCGTCATCTGAGCTCAGATCAATGACTTCTATAGGTCTGAAAAACAAATGTTTTAATATTGTCAGCCTACTGTGCTTCGACAGCTTTAGGTAAAGAAACTATAATATTTTCTCGAGGAAAATTAAGAAGTTTACCAACAATTTCTTCCTGAACAAGACATGTAAAAATAATATTGAAAAAATTACTAATTCATCATTATTATTCTTCTTTCGACCTCGTCTTGAACCAGCATCCAAGGCATTAGCTTCATCAAAAACACGTTGAATGTCTTCAAAGTTTGATGACTAAACTTAAACTTTTATCAAAAACAAAAAAAACAAAAAACCTCATTATGATAATCATACATATTATCATCAAAGCTTCCATTAATCATTGCCTTGTCAATCATTTTGTCTAAATGGCGATATCAGAATGAAGCCGTATGTTTATACCAATGTCATCATCCATATCATGGTAAGTAATCGTATCATCCTGGTCGATGCCAGTATCTGATGTGATAATTGCTTCACAATCTAGAAGATAAAAACGATAATTTGTAAAAAAAAAACCTAACTGTGTAACACACCCATTTGGCTTACAGTTGTAAGATTAGAATTGGAATTAACTTCATCATGCAAAAATGAGTAAGCATCATGAAGAATATGGCTGACGTCCATAATTAAAAGATATTATTAGTATGAAAATTGATACCTGGGTGAAAACGGGACTCATTCATGTATTCTGGATTAACAATATTATCTACTAATTCCATGGAATTTGTTTTAATTAAATTGGGGATGTCGTCTTCAAATTCAATAGATACCTGAAGACATTTATCTAGTATTTAGACGTACGTTTTGCTTTCTAAGAAAGGCTTCATAATCAAGATAAACTTTAACATTCAACTCATGTTTTATTCCTCCTTCCGTAAATATAATATGGCATGAGCATATCCATGTGTCTTCAATGTTGCTATATGCCGAAGGCAGCTTATGTACTTTTGGCTTCTATAAAAATTTTATAGAAAAAGCTTCAATGTACTGTAATGGTTGTTTCAGGTAGTTCATATTTTATACCAAGTTTTTTTACTTCTTCTACAAGGGAATTTAGATCAGGAACTACATCAGCGTCTCTGTAACAAAATAATAGAAATAATCAAATACATACTCGAAATCTGGGCTGCAATACTCACATATCCATCTTTCTTTGAGCCTACTACCATCCATTTATCGAAGCTCTTCAAATTATTAATTTTTAGTCACTATGAGTCAATTTTTACAAAAGTAGAAAAAAATTATGGACAAAGTTTAAAAAAAAAAGAAGGAAACAAGAGTACTGTAATGCAATTTCAAAGGTTCGGCGCAAATCTACTTTAACAACGCAAAAAAAAAAATTTTTTTTTACTGGCCTAAATTTTTTTTAACCATGTACTATACGTGATATTGTATCTATTTGTGTTTATCATGTTTTTTTGTGTAACGAGCCTTAAAATGGACGTAGCAACAGTTGTTTCTTATTTTCTTCCATTAATTTTTATCATTAACGACGTGCTTTTTTTTAGAGTAACATGGCTGAACCTTTTGCTGAGGTGCCCGAAAGCAAATTCAACTTGGACACTTTCAAGCGTGTTTACTCTAACGAAGATACCGAATCCAAGGCTATCCCATTCTTCTGGGAGAATTTTGACACCGAGAACTTCTCAATTTGGAAATGTGATTATAAATATCCTGAAGAGCTGACTCAAGTCTTTATGAGCTGTAACCTAATCGGAGGTTAGTTAACTTTTAGTTGGTAACGAATTTTTTTTTAGGAATGTTTCAGCGCTTGGAAAAACTGAAGCGAAATGCATTTGCTTCTGTCTGCCTTTTCGGAACTGACAACGACTCAACTATTTCTGGTGTTTGGGTTTGGAGAGGACAAGATCTTGTCTTCCCAATGAGTCCAGACTGGCAGGTTAGTTACAATCTTTGTTAGCTCTGCCTCGAGTACAAGTCATCTTGTTTTTCCCAATGATAGACAAGTGTTACGCTACTCGAAAAGTACTGTTCATTCTCGTTAGGTGTGGTTATTTTAATTATTACCTTCCTTTAAATGGACAACAATTTTCAGGTCGATTATGAATCCTACGAATGGACGAAGTTGGATCCCGCAAACGAAGAACATAAGAAGATGGTAAATGAATTCCTCATGTGGGAAGGAGATTTCGGCGGCAAGAAGTTCAATCAAGGAAAGATTTTCAAGTAACCTTCTTTCATTTGTTTGGTTGTAATAAATCTTGTTTATTTTACATTCCTTGCTGTCCACTTTATATCACCATAATATCTTTTTAGCGGAATTGTATTTAATCTATCAAGATGAAGTCTGCGGACATATTTATCCGATATTTGGCTTTATCTACCAATTAATGAATAATATGGCTCAGAACTATTGATTTTATACTGTTATTAGTAGTACCTTTCGCGTTTGGTACGCGTGCACCCGTTGCTTAGCCTCTGATCGGAGATAGCAGGTCACCTCCTTGAACCAATCGGTCGCATGTAAAAATAATTTTTATTAGTCTCTGTCAGTATAATTTTCGATTTCAGCATGTTTCTTTTCTTGTTAATCACTTTTGCCAACGAAAAATAATCCTTCAAGAGGTGTTGACCTCTCCTCTCTTATCAGCCTGACCGCCCCACGCAGCCTGTGTTTTCGCTGCTGCACGTCCAGTCCACATGGGAGACATGAGGCGAAGTCTTCGCCTGCCGACTATTTCTTGCCCGGTAAGATTTGATATTTTTAGTATATGTTATATACAATTTTTTTTGTAGAAGTCTGGGGAGTTCTCTGCGGAACCGTCTTCTCCTGATTCTGGATTTTCATCAGATGATTCTACTTCCGGATCTTCACCGCCTTTAGTTAGGCAGCATAGGTTTCGTTTTCTACGCTTTCAAAGGATTTACTCGAAAAATACATTTACCAAAGGGATCACCCTATCGGGGGTAGTAATCTTGTGCGGGTCTTTAACCGTTTGACCATCCATCATCTAAATTGGTCGATAGGCAAGATACGGCGCGAATATACGTTTCGTGGATAATGTCGAAAGCATAGAGAATTAACACTGTTAATTAATTTATTTTTTTCCGTTTGGGTGATGCTCTTTCGCTTTTTGTCGTTCATTCGCACCGTCATTATCAGGTCTGTGCGATAGGACTAGCTGGAAAACAAAAGCCCTGGTAAACCAGTTAGATAAGACATAGTCCTGATACACAACAGTGGGGTTGTTTGTCGAAAATCAAAAGATGAGGAGTCGGTGAAAAACATTGTGTAAAAGTGATTGCAGTTGTTTTCAAAGATAGTCAGTCCAGGCAATTGGGGTACCTATGAACCCAACAGGGTTTTTCTAAACGAAAAAAAAAACAGTCAGTAATGGCTACAAAGGTAAAGTGATAACGAACCTTCAAAATGCGTAGTGCGTTTTTTATCACGTGCTAACGATACGTGCTGGTTTGATAGTCGATACCTTTTGCGGAAGTTCACGAAACTTCAAGAATAGAACAAGAAAGTCCTAGATAAAGCATGATTATACTATTTTTGAACCTTCCTCGTTTCATCACATACATTCTAGAACCTGATGAGTTAAGTCATTGATGTGTCTTATGATTTATAATTCATACATTTCTTACCTTAACCCTTTTAGCGATCGTTTACGTTCTGCACTTCGAAGGCTACCATCCGACTGTCGAAAGAAAGTACGCTTTGGAGATGCAGTGGTAGTGCAATGGGACAGAGATGATGATGAAGTTCCTTTTGTGCATAATGCGTAAGTTTTTCTCAACTAGTTCGACTAATAATCTGACCATGTTAAATTGTTCCGCAAAAAAAATTCGTTTCAGAACATCATCAAAGACGTCGATAACATTTCCCAACTTCACATTCCGTCCTGAATCGGATTATTGGAAGCGAGCAAGGTCACAAGGAGTTTGTGTTTCTGCCTTTTATACTGTCGGCTCTTCATTTCTCATTCAATTAGCGGTGCATAATCGAGCGTTCAACAAGGAAGTTTTTGTACAATGGAGTACAGACTGCTGGAAGAAAAGTTTGAATCAATTAGCCATTTACAGTCATAGTGCTGCTCCGGATATTGATATCTTCACAGCCTCGATTGCTTTAAAGGTTAACTTTTTGTGAATGCATTCATAATAATAGATTCAGAGCAAGAAGGCTGAGCTCTGTATATGCTATAAGGTGAATGGAGCAGAATATTGGGATAATAACGACGGTCAGAACTACCTCGTTCTATTCAGCAATTGATCTCATAGTAACATTTCTACGGGTTTTCATCTTCAATCTGTTTATATATTTTGTGCTAACTTTTAGTTTTCTTTCTGCTAATAAACACAAAAAACTTTCATCTTTAGTTTTCATGTTTAAATTTCTTCGATAAGTGGTCAGTTGGGTTCTGTGCTTTTTTTGTTGTATTTTTTACGAGTTCTACCAAATTCATATAAAAGTCAGCACTTTTTTTTTGTAACGATCTCATGACATTGATTGGGTTAAATAGCTGGTATATATCCAAAGCTAGTTGTCCAATAGCTCAAGGAATAGACCTCTAAATATGACTTGCAACAGACCTTATTGAAATCTGTGAAAAATATGAAACAAGAAAGCCGATTAAACAATTTACCATCTTGCAAAATAAGATACAAACATTAAGAAATTAGTGATTCATTATCCTTGTATGCCAAGAACCTTGCACCAGGTTCTAGTCGCGATGAATTCAGCATTGGCGATTGAAAATGAAGATACGAGAATCCTTTCCGTGTTGGCGTGCATGGAACATTACGTGGTGTCGATGATTCAAGCGTAGGATATAATGATCGTTGCCACTTAGTTTTTTTCTGCAAAAATTACATAACAACAAAATACATATTACTAGCATTAGAATTATAAGCTCTTATGGGTAATACAGAACCAGTACTTTTAAATTTCTTTAAAATTGGTGCTTCATCCAACTAAAAATAAAAGTAGAACTGATAAAAAAAGGAAACAACCTCGAAAGCAAATGGCTGTACGACTCGGCGAGGTTTTCTGCTATTTATCAAACAGTTGATCAATAATGCCGTTATAATCGATGTAAATAGAAATATTAAAATAGCCAGCAGTGTAGTGTCAATATGAAATTTTGGGATATCGAACATCCTGAAACAATGTAGTTGAAAACAAAAAAAACACAAGAAAAAAAGAAACAAAAAAGGAAAACAAAGATTTAAATCAACAAGTAATTTTTTGAAGGAGCATCGGCTCACTGCGTATCATTTCACATTTTTGGTAATATACGGCCAATTGTTTATCACGTACTGCGCTTAATTTCGTTTACTTTTTTTCACTTATTTTCGGAATTTTTTTTGTGTCGTAGAGTATATCTGAAAGTTTATCTTACTAAAAAGAAAGATAGAAAAAATTTGAAAAAATAAATAAATACGTGATAGTATATAATATGTGATATATAACCGGTGGGCGGCGCACCCGTCCGCAAAATAGTATAAACTTGCGTGAGTGTTTTTTAACTGGAAAAATTTACAAAAATAATGCTTTTAATATTTGTAGCAAATAGATATACATTTTACTCGTTGAAAAACAACGTGTACAAAGGAAAATTAAAATGAAAGATATTATTTGTTTGCTATGGTGCGTGGCTAGGGATCTTCGACCGGCAAGACTTGCTGATTTAGTTGGACTGATAGACCAAAGTACATGCATCGATTGGTAATATTTCATATTTGTTTATTTTCTGTGATTTCTAGGTGTCTCTTTATCCGAGAAGAAATGACGAAAGCCCTTCTAAGAGCTCCAGCTCTAGAAGGAGCTGGACACGAAGTTGAGATAGATAAATGTTACCTGAAGGGGAAGAGGAAAGCGAATGTTGGTAGATTACAGGCTGGAAATGTCGTTCCCAAAATTGTAATAACTAATAACTAGATAAAAACTGACCAGCTGCGTTTAGCTCCAACTTTTTTTTAAAAGATTGTTAGCCATTCAACAAAATACTGATGGTTTACGTGTAATGGTCGGTTGTATTGTAAAGATTCTTTATTGCGTTTATGCGATCTAATCGCTGAAAACTATCCAGTATAATTTTATTAACATTGCTACTTCTTGTTGTTGAGACAATAAATAGTAAATAAAAACGAAAAATTGTATTTCACGTACTGCACGTACTTGTATATCACGTACCCTGTATATCACATAATTATATAACACATACCATTTTTTCTCCCTTTTTTCAGGTTATAAAAAATGTGTCTAGGACATTATCATTAAGTTACAATAACTATAAAATTTTTCTAAAAATAATTCTAATTTTCATAATTTTTTAGCTGACAATATCTAAACGTTACTGAATATTACTTGAATGCGGTCGTTATTTTTTCCTTGATTATATCTCTTTTTTCTTGTTGCTTTCAGACTATGTTCTATAGAGACTAGACACACTTTATAACGCAAAAAAACCATAAAAGACCCTGATAAAAGGGAGAAAAAATGGTGTTAAGGCAGCCATATATTCGACGCCATAAAAAAACCTGAAAAAAAAGTAAACGAAATTAAGCGCAGTACGTGCAGTACGTGATATACAATTTGGTCAAATTTATACATAATACTTTGAGACGGGCACTAAATGGAGAAATCCGAAATGGACACGGCAAAAAAAGAATGATTCCAAAAAGGAATTAGCAATTTTGGAATTGGCCGTTTTGGAAAATTCCAAAATGGAAACGACCCATTTCAGCCGAATTTGTACGTAATACACATTATTATTTGAAACAAGGCCCATAATGACAAATATTCTATTTTACCCTTTCTTTTCTTTTATTTTTATTTTCTAATTATACTACTTTTCAAAACAAAAAAAATAATAGAATAGGAAAGAGTGAAATAGAATCTTTCTCATTCCGCGCCGTGTTTTGAAGAATAATACGTATTACGTACAAATTCGTTTTTCGGCCGAAATGGGTCGTTTCCATTTTGGAATTTTCCAAAACGGCAAATACCTTTTTGGACCGTTTCCACAGTTACGTTTGTCCGTATTTGCCCATTTTCATTATTTCCCTTGGCCATTTAGTGGCCGTCCCAATACTTTGAAACATGTAATGACAAATATTCTGTTTTACCCTTTCCTTTATTTTTAATTTCCAATTATACTATTGTAAAAATAATATTGTAAGCCTCAATAGAACTTGTCATTATTGTAGTATAGAATTTAGTAGATACGCCTCAACACATTGTAACATAACCTAAGTGCAGCCCCATCCTAAGTGCAAGGCAGTCGCCGGAGGACCGACATGACGATCAGCCGTGTCCTCCTTTCTCTTCCTCTCTCTTTTTCCTATCCTAACCCTCTGATGTGTTAGTGACTATATCAATATTCAAGCCTCTATGTGCTTAGAAGGACTCTGGGACAGATATCATGGGACTTATTAAGCCTAGGCGTCTGGTCAACGATAAGGCTTACGATATGTATTACGTATAAATTTGGCCGAAATGGGCTACTTCCTTTTTGGAATCATTCTTTTTTTGCCGTATCCATTTTGAATTTCGCCTTTTTTTTACTTATTTTTTATTATAGAGAATAAAGCTCGGAAAAAGGGAAAAAAATTAAAATGAAATTGATATGTTGTATTTAAAGGTATGTTGTATACAGGTATGTTGGGTATGGTGTATACAAATTGCCGTCTTTTTTCAATCAAAAGGGTCATGATTTACCCTTCTAAATTGACCTATTTACTCCTCTCTTTTGCTCGTCTTGAATTGATCGCGGAGTTAGACGAGGAAACAACACTATTGCCAACAGGTTCCTCCCCCTAATTAACAGTCGTGTACGAGGAAATTTCTCCTTTGAGGATCATTTTATGACTTTTGTGCCAGGCAAGTCCACCTGATAAAGTTAAAATTTTACTGAGAATTTATTAATTTAGTCCTTCTCACATTCTCGAACATGTTTATGCAATGTCGCCCATCCTTTCTCCCATTCATAATATGTTTTTGGTTGTCTAGCAAGTAATAACAGAACTCTTCCGTCTTTTTTTTCAATGTTATTTGATCCTATGTAATCATTGATCGTGAGACTTTTGTCTGAAATCCCTGCCATGTTCACGTTTTATTTAATTTTTTTTAGATTACAATGGCTGCTTTCAATGTTGATCCCACCAATACGGCATCCATGTGTTTTTTATACATTTTAGTTGGTGAGAAAAAAATAGAAAAATAAGTATTTTCAGGGTCGGTGTCGGTTCTTTGCAATATTTTAAATTTGTTCATTTTTCTATCGACAAAAGAATTTCGACGGAAATATCTTCTATTCATTGTTTTAAATCTAGGCGAGCTGGTCAATGGTTTGCTCAAATGGTCTAATCAGTTTTAACTTTTCAGCAATCGCCTTTATAGTTACTGGTTTAGGTCGACTAACAGCCCTTTATAATGGTCGATTAGACGATCCTCACACTTCTAGGGACTGTTTCTTTGGAGTATGCTCGTATTTTATTTTTTAACCATTTTAGTATGCCTGGCCAATTCTTCTAATCCTCGGAATGGAGATTCCGACTGTGACTATTGTAGTTCTCTCAATTGAGAGAATATGTGCCATTATTGCACCAATTGCTTTTAAAAAACTATTTCTTTCGCCAGTCAAATGGATTTTCGTTATTTTTATCCCGATTTTTTCACTGGTAACCCTAAATATACTAATTTTACAAATTATCATTAGATATCCCTAGGAGTAGGCGCATATTCAGCAGCTGTTAATAATGAAACTGTAGCTACGTCCGGACATTGCGGTATTATTACAAGCACGGCTCTTTGGTAAGCAATAAAAAATAAAACTTCCTCAGGTTCTCAACCTACCATTTTTCTTTTATTGTAATTGCTTATATGATCTCATTTTGGAGCTCATTCTTCGTCTGGCAGACATTTCGGGTAATCATGTTACACAAATTGAATGTTCTTCCAGCATCGTTCTCATGGCACTCATAAACTCTTTGTAATGCTCGTGCTTATAGGGATATCTGCTATTTTGGTCTCAATTCCTTCGCTAATTAATATTTTCATCCGATATGAATTAATAGATCTCAATGATTTCGTCTACTCGCTCGGCTATTCACTTCCAGGATTTTTATCCATCGCCAATACAATTGTTACGATGAGTCTTCGACCGGATGTTAGAAGACAATTTCAAATACTTTTCTTAAGAAAGTAAGTGAATTTTATGAGGCCAACACTCAACATTCACGTAAGTTAAGCACAATTACAAAAAAAAATTAGTCTTGGGCATTGTCGAATTTTGATATCAACTTACTTTGTCTCCGTTATTTTGCAAATTTTGTTGTTATATTCAGAGTTTAAGTAAAACATATAAATTAAAACAGATAAAGTAAGATGAAAAGTATCGAAGTTTTCTTTCTTTCTTTTTTTGCCAACAAAAGGTAACGTTTTATTTTCATTATCTAATATATCTACTCACTCGGCTTTTCACTATCTCGTAAATCTCATTTTATTTTTCTAAATATAGCTGTTTTTGTAGAATATAAAAAGAAGAAAAATGCAAGATTGCAATATAAACGCATATATATATAACGGAGAAAAAAGAAAAATGTAAAATATAAAATACAAAATCCATATTAAAGGAACAGTGCCACGACTTTGAATTCTCGGGAATTGGGGAACAATGATCTGCAAAACTGCGCATCAACAGCGGCCATTTAAAATGTTGTCAAAGCAGTTTTCTCTTGTTTTTTTTGTGATTTTACTATTTTTATGTTATTTGTTGTTGCTACCTAGCTGTCTTTTATTATTAAAAAATAAGCCCGGTTGAAATTCGCAAAATTCCGGCACGAAATCAATTCACAAAAAATTCCAAAACTTCAGTACAAAAAATAAAATTTCGAGTAAACCGGATAAGAAAATCTCGACAAGAAGTAGGTTGTGTGGCACTGTTCCTTTAAATTCCATTTTTTTTTAAATTTATTTTTTCTATTTTAAATTAAAACTTTTCAAATCTTAACTTTCAGATATCACCTGGCGAATGCTCTTGATACCTCCATTTCTCCTCCCAGATTTGTCCATCCCAGTCATCGTAATGGCATTGAACCTGCTGGTCATACTTACACCAATCACAATTAACATATCGTCCTTCTCTCTTTCGGCCGCGTTGCCATGGTTACCCTCTGGTGGTTCTTTGGATCCATGTGGTTATGGTTTCTGTTCTTTCTACCCTTCTCCTCATCAGATGTCTGTTATAATGAAATTTATCTCCATCGAATTAATGCTTTTCTCCCCTCTTCGGGACCTTTTTGTCTCGCCAGCTTTACAGGTTTTCATTGTTGTGTACTCAAAAGTCTCTTTTAGAGACTGAATACGTTCCTCCCTCATTAACCGAGGACCAAATCATTCGATTATCCATCATAAAACAAAAGCCGGTGGGTCTTCCAGCTCAAAAGACTTAAAAATGAGTTATAGAATGTCAATCCAGTAGTCTATCACGCTGTGGGCGAAGCAGTTATCCCTCTCCAGCTGCCCGTCGCTCTTTCTGGAGATTTATGTAGTCATTATCAGTTTATTGGTAAGCGTTTCCTGGTTCCCCATTTTGAAAGCTTAAAATTAGGTCTAGAGAAAGCCAGTGGAGATAAAATGTTCCTTCAGTTTTGATATATGAGAGGTTTTTTCTCGATCTGAATAAAAATAAAAAAAGACAAATACTGACAGATACTGAAAAATATCGAAATTCTATACCTGATATAATTATATTTTCTGAATTCGAAATATTCTACTCAATTTCTTTCAGAAATCGGGAGAAATCTCTCCTCTTCCTGCCATCTGGTCATTGACCAATCTAACTGCCCCGGTTTCGCAGCGGAAACTTTTTTTAATCGAATTGTATCGGTATGAAAATGTATTACATTTCTCTAAAGTTACCAAGATCTATGAGAATGATACCTATGAATTACCTTTCGAGTTAGCCAACGGAACAGATTTTCTTCCATCTCGGTGGATCAACGGCAACTGTCAGGATTTGATCAGCCAAGCAGAACTTCGATTGCTTTTGAATCAAAGTGTTTTAACGATGGGGACACTTCGACTTCAATATTCACCTCCTGTCGTTGGACTTCATCAATTGAAGTTTACAGTGCTGTTTGTGAATTCTATAGATGGATTGTATGCTCCAATAGAAGATACAAGGGCAGTATATGGAACACAAGGTGGATCTTTTTCCTCAAAAATTGGATTGAAGGCTTCTAAATTTCAATAAATTTCAATTCAGGTAACAATACTCAACCTCTGACCTTCCCTTCCATGGGAAACTGCGATGGGCACTCTCGATCACCCATCGTCTTTAAACAAAACATGTCTACTGGCTGCTTAATGAGAGTTTCATCCTGTTCCGATGCCCTAAATAAAATACAACGATTTGTGGAAACCTATCTGCCAACCCATATCCTGGCAAATAGTTCGTCTTCAAATGCCATTCCAGTGACCCACATCGAAACGTCTCAGGTTTTTTTGTTTTCCTAATAATTCAAAAAATTCTTTAGCCTCTCCCTTCCAACTGTGCCATCCCCATTACTTTCCATTTGGATTTCTTCTACGCGAAAATTGGTCCCATTATGGCGTATAGAGAAGAGCCAGTGGGTATATATATTTATCAACAGTTGGTCGGGGTAGGGACTTTAAAATTTTCATCAATTTGTTTAGATCGAAATAGACGAGGAGATGAATCTTCCAATAACCTTCAAAATCCGATTTACAGACGTATCCAAAGGTATTATAAATCTTGGAAAAAAATATAAGATTCAGAAGCGACTTCCGTCTTCGCTGACCTTCCCTACATCGATCTCCGTCTCCCCGCCGACACCTTCTATCCATTTATTCGCAGTCATTCTCCATCTTATTCTCTTGCCTCAATATTTGTTATTTTACTGCTCATCGGGTAGATATTTATTTACATTATTTATGGCTCTGGTCTTAGCTTTTTATTTTTGTAATTCTCTGATGTAACTGCTCTTGTTCTTATAGCTCACTCTCATACTATCAAAAAAATGATCTCAACGATAAACCGTATCGAACAAATTTGCTCAGAGCTAATGTGATCCTAATTACCACTTCCCGCAAATTCCACTCTTTTTTCAAGGATAGGTTAACCGATGTGTTACATCTTTGGTTCTTGATGACTCTTCGATGAATTCAAAGAGATTTTTTGTAGAAAAAAGTAAATAGCGAATAATTATGAGTTCGAAGCTATTCCCTAGAGACCCTGCATGCTTTAAACCAAAAAATAATATACTACTTCAAGAATTACACTATTTAATAATAAAACTCAATTCATATAAAACTTTAAACTAATAATATCTGATAATCCTACTTGTCTTTCACTCTGACTAATCTCTTATTCTTTTGTTCACTTGATAAATAGTCATTTGTCCGCCGTCTTTTCAAGGTCAACCAATCTATTCTTTTTCTTCTCCGGTGGTCTAATGATTGTATCCATGCTCCACAGCTATTTTGCACACGACATCATAAAGGGGGCCTTTGAATGCTGGAATCGACTAGTTACTTCTCATACCTTTATTGATTTTTTAGACTTTCCTTTTGTGATTTTTTGATTGTACACCTTCTAATTGTTTATAGAAGGAAAAACCATTTTTTGTGGCGTAAAGCGTGACCCAACAAAAAAAACCTCTAATTTCCTCGCGACATATTGATTCGCCTCTTTCCAATTTCAGTAAACATTCCCCCTCTTTTCATTCTTCTCTTATCACCTAATCGATTACCCACCCTTATTTCTTTACAGATGACCGAAAAGATGAATTCAAACGAGGGAAACCATAACAAAAAGTGGACCTATAAGGCAAGAATAGCACAAAATACGGAACCGAGGGAGGTCACTTATGATTTCGAATTTTTTGGCGAAGAAGTAAGCAGATTTATTTAATTTTAATAGTAGTTTTCTAGCCAACGGTGAATCAATTGAGACAAGCTGTGATGGAGAAGGCGGGTATACCAGATGAGAGATGTAACTTTCTCTATATGGTAAGAGTTCATTTTTAACTTTTCCTCTCCTAGGTTGATAGATATTTTTATTAAATATAAAGATGTCCTAAGAAAGGTTTTATAACCTTCGAAGGAATTTTTATTACACTCCTAGATTGAAATAACTTTAAAAGTGCTCCGACGGTTTGCTAGATACCCTTCTTCATTTTTTAATAAATCTATTAATTAAAGAATAAGGTTGAAATCCGGCCAAGGGTATGAAAAGTGTCCGATTTCTACACAACATAGGGAACACATAGAGAAATAGGAAAATATCGCAGCTAATTAAAAATGGTGAAAACTAAAAATAAATTGAAAACTCTTGAAAAATTGCAGTTCTTTCTTTCAATTTATGTTTTGATTCGACTTTCGTACATTTTCGGAACGATATAAAAAATAAAAGGTAATAAATAATTTCACTTTTGAGTTTGAAATTAATATATTTAGACACTAGATATCTTTAAAATACAAAAAATGAAAGAAATGTGAAAATGAAATATTTTGACAGTCTAACTCTAGATGACATTCTTCTTTTCAGAGCAAGCCAATCCATCCTTCTGACGATCCACTGTCGAAAATTGGACTGGAGAATGGTATGTGTGTCCAAGTCGTAGCTACTCGGATTACTCGGTAAGGACGCCATTTCCCTAGAAACTGAAGAGAGGAATTTCGATTAAAAAAAATTGATCTGATTATTGAAGGGAAAATATAAAAAATTTCCAGACCACCATCGCATCCTCAAATCTCCTCGATGGGCTCTTTTGTTCCTCAACCTCGTCCCGGTATGATGGTCAACAATAATAGAGATCTGATGGCGAATCTTCGAATTCTTCGTGTTCCCCCATTCGACAATCGTCAACGGACAGAGGAATTGATTTTGGAGGCCTTCCGACAGATGAATATGTCCGAGAGGATACGAGATAACATTCGATTCGAGTATGAAAATAACGATATCATTGTTCGGTTTCCGTCTCATCGGTAGGATAGTTTTTATTCTCTCATTTAATTTAAATTTCAGGGATCCCCTCGTTGCCAGTCCCGCCATGGAAAGAGCTCATTTCGTTGAGGTTATCATAAATGATCTTAGAAATTTTAGAGAAACAGCTGTAAGTTTTTTTTCTCGTTGAATCCTCTCTTTATTTCAAGACCAGTGGAGGCCTTTTGGAACACATTGAAGCAATTCTTAACGGTGAAGATGTTTCCCTATCTCTTGATGAAGTAGCTGATCTAGCCGCAACGTTTGAAAGACAACCAGAGGTGAAAAGAATTACAGCGGATAACAGGGAAAATTATGAAGAGCCAGAAAGAAGTGCAAGGTTTTTGGAAGTCAGACCAACGAATGGAGACAATGTATATACGTTCAGGTAAGATTTGTAAAAAAAAATTTTTTTTTTTGAAAATTTTCCCCCCACATCACTAGATTTACGCTCAAAATTGCATTTTTATCAAAGATCATCCAGGTCTATTTTAAAAAGATTTCTTATTTCTTTCAGACACTCTCTGGACTGTGACATAGCATCTTTGGTCGGAAGAATAATGGCCGAGATTTCTGCTATCCAGCCAATTTTTGAAATCTACCAACGAGCCGTTACCATCAGTCGTAATTTTCCTTCTCCCATTGTTGAAAATTCAAATGCCGCCCTTTTGACTGTCTTCCTGGAACATGTCCAACGAGCCCTTCATCGAATCTCCCACGCGACTCATCATTTATCCGATATGAATATTGATCTGGCTGATCAGTTGCCTAGGCGGGCTTATCCACAGATCGAAGAAGGACTGAGATTGAATCCTCATGCACAGGGGAGTATTCGAATCACTTTGGTTGATCCACCAACTGCTGGCATATCGTCCAACAATTTGGCCGATATCCACCCGACCGCTTTCCTTCACAACCCATATGCCAATTATGATGTTCAATTGATTCCGCCGAATCATCAGCCCGTTTATACTCTCAACCCAAATGGTAGTTTCTCTTCTTTTCCTTTTTATTTTTATAGCTATGATTATGCAACAACAGGCTGTTCTGGTAGTTCAAGCGGAGATCCGAGAGCCGCGAGACAACGTCCAACGACAGGTTGCCACTCAAGTCATCACCGCTCCGCCTACTCATGAAATAGAAGGAGAAGAAAGACAAGAAGTCATTAGAACCTTATCAGATATCATAGCTGAAGGATTCAACAGACACCCAGAACAAGTACAGGCGGAATTGTAAGGGACTTCGATTTGATTGATAGAAAATTTTAGTGATACCTGGAGATCTGATCAAAATTACAACAGAGGACCCATAAGAACAACGCCAGAACAACAGGAATTCTTGAGGATTATTCAAGATGCCTCGACAGCTATTTCTACAGGTACGGGAAAAGTATTTAAAATGGGAGTCACTAAGCAAATTCAGCGATTTGAGAGTTCTTTACCCTGAAATTTAGGCGTAATCATATAAATGAATAGTGTAATCAATAAGACAGCAGCAGATCCACAAGTTGAGCGTGTTTCTTTTGCACGTTTTACCTGTTAATTTTTTGTAAAATTATAACAAATTTAATAATTTTTATTTTCATTTAAATGGCTGTTTCCAGGGAACACTGAAGGTGTCAACTTTGAGCGTGCCTTCCGTGCCTTTAGAGAACTCTCTATTACCGATGTCCTTGAAGATTTAGCCATTTACATGCGTCTTATTCGAGATCAAGAACAAGAAATTCGCAGCCGTGTTCAAAATCAAAATGAAATTCCCAATCAACCACCAATCCAGAGTCAGACAGTCGTCCCAAATCAACTTCAAGGACCGGCGGAGAATAGCTCTCCTCCTGAAATGCAATGGGATCCATCATCACCCTTCCCTACTCAGCCGCCCGTTATCCCACTCCAAGAGGATATCCTGGCTGGGACGCCGTGGACATTAGATGAAGAGGGAATGCCCTTCCCAAGAGGAGCCATCCGAACGGGAGAATATACCGAAGATGGAACGCCGATTGTTCAGATGCCCAATTGTCCCCATCAACATCACAATCCCCTTCCATCGTTTATGCAACCAGAAGAGCAAGGACACAGCCATGAACATGGGCATGGACATTCTCATGGACACTTTCATAGTCATAGTCATGGACATGCTCATAGTCATAGTCACAGTCACGAGCCACCAGCTAGCAGGACATGGATTTGGAGTCGGTCTAGAAATGGTCCCGCTCCTCCACCTTGTCCACAACATCCTAACCAACCATCACAACCAGACAATCTACCGCCAAGAACAAGAAGAAGTTCGGGAAGGACATGGCTGAGTAGGAATTTGTTAGGGAACAGAGATAGAAACGACAGGGTAATACGGAAAAATAATGTTGACAGAAACTTTCAGACAGGCGAAAGAACATCTTCTATAGGAGAAGCTGCTCGTCGAATACTCGGACAAGGTCTGCCTAGTGGACTCAGTAGAGAAGAAAGAGAAAGACGAGCAGCTGCCCGGCAACAAGCTTATGATGCTCAAGTTATGGTGGGAAATTTAAAAACAAATAGTTTTTAAAATGTTTAGGGAATAGATTTAGCTTCTGTCAATGAACAAATGGAGACTCTTAGCCGTCATATGGATAGAACAAGTGCACGACTTGACGCAGTTCAACAACGAGCAATCGCGATGCAACAAGTTCATGAATTGCGACGAGCACATCGGGAAGCCGCGAATCCTCTCCTAAGCAATTTTCCTCGATCACAAGCCGTCATCAGTTTGAGGCCAGATAATATGGAAGAAACTATACGAGAACAATTAACCCTGGGAACAGCAGGACAACAAAATGAACCGGTAAGTGTTTTGAGAAAAAACTAAATTACGACGATAGATTTTTAAAAAATTAATTTTTAAACAATTTTATATTTTCTGAATATGATTTATCATTTGTTAACATCAATAACAAAGAAATGTAAAAAAAAACATGAAAAAATACCAAGAAAATTAGGAAAAAAATATTTTGTGTTCTTTACATACCCATGTCAATGTTAGTTTTCCACTTTAAGTAGGTTTGCTTCTCCTTATTTTTCATTCTAATAGTTCACTAGAAGCTATTTTATATATCCAAATATTTAGACTCTCCTTTTGATCGACCCGTTCATGCCTTGTCGTAGTCGTCACACGGGAAACTACAGACGTATTGTTCGTGGTCCAAATGCTTACTATCAAGAAATCGTTGGTGACAGAGTTCCCCGTCGTTCACCGAATCGTGATTACCCACCAGATTATCAGTCTCCTTTCCAAGGAACTCAAGGAGAATTTCTGATCCAAGGGGACTCGGCAACGGCTCAATTTCAACGTCTCATGCAAATAACTGCTCGATCCATTTTCGGCGCAATGCACGAGAGTGACGTTGAGATGTTAGCCAGAAGTTCTCATCAGATTTATGGAACTGAGCGGGACCTTCAGTTATTTGCTGGAGTAAGTCATCTAAAAAATTTTACGTTTTAAGGGACTGGCAAATGAAATCAGCCGAGCCCAAGGAATTCTTGGACCAGATCAGACAGCACCGATTGTTCATGCTCCGCCCGGTTGGACACCGAACATGCCCGTCGCATTGGGTCCTTTTCATGTTAGTGGCCAAATTGAAATGCCACAGAACGTTATTCAGCATGTAAAATATTTTATAGGCATAAAAAAATAAAATTTAGATATCAAGAATTAATCGGCCATCTGAACCGCTGCGGATAAGATCAGATACTAGCGGCACAACGGTAAAACTTTGTTTTCTGTGAATTTGATTTGTCCAGATAACTATGGCAAACTCTGGTACTCGAATTGCAGTTAATAGAGACAATGCTGCTCCATCGACGAGTAGAGAACCTACTCGTTCAGTAGCAACGACAAATTCTGAAAGGAATAAAAGAAAAGCAAGTACCAGTGATGAAGCGTCTAATTCAATCTCTTCTGCTTCGAGTATATATAATTCTTCGTCTTCTACTGTATCAGAAATTGATAATGACGAAGAAAAAGAAACACCACCGCGACTGCCAATAAGAGTTGAAATGTCGACACAAACAATTATCAGGCCAGCATTTACTCGAGTAGGAAAAAATATGAAAATGGAACTAATTTTTTTAGGAACACCAAGAGGTAATAACTGCTGATGTAGCTATTCGTCCACCAACTTCAACAGAATTTAGTCAAGCTTATCTGATGAGTCATCCTGAACATGTTAGAAAAGAAACGCAAAGGAAAGCAAAAGAAGAAAAGAAAAAGACTCGCACATTTATTCCAACAGATAAACCATCGAGCTCTAAAAAGGATAATTAATTTTTATTTTTATTTATTTTTACTGGTTTAACTTTATTTTCTAATTGTAAACCGGTTTCTAAATGTGTTCATCAAACAATTTGGTAAATTACATGGTCTGAAAAAGTTTTTCAATAAACAGTCATATAAATTTTTGAAATTTTAATGCGATATATATTCGATTTTATTGGCAAGAAAATATTGCCTGAAGCAGTATTTCACGTGAAAATTGAATGTTAATAGCAAGGAAATCGAAAGCAATATAAAGAAACTAATTTCTTCACAGTAAGCTGTGTACTTAATTACATATCTATTTTCATGTCATCATTTCTTACATGTTATTTGCATATTTTGTTCACCTTTCTTATCCAAAGCGTTATTGTTGTTTGGTTTTTCTATGAATATACCTTATGGTATATTTTCACTTTCACTATCTTTTTTTCTATTTGAATAATTCCTTTTCAGCAATAGAATACCAAAACGTCTATGTGAACGCATGATGAAGCCACATGGTGATGTTATTTTAGCTCAGGCACGTCGAAGTGCCAGGGCCCAGGTTAGATTCTAGTTTATTTTTTTTAGCAAATTAACATTTAGGATGACTTTTCTCGTGGTGGGTTTGATTTTTTAGCTGTAAAGGATCATATTTTACCGTCGTTATGTACTCATCCACGTGATAAACAAGATTCTATGTGTTCGGTATGTTTATCATTTTTTTAATTTCCTTGTTAGCGTTGTCGATTTGTTGAACTTGCTCTTCCCGAGCTACCTGAAATGGTTTTCCCCGAAAATAAATTAATCATATTTTTTACGCATAATAAAGGTGAGGAATTATTTATTCTTCTTATACTATTTAGAATCATACATCGAATTTAATGCATTCGATGCACTGAAGCAAGTTATATCTGATCGTCTTCCCGAAGTTCAGGTATATTCATTTTATACATCATTGGTTGTAGGTAGCTCCTTCTGCAGTATGGCAAGCGACACGCAGAGATTTGGGAAATACACACGCCCATCCTTTTGATTGGACTTTTACAACGGAATACAATGGAACGGTAGTCGGTTGTTCGGTAAGGATTGCATATTTTTACACCTTTTTAGGTTGAGCCCACCAATGAACAGATTGATATTGAAAAGTTAAAGCGCCAAGATGAAATTGCATTTTATTCTCACGTAACACTTTTTGAAGATGAATTAGCCGATCATGGAATTTCTGAATTAACAGCAAGAGTTAGGGCAATGCCTGATTTCTTTTTCGCTTTGTTAAGATTTTTCGTACGAGTTGATCGAGTAATTATTAGGCGAGTTATTTTTGCCTTGTTTTATTTTTGAATTTACAGAATGTGTGATACTCGTATACTGGGAGATTATAATTCCGGCTATATAATTCGCGAGTGGAGTAAACGAGAAGCAAAAATAGAAGACCTTAAACATTTAGTAAGTTACTTATGATATTTTAAAATGTTTTTAGCCACCAGAAGTAGTGCTAGATAGCAATCGGGTTTGGCAATACCTCCCGGTTGTTGAAACGAAATTGGAGAAGATTATTCCTAATGTTCAATCGTAAGCTTAAGTCCGGTATCAACATCATCAACAACAGTTTCTCTATTATCTGTAAGTTTTTTTAAATTAAATTTTTCATATGCATAAGTGACCCGTGTGTTAACAAAAAGAAAGAAAAGCGATTGAGATCAATAGAATCTGATAATGTTTTCAATTTGTTTTCTGGGTAAATCCGGAAATGTTACTTCTTCTCCTGGAGCATAACCAACTGGTAGCAAAAATAAAATTTCTTCACCATCAGGTCGTCGTAAAAGTCTGGATATAGCTGATGCTGCATTTCCTGGCCATGTGACCACTGTTGCCAGACCAACATGCTGTACAGCAGCCAGTAATAGCCCAACGGAAATTGTTGTGCTCATTTCATTGAGACGGGCGATTCTTTCTTCTTTTGGTCCCGTAACCTAAATCTTGGCATTATATTTCGAAGTAAATTTCTCACGGAAAAGCAAACAGCTATCAATGCTGGAGCTTCTGATAGGTATGCGCGATTCCATGCTCCTTGAACGAGTCCAATATCGTCATCTTCTACATCTTCTCCACTGCTAAAATATTGGATCCTGTTTGTTCCATTCAGTCTTACAATCTTTTATAATTCTCGCAGAAGTTACTTTCAACTATCCCTCTTATTTGTTGTCTGAGATCTTCTCTCATTATAATTAAAAATGTCCATGGTTGGCTATGGCAAGCTGATGGAGCTGTCCCTTGAAATTGTTGGTAAAATTTAAACGAAGGTAAATGCCTGCTGTTTTGATCAGGTTTGTTAGCACCTTTATTGGCACGGATCTCTCACTAAAAACACGTTGACTTCTCCGACATTTCATTCTCTCGTAGAAATATTGTGAGCTTCGTAGAGCTTCCTCATCACTTGGCGTAAAACATTTATGCACCACCTTTCAATCGTTTTAGGTCATTTAGGAATTAAACTACCTGTCCGACGTGATTAAAGTGATCATGTAGATCGATGAAGTATTCATCTTCTCCCGTCGATTTATCATATCTTTCCTGCATAAAGAAATAAAGTTCTAATATGAAACAAACTTTTTTCACTTGATCATTTTGTTTTCGCAATTTTGTCAACTTATTATCGCGAGTTAGCAACTGATGAGCCTGATAGCTGACAAATACGATTACCTGCGAGGTTAGTTTAACATTCTTCCTCAGGTACTTACCAAGATAACAATCAAGAAGTTAAGAGCTACTTCCGACTGTGATCCATACAACTCTTGCCATTTCTGAATGGCCATCCGAACGATGGGAATATCGATGAAACGTGTTTTATTCCCGGCAGAGGGGGAGTCTGGCTCCATTTGAACAGGTTGATGGCCTCCAGAATCTGAAAAATATTTTACGCGACGGGGGTGGAGAAGCCGAGAACCAGCTGTCAACTGAAGTAACACATGGTAATGATCAGCATTGAGCAAATGAACTAGGATATAGGACATAGGATTATAAAACAAGCGGTCAATAAACAACATTAACGGAAACAAATGAAAACATAAGAGAAGATGCTGTCGGCACATTAATCCCCGTTGTAACAGAGGACACGCATCTCAACACATGCCACACGCAAAACAAGTGACAGCAAAAGACAGCTAAGCAGCGGCAGATCTTCCGATATTTCCACTTTTCAAAATAATTAATTTTTATTACTGCGACGTAAACTCTTTGATCACTGATCTTTTCTACTTCTGGTTTTCTTGAGCAAAGTCTGTAGACTTTATTTCCTTCAGAATCAAGCAGCAGCACAGCTCCACTTTTTGCGATCTTACTCTTATTATTGTCGGTTATTGGTATTAGACAGCTCCATAAGCTGACTAAACGGCCTTTTTCATTCCACATGATGCCATATTCTATAAGATGACGCGAGCAGATTATAAAATTTAACTGAAAATGTTTAAAATATATAAAAAGTAAAAAAAAAACATGTTCCAACTTCTCTACACAAATTTGAAACAGCTTGAAGACCAAAACTGCCAACCATCTCCACCAGCTATATAATCATTTCGCATACGCCAAGAATAAAGATCTACTTAATTTTTGGTATTCCATTAGAACCTCTTACAATAACCTGTTTAATTGCAATTTTAATGATGCAAGCCTCGTTACATTGTACAATAGTTAAATTCTTATTAGACAAAGCCGTATAGCATGGCATGTCCCATTTATTAAAAAGGTTCTGAAAGTATTCTATATTAGAAACGACAAACAAACCACAATATATACAGTACCATATAAACATGTCAATGAATTATTATTTCCAATGACGAAAGATATTCCAACAAAAAATATGAAATCACCATGTGAAAACAATGAAAAATTATAAGTATATAACAGGAACTAGACATGACGAATAAACGACGACATTTTGTTCATCGTTGAATTGGAAAAGTAAATCAAAGATTAATTAATAATAAAATTATAAACAAAAATTTATTTCTTTTCAAGAAAAATACTTATTTTTCAATTGTTATTAGTTCCTTATTAAACTTGTTTTCATATTTCTTCTGCAGCATCATCATATGTAAGAATATCTTCTTCAATATCATCACTATTGTCCTTTTTCTTCATATCACCAAAAATGAATTTCTGGATAAATCTCTCGTTTATAGCAACTTCAGCATTAAGTTGCTTTGTATGAATAGTCCTGGGAACGAGATGTAAAGTATGAGAATTACCTACCTATTGTGTATCTTCCTTTTAAGTGCTTCAATTTCCGTTTGCAGTGATTCTTCAAGAAGATTTAACTGCATCAGTTCATATATGAGTGCCGCTTTCTTCTAGAAAAAAAAAGCAATTGCTAAAAGATAACCACGACTTACCTCGGACAATGGAGTAGTTTGGATACAAGCAGGTAAACCTAAATTAGGAATAGTTGAACCATTACCAGCATAACAGCGAAGACTTGTATAAATTAGTGGATAATCAATCTAAATTTAGTAATAGAAAAATATAGGTAATAAACCATTGCTACAGTTGGAACCAACGCTTTTTTAAGACCTAGATGACGATTTTGATGAAGTATTGTTGTACCACTATCCATTTTATGAGTACAACAGATATCCAGCATTTTTCCTCGACGGATAGTAACCCAACAAGTTATCAATCTACAATAAAAATATTAAGGTTGAGAGAATACATACGGTTGAGGCAAATCCATACAGCCTTGAATGGATTCAACTGCGTCAGTATTCCATCGTTTTTTTAATTCAATCATTTCTTCTTCTGTTAAATTATTCCAAGGAAGTTTGCCAAGGAGATCCAAAATAAAATAAAATACACTTTCAACTAGGTCGGCTTCACCAATAGGTGTATCTGAAATATACAAATTAAAAAAAGATAGCAAACTTGGCTTAATATGATACGTATATGGAGCATAAGTCATATCACCACTCCATGCGGGTGCAAGAAATCGAGAGGACATAGCAAATTTTTCAAAATTTCCTATAATCTGAACAAAACATAAATAAGCAGGAAGTATTAAACCTTGCTGCCGTCGGAAAGGAAGAGCTTTTCGGTATATTGATCAATTCTGAACATCCCAGGACTTAAATCAGTAAGTAGAAATTTTGCTTTAGCTAATGTTTCAATAATCTAAAACTAATAATTATGAGGAAAAACTAACCTCTAATATTTCCAATCCAAATCTTACGCCACTATTTGCTTCTATAGGAGTAGGTTTATCGCAAATGTACTTCAAACTAACACCAGGACTAAACTGCAGTTTGCTGTAATAAAGAAGGCATACCGATGATAAGTTACAATATATACCAAAAGACCTTCATTTAACGTTTTAAGAACACGAAAATCATAGACTTTGCGAAACATGTTAGATTTTTTAAGTCTTTCCATCTATAATTCTTTGTCATAAAAAATAAAGTATACCTTGTGCAAACATTGCATTTCAATGTTAGCTTGGGCGATTTCATTTCTCGGAAATACACGAAGATCACCATAAACGCCATTCCTATCCATAACACGATATGTTGGTGATGAATGAGAAACAACATCAACTTTTTCCAACAATAAATATTTGTTCACGAATATATCAATATTATTAATATCCCAATCAAATATGTTACTATTCGATACTTTGATCGTTGAATCCTCCAATATAGATTCTGGATCCGCCTAAAAGAGATTAAAAAATTTATTTTAACTTACTGCCTTTAACATCTTACTATAATGTGTATTCATTCTCTTGTTAATTCCATTTTCAACAAGACTTTTTCTTCTTCTAGTCTATAAAGAAAGCCATTGAAATAGTTAAAAAAAAAGTTACCTGTACAACCTTTATATCTGGTATATCATATGTTGACTCTTCCTCCAATTTTTGAGATATTATTTCACCAGATGATTTCTTAACACTTTTTCTAACAGAAGATTTCTGATCGACTCTTTTTTCTATTTTTACTACTGACTAAAATAGTTACTGAAAAAAGCAAAAGTTTACGGAAGGCAGAAAGTTTTTTCGATCACATGAACTTCTTGTACGTTTAGGTACAGTATCTTTGTTTACTTTCTGCGTTGATGGATTAATTCTGGTAGATTTAGATGATGCAGCGAAAACTACACATTCCGGATTAGGTTTTCTAGTCTGAAAATAAAGGAAATGAGAAGATAGTGAAAACAAACAGATCTTCTCTCTATGCCACTCAAAGTATCATTATTGAAGGGTTCTTCGAATTTTTTGGAAGATTTAGTTTTTTTAGGTTGTGGAACTGCCATTTCAGACCTTCGAGAGCGCAATGATCGAGTTTCACATAGCTGAGTAGTTCTGGCAGCGGCTCTACCGCGTAACAACCAAGCTCCACCAACAGGTTCAGAAATATGCGAATTGCAATAATCTACATCCTTGCGACGGCGCAATGATCTTTTTTCTTCGGCCATCTAAAATACAACATTTTCTACAGGAAAAAAACAAGTCCGGAAAAGCAGAGAAAAATAAATTGGGCTGATTTTTCAAAAATCTCTAGTACCCTACTGTAGTTTCTAATCTATTTCTTGTATATTTTTTGTTGCTACTTTATTTCTATATATCCTATATCCTTATTTCCGTTATGTAAGAACGTTCTTTTAAAAACTCAACGAGCAAATATCATTCGCAATAAACAGTAAAAAAACTGTAGGTTATACCGTTCGTATACAACGGAATTTAGGGTATATCTTTATCTACAATAAAAAATATATATGACGCATATTCCATTATCATGTTAGAAAAACGATTATTACGAGGATCACGCTGGATCGCGTGTGAGACAATCCCTTTAACAATACATCTTTGGAAGTCCACTGCTTGCCTTGGTACGTAATCACGTAGATTGCTTTTGCCAAAAACGCTCAAGTTTCGTCTCTTTTCATTTTCTTTTTTCTTTGTTCTATTTTTTAATTATGTTTCTTCAGATGGCTTCAGATGACGAAGAAGTCGATTTCTCACAATTACAAGCTGATCGAAATAGAAAACATAAGAAATCCGGTGGATGGCAGGCACTCGGTGACTACTTTCCTTATTATTTTTTACATTTTTATTTCAGGCTTAGATCATACTGTTTTTAAAGGAATTGAAAAAAAAGGATTCAAACAACCAACTCCTATTCAAGTTAGTGTATTTAAATCACATTTATTTTCTTCTTTAAAGCGTAAAACAATTCCTTGTATTCTTGACGGGAAAGATGTAGTTGCCATGTCTCGAACTGGAAGTGGAAAAACTGGTGCTTTTGTAATTCCTCTACTTCAAAAGTTGAAAAGACGAGATACTAAAGGAGTTCGGGCACTTTTAGTTTCACCAACACGTGAATTGGCATTACAAACTTTTAAAGTAGTTAAGGAGGTATGATTAATTTTTCTTTTTTTATTTCATAATTTTCCTTCCAGTTAGGACGATTTACTGGTCTCAGGTGCGCCATAATTGTTGGAGGTGATACCATTGAAGATCAGTTCTCGTCAATTCATGAAAATCCTGACATGTAGATTACCATACTTTCCAAATCTTTGTTCAGATTGATTGCTACTCCTGGAAGATTGCTTCATGTAATTGTTGAAATGGATATTCGTCTGAATTGCGTGCAATATATTGTTTTCGATGAAGCTGATCGTTTGTTTGAAATGGGATTTCAAGATCAATTAACTGTAAGATTTTTTTTCTCTTCCATCGTTTTAGGAAACACTCAAACGTATTCCGGAAAACCGACAAACATTACTTTTTTCGGCTACTCTTCCAAAAATGTTGGTTGATTTTGCAAAAGCTGGCCTCTCTGATCCCATATTAGGTTAGAATCCTCTATATAAGCTGATATTTTTAGTTCGTCTCGATGTTGATGAAAAAATCAGTGATAAACTGTCAATGGTATTCGGTCTTTGTCGACCGGATGACAAATTAAGCGCCCTTGTTCATTTATGTCGTCAAATGAATGACGAGAAGAAGCAAACAGTTGTTTTTTGTGCAACTATGAAACATGTAGAGTGCGTTATTTTATTCCTGTTATTATTTATCCAGATATATTGTTTCTGTGCTAAATCGAGCAGGAGTCGAAACTTCTTTCATTTACAGTCAATTAGACGCAACGGCCCGTAAGCAGAATATAGCAAGGTTTATAGCTGTCTATTATGATAATTTATATAATTTAGGTTTCGCGATAAACAAAATAACATCCTTGTAGTAACGGATGTCGCTGCTCGCGGTGTGGATATTCCTTTACTTGATACAGTTATCAATTTCCATTTTCCACCGAAAGCTAAGCTATATGTTCATCGTGTTGGTCGTGTTGCACGAGCTGGACGATCTGGAACTGCTATCTCACTTATTACTCCTGATGAATTGCCCTATATGATTGATCTTTTTCTCTTTATGGGTAAACCTATTAAATTTGCAACAGATGCAGATACATATGATGGTATGCTTTCGCAACTTTTTAATTTTTGTAGAATCAGTTACGATTATTGGAAAGGTTCCTGATAATGTTATTGCATTAGAAACTGATTTTATAAGGCATTCTCATGACAATAATCAAGATTTGGTAGGATTTATTGACCGCTTTTATTTTTAGATTGATTTACGGCATACTTCAAATAATTCTATTGCTAAATATACAAGAACAAGACCACCACCTTCTGCAGAATCGGCTAGAAGAGTAAAAGAAGAGATAAGGTTCTTATTTTTCAAACCATATAGGTTATAGATTAAAAGCATCTGAATCCTCGGCTCATCCATATCTCAGAATGGAAGGTGATCATCAAGCTTATGATATTTTGAACAAATTAGCTAATTATAAAAGCAACACGGTACCTATTTAAATCAAATCATTTTGCCCTTTTAGACAATTTTCGAACAAAATATTGGTAGTAAAAATCAAGCAGCACTTATAATGAAACAGAAAAGAAAAGCTCACGAAACCAAAATTATGATAACACAAGAGCAAAAGGTAAATTTATGATAGAAATCTTATCAAAATGTCTAGGAAAAAGATAAAGCTAAATTTAAAGAAGAAGAAACTAATAAAGATAAAGAAAATACTACGAAAGACGGAGAAGAATTAACAGATGATCACCTGGCTGAAGTTTTTACCAATGTAATCAAAGCAGCTAAAGGAACAAATAGAATTGATCGAACGGAGCAACGTAAAAGAGAAAAAGTTTGCTATCGTTATTTGTTTATTTTTAAGGAACAACATTTTATTCCATATACAGCAGCTGATCATCTGACGGAAAGACAGCTTGCTGTCGACAAAGTAGACTTTGCTAAATATGCAGAAGGCGCTGCTGTTGAAATTTTTGGTGATGATGAAAAAGAATTATATAAGCAGAAGAACTCAAAAAAATGGTAGTTATTACAAATTTTCCAATTTGTTTTGTCAAGGGATCGAAGGAAGAAGAAGTTTGTTGGTAAATCTGGTGATGAACCCTCACAGAAGAAAATTAGAACAGAAGATGGTACTTGGTTACCGGCTTCATATAAAACCGGTCGTTATGAACAATGGAAACGAGATCAAAAACTTGGTTTCCAAAAGGACGGTGCTGATGGAGATGAAGATGAACAGCTTAAAAAACATAAAAAACATCCACTAGGAAAGAAAAACCAAGGAAAAGTTAGATTTCTTTTAAATTCATTTCAATTTTTCAGCAGCCCCACTCCGAGTTGAAGAATGTTGGACAAATTTTAAAGCAACGAAAGAAGAAAGAAAAACTTCGCGATTATATGGAAAATCGTCGTATTTCGAATTTGAAGAAGAAAACTGTCAATCTACAAAATCGTACAGGTCGTTCAGGAGTAAAAAGAAGAAGATAGTTTTCTATTGTTATTGTTGTTATCATGTTGTTGTTTTTACGATTAAATATATTTTTATAGAATGTAATGCAGACATCATTGTTATATACGCCCCATTTACTGTTTATTTTTCTATTACGGTAAGCATACTGCAAAAATTGGCGCGAAAATAAGGCGCCACCCCTCGAATCATTCAAACTTTTATTCTTTCATTTGCTAGTCAAATGTCCACGTTTTTTTGCTATATTTTTTTTTGTTTAAATTTTATGTTTGATGGATAACTAATAATAACCATATTTCTCGAATTTAATAGGAAACATTTCGCAACTATTTCGCAATGATTTTTTGGTTTTTATTATTATTATTTTCAGGAATGTTTGAGGCAAAGCTCGCCAATGCTGCTCTTTTGAGAAAGATTATCGATGCTATCAAGGATCTCGTAACTGATGCTCCTTTCGACTGTTCTGAAACTGCTATGTGCCTCCAAGCCATGGATTCCTCTCACGTAGCACTTGTCTCTTTGAAAATGGAGGTATGCACATTTATCTTTTTATTTATTTAATTAACGATAGGTAGGACTCTTCGATTCTTATCGATGCGATCGGACGGTAAATCTAGGAATGTCGTTGAACAACATGCAAAAAGCACTGAAGTGCGCTAACAACGAAGACTCGTGTATGATCAAATATGATGATGATCAAAGCGACAACGTCACTTTTACTTTTACTGATCCCAAGAGTTTTAAAACACAAGTTAGTCATTTGCATATATTTCTAAATTATGCTTTTAGGATGTAACAGTCAAACTTATGGACATTGATAGCGAACATTTGGGCATTCCCGATCAAGATTATGCTGTCGTTTGTGAAATGCCGGCTTCCGAGTTTCAGAAAACTTGTAAGGATTTGGCGATGTTCAGTGACTCGATCAACGTTACTGCTACTAAGGTTAGTCATTTTCTTCTGCAAACACTTTCATTTAGGCTGGAATTACTTTTACTGGAAAAGGCGAATCTGGATCATCTGTTGTTCAATTCAACAACAATAGCAATGCCGATGATGAAAATGAAGTATATTCCTTTAGAGTTTTTCAACCTTCTTGTTTAGGGTGTTTGCGTTGAAGTGAAGGAACCCGTTAATGTTAACTTCTCAATCAAGTACATGAACCAATTCACCAAGGCAACTTCTCTCTCCAACCGTGTTCGCATTTCTCTCTGTAATGACATTCCCGTCGTAATCGAGTAAGTACAGCTTTCAGTTTTAATTTTGTAATTAGATATCCTATCGAAGAGCATGGCTATCTTCGCTACTACTTGGCTCCAAAGATTGACGACGAAGAAGCCAACATGGACTAAATAAATACTTGCTATCCTCTACTAACTGACGTAAGTATGTTATTTGTCAATTTCGTATGTTTTATTTTTTTTTCCAATAAATATGATCTCTCAACTATAATTAAGTACTTCATCTGCAGGAGAACCTCTTCACTTAGGCTGAAATATGTCGTCCATCATTGTCGACATCATAAAACTAATGTGTTCCTGTGTACTAAAGCTGATTCATCACCAAATAGCCGAAAATCTTATTGTTCAGCATCAAATACGCTGTTTTAAAGAAAGAAGAAGTGTCCTGCCTTATCGTTTTTCTTGCAACAGCTGTTCTCTTCGTTTAATTTGTGATACTCTTTTCTTTAAAGAGATTTTTTTTTGAAAAGATATTACAGAAAAAAAAGACTTAGAAAACCTAGGAAAGTTGGAAACAATCATTTGATGACATGCAAATTGGGGACAAATAGTGACTTGAGACGAGCAACAGTGTAACATCCGAGAGGGAACTCGGGACACATGCTCACCTCCCCGACCACCCAACTCCCTTCTGATTTCCGCCATTTTAAAAATTTTTTAATTTCTTTTGACTAGTTTCCATTTAATATTTAATTTCAGTAACACATACATAGAAATGCATTAAATTGATGTGGCTCCGCGTAGAAAGCGAACAGAAGTAGCTTATTCGACAATGATACTTCTCTTCTTTACATTATTTCTATTTATTGAAGCCCTTCCGGGCTGCCTACATCTCCGATCTCACTGTCTACGCAGCCCTATCTGCTCCAAGTATTTTTTATCCTTCGAAAAAACTTGTGGATATTCATTAACGCGTAAGTATTAGTGAATCAATAGCTTATCTGACAGGCTGTTCAAGTTTTTCTCCATCCGACTGCGTTCGAGATCTACGATCAATTAAACAACATCTAATCGTTCGTTCCTGTACATGTTACAAAGCAATAGGTAATACAAACAAATTTTTACAAGAAAATACCGCAGGTTTTACGGAAGAATGTGATTTCTTTCGACAGTTGATATGGAACCATCCATGTGAAAGGTTAATTGAAGATGCTGGAGAAGAAAGATCCCTGGGAGAAAGGTTAGGTCGTTAGGTCAACATTTTCAATTTTCGAGCACTTTTTTTTACATCTATAAAACTAACTTTTATGTTATTTATTCAGCTCCATATTTTTCTCAAAGATTACAAAGCAATGCGCAGATTGTTAGATTAGACGAACATAACAAAATAGATAAACAACAATTTAAATTTTTCAACCCATGTTTACTATTATTTTTTTATACATTAGCATATTCATCTCCTATTCTTGCAATCCACTTCGCTAAATAAAGTTGCAAAAATACTTGAAAAAAACTCACAAAAAATAAAAACTAACGAATACAATAAATGACTGCTCGAGGTGTCGTTTTGTTAAAAATTAAACGCAAAGTACGAAATGATCACTGTCTTCATTTCAAACTACCGAAACAAATTTTCTTAAATTTTAAGAGAATTCACAACGACTTCTTATCCGATAGATAATAAAAGGTCAACGAGAACACCAGTAGCTGATCGAGTTCATCAACTCGTGCAGCAGCTGAATGGAGGTGGTTTTTCTTCTTTTTTTTTTCATTCTATCGTTTTAGAACTTCAAACCAAGTCTCGTCTCGAATCGGCTACCTGCAATGAGGCTCTGGATCAGGTCTGTATGCGTCATGTGAGCTGTCGACAGTTATGGACTCTGTTTCGAGCCAGCTGTGGCGTAAATCAGGACAATAAGTGCACCATGACTGATCCGTATGACCATATTTCCTAATTTTTATAATTTTTTTAGAGAAGTTTGTTGGCAAAGTTTCGAAGGGCTTTATTGGACCGGATTGGGAAACTGCCATTGTGATTCGACAAACTCCGATTGTCATTGGATTCGACTGCTGACAAACTATAACAAGTGTATCTGTGAGTCGTCACAGTCATTTATTTTCCTTTCCATAAAGATCAAGGCATTTTCTTTTTTTTCAGATGAGATATCCCTGACAAAGACGGGACAGCAGAAGGATCGAACGGCGGAAGATTATAGACGACGATTTGAATCTGGAGCTAAGGAAAGACAAGAAATAACCAGACAACAGACAAATCATGAAAGGAATCAAGGGGGGATTGAGAGACAGATGGGAAGAAATGAAGAGAATTATCGAGAGAGGCCAAGAGAACCGCCTAGAGAACTGCCTTATTGGAATGTATCCAGTCATCAGCTGAACCCTTCAGAGCCAGTTAGAACCCCTTATAGTGACCAAAGAATGGCAGAGAAGACTCAAGAATCTCAAGGGAGTTATAGAAACCATCAAAACTCTCTAAGTGATCGATATTCTGGATTACATGTCCAACAACTTCCTCAAAATGACCGATTTTCGAGTCAAAATAGAGAGGGTAGAAGACAGCAACAACCAGAAGAACACTATCGACAACAGGATCCTAGGCAACGTGGAGTCCAAGGATCTCTTCGGTCCTCCAAAAACTCTCAAGTGAATTCATACACCTCCCACGATACCCAACAAATTCAAAAAATTGATCAACAAGATCGTCTACAAGACGAAATGAGGGAGGGACAGCAGTCCAACATGGTAGAACAGGATATAAGAAAAACATGGAAAGCTCAATTTGTCCATGACACAATAACGACAACAACAACTACTTCACCTTTGGTGACTGTTCATGGAATTAAGACGTAATACTCTTTCCATCTTTTTTTATTAACCATTTTAGAGCCGGATTACGGGCTACGATGAAAGAAAGAACCAACGAAATTCGAGTAGAAAATAACTCCTACTATCAGCCGTTATCCAATCAACCACCTACTCCACTACCGCCCGGGTATTATGGATACACTACAGGAACCTCGGAGAGAAAATCTGAGATAGCAATGACGACGAGGACTTATTTGGTGAGCACAATACGCACTGACAATCTCGTACAGTTTGGAAACAAAAAAATTCCTCCTCTGATAAAGCAGCCAGCCGTTAGACTAGCTTTGCAAAATTACAAACCCAACCATCAAATTGGTCTGGTATAGATACAAACCTCAAAGTTTGACCTCTAATAGGTACCGGTGAAGAACGAAGTTATCATCTCATAAAACATGGTGGTCGAGGATGTACGGCGGGGAGATACAATTATGCTTTTCTTTGTGTAAATGCCGTGTTTAGCATTTTTAATTTTTCTCTGCTTGATCTAAAAAATGTATTCCGTTCCTTTTCTATAAAAGGTAGAGGAATTTTGCGAGGGTTGAAACGATGATGGTAATAAAAATTTCAAAAATTGAAACCTAAAGTTTTCTTTTCCATTAATGATATTTACAGCGTCCTTCTTCCACCTTCCTGTCTACTTCTTCTACATCTTTTCCTCCCACGCATTCTGCTCCATCATCGTCCTTCTCAACGCGAGCTCCGTTCACGCGTGAGTCTGCCATCCGTCTTTCTTTGTTTGGCGGGAGAGAGAGAGAGAGTTGAACCTGCGCGATTAGGGGCGGTGCTGCCGCCGTGAGCCATTCAACTTATCTCCGGCCTCAGGATGTTGATTATGAAGATGGCTCAGCTATGCTAGCCGCCTTTTTCCAACTACTTCTACTCCTTATCGACCGACTTTACGGTAGTTTTCCCTTTTTAACCGATCAATTAAGGGGGGGGGGGGGCTCGTCTTTTTGTCTCCAAGGAGTCTTCGTGAAAAAGTCAAAGCGACGGCCAAATTTTCGGGGATAAAAAGCCTTCGGGACTGATGGAATTTCCGGCTGGATTGACCTCGCAATTTTTTTTAGGTTCGACATGTCCGGATGCTGTAGCCAGGTGTGAATCAGCTGAAGAATGTCGATGGCATTTGGGTGAACTACGAGCTCGTTGTAATTCAGCTGGCTCCTGTCGACGGGATGACTGTGCCTCGGCCCTTCAACGTTTCTCCCGTTTCGTTCCTTCCAACTACTCTGAATCTTTAATGTTTTGTCAATGTTCTTCAACCGACGCCCCATGTCGAGCCCTTCAGGTAGGCACTACCTCTTCATTTTTCTAGTCGACTGCCTTCAATTAGCCACGGCAAAAGTCATTGTTCGTCGAATCTAATAACCTAAGAGAAGGCGTGTTTTTAAGGGGGATTTGGGTAAGGGAGGCACTTCCGGCGGACATAAGGAGAGAGGGGGAACAATGACCGGAGAAAAAAGACCAATGACAGCGATTGGAAGACGAGAAGTCATTAATCGAGATTTAGGAACTCCTCTATCCAACTTGTCTGTATACTTCTGCAGCTTCCTATCCAAATTGTCGACAAACGGCTCATAAGTGCAATTCAGACTTACGATGTCGGTGAGTACTTTCGTTGTAAGAACATAAAAATCTCTTTAAAATTATAAAAAAACAAACCGGGCAAAACTGAATCACAAAATTAAATAATAAAGCAAATCACCAACTTTCCAGCTGGCATTCCAAAATTTCCAAACTGCACATGGCAGGTTAGGTAACTAACCTCAAAGTATGATCCGATAAATAGGATAGCAATTCATTTTTAAAACTATCACATCACAAAAAATGCCAGTCGAGGGCGTACGGCGTGGACGGTACTCTTAAACTCGATAAAATGATGTGTCTCAGTCATTTAAAAAAAAATGTTGTCTTTCTTATGTCAATTTAAAAATTAGAATATTAAAAATATAATAATAGCAGTTAGAATTATAAGTTGTATATATTATGACTATAAAGGCTATAACGTTGACATGGCGGTCTATTTAATCCTCTTTCCTTTAAGAGCTCTTCGGGACCAACTCCTATCCTCTTGTCCCCTCTCAAATGGTGAATGTATTGGTCGCTCTCTTTCCGATTGCCGGAGGGCGCTTCTCGCTGCGAGGTGAGTCGTTTTTGGTTCATAATGCGGCCGCCTCCTCTTCCAACTCCATTGGCTAAATTAGAAAGAGTCGTATGCTTTTGCAGAGGATCAATCCTTGAGCAGCCTTGTTTCTGTCCAATGAATGATGTCGGTTGTATGGTGGAACAACGACAGATGATACCGAATCATCCATGTATTGAAAAGGCGATGAGAGATCTACCCAGTCTTCCTCCAACTATTTCTAACCTGAAGGAGAATCTAGAAGAGACGGTAGTCGTCGCTGCAGTTGGAGCTGTGACACAAACGGCGAGACACAAACATCGTGGCAGAACTACTACAACTAACAGTCCTTTTATAACTTTCACTACACCTTCTTCATCCTCTGTCCTTCCAACAAATCAGACCAAGCTAAGCGGTCGAATGAAACACACAACGACAATGTCTCCACCCCCACCAACTGAACCCCCTCCACCATGGGAAACCACGACAACTGAACTGATCACAACCACTGAGGAATACATAACTGCCCCACCTCCTCCAGCGGAAGGTTGTCAGGCAAGAGACGCCTCCGGACGAACTCTTTTTTTCCCTCTTGGAACAATTATGAGACGATACGTGGATTGGAGTGGACGATGTTCCTCCTGGTGTGAATGTACTGCCTTAGATCAACTGGGATGCGAGAGATTGCCATGTTTGGAAGGAGGAATGTGTGAAGCTCCATTGACGACAATAGGTAAGTTACAAGGCTGATGTTGCGTGTTTTGTGTTTAACACACGCCATGTCGCTGCTGTTTAACTTTTTAAACAATGCGAACAAAAACGTCTATAATATCTCGAATTTCAGAATTTGGAGAGCGAATCTACCTCAAATCTCGCGGAGCCTGCTTCTGTGAAACTACTCAATTTATCTGTGAGCTCCCCGAAGAAATGCCGGAGCTCTACCCAGGTCTCTATGTGACTACTGGCTACTCAGTCAATGACATCGAACTTCTCCGAAAAGAAGTACCATCAAATACGATAGAAAAAGCTGGATTAGTGTCCGCTGAACCGGCGAAGGACATAGGAAGTCGCCTGCAGATAGCTTTCGAACGACTTCAACCAGCGGTAAAATATTGAACAGTAATCAAAGAAATTACAGAATTTACAATGTCGACTAGTACTGATGACGGAACTTTCTGAGCCGGGTTATGCCTTCTTCCGGGTAGAATGGTGGGGACGAGACGAGCGATTTAATCATACTAGAATACAGTGGAACTATGATGGTTCTGAAAAGGTGAGGACGGATGGAATGGGAGAGTAATCCTGAGTAATTGAACAATTACGTGTTTTGTATACAGCATCCAACTTTTTATAAATTTTCCATCCAGGTCTGTTCCCCTTCTGTGATGCGTCTAGCTGATCTCTTTTCAAATAGTGACTCTCTTCGTTATCAACTAGTTCTTTCTACAGTTAAACAGATAAAGGTATTCCAGCGAGAAATTCTCTATTCATTTTATTTAGGTGTTGGATTATCTCGACGGTATTCCGTCTTCTTCCTTCACATTTCATTTTTACTTCCTTCTTCCCATCTTCTTTCTTCGTGTCTAAAAGTGCCTCTCTGAGCTTACTCTCCTTCCCGGTTGTCCCCACCCTCTGTACAGCTAATAAATCGTTATCAATGCGGCGCTGCTGTTCACGTCAACGGACTGAGACTCAAATCGAACGAGATACTCAAAATGCTCCGGCATATATTAAAAAGCTGGAAATTTTGGAAAAGAAGGTACGTTTGGGGGAGTTTGGGAAGGATATAAAAAAAAGAAAGAAGGGAGAGTTCTGGGAGAGACAGTGTAAGTAAGATTAGATAGTGACGAACGTTTTTCTCTTCCGAAAGCAATTCTAAAAAAAGCCTACAACATTTCAACAATATTATAGACAGCAATGACACGGCGTGTTTTATGTATAACACCCACTGTCGAAACTGTTTTTGCACACCGAATGAAATTGTTGGACACAACACAATTCCTTATTATAGGAAACCTTATTCTCGAGTTATGATCTTCTCAACGAAGTCAACGGACGAACGATGGAAGAATTTATTGATTCTTACCTATATGAACTGTTAAATTGTAAAATGTCCGATATGAGGGACTCTCATCTGACCGATCGAATCTGTAGAGCATTCTTTAAACAGTTTGTTTCCCTCTCCTTACAGTTGTTTATAGGAATGACGTTTTATTCGACTGGTCAAAAAATAGCCATTTTCCTATGTTTGAAGGCCTACTCCTAAACTATATCTTCTATAAGATGAAAAAGCTATTCCAATCGATCCATGAGCCACAGATAGCTGATCAATATGAAACCTTGAGGAATAAAGTAGATACCGAGTGCACGGAGCTGTTGCAGGATTGCTTTCGACAGGTGACTTTCTTCTATATTTCATATTTTTGATAACAGGATGAAGGGAACACACGAAAGGCACTAGAGACGAATTATCATGCTTTTATACATAATGGTGAATGCGATCCGAAGCATCAGATTCGATTGATGGAAGTTGCTTTTTTGGGAAAAGCCAATGTAAATTTTGTTTACAAGTACCATCCTGTCGTTTGTACAACAGCTGTCTAATTGTGGATGGATAAATTTCTTCAAAAATTCCTCTTTCAGAACTTCCTAACTCATCCAGCCAGTCAAAAAGCCATCGACCGGCGCTGGCAGCCATCCTACCGAGTCGGTTCAACATCCCTTTGGCTCTTCATTTATTTTTTCATGCCCTATTTTTTTTTGCTGGAATTTACAGAGCCATATGCCAAAAATCCTAAGGATTCCAAATGGTAGCCATTCTTTTTTGTTTTAAATAATTCCAGGGAACGAGTTAAAAAATTCTACTTAGCAACCTCCTCAAAATACGTTGTTCACATGATCTTTCGCTGCATCTACGTATTATTTTATACGTTTGCCTTACTCCGTCTTAGTAGTCAGGACATTCAAAGAGATGAAATGAGCGGATATTGGTCCATGTTTGCCATCATGCTCTGGCAGATTGCGTATCTTGTGGAAATGCTTGTAATGATATATCTAAAGGTTAGTGAGAAAAGTGAATAATGTTTGTCGCAATAACAGTTAGACAGCAACACCTTAGCGTGTTTTTTTTAAACACATTGACAACAATGTACAATTTTTGACTGACGAAGTCGAACATATTACGTAATTAAAGTCAACTACATAGTTGCTTTTTCATAAACTCTTATAGTTAATGAAAAATGCAAAAATATAGTCTGATAGGACATTATAGGGCACTTATGCCCAATAGCTTCTAGAATTATACAAATGTTTTCGCCCCGGCTAGTTCACGGCATAAAACCCTTTATTGTGCTAACACATATTGTCTAACTCGCCGAAAATCTAACTGTCATCTGCACAAATAATGAAATGGTATGGAACAGCAAAAAAATATTTCCTTGATAATATTTCTCCTTATATCTTACCTTTCCTGAATCAATATTATTCTTTTAGGGTGGACGTTACTGGATTCAACGAAACAAAGGAGATTTCTTCCGAAACTTGATTATCACCATTAATCTGATATCCTTTACCCTTGCATTGTTGACCCCGCTCTCTTTTATTTTCTATCCCTTGTCTGATCTGTGTTTCTATATATCCTATATAATGGCTATTATTCGATCCATGAGAATTCTCTATGTAGATTCTTTCTTCGGTACTATCGTCTATATGATCGTTAAGATGGTTAGTTTCCTTCTCTAATTTCCAATATCTTTACAGCTTCCCATCATGGTGAAATTTTTCTTGATCTTCCTCTTCTTCTGGATAGCCTTCTCCGTCTGTTATATCAGTCTTTCGGATCATTTTAAAAATAATCAAACGAGCATAACAGAGCTGCCTTGGCAATTGTTTTATCACGGGGCATTTGAAATTTTTGGAGAAGCAACCGAAGAGGACAAAAAAGGAGCACTAAAGTACTGTAATGGATTCAATTTGACTTCTTACACTGATTCATCGTTTCACTGTCTTTTTAGGGTTAGTAACAACATATTATTTGCTAATTTGGATAGAATTTTACTGTTTCGTTAAAAAGGAGATTCTAAATATGTTCAATTTTAACAGAGGCCCATTTCAGACCTGGATGATACCCATGCTTCTCTTCTTCTATATTCTCACCTCCGGAATCCTCTTGGTCAATATTTTAACTGCTCTGTTAACGTGAGTCATTCCCCTCCAGTCTTATTAGACTGCTTTAGAAAACAATATGAAAACATTAGTAAGGACTATCATATCTTCTGGAAAGTTTCTCTCTATGCCCGATTGGCCGAATACGAGGATAGCATCTGGATGCCAGCTCCTTTATCCCTCTTCTACTACATTTTACTTCTTTTATACTTATTGCTTAAACAAATAATCAGTTGTATCAAGCAAATGGTCAAGCAAGGCTACAAGAAAATAAGGAGGAATCGGAATCGCCAGAACGGAAGAATAGAGATGACACCATTGGTTACATTAGGCTCAAGAACACAAGGTCCTATTTCAATACCGGCTAGAAATGAAAAATCTGTATCTAATTATCATCCCTCTTCAGTTATACAAGTCCAGAGTGCGTCGGAAGATTCTCAACTGATGTCAGATGAATGTATTCCTGGCTCCTCCTCCTTTCAATTCAAAGCAGCTACGAAGAGGATCAACTCCCTCACCGAGAAGAATATGGTTAGAATTCAGAGACCGAGTTTTTTGCCTCGTAAACGACCTCATTCCTCACATGGCTGTACAGAGCTTAATTTGGATATGCCTTCCTTCGAACCGGAAATTGTATCTCAGCAATTCACCTTCAATATTCCGACACCATCAAGTCCTCAAGAAGCTTTGGAACAGCAAATAAGTATGGTTGGAGACTACATCAACGTCCTGGTCGATCCAGAACAAACAGAAGTCATCAATTTTATCATAAGTTGTAGAGATCAACGGGTAAATCATCTTTAAAAATTAAAACGATAAAATTTCAGGTTAAGGAGAAGAAAACGGAGAAAGTTAAGGTCGCAGCAAAACAAAAGATGCTCGACTTTTTTGAAAAATCTTGATATATCATTGAAGGATGAAAGTGGGAGGAAAGAATAAATACTTTCATCTGTTTGTTTGCTATGACTAATAGGAAAGTCAGATAAGGTCCTGTTCAATCGATATGCGATACTGGTGGCTGCTCTCATTTCTACCTTTTTCCTTGTCTTTTATATGTTATTCATGTGAGGGGGATGATTGTCTGTCGCCGGAACGATGGATGCTTCAGTCCTGCCCACCAAAGACGAAATCTTGCTATCGATTAGTCGCTAATGGACAAGGTAAGTTCCCTGATCGATATCAATTTTTTTGACAAGAAAGGCAGCCTATCCTTTCAGTTTTTCGCCGTGGTTGTGCTCCAACTGATTGTGACGACGTCCATGGGATCCCTATCGGTTCCAGTTGCAACTCTTGTGACTCCCAAAAATGCAACGGATTGCATCAGCTCTACGTGGATCGTCCAGGAGCTGGAATAGTGTGGTCTTCTGTCAGCTCTAGTCTTTCTCTTTCGCTTTTATCATTTGTCACAGCAATGTTTATGTAATCAATAAAGTTGTTAACTTGGATTTTTTTTTGTTTGTGCAACTACAATTAGACTAAAACATCGTGGCATTTATAATACAATAGGTAGTCTATTAAAAAAATTAACGCATCCCGCCTAAAATAATTATACAGTAACTCGAAAGCAGGGCGTGTTTACTTGCAGTTCTGGATTATTGAAATGAATTTTTTTTGTTATATTACTTTTTGAAAAATAAAAAATCACAACAATCCCGTATTGCTATGAACATCTGAATGGAAAAAAGACCTTACCTGGCGTTCAATCCCCCCCCCCCCCCAACCCGTTCCATAATACTAAAGTATACAATAAACACAGACCAATAAAATAAATTTCAGAAAAACAAAATCATTCCAATGAACCTGAATCGCAAGTAAACACGCTTCCGGGTTACTATATAATTATTTTAGGTGGAATTTTTTTTAATAGACTAGACATTCGCGTCTCCTCCAAAGTTTTCTTATCCTTTTCCCCAACCCTTAAATCATTTGCCTTGTCCTATGAGAAATTGCCGACTAGCTGATAATTGATCAACCTCGCCTGCTTTTTTGCAAACCGTCTGGCCTCCTAGATAAATGACCCTTCCTCCCCCATGCTCCATCTGTTTCCTTCCACCTATTGACGCAGTTTCTCGTATACTCTCTTCCTAAACCACACACTTATCTAATCATTTGACCCCTTCTCTTTCAATCGCTATAAACAATCTTTGCAGTTTCTTCAATAGATTTCATCGACTAATTCGTCAGTGCCACATGTTGTTGTTGGCTTTGGTGGCCCTCTTCCCTCTCGCTGAGGCGAATTGCAATGCTCGTGTCTATCCAGGAGCTAGTCGAAATATTGTATGTGTCTGCAATTCAACTTATTGCGATGAAATACCGGTAAGAAGGGATTATTACTAATTGAGCATACAGAGAATTGGACCTTTGGCTGTAGATGAAGCTATTGTGATTCAATCGTCTCTTGCTGGCCAGCGATTTGAAAGGGAATCCATTAAATTTGAGCCGAATAAGGAAGCAAGTAAGAGTTTATATGGATTGTATGTAAATAGATATAATTTTATTTCATTAATGGATAAATGGTGTTACATACAAAACATCAGAAATTTCTGAGTCTCATACCAAATATTTCTTTATAGATGGTCCTGTCCTTTCAATAGAGCCTCGAATTAGCTATCAAGAAATTTATGGTTTCGGTGGAGCTTTCACCGACTCAGCCGGTGTCAACATCGCCTCCCTGTCCCCCGGCGCCCAGAAAAACCTTCTTCACTCTTATTTCTCCGAAAACGGTCTAGAATACTCTATCGGACGAGTTCCCATGGCCAGTTGTGACTTCTCCACTCGAGAGTACAGCTATCTCGAAAAAGCTGAGGACTTTACTCTGTCAGAATTCAAGCTAGCTGAAGAGGATTACAATTTTAAAATCCCCTTCATCAAGGAGGCATTAAATCTAACGGGAGGGAATATGATTCTTTTCGCATCGCCTTGGAGTGCTCCCGGTTGGATGAAAAATAGTGGAAGGATGAAGGGAGTTGGGGTGTTGAAGAATGATACAAGAATCTATAAATGTTACGCCGACTATTTCGTTAGGTAGATCTTCTTTTAGGTTTTTATGGACCAGTTCAGATTCTTTGAAGAATATTCTAAAGAAGGAATTCCCTTTTGGGGCGCAACGGTTCAAAATGAACCGACAACTGGAGCTATCCCCGAATGGAAATGGCAGACAATGTACTTTAATGCATATACAGAAAGGTAGAAGTAGATTCTAGGGGTTCGACAATTGTTCAGAGACTTTGTTCGAGGTTATTTGGGACCAGCTTTAGCTAGTTCGAAAGTAACCAATCGAATTCAGCTGATGGCACTGGACGATGGAAGGATTATGCTACCTGGATGGGCTGATGTTGTAAGTTTTTTTCTTTTTGATGTTGTTTCACAACTGATATTTTCGACGCGGCGTGTTGTTGATGGGGCAACAGTTAAACAGGATGGTTGGCTGTATAGTTATAATTGCATACAAAACTGTAACTGTTGTTGTCCAAACGTCATTTTCTAGATCTTCAGCGACGACGTAGCCAAGAACTACGTAGCTGGCATTGGAGTTCACTGGTATGGCGATATTTATTCTCCTGCCTTCCTCCTCGATGCTACTCATAAACGTCACCCAGATAAATTTATCCTTGCCACGGAAGCCTGTGCTGGGTTCGCCTGGCCTCAAGGTCCAATTTTGGGTGATTGGTATCGAGCCGAACAATATGCTGATAGTATAATCACAAATCTCAACCACTATGTAGTTGGTTGGACAGATTGGAATATTGCTTTGGATTTGACAGGAGGGCCCAATTGGGTTGGAAATATTGTGGATTCGCCTATTATTGTGAACAAAACGGGAGACGAATTCTACAAGCAGCCGATGTATTATGCCATGGGGCACTTCAGGTGAACTTCGAACACATTTCGAATGTCATAATCGCAACTGTTTGACATTCGGATTCACACATTACACCTATTCCTTTTTTTGTTATTTTATTTTCTATTTTTTTCAGCAAATTCCTCCGTCCGGGAGCCAAGAGAATAGGCCATAAAATTAGCTCTGACTTCTCTTTTCTTAAAATTATCGCTACTTCCAAAAACGGTAAGCCTTCCCACTCTTTTCAATATTTATATTTAGCTCAACGATCTTTGGTTATCCTTAATCGTTCTGCTACAATCGTCGAAGACCTTACCATCGTTGAAGAATCCTCCAATAATAGAAAACTTACAGTCACTATCCCTCCTAATTCGATCACTACCATTATTTGGAACAAAGTCGGTCGAAGAAGAGGCTATCGAATGTGAAATAAACGAATTTATTGGGCGGAGTTTTGATAAGGACTCGTAAATGGTCTCTCTTCGATATTTGTTCTTTCTTCTTCTGACTGGAGGCTCGGTTTGTAAGTAACTTATTGGTCGTTCAAAAAAAGTGATGTTTATGTAACAGTATTTTACATTATGTTGGCTTCGAAAAATATCTTCACTGTTACCAAATCTAAAAATCAGAAAGAGCAACTACTGTTCACCTTCTTATCGTCCCTATCAGGACATCCCTTTACCTGATCAGCTAGTTGAAGAAACCACAAAAAAGAAAAAAAATAGATTCCTTTCAGATGCATCTCTTTGCGCTAGTCGAAGTTATGGAGTCAACCACACTGTCTGTGTTTGTAATTCTACTTATTGTGATGACATTGAGCCGATTGGAAGTATTAAAGCCGGCCAGGCAGTTATATATCTCTCGACAAGGAGTGGTCAGCGGATGGTGAGATCCTTATTGACCTCCACATCAGTTGGTATGTGTCTAAATTGAAAACATAGTGGAAAGTTTTCAGCCGCTAACAAAGTGACGATAACCATTAATGATCGAAAGCTCTACCAGACGATCAAAGGATTTGGAGCAGCCTTTACAGATGCGGCTGGAATCAACATGATATCATTGCAATCGACTATGAGGGAGACCATTTTAAGACAATATTTCTCTCCTGATGGACTGGGTTATACCATTGGAAGGGTTCCGATAGCCAGTTGTGACTTCTCGACTCATGAATATAGCTATGATGATGTCGATGGAGATCTGGCCATGAATAATTTCAATCTGACAATGGTGGGTAACTGTACAACCTACACTATCTGACTGTTGCTGTGCAATTGAAGAATGTACTTTTTTTGTAGGAGGATTTCGTCTACAAAATCCCCTTCATCAAGCGAGCTATTCAACTCTCTAACAATCAATTGAAACTTTTTGCCACCCCTTGGAGTGCACCAGGATGGATGAAGACGAACCATGACATGAAAGGTGGCGGATTGTTAGACGGACCTATCGATGGTCCCTATTATGAATCCTGGGCCAACTATATTATCAAATTCTTCGAGCACTATTATGATCAGGGAATAAGCTTCTGGGGATTAACGGGACAAAACGAACCAACTAGTGGAAGGTTGAAGAATTACAAATGGCAGACTATGTTCTTCAATGCCTCCATGCAACGGTATCCCATTTTCTTTTCCTTTTTCTATGAGGATCTAGGGACTTTATAAAAAGTCTTCTGGGACCCAAACTAGTTACTAATCCCATAACTCGTAATATCCAGCTGATGATCCTGGACGATCAACGCTACGAACTGCCCCACTGGCCAAATGTCGTTTTGAGTGACCCTGTGGCTGCTAGCTATGTGGCCGGCATCGCTCTCCATTGGTATTTTGACTCTGAAATGCCAGCGGATGCCGTACTCGAAACACATAACAGATGGCCAAATCATTTTATGTTGGCTACGGAGGCATGTACAGGTTATGAGGGAGGACCTGATCTGGAGAAGCCGCTATTGGGAGAATGGTTGAGAGGAGAGCTTTATGCTCATGATATAATTACTGTAATTTTTATAACCATTACCTGTAAAAGAGAATATGATCTTTAGGATCTGAGTAACTGGGTAACTGGTTGGACTGATTGGAATTACGCTCTCGATTTGACAGGAGGACCAAATTGGGTTGGAAATACGGTAGATGCTCCAATCATTATCAATGCAACGGCACAGGAATATTACAAACAACCGATGTTCTACGTCCTAGCTCATTTTAGGTCTCTATCTTGTTGATGTTAGCACAAAATACGCCGCGTCGATGCTGTCTAACTGTTTTTGCACAAACACGCCTCACCTTTGAAATCTGTTTCATATTTAAAGGGTTCTTTCAGTAAGTTCCTGACCCCTGGAAGTCAACGATGTGACGCCTTCTTGGTCAATTTCCCTTTCGATGGACTCGAACAGCTACCATTTGTTAATCCACAAGGACAGAAAGGAGTAGTCATTTTAAATTTATCAGAGGTTTATTTTTTTTAGGTGAAAAATAAAATTTCTAGAAGGAGTATGACCTCTCCGTGTCGGATGCCAAAGTCTCTGGCAAGTGGTATAACTTCAAAATGGAGGCGAAGTCGCTGTTCACCATTCTTCTCGGCTAGTAACCAACAAATGGTTCATATATAAACGCTTTATTTCTACTGTATCATCGCCGTTTGCTCATGGAGTATTTGACCGAGAACGATAAGATTCAAATAAATGAGGAGTTGGAGATATGCATAGCTGGACGGAGATGTGTAGGGATGTTGTAGATGGGTCAACACTCGTCCTGTTATTCCATTTGGATATGTTTTTAACTTCGTTGAACCAAAACGTGTAGCAGAGAAGTCACATGCCGTCCAAATGGGAAGAAATGAAATAATTGAGAAGTAGGGACGACCAGAATCATATGATACTTGCAATGGAACGCAATTTTTTGCAGAGGGGGAATATCGTTCGAAATGAATTTCGGCTGGCAACAGCTGTAAGATGGTTTCCTCGTCGAGACGAACATCGCGAGCTGCGACAACTATTACGTCTCTTATCGTTTTATTTTCATTTTTTATTAGAAGATTTGCTAATTGTTCCGCGAAGAGATCCACACGACTTCGGGCTAATGTACCGTAGAGAAAGGAGGCCACGTAGCTAACCACCTCCAGAATTTTTGTCTCCATTGACCTTCTGTGAAGGGAGTAAAACAATGAATAACAAATATTAAGTGGATACAATGGCAATAGATGTCGAAACAAGAAACAACATCAACTTTGACAGATTCCAGTGCATTTTTAACTCAACATACAAAAAAAAGAAGTTCTCGAAATGGATCACTGAAATACATTTAAAAACAACAAGACCTTTTTTTCAATTTCATTATCATTTTTTTAATCAAATGTCTGGTCATGTAAAATGTAGTCGAGCAATGACTGGTCGAAAACAGTCGAGTCTATGAACAGCCATCTGTTTTCATTTGGCTAGCAATTGCTATGAACATCAGTTCTTCCATCTCCAAGCTCCTTGGAGGACAAAATCAAAGGGTCTGTTCCCTTTCTCATCCTTCTATTGTTTAGACATTCACCGACTCTGATCTAGATTTGCTAGAGGCGAAGCTCCGTCGGTCGGTTATCAAAACCGAGAAGAACTCGCTAGAGGTGCTGTCAAATAGCAACATTAATTCGACAGAGGACTATCATCTATCTTCACAACTCATCTCATCTGTTGAAATGCCAGGAGGAGGAAAAGTCATCGATGTTCGCGGTGCTGATGGTCGTCTGCAAAGAAGGATTGAATACTCTCGTGATCGTCTTCTTCAATATATTCAATCGCCGATGTCGATTCTTCCGCCGGCCAACATTAAGGAAATGGTTCTTCATATGCCGGAGGTTTGTTTTATATATTTCTCGTAGCGGTGGTTATCCCAGATCCTCGCTCCTTTTCCCGTTCGTCACGGCTCCGAGCAGCAACCATAGCTAGTAATATTCGCTTTTCATATGTTATTTTCGTGATAAATGAGTTATAAAAGCTCAGTCATGTGTTATTGAATTATACAATTATTTGGGTAAAATCTTCGCAATAGTTTTGATGTTAGTTGTTTTGTTAATTTTCATCTTCATTTAATCCGTTCCACAACTTTATCCGTTTCAATTAATCAACCTCCAAAACATCTTCCTTCTTCGACGTACATCCAGGTATCGCAGCCATTGTCGGATCAGCCGTCTTAGGACGAAGTGTTGGTGTTTTCAACCACATTTGCTTTTCCTTTTTACCGTGATAAAAGCGACCGCAGGAAATAAGAAAGAAGAACTGAAGCCATGTGAGACAAAGTAAATGGATAGTACCTGTTCCCGATACTGAGTGACGCATAGGAGAGCCAAAAGACATTGAACAAGTGGAAAAAGCATAACGAACCAAGGAAGTGCCTCCATGGCTCCTTTCATCAGATCCATCATCATTTGGATGGTGAAGGGACCGAAGGTACCATCCGCACTACCACCTCCTGGAATAATGTGGAACAAAATAGAATACCCACCTCCCATGAACTTCTCCAGAAGTCCCATTCTTGACATCAACTTCATCAAAACCTTCATACCGAAAGCGATCGACGTTACCGCGAAGGATGGTCCGTACATGATATTCGGGATAAGAGCATAGGGGAATAACAGCCACATTTCGTTAAAGGTGCTGAGCTTCCTCTGAAATTTCTACCCCATTTGGTAAGCTATCCACTTACGTTGCTTTTCCCTTTCGATCGAAAATTAAAGCAACAGCAACACGACCCAAAAAGACAGAATATAAAGTATACGATGGTCATTTGTATGAAGAGAACATAGGTGACGAGATTGAAGAGCTCGATGGGATTGTAGAACCATTCTACGGACATATACATGGCAGAGAAGCAGAAAACGACTAGACCATTGATTAGGAGCAGAAGGAAGAAGGCAAAGAAAGCGTTGAAGACTCGATTGTTTTCCAGTTTGGGTGAACAGGTAAGGAGCATTCGTTCTATGTAGATGAAAAACATTCCTAAAAGAATGTGTATTTGCGGAAAGAGAGATTTGATATATCGTTATTGTTAACTATTGTTGCACAAAAAAAGCTAAACTAAAAAAAACGGATGAATGGTGTGGCACTCACAACACGTTATCTCACCTGCTGGGAAGATGGACCGAGTCAAGCATTCCACTTGTATTCTTCTATCTGACCATTCCTGATCATTTATCCAATTAGGAAAAGGTGCTTTCTCCGCATAGGAACTGACGGTCGCCAAATGTAGCAACCCCCAAACGGAACAATTAATAACATGCCATCGAATAGCTGTATATCCCATCCGTCGACCAAAGACGGACATATACAGGAGGAGAAGAAGAACCGGCACGGTGGCACAGATAATGACACCAAAGGAGACGGTATCTGGATCGGCTGACATGTCTGAAACGGAGTATTTGATTAAATGTAACGAAGGGAATATGATGAGAAGAGAAGCGGAAGAATATGTTGACAGCCCCCGCAATTTCCTTCCTTTCCGACCTGTCGGTGACGGCGTTGGAGCTCCTTTTTGAATGCGTTGAATGGACTCGTAGATAGAGATTCCTTCCAAGATACTTAGTCGATCCAATGGAGCCATCGACTGAAACGGCGAACGGAGAAGGAAAGCCCAGAGAGGTAATCAGTTCACGCTCTATGCAGGTGAGATGGAGAAAGGGACCAGGTGAAACAATTAAAGAAAAGGACTCGATGATTGCGACTAGAGGCATAATAGGAAATGTAATTATTCAGATGAAAGATTAAGTTTCCTTTTTTTCTTCGAAATCGATTTGACTAGGAAAACCCTCGCAACTGTTGGAAATAGTGAGTAAAGTTATCATTTAAAGCTGCTAGATAACTGTAGTGTCACTGTTATATTTATGCAACTTTTCCATTTGTGCAACTACAGTATGTGTCGCATCCTTTTTTTGTGCAACACAGAATGTTTAACTATTGCCTTCATAAATCTTAGATATTTCCTCTAAGACAAATTATCCTTTTTGATTTACAGAAATCTCTAATTCTCTACAAATAGGCAACTTTCCACAAAACTCGCAGCCTTCACGCAAAAAGATGTAAAAAAAGTACAAAGAAGAAACGAACCTCTCCAGAACCATGCCATCAGCGTCAAATAAAACAGATGAAAGTATAAATTAGTTCGAGTTCAATACCCGCGACTGATTAAGAAAAATGAAACACCTACGATCAACCAACTACTGTGGCGAAGAAAAAAAACAGAATCCAATTAATAACCTGCAGGTGGATACTTACATAGCCGATATGTAGATGATGTAGTAATACTCTCCTCCATCGGAAGACGGGTACTATCATCGACGATGTCCATCGGCAGAAAGGGACCTGTTGCTAGGCAGCTCTCTCTCTCTCACTCGTTCTTTCGGTTAATCAGATGACGTAGCGAAAGAAAGAGTTCAATAAAAATATCCATCTCATCTTTTCCTCAGTTTCTCAGTTACTTGTTAACCAATTTTCCGCTTCAATTATTCAACACAATAATGACGACTTGTTTGTTGCCGAGGCGACAGAAAATTGTTCAGCAAAGCGATAGATGCCGAAAAGGAGAATGAATCATGAAGATGGAAGGGAGAGTTGAAATTAAGAAGTGATTGAGATCCACTAGACCCCACTAGGTGGAACAAAAGAATATAAAGAATGGTCTTACTAACATGCGATTAGCTTTTAGTCTGTTACAAGCTTCAGAACTCAGCTCATTTGCTAGTACTGTGATTTTTTTAATGCATATGGCTTATTGAACACCAGCGTGAACTGATTCTCCCTTCCTTTCCTTCTACTTACCTCAAGAAAATTTCACTAAAGTCGTCTGCCGAGAAGTGACTTCTGTCATAAGACTGACAAAAACGGTCATTATCAATGAGAAGACATATAATTTAATAGAGAGAGACTTGACCGACTCGGAAATTATATCGGGCAGGTGATGATGATGAAAATAACAAAGGGTCCTGTGAGTAATAGAGTCAATGATATTTTTAACAAAAAAACCTCTGAAATATCTAAATGTTGAGATCTCTTCCCATCTGTTTCTTCTCAGAGAGAGTATATTTCTTAGCCCGTAATTGGAGACTGCCCACCACACTATAATTCAATTGCGTCTCCCCAAACTCCCTTCTCATAGGTCGTCCGGAAATACGCACTACTGCTCATCGACCTCTCTCTCTCTCAATCAGATAGCTCTCTCGTGTTGTTGGTCATCTATAAAACGCAAGCCATGAATTCTTAATGTCTCATGTGTTTTGCTGTGTCAGTTACCTCTATCTTACCACGCGATGTTTCGACCCTCTCTCTTAAATATAGTCGACGATTATGTTTACCTTCCGTTTTGAATGTGTCCGCAGCCTGTATTTAGGCACAGTCAACACAACGGCACACCTCTTTAGTGGAATTTCTTGTATCTTTCTTCTTCTCTTTTACTTAATTTTGGGGAATTTTAGATGTCCAAACTGCCAACGTTGTCTCCATCGACAAATGACTTCCTGGAGCAGATTAAGCGCGATCAAAATGTAAGGAAAAACGTGTTTCCTGAACATAGATTAGACATCGGACCATAAAGACGATAAGTGGTGTCACAAATGCCTTTTTAAAATCTCATTAAAAAATTTTCAGGGATTGACAGACTTGGAAAGAGAGGCTTTCCGCAGCGAGATGAGGATGTCACTTGATGCTGCCCTTGAAGAATTCGAACAAGTTTTCGACGAAGTCTCCACACCTCCAGCAACACCAAGAGACGAGAGGCCAAATGAGACTCTTTTTGCTCAAAATGAAGAGAGATAAATGATAAAGAAAAATAGATAAACATGTACGATGGCTACATGGCTATTAGTAGCAGTTCCGGCGAAAATAAGTGAGAAAATATATGACTACAGTTAAACAGTAACGACTCAACGAGTGTTGCACAGAAAATATTTTTCGTCGAAACTGTCTAACTGTTATTGTGTAAATATAACAATTCTATTTCAATTTTCATTATATTATGAAATATTTTTTCCGTAGTTCCCTTAAGCAAAAAATATATATATAATAAGTTTCAAATGGGTTAAACGGAGGAATCTTGATCCTTGAACTGGACAGATTACTACTCTCACCCCTTCCCAACTGTCAATAGAAAATGAAAACATATCGATTTCGAAAACTATTTCAGGTTCCATGACTTTACTCCATATGAGATCTTTAAAAATTCGATTTTCTCTTATTGATTTTCATAATATTAACACTAATCTTTCTGGATTGTCATTCACCCGGATATTCACGTGGATGTCAATATTGTGTCACCTGTAGTGCGTCGTCGTTCATTTCTTCACCAAATAACGAGTCAGTTTTAGACATGTGGCGCTTCGTTGTTGGTTTTCTCGCCTTATATGTTCATAAGCTGGAATGTGGTGAGTAAATTCTGTTTTTCTTACAATGTTGTGTTTCAACAACTAAAAAATAGAGGCGATTTATTAAAATAACTACTATGATAGGAAGTAGAACGTTAATTATTTTTACCCTTATGGCTTCTACTCAGGGTCCTTTTAGAGGTTCGATGAAGAGTGGTGTTTTAAAAAATTAGATGATGAGGGTTGCACATTTGAATTTATATTACACATCCCGCGTTGAAACTGTCTAACTGCTGTTGCGCACACGATGTAGCATATGTATTGGGAAATTTTCGTCGAATGTTGTCATTGCCAAGATTCTAAATTTATTTTAGTCACTACCCACACTACCAGTCATACCGTCTCTTCAAGTTCTACCTATGTCCATGGAAATTGTGTCTATGCTGTTAGTACAATCCCTAAGTAGAAATTTGTTCAGAATGGAGTAATTTTCGAAAATGGAGTTCAACGTCAAGCAACACCAGAAGAAAATGAAGAGGTACAACAATATCAGGCAGAGATGGCCGCCTGGGGACCTCGCTTTAATGACTACGTATCTGCTCTTTACTCTCCTTACCAAAATTCCCATAGGTCATGGAAAAAATGAAGCCAGAGAATCTCTTCAATCCTAATTATCAAGCCGGACCGGAGCCACGTCCTCCATCACCAATCTGCATCTGTGATGCAAAAAGTTGTGAAGGACAGACAGTTCAGAAAACGGAGCAACTTCTTCTTAATTAATTTCACGTTTTGTTTTCACATAGTTTATGGTTATCGGCGAAGGCAATAATAAAGTTATGGAAAGTCCGGTATCACCCGATGGGCTATTGTTAGCCTGGGAAGAATAGCAATTGTCTCTTTTTGTGATTGAAACAGTTTTTCGTCTCTCAAACAATATTACACAGCCACATTTTATACATTTTTTAAAAAGGAGTTCAATATTTCATACGTTTTTGGTTAATTGATCTTTTTCTTAATTTCTTAACTATTTGCTTCCAAAAAAACCATAGTAAAGTTCAAAAAACACTCTTCCCTTTACAGGATTCTCTTTAATCAAATTACGATTCAAACCTGCCCGAACATTTGTCATTTTCCCCATTCTTACAACTGTTTTTGATACCTTTTAATCGATTCCGTACAGATCATATGTACCGTTTTTTCTTTCTCTTTTTTCTAGTCTCTTCCGTTTTTGCTATAAATACAACGGCTAATCCTCATGCAGGAGAGAGCTTCCAGGTAACAGCTATTGAAAAGAATGAAAAGGTTTCAGATTGTCAGAATTAATTGGAACTCGGTCAAGACACCATGTACAATAGCTACATGGCTATTGATAGCAGCTCTAGCGAAAATAAGTGAGAAGATACCCTAAATTTTCTAATAGAATCCCTTTCCCAATAGAACTCCCCCCCCCCCCTCCCCTCTCCCACAAGTAAAACATTTTTTGCGCGGTTTGATTTCAAAATGTTTTTTTTTCTTATTTTTAATATTTACTAATTGGCATTTTTATAGTACAATGTCAGTCTCAGAAAGTAATATATTAGAAAATAAACGTATTGGCATGAACAATAAGAATACGAAAAACCTATGATTTTATTCAAAAACTAGACTGCATTATATGTTTGGTATATGTTTCTTAGACTACAGTTAAACAGTAACGACTCAACGAGTGTTGCACAGAAAATATTTTTCGTCGAAACTGTCTAACTGTTATTGTGTAAATATAACAATTCTATTTCAGTTTTCAACAATCTAAAACATCTCAATTCCTTCATGCCTGATTCTGCTCTCCTCATTGGCATTGGGCTGGTAGGTTTTTACTAACTTTTTCTGGAAGTACACCAGATTCTCGGATGTGTCCTTCGCCAGATGGGGCTGGATGTGAACTTCTCTCTCGACTCTCACGCCTTCTTTCTTTATCTCCTTCCTCCAATTATTTTTGACGCTGGTAGACGCCTTCTAATTATTCTCTTAATTGAATTGCAGGATATTTCATGCCCAATCGAGCACTTTTTGAAAATTTTGGATCCATTTTGCTATTCTCTGTGGTGGGAACGTTGTTAAATACATTTGCAATCGGTGGATCTCTTTATGTTCTTCAAGAATTTGATGTCTTCACACTTCATTTCTCATTCTTCGAGATATTTGTCTTTTCGGCTTTGATTTCGGCAGTTGATCCGGTAAGGGTACCTGTGCAACCGACAGATAACAATAACGTAGCATGTGTGGAGTTTAATACCATTCGCCCGCTTGTTCAATTACAGTTAAATATTTTTGATATTGCACTTAGCTATCAACTTTATTATTTATATAACCTTATAGCATTCCATCTATCAATTTCTTTTTAGGTGGCTGTCATCGCAGTTTTTGAAGAAATCCACGTGAATGAGTTCCTCTTTGTCAACGTCTTCGGAGAGGCCCTGTTCAACGATGGAGTCACTGTGGTAATCTCGCTTCCTCTTCCTTTTTATCTTTAGGTCTTATATCAAATGTTCAAAAGTTTCGCTCTAATTGGATATGAAAATCTCGATACCCCGGACTATGTTTTTGGAGCGGCCTCCTTCTTCGTGGTAGCCATAGGAGGAACTATCGTTGGCATTGTTTTCGCCTTTTTGACAGCTCTAGCTACTAAGTAAAAATTTTTTCTTCCTTTTCCTATAAAGCAGCCATTTTGGAAATCGACTAGAGCATTTTTATTATTCCGCGTTTTGTGTAACACTGTTCACTCGTTTGTGCAACAGTTTCGAGATGAGTCAACTGTGGATGTCCAAAGATCATTTATATTTTTTAAGTTGTTGAATTTCCAGATACACCCACTCAACTGCTGTCCGTATTCTTGCCCCCGTCTTCATCTTCGTCCTTCCTTACATGGCATATTTGATGGCTGAAATGGTTTCATTGTCTTCTATCATCGCGTAAGGTCCTAACCTCTATAAAATTATTTAGAATTGCCGTCTGTGGTATGGTGATGAAGCAATATGTTAAAGGGAACATCACTGTGGCAGCTACTCATTCTGTCAAATATTTCACTAAGATGTTGGCTCAGTCTTCTGAAACTGTTATCTTCATGTTCCTGGGTTTATCTACTCTCAGTTCAGCTCATTATTGGGACACTTGGTTTGTTGTCTCAACTGTTTCCTTCTGTCTTTTGTGGAGAACTATAGGTCAGTCCCTCTTCCTTTTCTAAATATCTTTGTATTTCAGGCGTTGTAGTCCAATGCGCTTTTCTCAATATGTTTAGGGGGAAGAAATTTACCAAGGTTGGGTCCTATTCCTTAATTTAATGTAATCCAGGTAGATCAATTTATTCTGTCCTATGGAGGACTTCGTGGAGCGATTGCCTTCGGTCTAGCTGTTTCAATACCTAATGAAATAACAGCCAAGCCAATGTTTATTACCACAACGATAGCTGTTATTTATTTTACTGTCTTTCTACAGGTGGGGATAGGGGTTTCCTTTTAAAGAAAGGGCGGTTAGTCGATCATTGGAAGGAAGAGATGGTATGCGGGCAACTGACATATTTTGGTTGTTATCCATTTTATTTTTTTCATAGAAACTTTTAAGGAAAAATATACTCGGACGAGTGCTAACATACAAAAATACAAAGTGAACAAAAGTCGAAATATACACCTTTACAATCTTACGCAAAGCATTATGCACTTTTATGTATTCTTATCATATACCACTCATAGTGATTAGTTTTCTATCATACCTTGAAAATTGATAAATTCGTTCAGGGAACCACTATTCGTCCTTTGGTTCATCTCCTCAAAGTCGAAACGATGGAACAACGTGACCCGACAATGACAGAGAGTGTCTATGGAAAGGTTCGTTCTCTTCTTTCTAATCTTTTCGTCAGTATCTTCTTTACATGATGTCCGGTTTAGAAGAAATTGCTGGCTTAAGAGGACACAATTCATATAGAGAAAAGTAGGAGAATCATCAGCAAAGAACGGTTTTTTAGGTTCGAGCGATTCAATGCCAAGATTCTACGACCTATTTTGATGAGACATGAGAGGAGAAGGGACTTTGATGCATCAACAATTGTTCGGGCATATAATAAGATTACGTTGGATGATGCAATGAATATGTCCCGAAATATTCCGTAAGTTAATGACCAGGACTTCAATACCGCCGTAATGGTGTAAAATATCCTGGGGAAGTCTTTTTTGTCAACCAGAGCAGAAACCGGTTCCTTTCAGAAAATTTTTTTTTTAGAAATCTCCAAGTCCTTTCCAAAGCTCATGAGAACATTCCAATGACCAGTATGAGATCTTCTAAGGTTTTTTTTCTGTATCTCTGCATCTACATCTTCTAGAGAAATATCGAAAATCTTGATATGGAAGATGTCTATGCCAAATTCGGCGACATGTTAGACCGAAAGCTTCGAGAAATCAAACTGGCCATGGAATTGGGAGGGAAGATGATCGATGAAGGTGATATAGAAGATGATTATATGCAACGGATGAAACAGGTAATTCTTTTGCCCTTTATTGAAAATAAAACAGGACGAGGATGGAGAAGAAACGGCCGAGGAAGGATTCAAGTCTCGTAAAATATCACGAGCTCGTTCCCTTCCAAAAAAAAGCATCAGAGCAATATCTCATGCGGTATAGCTGCTGTATCTATCTATATAAATTACTCTCCTTCACGTTCTGTCAGCTCTTCAAAAGGAAAATTCGCTTATTCATTGTATTGTATGTGCTCTTCATTTGATGAATAGTGTTGGATTTTCATTCACTTTACTGCAACTGATTTTGTCTTCTTGATCTTCGCCTTTCTGGATTTTAGCATATCTAAGTAATTTCAGCTTATTTTTTAAATAGAAAAAGTTTGCCAACAATCAAATAGATCGATCTGATTATCCAAAAGAGTTATTAATATAAGATATTCGTTTTCCGTTTCAATGGTGTTGTGTGTTAAAAAAAACAAGTTTTTCCGTCTCGGATTCAACTTCTCTAATCTGCTGTACATTTTTGTTTTAAACATTTATTAAAAATCAAGCTCGTTTGGACTAGAATGTGTTCAGATCAATGGGAAATGTCATTTCTTCACTTCATTTTTGTACGGATTAGAAGAGACTATACCGACCGGTGTTGTGCTTCCTCATCGAGTAATAGTGTGGTCGACGGGAGGCGCTCTCTCGAATTTCTCGTCCGAGGCTCTTACAATTCAGCCGTTGAAATTGATGGATAGCTCGTTTAAAAGCCTAAAAAGTATTAGAAAACCTCACTGAATAAAAAAAGAAACCTTCTCTTTGCTCCATGGCAATACCAAACTGGCAATTAATTGTTGTCCATCAGCAGATTTACTGGCCATTACGAGGAAACGATCGTCTGTTCCACCAGAGACTCCGCAAGGACAGTCAGAATGCGTAGACGAAAGGCGGATTTCTGAAAAATTGATTTACCTGGTGAGGTTTATAAAAATCAAATTAAGGGGAAAATTAGGGAAAATAAAGTCGCAATGCTTTTTTTTTTAAATATTTTATGGATTTTTTAGTTGATTTTATTATGCGGAAATACATTTTAATATAAAATCGTAGAAAATGACATTATGTCACGAAATGAGTGCTTGAATACACTTATGACATATTTTCGAATCACTTTTTAGAGTTTCTTCTTATTTTTGTTGTTTGTCGAAATATATAGTGCTTTACCAAAATTGCGGCCATTATTCAAGTGTGGAAATAATAGTGAAAAATTTACGGGTTTCTGGTACATTTTTCCTTCTATCCGCCTTCTTCAAACTCCTTCCTCCTCGAATTGTCAAATGTGTTCCCGTTATGCTTGATATTTTGCCTTTTACTACTGAAAGAAATCCATTAATTATAGATTTTTTGCATTTCCCCCACCTAGATGACTACGACAGAAATGATCGACGAGGTTCTCATATGTAGCGACTTGGCTACAAGCCTGACAGCTGTCGATGTCTCTGGCTGAAATCCGATCTCTTCTTTCTAATCTTCCGATATTAATTTTCTTAACAATTATCCTTCCCCTTCCTCCTCTCAGTCACAAAGCCGTTGGCCTCACTTGTGATGTCTTGAGGACAGCTGATGAATCGAGAGGCGAAAATGTTGGATAGGCTGATCGCCGTTTTCTGACACATGAAAGGCGCCGCAGGTCGGCCGTTGACGCGCTGCCAAGATAACCGTCCCGTCCGCAGTTTTCTCAAGAGACGAACAGCCGGCACAGCTCTAGTTTTTTTGGCTGGCTTCAAAATAGTTTACTCCCGGGAAGAATAAACTGGGATTAGAATGGGGAACACGCGGTGTGAAAGGGGAGCCGGAGGAGGCAGAGAGAGGAGAGATAAACAACGGAGGGAAAAGGCCAGATGGGGATAATGGATCGTCTTTCGACACCTTTCTACCTGGGAGGACGAAGAGATAACTTCAATGAATAACATTTTAAAAATACATGAACCTTAAGTGATTACTTGGCCTGAAAAGTTCATTCGAAAGCTTGTAGCTCTTTTTGTTCCAACTGACCATGTTGCAGCAGTGTATCTGTCAATTTCTTTAAAATTTCTTTTACTTTCTCGATGTTTTCTACAACTTCTTACTAAAAAAATTATAACAAATCGTATTTCACAGAACGCATAGCGTAGTGTTCAGGTATTCTCTCTTATAGAAATGCTCTACAAGATTGTAGATCTTATCAAAACATATCGATTGGGGTATATAAGACGATGGAGTTTGTGCAGCAGCTCGAAATACCTTATAGTGCAAGACACGCAGGTAGATATGGAAATTTTACATTCCCCTTCCCAGAGTCTCCATTCTCACCTTGCTTCTCTACCTGCCTCAAGCACATGTCATTATCCTTTGGATACTTATTACAGGATAACATCTCTGGCCATGGGAATCCATAGACCGACATCCGACCCTCGCACCCCTAGAAAGTTGTTGCTTCGCGAAGGATGCTACCTGTTTCACAGCTTCGCAGAGTGATCGACATGGAAGAATTTCCTTATCCATTGATGGAAGGCAGATTGGAGCGAAAAGGGAACAGAGAAAGAGCTGAATAGGCTCATTAACGATTAGTACAGACGAAAAAAAAGCTCAAAGTATAAGTTTTACCACCCCTCTCAAACATGCGTTTCCAAATCTACCTGCGTGTCTGGATGACAATTTAGCTGCAGAAGTGACTTCCAGTCGCTTGAGGCGTGAACTACCTCTGACAAAGTCTCATGTTCCAGTAGATTAGGCAATCTCATTTGATCATACTGAAGAGATATCAAAGAAAAAATTTTTTAGTAAAAACCTGAATCCCGTAGCAAATGGATAGATTTGATGGAATAGACACACAACGAGGACCCGTCGGACGTTCTGAACTTAACATGGACCATGAGTCGGACAGATATGCGTTTCCCTGAAATGGTAGTGGCATTAAATTAAGAATCTCACCTGTGGTAAAGAAGTAACAAAATCAATGAATAATGACAGGAAAATAGCGGCGGGAGAGGCTAAGGCCATGTCTCGAGTGACCGCTGACGACTCCGCCCAAACAGATGCTCATAACTACGGTAGTCAGAGGGTCAGATAGGGACAGAGGAAGAAGATCAAGCTAAGAAAATCCAGGGTTATCTTTTTTTGTACTTTCATCACCTGATCATCTTGGATTTTGTAGTTGCGTAGTAGTTGCTTACGATTCTTCTAATTTATTGTCAATAATTTGTAGATAGTCGATAATTTTCGATATCTGATAAGATTTTTTTCTTAAATACCAGAGTTACAATAGTACCCATGCAATAACATAGCCGTGATTAAGGATATGGGTGTATGTTTTTCCCGTATTTCCTTCACAGTTCGTTGGTTTCTGTTATAAGTAGAGTGATTTTAATTTCTTCTATATTGTTAAAACCTATGACATTTCTCGCGATAAACGCTGGGACAACCGAGAATTGAAGCAAAATGTTATAGTACGAAGAAGTACTTCGACATAATGGATATCAGAAAATACTACAGATGTATGCATAAACAGTTAATAGTTAGTATGCTTCAGGAAGTTTTAAACCGTTTTTATCGATATTTTTGTTTGCATTTATTTGCTTTTATTTTTTCTATATATCAGAAATTGAGTGGTGTAACTACTTACTGCACGTTATGTTAGGTTTTTCTAATCAAGATTCCTTTTTACTGGCTTTGATAAAGCTTTTTCCTATTTAAAGTCCTATTTGACTTTATACTCACACCTGAAAATATCAAGTAGCTCATAGACAAACTCGACTTGAGTTTTCATATTCACAATAATGGAACTCGGGCTTGAGTCTATACTCAATAGAAAATCTTTCGTCCAACCCTGTTTAGCATGTATACCGATCATCCCACAACATAAGACCGCGCCTTCCTACAGTAGGTCTCCAGTTTCCCTCCTTGTTCGCAATTACAGGGACCAATTGTGGCTGGAAGCAGGGACTCGCAACCCCCTTCTTTCACTGTATATCTTCATAAATTAGCCGACAGAATTATTTCAACAGATACCTTCTATAAAAAGTACTTAACATAGGTATTATCATATAGATTTCATTGTACTATTTTACAATATTTTCAGTTGTATTTATGGGTTACGATAGCATAAAAAAGTCGTGTCACGCATTCACTGTCTTTTATAAATTTTATTTACCGGTGCCTTGTTTTTTTCTATTTTTTTGTATTCGTTTTGTATACTTGTATTTTTAGTGATGGATCGAGACAGAAATTACCATCGCAACAGAGGAAGAGGAGAGAGGAGAGGTCATCCTCGTGAATTCCACGATAATGGTCGAGGTCGTCACTACAATGATAGAAGAAATAATAACAGACGCCAAAGATATGGTGAAAGGAACCCTTCTGATAGGCCTGTGCGAGAAAGATATGGAAATGAAAGATATCACCGTGAACATCAAGGAGGAAGTAGAGGATATGAACGCCTTCATAGACGAGATAAGTCGTCTGAACGTCGCCCCGAACCTCATAAACGGAATTATGAAGAAGAACTCGAAATCATCGAAATCAGGGAGAGGGTGAGTATTTGTTGTAGTTAGAATTTACAATACAGTTTCCTATTGTTTAGAAACTCCATTTTTCAGGAGGCTGAACAACAGAAGATATTAAAGGGGAAAGAAGAAGAAAAGGAAAGGAAAGTCTATCGGGGAATTCATTACTACGAATCTGATGATGACGATAACGATGATTCCGTATGTACTGTATGTTTATTTATTTTCGTTTCTTATACTTTATTACATAGATGCGTACATATCCAGGGAATCCTTCAGTTCAAGCTTCAGCTGTTGGAAGCTCCAGAAAAAGGAGGTACTCAGCTTCAGAAAATACAATAGCTCGTAAATTGACAGAACAATTTAACGAAAGGTTCAAGAAGCCTACAGAAAATATGGTAAGAATGTTTGCTGCGGTCTGATTTTTATTTTAGGTTCTTTACAAAGAGAGTATGATCAATTTTTCTGAAAGACCGATTTCTCAACATGAAGCCTTCTCATTGCCAGTAAATATGCTAATGGGTAACAATTTTTACATATATATCGTCTTTTTCAGCTTTTGATTATTCACCAGAGCCGGACAATTTTTATGATAAAACACTGGAAAATGGCCAAATTATGGAAGAAGCAATAGCCTGCTTCCCTCTTCATTCGAAAAAGGAAGAAAAAGAAGTAAGATGTGGTTCTTTTTTTTCTATTATTTAGGTACACAGCAAAATAATAGTAAAACAAGATATTGAAGATATAGAAATGGTTAATGAAGTAGTCTCGAAAAGTCGATTCTTCGAGGCTTGTTACTTTATTTTTTTTATATTTTGCAGATATCGATCGATGAAGAAATTCGTGAATCTCAGTTCCGGTCCGTGAACTGGGGAACAACTGAAATAATAAAGATATCTAAATATCCAGACGACTGGAAACCCCAATGGGTTATAAAAGAGCAAAAGGAAGCTCAAGAAAGTCTCCAAAAAGAGCTTTCCCAACTTCGCCGGGAGGCCTTCATGATGAAGGCTCCTATTGATGACCAGCTACTCGTAGCTCTATTACAGATTCAAAAGAATCCAAAGGATAAATCGGGATATTACAAATATCTCTCTTTAGTTGTATGTTCCCTCTCACTAATCCAATAACTTTTTTGTTTTTGGAAAAGATGTTCAACAAAATGGCAGATACAGGATCTACTTCTGAAGAGAGAGACAGACTAAATGAAGGAAAGTTTGACATTTTGGAAAAGGTAAACTTACTGTGCTTTGTTTATGATATTTTAAGGCGATGGCCATTTTCCCAGAAGAAACAAAGTTTTCATTGGAACGAGTGAAGGTTTTAATAGAACTCAGAAAAGATCACAAGGAAATTTTGAGAGAGCTGAGAAATGTTAGTTGCTTATTTTGTTTCTAAATCTTATTTTAGTTATTTTTGAAATATCCTACTAGGGAGGAGGTTGTCAGCGGCTATCTTGATTACCTCCAGTATGACAACATGTTGTATAATTCGAAGGAGCTCTCTGAAGCGTTCAATGATGTTAGACGAAATCTTGAAAGACTCGTCAAGTAACTATCTAATTTTTATATAAATTTATATATTTAGAGATCAGAGGTCTGTCGACGAAAATATTCAAAACTTGTTGGTCAAAGTCTGGCTGAGAGAACTCAAGTGGCTAGCCGAACAAGGACGATATCCTCAAGTCGTAGCGTCTATTCAAGTATGACACAATTCCTTATGTTCCATGTGTTTCTTAGGCATCTATTGAAATATCCTTCTTTCAACCAGAAAACATCCCTCCAGGGTATGATAGCGACTCTCTTTTCGAGCAATACTGGAAATCTGGACAGTCACGAATTGGAGACCGTCACTACAAAGGAGGTGAAATTTGAGGTTTTTGGTAATCTTTTTAAGGTTTTCAAAGTTTTAATCCACTTCAATTAACTCCTGACAGCAATAAGGAAGAAGAACTTCAATATGAAGTGAAAGAAGAATATAAACAATTTGAAGAGATACGTAAAACGTAGGTAATCTTCGTGTCTAGATTAATAATACTATTTAGAGTGACAGATAATGAAAATCTTTCAAACGATTGGATTACTGTAGAATCAATGGCTGAACATGTGTTCTCCCGGCCTCTTCGTAATTTAATCGAAATATTCGAGGTTCCGCAAAAGGTTTTCCCAATTATCTTTGCTGTATTATTTATAGGACGTATTTTTCTTATCTATTGGATATACGCATGTCGCTTATGAATCCTTAGCCATGTTACAACTCAGACAACAGGATGCAAGGGAAATGTTCAACTGTTTTGGAATTGAATTTGACAAAGTAAGAGCTTCTTTTTATACGTTTCCATTTTTAACGGAAAGGCAGAAGTTAAAGGAACAGCTCACGACCTTAAATTCTGGAAAAATAGGAAATTTCGCACCTGCTGTGTATTGGCTATGATAAAGCACTAGCGAATTGTATATCATATATTAACCTATTTTAAAAAAATAAGCCCCTAGATATACATTACGACCTTGTCAATGAAAATATTTTGAATTCTAGGGAGAAAATTTTGACTGGTATAAACTATCGAAAGAACTTGGATGTCCCCAAGGAGCTCCCCTTCTCTGTCCTGGTGCATACGTCATCCTCTGCCGAATCCTGCTCCATATTGTTCAATACAGTGCCGTGTTCCCTGCCCATCTGCTTCCTTTCGTGTTCCTCAGGTTTTTTTTAACATATTTGTTCACTTTCATGCAGTAATGTTCAATATGCGGCTCAGATGAAAATGACGAACAAAGAAAAAATAGACTTCCTTTCTAAAAATCGTAAAGAAATTCAAGATATTGTCAGAGAAAAAAATGATTTACAAATGTATCAGGAATTTGAAGCAATGATTAATTTTATTTTTTTTGAACAGGTAAACTATTTTTTATTTACTTTGATTTGTTTAGTTCCTTTCAACATTAACGGATCCTATTCAAGTCTTCGCCAATGTTTTAGAAAGACTGTGTACTGATCTAAAGAAAAATAGGTCTGTCCTTAAGCAGAGAGTCGCCCTTGCCTATCTCCTTCGTTTTGTTGAATATATGGGTCCTGCTATTGTGTCATATAATAATGGAGAAATTTATAGATGGTTAGAAAATATTTCCGCTGTTCCGGTACTTGCTTAATCATTGTATAAATGAATTGTTTAAGAACCCCCAAAATACTATCAACGGCATGGTTCTATGTTTTGATCGTGTGGTAGAAGAGAGCTCTAATTTCTATGTAAGAGATATTTTTTTTCACAATATTACATTTCAGTTCGAACCTTTTATGCCAAGTACAAAAACGTCGGCTGCATCAATTTTGATTCTTTTGGTTGACAATTTTTCTCTTGCCGATAAAATTTATCAAGAATTCGAACGAAATTTTCAAGTCAATACAGCAGAATTAATGGATGTTCATTATGCTAAAATTTTGCATTTGAAAAGAACTTGGGTAAGCGGGAAGTTTATGTTTTCAAGGTTATTTTAGAATGAGAAGAAATGGAATCGCAAAAAATTTGTAGATGCAATTCGGGTTCATTTTGATCGCTATCCCTACGACTTTAGGGTTATTAAAATGCAAGTTGCTATTTGGCTTTTTATTTCTTTTTCAGTGGTTTTGAATATATGAAAAAACAAAATTCAACTATTTTGATTTGTCGCCCCACATTGGATGGAAATAATCCGTTTTTCGGATCATCAGAAGAACTTCGAGTTCATTATTTGCATAATAGTGAGTTTTATTCAATTTTTTGCTATTTAATATTTAGACAAAAATTGGGAAGCAATTAAAATGTTCTTGAAACTATCTCTGTTGGAACATAAGCAGTATATAGATGGCGAGAAACATGCTTGGTTCGCTGCACTACTAAAAGAAGCAAGAGACGGAAAGAATCCGTATCTGTGGTCTTTAGTTTTGTCGTATAATATGGAGGTAATTTTCAGCTTTTACTGAGCGTTTTTGTTCAGTTTTATGAAGAAGCTTGCAAAAGGATTCCTTATTCGAAACGTCTTCATACCATGAAAATAAAGATGAACCAAGATGACGAAATAACGCTAAAAACTCTGTAGGTTAAGCTTTTTTCCATCATGATGTATTCCTCTTAGAAAATTTTTGGAGGACCATGTTGGACTGAAGATCTGCTTCTTTTTGAAAGATATTCTAATTATGAAGAACCAAAAGTTTGGATATCCTTCCATAGCCTGATTTATGGGTATAATCATTTGAATTTATATAAAAGAAGCAGAAAAAAGTGGATTTTAGGCACTCATTAAGATTAGATAAATATTAAAATATTTCAGTAGACGAGACTGTAAGCCTCGAAAGCTCTTCAATCATAATTATTGTATAATATTGTAAGGTCTCAATTCTGTTATTATAGCAAAGGGCGGGGGGACCTGCTTTATGAGAGGTCGTGTTCCCTCTCTTCCTGTTTTTCCATTCCTAACCTGTTTGTATTAGTGACTAATAAATATATAAACCCACAGCGTGCTAAGAAGGACTAAGTTAGGGATAGATATTAGCTGAAAACTGAAAAGTGAGTTTAATTTTCCAAGCTGAAAACGATGGATCATCAACAACTGCAACCTTGAATGAAGCTCAAAAATCAAACCCCCCCCCCCCCCTCCCCTCCATCTATTGAAGAGACAAAGACTTTCATCGACAATATACTAACTTTATTCTGAAAAATATACACAAACCTTTACTTTTCGACTTTCCCATCCTCGCCATCTTCTTTTATTGCTCGTCGCATGTGTTCTTTCCGCGATTCTAAAGAATCTTTCACAAAAATAAGAAACTACCTGGAAGATTCTGCATGCAAGCAGACCAGTCGACAAATTCCTCCGGACAGTTGATATTAGCATTTTTATAGTCATTGTTTGAAATGCATACATACAATCGACGAAAATAGTGGCCACAGCTGAAAATATATCTATATCAGAAGCGAAGGAAGGGCTTACTGATGAGCCACCATAGATCCACCTCCCATGCAAGAACATTGCCAATTAATTGAACCGTCAGAAAAACGAGGACCTAAATTAAAATAAAGGAAAAGAACAATATACCGTCTGGTAGTTTAAAATGTAAAAGTTCCTTCATCCATTGATTTTCTTCATTCAACGGCTGACTGTGTTCACTTGACCTGACAAATAATATCTTTTCTTTCGAACAGCATTCCACTATCCTTAACCACTGAAACATTCTAGAGATTATTTAAACGAATTCAAGAAGAAGACAAGGATAGATACCAAAAAAAATTGTACAATCTTTAATATTTACATATTTATTTCGCAGTAACATTAGGAAAAAAACAGAGATCACATAAACAAAGTAAAAAAAACCAATGAATAAATGAGGCGATACATACTTGCAAATTATGGACACTTCTTTTCTACGATAGATTTTCCACTTTCTTCGTATTCCACTCGCGATACCCACATTTGTTGAAAAGAGCCCTAAAAACGACGAAATAATAAAAGAAAAAAAGAAGAAAATCACCAGAGATCCTAGGATACTTCCACCTATCCATGCTCCAAAACGTCGTTCTGCCGGTGTTACAGCTGCTTGAACACGCAGTTTTACTGTAGGTGGACACTTGTGTGCAAGATCATGGTTTAATCTCTCCGTAAAGCCAAGAATCAAAGAATTTCCACCAGTTACCATAAGATTTGAGAACATGTGCTGAAGAAAATATAGAATTTGAAAGAGAACATACCGGTCGTGTGTCAATATCACACATGCCAGCAGCTGTAGCTGCAATTTGAGAAACATTCATCAATCCTTGTGCTGCTGGATCTACTCCTTTCAAATAACGAAGATCGAATAAACCTTCTGGGACACGGATTCTTTCTGCCATAAATTCCTTACATAAAAATAGAGAAAAAAACAAATGAACAAACTTTTGTAAATCCATTAGGGAATGAATAAGGTGATGACGGTAACTTTTCTGCGTAATCCATATCAAATGGAGTCTCACAAACTTGTAATGTACTGACAGACATATCCTCCAAAATCTAAAAATCAGCATATAAAAAATAAATAGAAACATACTTGTTTTTTCATAAATCTGTCATAACTTTCAGTTACTTGCGGTAAATTTTTCTTCATTGTCCAGATAGGAGCTGCACCTTCATCTACTTCTTCCTGAAATAAAATTTTAAAAAATAGGAAAAAAACTAACCTTTGAGGCGATTTTATAAGTAGGAACAACTTCAATATTTTGCTCACTTAACATATGATCTAACTGCTGACAAATAACATCGCCTCCCATATTGGCTTTAACAACAGCTAAAAATGAAAAAAAAACATGAATAAAAAGTTAGACTGACCGCTGGTGATACAATATCCATCATAAACTGGGACTGCAGAAGTTTGTGTGGCTCCTGAGTCTACAACCAATCCACTCGTACGACCATTAGCAAATCTATAAATATTTTTTTTAACTTACGAAAACTTACGCTGTGAGTACGGCATTCTTAGCTAGAAAATAAGCTGGTACCTTGTATTTTTCAAACATCAATTCTGTTAGCTTCTCTCGTTTATCTTTTGAATTCCACTAAAATTCAAAAACAACATAAAAAAGTTTATAAAACTCACAGCACTTTCTGTAAGTAGGACTGGATGGTATTCTGCTTCACTATGAAGTATATTACCATAAGAATAATCCAATATTTGTTCAAACATTTCCCAATTGTCAACTAAAAATAATAAACTATCAAAAAGGTCGGCTAACTTTGAGCATCTTTCATAAATGATTCAATAACGGTATTTGGACGTGGATAGATTATTTTAGTAGTACCTAAAAAATACAAATTTGATAAAAGCTAACCAATAAAGTAATTTTTCTTTTTATTTACAAAACCGTTATCTCCATCGGGTGCTGTATTTTCTTGCATTTCAACATCACCATCAGCTTCTACTTCTTGTACAGCTATATAACTTGGAATATCGCCCTGAAATTGAAATTGTAGACAAAGAATTATTTTAAAGTTCTGATTCATTCGATGTATTGTGAATTTGCGCAATATATTGAACTGTGAATGGATTAACCTTGGGATATTCTTCTCCGGCAAATCCAACTCGTAAACTATGAGAACCAGCATCGAATACTAGCCCGCTAACTTCATCTCCTCCATAAATTCCGCCACTCATGATCTGAAATGATATTTTTCTAAAGAAATTCAAGAAGAGAATTAATGATAGAGTGCATTACTTTCTTTTCTGAATATATAAACTACCTTACTTCTACATATTATCTATAAATTTATATATATTTTACGTCATTCTAATAATAAATATCATATTTTTTTGGTTAAAAAAGAATCAACAAAAGAAGAAGAAATGGATAAATAATTTTTAAAATGGTCGCAGAAAAAAAGCGTCGAGACACCATATACGCGTCTATCTCCTATAATTTGCCTAAAATCAGTTCAATAGTTTATCTTTTTTCAATGTAGCCGTGGGAAATTTATTTTTAAATAGCAACAACAATTTCACGGCGTATGACAAATTACAAATGAAATTTCATAAATTAAAAAGAGTATTTCCGATGAGTTAGCAATTTTTCTGGAAAATCCTGTATTCTGTAGTTCCAATCGTTGCCATCATCGCCATGGCAGCGAGTAATCGATAACTGGAAGGTACACAGTAGAGGCTGATGTTTTATCGAAAAATCGCAGATAGTGACGGTCTTTCTACTTGCTGTTGATCTCTTCGCCGTCATAAGAGGTTTCATTTTAGTTATTTGTTTTGCTTACTTAGCGTATTTTATTGTGTTTTGTAGTGAGAAAATATTGCTTAGTTCAGCATCAGTTTGCTAAAAATCTTTTCCTGACGTTTGTTTATCTTTTATGGTTGCATTGATCCTAGATAAGCGTAGTATAAGAGGTTAGTCTATTCTTTTTTTGAATTCATCTTTTCTGAAAGAATAACCCTTTACAGGAGCAATGTCTGCTACCAAAGACGGGATATTGAACCTACCTCGTCCTATTCTTTTCACTTATGCATTGAGTATCCTTTACAATGTCAGCTTCTTCATGCAGTTTGTTACGATGCCTTTTATCATCAAATCCCTAAATATTTCTGACTCTGATAATGGTAAGAAAAATGAATAATAAAATGGTTAGGTTTGCTACAAACAATATTTGGATTAATTCAAGTCATTGGCGGGCCGATCTTCGGATACATAACCCAGAAATTTGGCGTACGATTCGCTTTGTTTCTGTGCTATGGGTCTACATTCGTTTCAGGTGTTTGGCTCTACTTTTCACAGGTTTATAAAAAAAAAGCCCGACCCTTTCCAGGATTTTCATAGTATTCTCCTTAGTCGATTGACAGTACTTTTCATGCACGGTCAGCAAGGGCATCAGACTCTTCTCTCAGCTCTAACGGAGTCCGGAGAGCAAAGAACTAAAGCTTTTGGAAGAATGGGACTTACTTTCGGTATAGGCTGAAGTGAAAACAACTTTTACAGGACTTGGCTTTATGTTTACACCAATTTTCTGCATGTTGTCGACGAAGTTGATATCCGATCGAGCTCCGTTCCTTTTTTCAGCAGTATTTTCTATCATTCCTTTTCTAGTTCTAGAATTGTGCATTGATAAAAAGGAATATGAGATAGTAATATATGTCAAATCATTGAAATTTAATTTCAGGATGAAACATCAAAAGAACAGAGCTCTACTACTTCACATTTGTCTTTGCGCACAGCTATTTCGATTCTAAAACGACCAGGTGTTGTGAACATTCTTTTCAAGAAAAACGCTCCAATTATACCGTCCCTCCTGCTTTTTTCGGCAATGCATGTGAGTATTAAAAACTTTTCATTTTCTAAATAAAAAAAAAACTTCGTGCTGTAAATAATTCTTTTTATCCAGATTCTGATTTTTTTTCTCATCCCATCCTTTCAGTTGTACATGCTGAACCAATTTCAAATGGACAGTGATTATTCTCATTTTATCCAGCTGGTTCTTGGCCTCTACATCATGTTCAATAACGGTTTCGTCATCATTTGGTTAAGGAGCCGATATGACGAGCAGAAACTGCTTGGTATTGGGATGGCTGCCTTTGTCAGTTTATTTTATTTTTTCCTATAAAAAATCTTCAGACCATTGGGTTTAGTCTCTTCTTTTTTTGGCACAAACTATGGTACATCTTTTTCATCATGCCCTTCATTTCTTTGGGAATGAGTGTCGTCGCCACAGTGGCAGATAGTTTGTTGACTAGTTTGGTAGATGAACATGAACAGGTAGAGTTGCCAACCAGCGATGTGCGAGATTTAAATTTTTGTGGGTTTTGTGTTCAAGATTTGTGTACCGTGTACAAGATACCCGTGCGTCCAATTTAGTTATTTTATGCTTTTATAGTTTTTGCAAATAGATAAGAAAAAGGAGCAAAACAAAACTATTCATACAACAAGTATTTCAACCCTTCAGAGAAAGTTCTAGGGTCTTGTTCTCGGTGTGGCAACGAGTTTGAATTCCCTTATACGAACTGCCGCGCCGGCTATTGGTGGTCGTCTTTTGGACACTTATGGCTGGTCAGCTTTCCCTACTGTAGGGGTAGCTGGCACTTCTTTTGGTCTTCTCGCAGTATCCCTACTGCCATTGGCACCTGAGCTGCTACAGAAGAAGAAAACAGATTAGTCATCACCTTTACACTCTCTACGGGTCTATCGAAGCTATTATAGTTATGAATAAAAAAATTTATTAGAATTTCTTCCTGTAAGAAGGGAACATGGCTGTTAGCAGGGCGTCGACTGTTTCTGGCAATTTGTCATCATCTTCTTTCTTTTCTGGCTCGGCTTTCACCTTTTCCAATGGCAATTTTGGATGTTTTTTAGCTGGTCCGGGGCTAAAACGGACAATGAAAAAAAAAAAAGAATACCGTGTACAAGATACCCGAAATACAGCATCTTGTTGATCACATGGCTCCGCTCTCCAGAGGAACCAATCATTTTTCCTTCGAAGCACACCGAAAGAGTCGGACTCGCAGCCGATGACCTGACAAAAAATATTTTTACCAAATCCCTCTATATTTTGAAAGTGTCTGAGGGGGGGGGGGGGAATTACGGCTTTTTCAAGTCTAATTGAATTTTATTCTTGATTTTCAAGAGATGTCGAAAATAAAGGCTCAGAAATCTGTATTTTAATTTTAATAAATATAAATTGTTAAGCAAAAATAGCTGGACTATGCATAGTTTACAATTACCGATTTTGAGAGATTTTGCATTTCTAGAAGATTAACTCTATTCGAAACATATCTATTCATTTAATTTTTGTGTAGAGTATCAGTTAATTTTAGACTCAATAATTGTGAAGAACTGAAACGATTATGAAAAACTCACATTTGGATTGACATTCTCCATTATATAGGCTCTGGGTGAGTCTTGACACTGTAGAGGACACCACTCAATAATCGAATCACTATTCGAAGCGACTTCCTACGACTTTTTCAGTCATCAATTAGTATAAACTGACCCTATAACATCCGCTGTCATTGATAGCATCCCATTCTTCATTTTCATCGAAAGAAATCTTACAATCTACAAGGCCAGTCGACCTCTTTCTACAAACATAACTCCTATTATCTAAAAGAATTTTCAAAACCCAATATACAAGACAAACCGAATATCTCCAAATGGGACCAGGCAAGACCAAATAAAGCGAAACTTGTGAAAAGAGAAAACATCTATGCGGCTGTCGAGATTGTCTTTGGCTGCTTTTATCAGCTGCCCCCATTTTGAGACGAAAACTTGACACGAAGCACTTCGAACGGGCTAAGAAAAAACCGGAGTCATGGAGGAAGAAGAGAGAACGATAAGGAGAGGGGGTTAATTACTCCTCCGTCATCAAATAAGGTCAGTGACAGTCTCGAGGGGTCTTTGTGTGAGACAGGTAATTATACGGACGATCGGGGAGAAGAGAAGGACAGTTGGACTTGGAGAATGGTCTCTATCGTTATATTCCTTTTATTCTTTCCATTTTTATCTCTTCAATCTTCAGGTAGGGTATTCATTTACTTTATTCAATGAGATCATTCCTCGACAATATTTCTTCTCCTTCCTTGACTAGGAATCGTAGTATTCTTCATCCAATTCCTTCTTGCTCTTCTCTGTCATCGTAGTAGGGGCTTCTAAAAAATTATAATAAACAAGATCTTTTTATCTGTGAAATGCCACAAAAACAATTTTTTAACAAACATAAACAATATGTATTTATGTACTCAAGTCAAGGCAAAATTTCCCCCCTGCAATTTTGAAATATTTCTAGTAAAACAGCTATATGTGGTCAAAAATTTAGTGACAAATTATTTCAGTTAAGAAAAAATATATTTATAGCATCAACAAATGAGAGTATTCCCCTGTATATTTTGATTGCAAATTGATATACCGTAAATTCTCCAATAGAACCACCCCCTCTAATACAACCCCGCTTCGCGCAAGCATTGAAAAATAGAACCCCCGGGGGTTCTATTGGAGAATTTTCGGTATAATAAATATTTTTAATATTTAAGACTATACAGCGCTTTTCATAATATAGGTCCCCCATTGCAGAAAAATGGTGACAATAGTTAGAAGGTGTGTTACACAACAGGATGAACGATATTATACAAAAAACACGCCACGTCGAAGATGTCTAACTGTTGTTCTCTCTAAATTGTCTCTTCGTGCGCAATATCTTTATATACCGTAAATTCTCCAATAGAACCACCCCCTCTAATACAACCCCACTCCGCGCAGGTATTGAAAAATAGAACCCCCGGGGGTTCTATTGGAGAATTTACGGTATAATGAATATTTTTAATTTTTAAGACTATACAGCGCTTTTCATAATATAGGTCCCCCATTTTCACTGATAGCATGGGTGCATCAACTTTTCATGAAACAAGCTTATTGCCATTAGATTCAGCGAAGCCGAAAAACCCCCAGGCAGCTCTTGATCAGGTGATTCATATTGAATATATTTTCCAATGGATATGTCAGGCGCGAAGCCCACCGGTGAGTCACACCCCAATATTAAAAATTTTTCTATTGATACATATTATTTTTTATATTTTTTGCTTTCAATCACTAAAAAAGATCATGCTGTAAAGAGCGTGGGTTTATTGACAAAATTATAACAACAATATAAGACAATGGTGAAATTTAATCACATTTTACGTGAAATTTGTGGAAACAATTAACACCCAAACAGCGTTTCCTATACAGTGACTTTGGACTGTTTAACTCTTCCAGATTATGGCGAGATTTTATTGTAGTTATTCTCGGTTTATAGCATAGATTCCACTACTGATATCTTGAAATCATTTAATTTGATCCTCTTGACATTATTATAAGAAAGTCGCCCGTTAACTAATGCTGTCTGAGTTAGTACATGAAAGAAGATGCGGATATACTACTTCGTGGTTTTCCTCAAAAATAGAGTATAGCACATCATTTGATCAGAAATGTCTACAAATATTTTCCCTGAGTTATAGTCATTGACAATATTCGGTTTTCCGTCTGGACTTAGAGAATCATTATGCTTAATTGATTGAATTGAAATAACGAAAATGTCACGCTTATCTCGCCACTTCATTACTGTGATTCCCTTCTTATTTTGTCTTGCAATTAGCATGCCTTTCTTTAATTTGGTTCCTGTTACTTCTTTTGCAAGACCTCTTCTATTCTTTCTGATTGTTTCAACGAGATGGGATTTTCTCTGAATGAGCGTCTCGGCTAAAGGTGCACTATTGTACCAATTATCGGTATATAATGTACGTCCACAATCTATTAAATTTTTCATCAATTTTAAAACAATAAAGGTAGCAACACTTCCCATACGCATTTCGTCTTTGCCGGCATAGATTTCAATGTAAGATGTGTAACCTCCATCGGTACAAAGTTTGAACATCTTGATGCCATAGCGATGACGCGTATTTGGGATATATTGTTTGAACACAATTCTACCTCGAAAAGGTACAAGGGATTCATCAATACAAATTCTATGTCCTGGTCGATATACTTTCTCAAAGGCAGCGTTCATCAAGTTTATAAATTGTGAAATTTTATATAAACGATTACTGCGATTGTCCTTCGAATTATCAGCCAAGTGAAGATTTGTCATAAGTGATTCAAACCGCCTTAGTCACATTACAAAATAATGTGTAATTATCAATAAAAAAAATTACATAAAGCAAAAAAAAAAGTACTGAAAAAAAATAAAAAAAGTAGGCCACAAGGGACCGTGTGACCCATCACAGTTTATACAAGCGAAAAAATGGTGTGGTCCCCCTCAAATGCTAGAATACGCTTGGTCGTCAACGTGTTAAACAACGACATATTTAGTACTAGTTGACCCTGAGGACCCCCACCTGACCAGCGAAACCGCGCCATAAAAAAGCGGACTGAGGAAAAAAAATGTAACCTTTAAGCCTGACATATCCGTTGGAAGCAGACTATATATAAAAATGAACAATATATATTAGTAGAATAATATTATTATGCATTAACCTACCGAAACAATTATTTCTATAGAATAAAGAACCAGTTGAAAGTGTCAGTTCATCATCTCTAAAAGATTCCATGATAATTTAAATCAAAGCTACGAGATAATAGGTCCATGGAAAATCATACAGCCATTAGTAGAAGGAATCCAATTCAAGGCGGTGCAAGGAACTTTTTGTTGTATACATGAGGCGACACAGTCACCTGAAATGTCAAGTTAAATTTAGAGATATTTAAGAGGATTATTGACTTATGAAAAAATATCGTGGAAGCTCTAGAAAGCGTGGGAGTTCCGAATGTCTGATTTACAGTAAAGAAGAGGGGAACATCTACGGAATTGCTAATAATTTTCGTTTCTTGCTTTATTCAGATTTGACACAAAACAAAAAAAACTCTTTTAGCATATAAAATTTAAAAATTAGAAATAAAAATTAGGTATAAAGCAAGAAAAAAAAAGAAGTAAAATAAAAAAAAAAATAGGATTCCGTAAATGTTTCGCACAACGTTTCATCCCTCCAATTCTTACCTAAACTATTCAAATGCCTGATGACTAGAGCATCAAGACTAGATAGAACCACGTCCCTTCTCTCCTCAAAGCATTGCGGTATATCTTTTTTGGCATTTGAAGAGACTTCTAAAATATTATATGACGCGTAAAAATTAATCGAACCATTATTCAACTGACTATCTTTATCCCCCAAATGACACTTATTTTCAAAATAATCATAGCCAGGTCGTTCTATTACTTGTGCTCTAAAAATTTATAGGACACATGATACAAACTAACTTGTTCAGCTTGGCATTTCCTCCATTTAAAGTGCATAATCTATCCTTTTCCTGATAATGAGCACTAGCACAGAAGAAAGTAGAAGCATTGAGGCAGGAGAGAAGACAGTGACGGATAGTGGCTCCACTAGTTCTCTTAGGGTAGCTTTTATAGTCGCTTACACTAGTGTTTTTTCCTCAAAATTTGGTAGATAGTGGCCTTTTATTCGTCCAAAACAGGGAGTCGGGCGAGATGGAGTCACTGGAAATATAATATAATAAAATAATATATTATATTATATCAACGGCTTTTCAAAGGATGATTTTTGAAATCAAAGAACTTAATACCAAGTTATACCAGTTTGAACTCATATAACATACAGTTCCCCTCTGGAAGAACTTGTGACGAAGGTAACTGGAAGGTGACTTACCAAAGGAATAAGTTGATGTTGTCACTCTTTTCTCCTAAATTTTATTTTATAGTGATTTTTATCTACCTCTAGCAGAGTTGGTAGTGTTGAAAAGATAGTTGGTGAAGCTGAAAAAAAAAATTTTTTTCCGTTTGGATCATACTTGTTGTTTTCACTGATACCGAATGAGGGATAATCTTTGCTTTTCTAATCGGCTTGGTTCCAACATTTTGACTAAAGCTATCTAACTGTGATACCATGACCACCTGGAATCTCTCTGTTCTCTCTTAAATGTCTTACTTTCTCATCTGTGGTTGTTTGAAGTCTCATTGTGGGAGTCCTGAGTAAAGAGTTATCTTTTCCTTCTAAATAAAGCTATAAAAGACGATAAAAGTCCAACTGGCTAGAGGAGGAAGGTCCGATTCCCCATCCACTCGATGAAAAGCCCGTTGAGAAAGGGGATTGGAGGAAAGGAACTTGGAATGGTGGGCTCTGACTCTCCGAAAATCAATAATTTCTTCTTTTTCGATCTTTTTAGGAGGTAAAGTAGGGGGAAGGGGACTAGAATAATCTATTAGAAGGTAGAAAGAAGTCTCACGTTGTCTTCCAACTGCTATCTGGGCTCGTAGTTGTCCTAGGTTGAGTTTGATCCGTCGTGGTATAGATCATTGATGTTCTCCTCTCCAAACATGAATTCTCATATAAGTCTACATCCATCTTTTGCGAGATTTTCACATTTTTCTCCTGAAAAAGAAGTGAATCGATTAGTATCAGGAACTTCGATTATTATCGAATCGGTCAATCTGCGATGAGGCGAACGGCAAGAAGCCGGAGATTTTTTGAAGAAGAAAAAGGTACCCGTTGAGAAATGCTCCAGCGAGATAGGATACAGTCGTTGGTTGTCTTCTTCCACATGACTGTTCGACATTGGAAAGTAGAAGATTGAGTCTGAAAAAGAAGGTCTCGATTCATGCAAAACAGCGTAAAAAATATGCTGTTCGTCCCGCCTTACTATATACTTTATTGTCTTCCAGTCAATCTTAAGATCATAAAATTCCTTGTCTCTCATTTTCCTCCCTCATGCCTATAATAAAAACATAGCCTCTGATCAACTGCTTGAAAACCGGCCTTCGGTGTCACGTCAAGGCCAGCCGTATAATAAGATATTTAACCGCCTTATCTGTGACTATCACCCTCACATCTAGGCACTGTTGAAGACAGATAGAGGCAGAAGAGATGTTTCGAGTGACGGATGTTCCGCTACGTTCTAGATAGTGGTTGGGGAAGAGCACGAAACAACCAAAAACATCAGATGAAGAGTGTCTGGAAGGATGTTATTCAACATAGGATAGAAATATCTAATTGTAGTTACACAAACAGCAAAAGTTAGGCATTCGAAACGCATAAAACGTGTAACTGTGATATAGTCCAGAATCAGATTATAGCTAGCTCCTTTTAGCTCTATTGGTTACTAAATGTGGCGAAGATGACCTTCATTTTAAGGATGAACAGCAGACCATTGGCAAACAAGGAACTCGGACGGGTTTTTGGAAGTTTCGTCTAACAATTCTAGATGGGAACCGAGTTTTTAGCCGGATCTCAAAATGTTATTTTTTAAGGGAGTTTTAACTTTACAAATTAACTAGGAATCTTATTTTGTTTTTATTGAAAACATATTATCTAAAAATAGTTGTCGAGCTCCACCAATAGTCAGCCATTCCCCCACGCCATCTGTTATCTGATCCAAAATATATTCAAACTAACACGTAAATGGAGCAGATAAGTGAAAGAAGAAGAAGCAGCTGAAGGGGAGACATGATCTACGCGTATGTTTGGGCGGGCTAGCTGCTGGTCGCCGTCTGTCCCTGTCTTTCTCTCTCTCTATCCGGAAATGTTTCAGTGAAACAAATCTGCACATCTTCTCATATTTGGCTTGAGCCATTTGACAGTAGATTGGAACTTTTTCCCTTGGATAAACAACAATGTGTCTCGAGTTTTCGAAATCAGACAGTGATTGATCGATATTGTTTGGTAAGGAATAGGGAAGACGACTGAGTAGAGACCTCTTTTCAGGGTGCTAATGGGAATATTACTTTCTCTATTGCTTCAAAAATCGTTTGGAGCGATTTGAATAACCATATTTTTGTAACTTGCAATGGAGGAATCGGAGCAGATGAACCGTAAGGTCGTCTATAGAAAAAGAACGATTCAGACTCTTTCTATCTGCTGTCGATATGATTGTGGGTAAGGATAGATGGGTCCGAATTTCTATAGAAGAACAGCAGAAGCTTATTCTATCGTCGAAATGGACTGTCGTGGATTGTTTTGTGACTCAGGAGAAGAAAAGAATTGACGTTATTGATGAGGTAGGGAGGAAATGATAGTAGTTCATCTGTTTGTAAAACAACAGTTAAACAGAAATAACAGCAAATTTAGTGTCTGGGAAACTTACTTTTCTCACATTTAACAAACTTGCAAAAACGGGACAGTTCTTCAAAATGCTATGTTTCTTTCAGAAAGGCTGTCTTCTTAACCAGTTATCCTTGGAAGATGTTCGCAGCCAGCGTATCTTCCGTCTCCCCTCTTCTATCTCCCCCTCTTCGTCCTCTCAACTTCAGTGTTCTCTCATCCAATGTGGAGTCGAATGCAATATCGTAAGTCATTATTTATCTCTCCTTCTAAGATTAACAAAAGATGTATTTATTGAGAAAAACTCGTAGTTCTTGGCTAAAATAAGGAAGAAATAGAAGTGATTTTGTCGATTAGCCGAGTAGCTCCCTGACTCGAGCACGTCGCTCCCTTTTCAGTCCGTTCAATGCCCTCACAAGTTCCTCATCATACTGTAAATATAGCTTTTGAAAGATGATAACTGAGAAAGATGAATAAACAGGAGGTGGGAAACGCTGAAAAGTTCATAAACAGACGTAATCCTGAGTCATTTCTGGTCGACTAGAAAATAAAAATGGAGCGTTAAGAGTTAGCCAGAAAAGAAGCCGGAGAAGGGTACTCACCACATAGTCTTGCGCTCCGATATCTTCAAAACCATCTTCGAGCATTTCGGGGGCAGAACGTTTGCCTAAAAAATGAAATACCGTAAATTCTCCAATAGAACCCCTGGGGGTTCTATTTTTCAATACCCGCGCGGAGTGGGGTTGTATTAGAGGGAGTGGTTCTATTGGGAGGGGAGTTCTATTGGAGAATTTACGGTATATAAAGATATTGCGCATGAAGAGGCAATTTAGAGAGAACAACAGTTAGACATCTCCGACGTGGCGTGTTTTTTGTATAATATCGTTCATCCTGTTGTGTAACACACCTTCTAACTATTGTCACCATTTTTCTGCTATATATTCTCTACGAATGTAACACAATATTTTAATAGACACGAAGAAGGAGCACGTCATGGGCACCTTCTCCTCATCGATTCCTTACCAAAAAGTTCTCGTGGTTTTCTCTTTTCCGCTTCTCCATTTCTCTTTCCAAACAACTCACGAGCCCTTTTCACCGGGTAGTCCCAACCAGAATCTAAATTTTATGTTATTGCCATGAAATAAGAAGCTGACGACAAAGCCTTTGTTGTCTGTTTATTTTCACGGATTTGGATAATCAGTAGACGACAAGTGGGAGGATGATTGGACGAAAGAAAGGGTGACTGACCTCGTTTACCGAAGAGTTCTCTCATTCGAGGAGCTCGTTTAATACCGTAGCCAGCCTCATTGGAGGAAGAGGAAGAGAGGAATCGAAAAAGAGGCTCCGATGTAGATACAGCAATAAGAGATGTGATTAACAATACAGATAGAAGATGCATACCCTGAAAAATAGGAATTGAGAAAATGGAGGGGAGGGGGGGGGGGGATAGAAAGAGGAAAAATGAGGAGTTTTTAAGAAGAAGATTCAAGAAAAATGAATTTGGAGTTGAGTTATCAAATTTAGACAGTTGATGTTGCACTTACATGGCTCAAGTGCCGCAAATGACAAACGGGCTCTGTGACTTTAATAAAGATTTGGGCTAAGTATATAAGAGTAAAAATATAAAAGTGATCAATATAGAGCTACAACACTTGCCAGTCTTCTCCTATTCTTAAAAGGAGCTACGGGGCGGAGCCAAAGGAAGCGTGGGAATGTGTCGACGACGATGTTTGAAGTCACGGAAGGTGTCGCCCCCAAATCTTGAAATGGGAGAAGGAAAGCGGCTCTCATCTACTTGAAGTGTAAAGACATCGAAATCCGCCATTTAGATGGTGATTTGACACGCAAAACACGGCTCTGACGATGAAAATAGGAGGTCTTGAAGATGCAAACAGATCATGAAGAAGGAAGACTCATGACGAGAGACGTCACAAGAAAGAATAAATTGTCTGAGTGGAAGACACAGGCTTAATTTAGAACGCTACCTCTTAGTTTCGAGTTTCAGTTCTAAGATCTAACGTTACCTGGTATAAAAAATATGTATAAACAAAACTGGTACCATAGATTTTTCATAGTTTCCAGTTGATATGAAAAGGACCAAAATATTTTGGGGATTAGTCTATCAGCCTGTAAAAGATTTCTGGTGTGGGAGGATTCTTCAGGAAAAACTTAGGGCGTTTTTAAAAGAACATGATCTGGCATCCTTCACCACCTTCCCCCACCCCCTTCCCATAAAGCATGTGTACTCGTATCCACTCATGTATCATTTGTTTGTAGTCTAATCGACTTCTGGTCACCTTTCTCCTCTTGAAAAATCTACTGACCATTGTCTAATGGATTCTCCAATTTCGCGCCTTCTTCATGAGGATAATATTACGAAATAGATGCGTAACGAGCTGCTTTCTGCTGGACTATAGTTTTGGAAATTGTACTTTCAGAGTTGCGATGACAGGAGAAAAGTGGTGATTGGTTCTTCAAGGATCGTGGTGTTAGCTTTTCTTCCAACTAAATTTGGTAGGGTTCTTCTTGAGTTATCAATTGACTTTTAGAGTCTTCTTCTTCCTCTTCCTTGTCATGGGATAATTGCAGTTGGTGGACTCAACGTCTACTCTTGTTTGGAATTCTTCTAGTCCTTACCTTATCCACTTTGTTCTCTGGCTATATAGCTTATAAAAATTGCCCCTGGAGGAGGGAAGAGATTGTAGAGGTTGGTATGAGAGACAACGAAAAACGATTTAGATGCTGAGTCCTCGTCGATTAGAGAATCGTCGGATCCATATCATTCACGTTGGTTATAATTATTTCTCAGGTTATTCTTTAGCCAATAGACCACTTCGATTCGCCTCCAATAATCACAAAAAGGACGTCAAAAAATGAGTAAGTCGTCTAACTCATTACCCTATAGTCAGAGCCTCCTCTTCTTCCTCTTCGATCACTTCTTGTTCCTCTATGGAATCTGATCGGCCTATGGTTCACGAACACTTGGAGTAAAGCGACTCTCTCTTAAGAAAACCTATCCGATTTCAGTGCCGTTTTGATGGAAAGTCTCCCAGATCCCCCAAAGTTTCGCATCTCACAATTGGCTAATATAATACAGAGCAAAGAAAATGTAAGGCAGACGATGTAGATTAAAGTTAAGCGATCGAAATTCGAGAAATACCGTTTTGAAAAATTTTTCAAGATTTCGAGCCTATAACTCTAAATTTTTATCTTTTTTAAAAGTTAACATCTTTCCGTTTTTTTTTGTTCTTTTTAGATTTTTGCGTATATTATTTACAAAAAATAATTTTAAAAAAAACTGGAAAACATTAAAAAAGTTTTTGTTTTTGTAACCGAGTTATTCGTTCAGTCCAAATGAAAACGATGAAATTTTAGAATAATCTGATCGAATACAGGACAGTTCAAACAATAAAGGCTCCGACTCCGTTGAAGAGAACACTTTCAAAAAGTGAAAAAGTACTATTGGAATAATTTATTGTTTTTTCAGACACTCAAGTACTGCAAAGTCATCCAATATCTGGAGAAAATCTTCCTTCGGTATACTTCCAGCAAGAAAGAAGGCGAATGGACAGGGAAACCGAAAATATTTAGACGGCTGGGAGACAATAGAAAAAGGGAATTGCTCAGGAATCTCATATTAACATAAATTTGTCAATTTTTCGATCATTTTCCAGGTATAACGATTTATTTTAAAGGAAATCATCATCTGATGTCTAAAATACTAAACCTATTCAATACCTCTTTTGGCTTCAAAAGTTTTGACTTTACGAAATAATCACCTCGAGTGCGAAAATTTTTCTCATTCAGAATTAGCATTTTGAGAGACTAATCTATCATCTTATATAGCTAATTCCCGATATCAGTGTCTTTGTACTGCTCAGCTATTTTAGCATTGGTGAATTTAAAATTCAGCGTGTAACATGATTTTTTTTGTAATTTAAAAACTATTTTTCTTTTGCAATTGGAAAAGAAAAAAAAATAAAATAAAGAAAATAAACAATTTGAATTAAAGATTTAAAAGAAGGGAGTAATAAGGTAATCAAACGGATTTATAGTAGTCGAAGCTGTCCTGTGACAGAATCCACCAAATCTCGAGGACCGAAGATACCAAGTACGGTGCGGGATCCCGGTGGAATTTGAGTATAACCAGCATCGACGACGAGATAAGCAAATAATCCCTAAAGTCAGAAGCTTTCTGCATCTAAGAAGGCGACTCACTTTATCTTTTGCCTCTTTGAACAGGTCCATCAATTGTTCCGTACTATCTCCTTTTACAACAATCTTCACTTGTCCAAGTTTTGTCCATGACTCGATACCAGTTTGGCCTTCGGGTGTTGACATAGCCTGGAAAGAAAGAAGTTGAAAAGAAAAAAAACCTTACTTTTTTGTAAAGACCAAGACAAGCATGTCCTACTTGAGCAGCTATTTTACCAGTCCCCATTTTTATACCCATATTGGCAACAAAAACCATCTTATGTGTACGGGCCGCTGATATTTTTTTTATTGGAAAGGGAAGAAGGAAGACTTACATTTAGCAGTAGCCATATTGGCAATAAGTTCTTGAAGCTCAGTTGGATCCAGACCACTTTGTCGAGCCCTTTCAATGACTTCTTCATCGCTATCATCGGCTTCCGATTCGAGATCCGACTCATTTGTACGTTCAGTAATCCACTCGATTGCCTAAACATTATAAGAAAGTGGTAATATCTCGGTCAGGATAATTTTAAAAAAAAACCGGCAATATGGCTTCTAGAATGTTTGATCGAGGAATTTCTGGGTATCAAATTGAGCAGGAAATTCAAACAACGGATTTTAAATTTTTTTTCCCTGATATGTAATAACTAACCTCTTCAATTCCTTTATAATCCGTTCTCCGTATAGCTAAATTGGCGGTATTTTCATCAAATCCTGCTTCCAATAGTTTTGCTAGGATTTCGTCCTGTTAAAAAATAATGCGAGGACAATATAAATCACTTACGGCTTTAATTTTTTGTGGGTCGAAAAATTCAGCTCCGTGAGAAGGACCAGGGACTTCATTGACAACTGGTGGTGATAATAGTGGTGGTGGTTGTTGTTCTTGAGGAACAGATTGCTCTGGATCTCTGAAAATTAATCAGTAATCGTATCTACAAGAATATATTGGAAATATTGTAAAATAAAACAGGAAAAAAACTCACGCCGGTATGTCGTCCGCTGTTCGAGGATTTGGATTTCCAAAAAACAGCGACATCTAAAGGTAACTTCACTGCTTTGCACTAGGGCTATCTAATATTTTATTACGAATAAGGTAAAAAAATGAGAAAAAAAAACTGGAAATAATCGATTTCTAGGGAGAGATTCGATTTATTTAAAGACATTCGTTCAGCTACGCATTCGAACGAGAACAATACGCAGTCAAGCATATGAATCCTTCTTTTTCCTTTTTTTTTGTTCTATATTTTTATTTTTTTACTGCTTTTTTTTATATTTTATGCTATTTTTACATATAGTAAATTAGAAATATTAGTAGATGATAATTTATTAGGAAAATTAACGTAATAACTTGGTTAAAAAATCGTGTAGGCACTTTTAGCTGTACTTTCTACCCATTTTTCCAATGGTTCAATGATTTGTCGACATCCATCCACAGGGTTTTTACAATTTCCTTGTGTTTCTCGCCATCTAAACTATGTTTTTGGACAGCGTAGTAGCGGCTTACGTATCAACGCAATTTGCAAGCTTCTCTTGAATTTTTTTTTTAAAATTAGCTCCCATTGGAAATATTTCTTTTGTTCGATGAACCAACAGATCTTGGAATTGTTTAGCATCAGAAATTAGGGAAAATTCTATCTGACTGCTATTGCCGACCATTTCTTCATAATTATATCTATTATGCAGCAGAATTCCTTCATTTGAACTTGCCTGCAATATATTTCTTTAATTCTTCTTTTTTACCTGTATTGTCCTCCATCTCCGATCTAGATACTGATTCACTGCATGTACTCCTAGCCTTTTGACCATCGCAGGATTGAAAATAACTTTTTTAGGTCCATCGACTTCAGAAAAAGTCGGTGACAAAACTCCTTCGAATGTAACTTGTTTGAAAACAAATGGTTCTGGATTTAGTGGCGGATTATATTGTAGAATATGATGGTTGAATAGAACTCCAGCCATGTATGGACGGGATAGATAGGAGTCAATCAAGGAAAATAATGGAATTTTTCTAAAGATGATAATATCTTTTCTTTAATTTCAGAACTTTGAATAGATGAACTCATCAATGTCTAAAAGCACAGCTCTTTTTGTCTTCGCTTGCATCATACAATCATTGTGGGCGATTGAGTGTCCAATCCGATAGACTTCACTGTTCGGATTAAAATTGTTTGTTGACTGGAGAAGGGGCCAGGGGATGATTGTCATCCATTCCTATTTGTTTTATTCTGGTGCTGCGTTACTTGCCTCTTGTTTGAAATAGTCAAAGACTTTCTTTACATCTTCATTGGATGAATGATAGTAGAAAAAAAACTGATGTGCTCTTTGCTTCCGCCAATATTCAATGAATACTATCAATTTTGTCCAATCCGTATACCTAAAACCCTTTCTTATTTCTACTGTTCTCTATTTACCAAAAGATAGGTGGAATACAAATGGTGAGTCCATCGATCTTTTCAACTAATACATGTTCCAAGGTGATTTGTTGTTGTTTTCGGAAACTTTTAATGATCACCTAAAATCTTTAATAAAAAAAAGAACCTACTAGGTCTTTTGTGAAATCTTTAGGGACTTGGACTTCGTGTAGATGGGGTACGAGGCTGCATCCCTTTGCCCATGACCAGGGGCAGCCATATTCAATTGGCTGAGAGGACATGGGATGCCATTTTCCATTAATATTTACTGAGAGAAAACTATAAACCATAAACCTTGTTCATATTGTTTATGGCTTACTCTTCATTCTTTTTTCGACATCGATTGAGAGCTAAAATACGAATGAAACTTTTATTTGCTCTTGTATCGAAGTATCCTTTGTACAGAAATATGGTATGTTGATCTATTATTTTGTTTTCATTACTTTTAAATCCTCTAAATTCTAATTAGGCTTTTGAATATTTAGAAACCTTTCAAAGTAGTTTGGTTCTTTCAAAAGAAGCACAAAAATAACAGAACAAGAAGCAGCAAAAGCCAAGCGAAGAAGCTTTGACATGAATGAAAGCACGCACTTGTCAAAATGCCACTTTCGTCGACGAGAAACGGGTTGCTTATAAAGGAAAAATAAACTCCTCAATAGCGTTCCCCTCAAAAGTATTAGCGAGGGGAAGCTGGGAAAGATCTCTAAACAATTTGACTAACACGCGAAGATGATAGTAGTAGTTTTTGTTATGGAATCATTTCCATAAACGAGAATTATTTCCATAAACTAGCTGAAATATCACCAGGGGTTTTTTTGTCGCTGTTTATGATTTTGCAATTTTGTCGTAAATTTTTATGAGTGAAACGGTGTTATGCTTTATTGCTAAAATGCGCTCTAATGAAAAAAAAATCGCACAGTCGCTTTGTTTTTTTTGCCTACTTTTTTAACATGAACTTTTCTTTTCATATTACATCTTATTTCTTTTTTTTTCGTAACGCTTGATTACTAATATTTAAAAACTTAGTTGTAAATCTGTAAGACTGAAAAAATAGATATAGAAACAAATTGAGAAGGTTCTAAAAGTTTGTTTGTTCTAGTTTATAGCCATTGGTACATTTACTTTTGTATTTCTAACACGCTGAAGATCAGTGCTAGTTTTGTATTCCTAATTGGCCGTAGAGCACGATTTAACAACGCTTTTTTGCCTTTTGATTTTCGAATTTCTCTGTTCATATTTTCAATTTCTTTCGTCTCACTCTTTCTCTACTCGTTTTTTTTATTTTTGTTTTTCAGGATTTCAAAGATATAATGTTCGGTTCATCACAAGGAAGTGGGTTATTTGGTAATAAACCAGGAGGAGGAGGCCTATTTGGTACAACAACAAATACAGGAACTACCTCATTGTTTGGAAATAAGCCGGCCTCTTCATCAGTTAGTTGCTTTTTATTCCCAACATATTATGAGCTTTAGTTGTTTGGCTCTACGACTAGTACGCAAAACAAACCAGCCTTTGGAAGCAATACTGGAAGTATATTCGGAGGAGGAACAGCAACTAACTCTGTATTTGAAATATTCTACGTAATATTTTTTAGTTTGGCACATCTACATCCGGATCAGGATTATTTGGGAACAATCAGCAATCTACATCAGGCGGTGGACTTTTTGGCAAATCGTCGACAACAACAACATCCGGAAGTTTATTTGGTTTGTTTATTTCTTATTTATAAACTTTTTTATAGGATCTTCGAATGTTCCTAATGGAACAGGAAATGTTAAATTTAACCCACCGATCACCCCAGATACTATGATGAAGAATGGAACTACACAGAATATACAGACTAAAAATTTTTGCATTACTGCCATGAAAGAATATGAAGCCAAGAGTTTTGAGGTATAATTCCTTTTATTTGTTTTACTTCTTTAATTTTCAGGAATTACGAGTAGATGATTATATCGCAAATCGTAAAACATCAACAACAAGTTCAACTGGTGGATTATTTGGAACTTCAACTACTACAAATGCTACAAGTAGTGGAGGTCTATTTGGAAATAGCGGAACTCAGCCAAAATCCCTATTTGGCCCATCAAGTATGTTTTTTTTATAATTAAGTAGTACTAAAACTTTAGCAAACACATCAAGTCCATTTGGAGGTTCGACAGCTCAAGGAATATCACTTTTTGGAAGTAATAACAATCAACAACAGCAACAACAACAACAACAACAAACTGTATTATACTGATTTTTTTATTGCTTTTTAGAGTGGTGGTGGTTTATTTGGTAGTATACCAGCAGGGCGCACTACATTTGGAGGTTCAACAACAACGACATCATCACCGTTTGGAGGCGGCGGTACTACTACGGGTGCAAGCCTCTTTGGCAAGCCAGCTGGAGCTTTGGTAAAATTCTTTTCACTACTTACATCTTTTTAGCCTTTTGGATCTACACAAAATACCGGTGGGTTGAACAGTACTAAAAACACAGCTCCAAGTGTAGGTGGAAGTCTCTTTGGAAATACTTCATCTACAACTACTAATGTAAGTTGTTTTGTATAATGTTATTTTGAAGGCATTTGGTGCAACAAATACTGGCAGTAGTCTATTCGGAAATACTGCAGCACCAAGTACAGGAGGCGGATTGTTCGGAAATAAACCAGCAACTTCTAGTTTTGGAAATACGAATACTTTTGGTTAGTTATTATTTTTAATAATTTTTTTGCTAATCTTATTTTGATTATTCTATAAAATTGGGATTCAGGCCAACCAGCAGCAGGTGGTGGACTGTTTGGAAATACAACAGCGGCTAAACCGGGAGGACTATTTGGAGGCAACACATCAACTAACAGTGAGTCTTAATATTATGATAATGATCCAATGTTTCTAGCTGGTGGAGGTTTATTTGGTAACACAGCTACACAATCTTCTGGCGGTCTTTTTGGCAATACTGGAACCACACAACAGCAGTCAGGTGGCTTATTTGGATCAACTACGCAACAACCAGCAGGAAGTAAATATTCTATTTCATTGATGGTAATATAACATTTTCAGATGTCGTTGTTCAGAATCCAGCAACTGTAGCTGTTGCTACACAGCCTATCATACTCGGATCTGATGTGAATGAAACGATGTTGAAAATGGCAATGATTGAGGCAAATTTGGCCTCTAATCCTTACGGAGATAGTCCTTTACTTAAGCTCGCCTCAACAGTTGATACAGATGAAAAACCCAATCCTATTAGGTTTGACTTGCTCTTGATTTCATAATATTTTCTTTTAGTGCTCAACGACAGTTGCGATTTTTGAAAAAAGCATCAGAAACTAGTACACTGCCAAAATCCGTAGATGGATCCCCTATTGTGTCCAAAACCAATTTCTTATCAATGAGCATACCAGTAGCTGGTTCTAAGGTTTTATTGTTTTAATTAGTCCATACATTTTTGTTTAGATTCGATCACGTTCCATCGCTGTCAGTGGAGATCTCAATTATAAATCCACAAGGGAGCCTCCTACGCTCGGTAAAGGAATTGGAGGAAAAATATCGGGAAGCAGAAATACTTCAATGAACTCTTCTTTCAATACATCTCTATTAAATAAGTAAGAATTAATTTTGTTCATTTATTTTATTGTTTAGATCGGTCGATGGACATGTAGAACGAGCTTTGAATAGTAGCTCTAATGTGCTTCCAGGAACAGCAACCAAAATTGGGATTAAACATTTGGATTTCGACGAAGTTAAGCAGGCTATGAGTAATGCTAATAAGAGTATCGGAAAAAGTCCGCGAGATAATGATGAACTACCACAAGCTATTGAAGTAATTGAGGAAAATGAGAACGGTCCCAATGACAGGTATGAAAAGCTGTTTTTATGTAGAATTTATTTAGTTTGAACGTTGATCCTCGTGATGCTGCCTATAGAAGAGCTGGCGATATTCGCCAGCCACCAAGACTTGATTTTAATGTTACCAGTGAAACCAATACATCTGCTCTCTCATCAACGTCTTTATGTAGTCCTGCTACCATGAATGAATTGCCAGCTGCTGGCATAACACTGAGGACTAGTGATTACTATTGTGAGCCAACAATTCGTGCTATGTCAGACATGGTATGCTTTTTTCTTTGTATATTGTTATATTTTAGGTTCAAAACGGAGAAGTTATACTACCTCAAGGATTGACCGTTGGCCGAGCAACATATGGTAATGTTTTTTGGCCTGGTCCATTGAAATTGAAAGACATAGCATTAGATGAGGTTAGTTTTCCCTTTTGACTTATTTATTTATTCAGGTCGTAATATTCCGTCATAAAGAGGTGACGGTGTATCCGGATGAATCAAAAAAGCCACCTCTTGGAGAAGGATTAAATCGATCAGCTGAAGTTACACTTGAACGTGTTTGGTATGTCAACAGGGAAACGAAGGAAGAAGTGAAAGATCCCATTGCTCTTGCCGATATTGGATGGAGGGATCGCTTGGAACGTGTCACACTTAAAATGGGTGCAACATTCAAGGACTACCGTCCCTCTACTGGAAGCTGGGTCTTCAAAGTTGAGCATTTTAGCAAATATGGATTACTAGTAAGTATTTCTTTATAATTTTTGTCTGTATTACTTTCATAATCATATTATTTTTAGGATAGTGAAGAAGAAGAACCTCCAATAAAGAAGCCGATTGATGTGAGAGAGAAAGAACGTCAAATACAGTCCATGGTTCAGCGTACCTTCGTTTTTTCCGACACTAACAGTGACGAGGTACGCGTCAACTAATTATTTATTCTTATCATATGCTTACGATATTGATTCATTTAATAAATTCTCATGTTTTCATCTAGTTTTGGTCACCTTTTTGAAAATTAGCTCGCTCATAATAATATTCTTCTTCCAGGTCCAAACAGAACTGGAAATTGAAGAATATTTGAGCGAACAGCGTACTGTTCCAGCTGGTATAGTTCGTCCACGAGGATTAGGTGGAAATATTGATGCAGCTGTTGATATGGATATTGATGATGATGATGTTATTACGGTTTGTTCTTAGGCAATTTTTTTACTTTATAGATTCCACCAGAGAAAAAATTGAAAATTGAAGTTGATACTCCGAATTTTTTTGAAGATAGCAAGAAGTTAAGACAATTATTGGATCATACATTTACATTGCGTCGGGAACCTAAACCACCTTCATGTATTCCACCAGTCCGACAGTTTGAAGGTGGCTATCCTATCAAACAATGTTTGGGCTATGATGTTAGCCGTTTTATGGATATTGCTAGCTTTCACGGTAATACAGCACGTGTTGGCTGGAGCTCAAGTAAATTTTTCTCATTTATTTTCTACTTTCTTGTTTTTAGATGGCCTCTTCGTTAAAAGTTTGCAACCAGAGAATAATGGAATTAGTGTTCGCCCACTAGATAAGCGAGGTGATATAGAAGATGAATATGTATCAGATATGCTTGAGCACAATATTCGCAATTCACATGTCATTAAAAGAAATCATTCTATTTCTGCAAAAGTGAAACATCACGAATTAGAAGGACAACAAGTAGCACCAAGAATAAAGCCGACAAATGATTTCCCGCGATTAATTGATTCGTTTTGTGCAACAGCTAGTCAAAGCAAGTGTTAATCTAACTACTTTATTATTAGGTAAACGAGATAATGAGGAGCGAGTATGGAAATTGGTAAAGGCACTTTTCCCAGGAAATCAAGATGGACCTTGGATGTGGAAACGTCTAGATAATATTTGTTCTTGGCTACGAGATGAGCTAGCCGTACTACCTAAATATAGTGCTTCTGGAAGAGGTTTTAATGTTCATTATTGTTTTAATTATTTTAGGATTTCTTGTTTGGAGAGAGTTATGTCGTGGTAATTTAGAAAATGCTGTTAAAGCCGCTGAGAATGAAGGGCTTCAATTTCTCTGCTCATTATTGTCTTCATTTTTAGTTGATACTCGTGCGACTCAACAAGATTTTAAAGCTCAGGTTTTTGTTCTTTGTAACTCTTACTATTATGTTTAGTTGGATTTCTGGAAAGATCACAAGATGCTAGAACATATTGATCTTCATATACTAAAAATATATTTATTGATGGCTGGTAAAATGAATATTGTGTTTCCTTCTAAAGGAAAAGAAATAACTGTTAGTTGTATTGATGGACTATCCTGGAAGCAGGTATAATTTGTCTTCAACTTTTTACATCTAAGTTTCAGGCAGTAGGATTGTTTCTTTGGTATTTACGTGGCTTTGAATGTTTTGAGAAGGCTTGGGAAGATATTGTTGAGAATGTTCCAAGCCCAACAGAGCCAGACGATGTTTTGTTTTTCAATCTTTTACAAATATGTCGTGAGCCTTCAAGTTCTGTAGAAGCAGTTCTTGATGCTGCTTTTGAATATAGTCAAAGCATGTTTGACGCACATTTGAGGTAATTTATTTGTTTTGATTATTAGACGTTACAGTTGGCATTTGTGGACAGTTCTACGATCGATTGGTTATAATACTATGGATCCATCAGCAGAACAGCGTCTACATACTTCATATTCCGAACAACTTATGGCAAATACCTTACCTCATTTAGCCCTATTTGTTCTTAGCCATATAAGTAATGATCAGGCGTAAGTTTCAGTTGTTTGTTAACTTTTAATTTTTCAGCCGTTCTGTAGTTATGAAAGAATGCTTGGATAGATTTGCTTTGAGATCAACTAAAGCAGATTATGACAGAATTTTAGAAATTGTGAATATACCTAGTTCATGGATCGCTGGTGCTAAATATATTAAAGCCTTGGTAAGTATTTCATGCTATTTATTATTTTTAGGCAATTAATCAAAAATCGTTGGCCTCCGAAATGGCAGTACTTGCCGGTGACCTAATTCCAGCGTTCAATCTTTTCGTAAAAGAAGTAGCACCTAATGCAGTAGTGTCCGATGATATTCCGGAATTACAAAGATTGGTTGAACTATTTGAACCTTTCACTACCAGAATTCCTGCCTGGGGACATCAAGGACAACTCTATGCAGATTATGTGGATTTTAAAAATTTCTCTAAGTTCGACAGTGATGAAAATGATGTTAGTTTTCTTTTTGAAGAGTTAATTTATGTTTCAGGATCTTCGTATAGCCGAGTTAATATCTTCTTTAATTACAAAATTGCAAGCTCCTGTATTTGTAACGCCAATTCAAAGGTTTTCTTTGCTTCTCTATTTTTTATTACTTACTTTTTCAGGTTATGTGCTCAAAATATAAGTCTGGAAATGTTTGAAGCTAAGCGTCTTCTGACTGGAGAATTAACATTTCAGCTTCCGTTTGATATGACCAACCTTACCCAAGAGTTAAGCCGTTCACTCTCTACAATGCTCTCAGAAAAGCACTAAGTTTTATTTACATACTTTCACATGTTTCACCTGTTAAATGTACCGTTAATGGTAAATATTTAGTTTATACATCCAGAGTTGAAGAGGTGATGCTTCTTTGACAATTTCCACTGATAATATAAAGTTCAAGAAGTTCTATCGAAACTTTTTTTTCCATTATAATCCAGTAGCAAAATATCAGAACATCTCTTTTTTTTCATCAACTCCGCCTAATACCAGAACCTTTAATCCATTTCCTTTGAAGGGATTAGTCAAACAAATTTCTTGTTGGAGACTCTTCAACTTAATTGATTCTCGGCTCTGCAACTCATCAACTGAAATATTTTCATACTTATCAAATCTCACATTTTTGCATAACTCCGTTTATATTCTCTTTTAAAATTGTAGAAGCTTCACCGTTTTCTGTAACTAAATTGTTCACACTTTAATAGAATGCCTCACGTTTCCCCATTCCATTTTGTACTTCATCGTTCATGGCTTCTATTTCATATCCAATTCAGCTCCCACTTTCTCCATAGCATTTTTGTCTAAAATCATATAATCAAATCCTATGTCCACTTTTTTCCTATTCGCCTCGTTTCCTCCCCTAAAAATATGGTAACAAATAGGAAACTGATTTTCTGACAATTCATTAACATTCTTCTACAAAGAAACGACGTTTTCTGTAACGAGTGTTACTGCATTAGTTATTTGGTCCTCGATGGATGATAGTCTGGTTGAGAAAGAAGTCTCCTGCTCTCCCAATCTCCGTCTTAATTTGTCTACTTCTTTTTTTCATTTTGTCCATATTTTGTTTCACCTGCTTAAGCTTCATACATTTTCATTTTATAATCCTCTTCTTCATTGATTTCAACCATTTAAGTGGAATGGGAAAAGGGAAATGTTGAGTAGTTGTAGCAGACTCAACAAATCGATAAGGTGGGAGATTGATAATTTCATTCTGTTGGAGTTAAATTTGCCTATAATAAGAAATTTAAAGTTTTCAAACGATGGAATGTAACTATTCAAAAGAGTTTTGAAACCACATTATTCTCTTCAAAAATTTATATTTGTTAATTTCCTCTTGTCTTCCTTTTCTTGTTATGAACGATGTCGCCATCTTAACAATTTTTTTGGTCAGGTGTCTTCTAGTCATCATGTAAGTTTTCGAGCATAACTTCATTTCTTCATAGTTATATTCTATGTAATGGCAATAAATTTTATGACCTCCCTAATTTTTTATCATATCTGATTTCATCACGGATTCCATCTTTTAATCTTTTACCATCTTTTTTTCTTAATGGCCAGTTTTCTGCCATGTTTTCATTTGAAGAATTTGAAATATAAAATAGACTTTAAAACATGTGTCTTCCCGATATTCAGATATCTGAAAAATAAAAACAAACCAATCTATTACCACCCAATAAAATGGGAAACAAGTGACAAAGTCCTCCGGCGTGTGATGTTTACCCAGTGTTCTGACCGGCGGGGGGATAATTTGAACAATGGATTTTTCTGATCTCTTCAATATTATTCAACTTTATGAATTTTCTTGCGAGAATTGATACAAAAGATAGTTTTCTAAGCAGAATTACTGAAGTCATTATACATTTTCGGTAATTATATTGATTGCAAGATGGAAAGCGTAATGAGAAATATCGAAGCATGTGACTGATATTTCAATGAATTTATTTTCTCTGATATTGCTGAACCTCAGATTTTTATCAGTAGTTTGGGAAACTAGAGTATGAAAAAGTACATAGAGGGAGCATAATAAAGAATAACTTTTATTCGCAATAGCAACATTATTCCTGTTTCTAATTTGAAATGAAATGTGTAAACTCTAAATAATAAGTAATATATTTACTATCTCAGTTGCACAAATTTTTACGCCCGCGAGTTTACATCACAGCGCAAAAATCAACTTTCGTAACATAAAGTCCCGCCCACATTGTCGGTGATAAAATGACTTTGAAAATGAACACTGATCAGCCTTCCTACCTTTCTTTATGTGTTACTTTTTATGATTTCGATTTAGGGATGGAAACATTGATCCCTGTGATCAATAAATTACAAGATGTCTTCGCGACTCTCGGCAGACGAGAAGATCACATTCAACTACCACAGATCGTTGTTGTAGGCTCCCAAGTTGGTGGAATCATTTTTTCAAAGTAATTATTTAGAGTGCGGGAAAAAGTTCAGTTCTTGAAAATTTAGTTGGAAGAGATTTCCTTCCCCGTGGAACAGGAATTGTTACAAGACGTCCATTAATTTTACAATTGAACAACGTTGCTGATGATGATGAACGTAGGAATATTAATGGTAATTCCGTTATTTTTTTCACTATTAATTTTCCAGGTAAATATATCAAAGGCGATTATGCTATGTTTGATCATACTGCAAATAAAGTATTTACCGATTTCGATTTGGTTCGCAAGGAGATTGAAGATGAAACCGATAAACTCACTGGAAGTAATAAGATAAGTTTTAATTTACTTAATTTATGATTTTAATTTACGGTATTTCTGCGATTCCTATCAGTTTGAAAATTTTCTCTTCTCATGTAGTAAATCTCTCTCTAGTTGACCTACCGGGTATAACAAAAGTTCCCATAGGTGATCAACCCACGAATATTGAGGTTTATTTAATTTGAGCTTATATTCTTTTCTTTAGGAACAAATTCGTGATATGATTTTCCATTTTATCACTAATCCATCTTCAATCATTTTGGCAGTAACACCAGCTAATCAAGATTTCGCAACTTCGGAGCCAATAAAGATTGCTAGAGAAGCCGATCGCGATGGACAACGTACGTTAGCAGTACTTACGAAGTTGGATCTCATGGATCAAGGCACTGATGCAATGGACGCACTCACTGGTAAAGTTATCCCAATTAAACTGGGAATCATTGGCGTTGTTAATCGGTCACAGGTATGGCTTTATAACACTTTATGTAATTTTAGCAATCTATTATGGATAAGAAACCTATAGCAGAAGCAATAAAGGATGAAATTTCTTTTCTTCAACGGAAATATCCTACATTAGCAAGTAGAAATGGAACAGCTTATTTAGCCAAGCGACTCAATATGGTTTGTCATTATCCTTTAAATAATTTAGCTTTTAGCTACTGATGCATCATATCCGTAACTGTCTCCCAGCATTAAAAGCACGTGTTCATATTATGCTATCTCAATGTCAAGCGGATTTAACGGCTTTTGGTGAACCTGTAGAAGATAAAAGCCGTACATTGCTTCAAATTATAACACGGTTTGCTACGGCATATGTCTCAACAATCGAAGGTACTTCCAGAAATATAGAAACAATAGAGTTGTAAGTTATTTATTAATTTTTATTACTTTTTGTAGATGTGGTGGAGCTAGAATATGTCATATTTTTCATGAGACTTTTGGTCGGTCGCTTGAATTAGTCAATCCATTAGAAAGTCTTTCACCGAATGAAATTCTCACTGCGATAAGAAATGCTACAGTAAGTTTTATTTACTATTGACTGATAATATTTAGGGACCACGACCAGCATTATTTGTTCCAGAAATAGCTTTCGAACTTTTAGTTAAACGTCAAATACAACGATTAGAGGAACCTAGTTTGAGATGTGTAGAACTAGTTCACGAAGAAATGCAGAGAATGGTACAGCACTGTGGTTTTACAACCCAGGTATTTTTATTTTCCATGTTTTATGTTTGTTTTAGCAAGAGATGCAACGCTTTCCCCGGCTTTATGATAAAATTAATGAAGTTGTTAGTGGATTATTAAAAGAACGATTAAAACCGACAAATAAGATGGTTTGTAATCATTGTCACAAGGTATTCTTCAGGTTGAACATCTAGTTGCTATTGAGTTGGCTTACATCAATACAAGACATCCCGAATTCACTGATGCAAATCTAGCTTCTCTGTTGAAAGATTGTTCTGTAGAGGAACATCAACATAGAGCAAGAGAAAGACAACGTGTTATTTCGCAGAGTGAAAGAACTCATAGCGCTCATGCAGGAGGCGAAGTAAGTTCTCTTTTTTAAAACATAATTATTGATGCATGGGATTACTTTAGAACATTTGTGGTTTTTTTAACGTTATTTATGAGTGTATATTTGCAAGAGAATGTAAGTGTGGTCTATGTCTGTTGTAAAATTGTATCTCTGATTCTTGAGCAACCCTTGCTGATTGTAGTAGTATGTTTTCCGCCTAGGAGCCGCAGAAGCCAATCCTTAGAAGCTCACTGAAAAAAATGGATAGACGATTGGTTAAATCAGTGCATTTTTCGTCGTATGAGTTTATCAAGGAGGTTAGCTTTGCGCTTCTTGCTCAGTCCCATTTTGATTTCTGCTTTTCCAATACAAATGTTTCACATAATATTTGTGTATATTTCAAATCTACCCTTATGTATCGATCTATTTCAGCTCACAAATCCTCAACTCCTTGAACCGACACCATCTATCACAAATGGAAAGATTCAACAAAGCGCCAGTTCCACCAGTGGTTATTTTTCTTCTTTTTTCGGTGCAAAGTCTGCTGTTGAAGGAAATAGTTTGTTTTAGGTTGAGCTCTTTCATAACTTTTATTTCAGGTGAAGTAATACAAAAGGCTGTAAACTTTTCGGAAGTACCGGAAACACCACTTGCTAGAAAATTAACACCTTCTGAGCAACGTGATTGTACAGTGATTGGTTTGTCTTTTCATAATTTGTTTAGATTTATCGTTTAGAGCGTCTTATCAAAAGCTATTTTAACATCGTTCGTAAAACAGTACAAGATGCAGTCCCCAAGGCAATAATGTTCTTGTTGGTGAACTACGTGAGAGACAATCTACAGTCGGAACTTGTCCGGCAATTATATCAACCTGAATTGCTTGATGATCTTCTGGCTGAAACTGAAGATATGGCTTTACGACGAAAAGAAACAATGGAAACTATGCAGGTTGGTATACTATCTGACTGATATAAGCAAATTTAGGCTTTGAATCAAGCCAGCTTAATCATTAGTGAGGTGCGTGAGACACAACTTTGGTAATTTGAATCTCTTCATCATGAGAACAACTACGGGTCGAAATCGATGCTTATATGCTTATGTTTGCTCCACACAATAGAACCAGGTTTCATTATTTTAATGTTTTGTATCGTTTTTCTTCAAATTCTTGTATAATCACTATGTATTTTCTAGTCTCATTTTAGGCCATTTTGTTTTAATTTAATTTTGCTTAATATAATCGGTTTTTTTTTGTTGCTTAGTCTTCATTGAATCTTGTAAAAATAGTTATTTCTAAATTTCTCACAATATATGAAATTCACTGCAATACTCCATTATTTCTTATTTATTGTGTTTATTTTAGTTTTAGATCTTAAATTTATGGGTAAGATGGTCGATGAAAACACTTGTGCTAGAGTTAGTAATTTTTATTTAAATTAATGAGCATGTTTCGAAAGTGCTTAAAAATATAATTCAAAATTTATTTATTTTATCATGTTGTTTTTCTATTTTCAAATTCTTATACTATTTATTTCAGATTCGAAAAAAAGTGTCAAATAAAAAATTGTAGACAATTCCCTACACTTTGTAAAAAAAAATAACTCCATCTACTGTAAAAAATATGAACAGGTTAGTTGCAAATTAGTAGCCGAAACATTAGAAATTACCGAGTACCATTGACAGAGGATCAAATGCATGTTATTAAACCTTTCAAGAATATACTAAAATCGTTAGTTCTCGTGATTTCTATTGTTACAGCACATCTAGCAGCGGTGCTCCTAATGCGAAAAGACCACGATTAGAAGATAAGACTGTATTCAAAAGTATTGTCAACAAAGAAATGCCAATAGTTAATAAACGGAAGAGCAGTGACGACTATGTAAGCGTTCTATTCATTGTTTGACTATAATTTAGGATCATAATAATCAGAAAAACATAGATATCTATTTCAATGTAGGTAGTGCCAAAGCATTTTCTAGTAATTGTCGTTTAAATGAGGTAACTGTGAAAAGAAGGTATTTGTCACATTTGTTCGAAATTTATAGAAATTTATAGATGCTCTTCAACTGAACAACTGAATAATCGATGGGCTGAGAAAAAGGAGCACTATATTAAGTTAGATTCATTTATGGATCTAGCACAAAAATTAAGGTTTCGTTGTCTATTCTTTATAGATGAATTATAGACCCAAAACAGATTTACAAAGTAAAACAATTGACAAAACTTGTGTGGACGTGAGATGGAGCATGGTACTGCAGTATTTATGTTTCAGTTATTTTTTTAGGAGAAGTATATTTGGGAGTTCACTGGGGATAGGCGTTTACTAGATGCATTAACAGAATTTAGCACCAAAGAAGTATGCTTGGTTATTGTGATTTATATGAATCTAGATTTCCTCTTCATTAATTTTGCCTCCATTGTCATCCATTACTAATACTCGTCCCATATTTAATATTACAATAGATGATGAAGAAGATGACCTACAGGTTTGACACTTTTCGCATTATATTCTTCAGAGTTTTCCACATGGATTTATATCGTTTATTAAACAAGTAAAAAGTTTTATAAATTCTGCAAAATGGCTAAAATATGTAAGAGCTCCTTGATTAATTATGTTATTCAGAGTGAACTTTTAAAAGATGCAGTGAAAGCGTATGCATCTCTTCAGCCAGGACTTTTTTTGAAAGCTTTCCAAGCAATCAAGAATTCATTACGCCTTCCAATCATCCATGTTTGTCAGTTAAAAATACTTATCTTGTGCTTAGCATCTCGTAAGATTGATAAAAATTGATGCATGTGATGATGCCAAAGTACGTTTTGACGGTAAAGGATTAGATCCACGCTTGCAAAGACTTTTTGATGCTGATGGAGTGGAACAACGAAAATGGTATGAGTTACCGAAGATATGTAGTGAGAATCATGGTAAATGCAGGTTGGTTGATAGTATTACTCATGTATTGTTAGAATGATGGATGCTCTTCTTCAAATATTAAGTGAGGAAACACGATTTTGTGGGGGAAAATTTTTCTCTCCATTTAATTATTCCACTTTTTATCATTGTATCAAATTTGGAGCACTTTGTCAAAAGAAAAGATTTTTTGAATGGGGTCAGTTATTCTTTATTTTTATTACCTTTTGGAGGAATGCCTTTTTATGATGAATTTACTGACTATCCGGGACTCGAATATGACATTTTTATCGACCACTCCCTCCTGATTATTCGTCAACTCAATCCACGACAGCTATTGGATCTTATTGAACTGGGAATGGATTTCAATCAAGTTGCTTGGTTAAAAACAGAATCTAAATTTTGCGTTTTCGATACCAATTTTCGACCATTCCACATCAATGGATTTTTACGAAGGATTGTATGTTTCTGTGAACATTAACCATTTTTTAGCAACGAGAGAATGTGGATGCTCTAAAAGACAACGTTATTACTGCAATCAACAGCATTTTGGGTACTATGTCGACGTGTCTCTCAATTTTTGTACAGAATAGACTTCCCTCTATAATGGAATACTTTCCAGAATACGATTACCAAGGTAACTTTTTTTCTTGTTTTTTTATTTCTAGGTTTTTTCACACCAGTTCATATTCTTCGAGCAGTTTGTCAGCCTTATACAGCTAATGTTTTTATAAACATTCATTGGCAAAATAAATGGAACAATTTTCGAGAACTGCATGAATGTATACCATTAGTTCATAACATGGCAAAAAATCTTGAATTAAACCTAGCTAAATTAGTCAGCGGATGTTTATTTTTCATAAGAGTTTATTTAGATTTTCACGATAATACGAGTAGACATTCATCCAAAGATACCTCAGAATCCGAGCGAGAAAGTTATCAGTAATATAGAAATAGCAGACGTTAACAAAGCAGATTGTGTTCCACAGTCGATTAGGTAGTAAAACTTCCTGCCTTCTTACCGTTTTTTAGCATTGAAACTACAAATTGTCGAAGTGTTAGTACAGAAATAAAACCAATAAAAGGATGTTTCAAGCCAAACGAATGGATTTTTGTTTTGGATAGAAAGGAAGCATGTTAGTTAATTCTTAATCTTTTTATTTGGTTTTTAGCCGTATTCTGTCGTGATCATCGCTTAAAAATTTCTTTAAAAACAACGAGTAAAGAAATTGGAACAATTTTCTTGTTTCAATGTCATTATATGCAACTTAGAAGTGATTTGTCTTAGACAAATCCAATCTTGAAAAATTTTGAGTCAGATTTTTGTTGATCTCACTCACTTTTTTTCACGGGTATTTCTTTAGTCCGATAATAAAAGTTTTTACAGATTATTTTTTCAACTTAGAAATATTTATATTCGATAAAATATCGGAAAAATGTTTCACTTCCTCTCGATTCTCTCACTCCCGCCACTACTAGTGTCGGCGTCTCTGTCATCTGCCTGGTCTCTCTTCCCTCCATCACCCTGTCATCTGTTTTCAGCAGCACGTCTGGCAATACTCCGCCTTCGAGATTCTATCTTTTTTATTTATTGTTTAATCCGATGCAAAAACCTATTAATATCGTAATAATCTGTCTGCAAAATGAGCGAATAACCTGAATTTGGATTTATTTCTCAATCTTTTCCTACTTGTTGGCTTTTCTTAATACTTTTAGTCATTATATGTATTGGAGATTTATTTTAAAAAGCCAAAATTATTGAAAGAAAAACATATTTGATTTATGAAGCATGCAGCTGAAAATTAGTCGGCGTTTTGTTATGTTTTTGGGAATTTGCTATTAATTTTTTCCATCTAAAATCGATTATTTTCAGTGCCATTATCATTTGAGTGTTTTTTTTGCCGAAAATCATAGTCGAGTGACTCTTTTCATACGGCTGAGCAGGCTATTCGGCGAAATAATTATTTTGCCTGGTTTCCTCCTTCTGCTGCCATTTTCTGCAATCCGTGGGTGGTGTAATCGTCGCCAAAAAGAACGGGTTTTTCTTCTATGTGTTCGCTTTACACTGCTAGAAGAACAAATTACCTAGGAAGATATATATTTCCTGTTTTTGTTTTTTTTTCACACGCAATTTTGGCGATAACAGGAGAATAACTGGTTCTTTCCTCATCGTTACTAACTTACGGAACATCCTGGCTAAATTCGTTTCGAAAAGGAAGTGAAAATAACGACCATATGACTGATCTTTGTAATCTTTTCAGAAATAACTAGAAAAATATTTGCTGGGCGACATTTTGTCACCCTTGTTTGCGTATATCACTTACGAAGGAAATTTGTCATAAAATTGCATCCTTTTCTATTTAAAAAAATAAAAAATTGTAAAAACAGTGTGTATATATTTTTCTGATAAAATTGTCGAAATTTTATAAAAACTAAAAATAAACACGGGAAAACACGAGTTAGTTTAGACATAGCCATACTAACTATGTCTGTAACGATAATTTTCAAGTTGACGAACACATTCTGCGTACTTCTCTTTTATTTCCACGGTTATCATTATCTTTTCATAATCCTCCTCTTTCTGCTCATATGACGTCACGTTGTTCTTCCCATTCCAATGTCAACAGGCACCGTCGACCAGTCCCCCCTCCCCCCCCCCCCATATGGCCCACTTCCGCCGTTCTTTTTTTCTTTCTTTCATCGATTTTCATAATCTAATTTAAGAATTGTTCTCTGAAAAGCATAATGGATGATGAGAATATGTATGACGATGACTATGATGACGGTAGTTTTTTATATTCCCATTTAAATTAATAATAGAAAATTATTATGATGATGAAGACTGTATGGATGTGATTATAGAAGCTCAGCCAACGGAGAAAATAGACCGTGAAGAGGCTCGGGTCGACTGTTTAGGGACACATGAGGTTTGTGTTTTTATGTAATTTTTAATTTTTTCAGGTTGAATGGATACTCAATGAATGTGTTGCGGCTCTTTCATGTAAAAATGAGGTCAGTCCATCGCTGGCTAGGATGATTCTTCACGTTTATGATTGGGATGTTGATAAAGTTCGTTTAAATTTAATCGTTATATTTGCGCGAACACCAACTGTTTGTCGCATTTGCATTTGTAAGGCGTTAGGCATTAGGCTCGGATGCCTTATAAGTCTTGTTTCAGGTCGCTGCTCTCATAAAACAAGACAAAGACGGACTTTTAAAAAACTGTAATATCAAGCCAAACACTGCTATTGTCCCATCAGATGATGGCTTCTGTGTCGTCTGTGCCGACGATTCCAATGATCAAATGCTGGCATTAGAATGCAATCACAAGTATTGTGTCCAGTGTTGGAAGGCACACATCGAAGCAAGGTAATTTTAATGAATTTAAATATGGAATTGTTTAGGCTGATGGAAGGTATAGCATCTCGACTACCTTGTATGGATCCCAGCTGTAATCTTATCTGTTCATATGAATTTGTTCAGAAGATTTTGGATAAACCGAGTATGAGAGCCAGGTAGGTTTTTTTATATATTTTAAAAGTTACTTTGACTCATTTATTATCCTATTCTTTCAGATTCGAGCGATTCATCTTCCGTGATTACGTCTATTCTCACCCGGAATTAAAATTCTGTGTCGGGAAGGATTGCACCGTGAGTTGACTTTCTCCTCCTTCTGAATAATTTCCCTCCCAGGCTGTCATCCGATCACGAGAGACGAAAGCCAAAAAAGCGAGATGTAACAAATGCAAAACGACCTTCTGGTAAGTACATAAAACAAAAACTTTCATTGCTCAAAGTTCTTAGTTTTTGGTTCTCCGGCGCGTTATTTGATTTGGAAGACGGCGTCTTGTCGCGTTTTTGCACCGACTAATAAGCTTCATTTTTCGTCTCATTACTTTTTCTTCCTCATTCTTTATAAAAGCGTCATGAATAGTAAATAGATATTCGAAGGGGAAAAAAATGAAATTTTTTTCAGTGTAATTTGTGGAGTTGATTACCATGCTCCAACATCATGTGAGACAATCAAACAATGGTTGATCAAATGTGCTGACGATAGTGAGACAGCCAACTATATCAGCGCTCACACGAAAGATTGTCCCAGATGTCATACATGCATCGAAAAGAATGGCGGATGTAACCATATGCAATGTACAAAATGTAAACATCACTTTTGTTGGATGTGTTTTGGTGATTGGAAGAATCACGGCAGTGAGTACTACGAATGCAGTCGATACAAAGTATTCAGCAAGACAACAATTTACAGAAATGTTTTTAGGAAAATCCCTCCGTCGCGGCGGAAGCAAATCACGTGAAAGCCAGACGTGCTTTAGAAAAATATCTTCATTATTATGAGAGATTTGAAAATCATAATAAGTCGCTAAAAATGGAAGAACAATTGAGAGAAAAGATTAGAAAGAAGATCGATGCGAGAGTAGGAAATGTTGAAAAAAAAAACTCGTTTTAGGTAAATGACCATGATGGCACATGGATCGACTGGCAGTATCTGCTAGGGGCAGTTTCTCTATTAGCCAAATGTCGATACACACTTCAATACACTTACCCATTCGCATACTACCTCGATAACGGTCCAAGGAAGCAATTGGTGAGTTTGAAAAGTCAAAATAATTTATAACATACATAATTCCCAACGGATCTTTGTAACACAAGGTAATTTCGTAATTTTTCAAAATATCGTAGCATGACAAAAGAAATACAGGAATTGATGATTTTGCCAAAAAAAATCAAGCAATATTGCTGATAAATAACATCAATAGAAGAAACAAGAAAAACATTGGTCAACCCTAATATTAAAAAATAAACCTAATATTGCTTGAATAAAATCTAGATAGCCAATTTCAAGAAAAAAATTTTTTTGTCATAATGGGCCGTGTTTCAAGAGTAATACTACGTATTACTTTGAATTATGTATTACGTACAAATTGTGCCAAAATGGGTCGTTTCCAGATTTCTCCATTTAGTGGCCGTCCCGTATTTTTCGAACATTTTTTGTATTACGATGACGAATAAATAAAAGCAGCTTATTAACATAAAAATTTAAAATATGCTTTGATATATTCCATTATTTTAATGAAAATGTTTAGTTTGAATATCAACAAGCTCAGCTGGAAAAAGAAGTTGAAGAATTGGCCTGGGCTGTTGAAAGAGCCGACGCAACAGCTCGTGGAACTCTCGAAGGCCATATGCATCGAGCAGAACACAAAAGACAAACTCTGCTTGCCGATTTCTTCTACTAGTCCCCCTTCTGTACAAAATTTGTACTTATTCCACCTACGGGTAATTTTTTTGAATTCTCCCTCCCCTTATTGGTGCCTTTTTTATCACCTTGTATAGTTGTCTGCTGTGATTAGATATCTCTGACTTTCCTCATACCGGTTGCAAACAGAAGAAGAATGTGCAACAATAAAGATTCAATCGGTAGTCGGCTAATTCTCGTGGCATAAGACGACATAAAAAAGAAATAAAAGTGATAAAGAGGGGAGGAGACGAAGAATTGACGACTGGATGGGAGCAACAGCTCGCGATCTACGATGGCTGCTGAAGATTCATCATCTCTGTACGGCAATGCTCTATGTCATTTTCATTCTTTGTATTTTTATGAATTTATATGTTCTTCTTAGTAGAGAAGACACTCTTTTCTACCTACGAATCTATCATTCTGTTGGTTTTTCATTAATTTTAGTGAAAATTTCTTTAGATCATAGCTGTAATGATGTTTTGTTGTGGAGTTATACAAATAGAATTTCTCTTCAGAACTAGGAAACTACCAAAGCTCGATGAACCGCATGAAATACCTGATCCAGCGTTGATAGGTAGGGAGTTTTTATTTGTTATGACTTAAATATAAAGAAAAACGTTATTTCTATTTTTAGCATGAATGAATTGATAGATAGAAAAATTTAACTTTTTATTTCTCAACCTATAATATATCTACCCTTGTCATATAGTTTCATTTTCAAAAATTTATCTCTTCAATGATAGAATTGAAAAAAAGAGCGAACTGATAATTATTACAAAATATTCATAAAAGTCAACGATAACATTTCCTGCTACCCATGCATTTTTTGAGCATTCAGTGCCACTGAATTTTATAAAAACATGCATTAATTCCTCTATTTTTAGGAGCTGTCGCTTTGACTATTGGTATTATCCTGGGTTATCTCTACTTCATTATCTTCAATTACGCCTTTCAAGATTGCGACAAGCTTGTTGACGCTATTTACAGGTACGATAATTATTCTTTTGAGTTCTTCTTGATTTTTGGAGTTTCGTTTTTCCAACCCGTTCGATTCCACTTTGCCTCCACTGATAAGCCGGGATGTCTTTTCTTTTTCTTCCATAATGACGTACAGGTAGTAAAATAGATCAAGACGATAAATTTATGGTCGGTGGCTCCATGAGAAGTTGACTTTATGGCAGCGAAGAGAACGGAGAAGAGATAGCGGACTGGTTAGGGGACAGCAGCACCGGCTGTTAGGCTTCTATCACTGTTTGTTTAGAGATATTAGGGTGACTCCCATTAAATAAAGTCAGTGTTCAGTAAAATTTAATCTAGTCGAACCGCTGAAGTCTTTACTGTCCTCATTCTTTCATAATTCCTTCAAAAATCACAAAAATTTCAGCGGAGAATTATGGCTAGAGACAATCTACGACCTCATAATGGCTGGCTTCTCCTTTCTCAGTCTCATATACGTTCTTCAGAGACGATATTATGGAGCCATCAACTCGAATTTGGACAAGGTAGTTCATTTTTTAATTGAAAAATAGATATTCAGGTTGGTCGTCTCTTCATCAACATTACTTTTGCCGTCGTTTGGATGAAAGTTGTCATCTATAAGGGATATTTAAGTTATCAGGTGGGATTGTCAGAATAAAAGATAAGCTAAAAATGTAAAGTAAGAGTGAATTTGAATTGAACTGTCTAACTGTAATGTTTCTGCAATACCCTAAAATCTTATAGATAAGAGCGCTTAATAAGTAAGACTGGTCGGTGTTGGATATCTATTTGTTTTTTTCTACTTTTGAATTTATCTTGTGTTTTTTTCACTTTATATACTAAAAAAGTAAAAACTTGAAAAATATTTCATTACCGAATAGCGCGCGTTTTTCCGTCCTTTTTTTGTAAAAATTAAACCGCTCTTATCTATAAGATTTTAGGGTAATTAGTTTCAACGTGGCGTGTTTCTTTGTGTAAAACTCGCCACGTCGATGTTGTCTAACTGTTGCTGCACAAACACTCATTCTTTTAGGAACTCTGTCAACGAAAAGAACTCGATGGATATTGGTGTCCCGTTGTCAAAAGACACTATGACTGTAATCCTGGAAATGATCTCCACGGAACACAAAAAATGTGGTGCGTCCCCTTGCAATTCGATCAATTGGCCTAGGTACTATATTAATAAGGGAGTTCTCTCTGCCTCCATTATTTCCTGTGCTTCGGAATTTTTCCCAGTTCTCCTGGTGATTCATTGGTTAGCCAATGGAGGAGCAGAGGAGAAGGCGGAGGATATTGAGAGAAGGAGACAAGTAAGTTGTAGCCTCAAGAGTTAGAAGTCTTTCTAGTTGAGGCAAGGAGTTAGAGGACTGCTACGGGAATTTATGAAAGACGTCTCTCGTGTCTACACAGGAAATGTCGCCATGAATACGAAACCGTTGAGAATACCGTGAGTTTTTTGAATACTAAAGTATATGTCAGCGTTTGTACATTGCACACAAAACACACCACATCGTTGCTGTCTAACTGTTGTTGCATAAGCAATCATTCCATAACTCAAATTTTTATTCAGTGATTCAATAAAATACTTCTTCTGGATTATTGTTCCCCTCGCCGGCGTTGCTAGTACTATCAAATGGCTAGTCTTTTTCTATTGGGCCATAGATTTCGATATTTTGATCGCAGAACATTGGAAGACATTAGATATTGTCGCATTGATCTCCAACTCACTTCAGCTTTTATTGTTCGGAACGGTATATGAATTTTTTGGGTCACAATATTAAATTTCAGCTTTACTTTTTCGCCACCTATTATCTCAAAAATGACAGATTGGACGCCCATCATAAAGCCCATGCAAGAGGGGATATAACTATTCTCTTCGGATGTTGTGTAGTTCTTTTTGTCAAGCTGGTAGGTCATTTAATGTTTAATTAATGATTCTAGATTTTACAATGCGTAGAATTGGAATATCAGAGGAAAGATGGATTTATTACGACGACAGATACGGTGACGAACACGATTAGCTTTTGTCTCATTCAGGTACCAAAATTTTGACTCGTTGGCTTGCGTTTTTCTTGATTTAGTATAGTGACCAATCAGTTTCTCACTTCGGAACTTGAAAATATAAATGAAGGGAAACTGAATAATAAGCTAGTAATGACTTGTTCTATTCTTCTCATCTCCTACCACTGCCCAATGAGCTATAGCTCATCTTCTTCACAATCTCTTCTTTCCAGACTGTCCAATGGCTTCAGTACTTCTCCGTCCGTCGTATTCTAGCTATGACTGATCGAGATTGCATAGCTACTAAGAAATTCATACCCTTTGTTAGTCTCGGTAGGCCCAATCTTCTTCGTCTGGTAGTTTCAGGCGGGCTTCTAATAGCCTGGGTTCATTTTGGAATAACTTTCTTCGACACATCTCTTATCAAATATCAGCTTACTGATGAAACCTATAGGTCTCCAGATTGTTTATTGACGGGTTAACGTATTTTAGATTTTCGGAGACGACATTAGTGTGCATGATTTTCACACAAACCATGTTCCCCGCAGATTATTTATTTGCATTCACCGTCAGTGGATGTTATTTGGAATTGTTGCAAAGGTATGTAAGATATTGAAAATAGGGGAAGACGGGAACAGAGCCATAGGAAAAAAGGGGAATATATATAATGGAATTTTTCTACTGAATTTATATTGCATGAAAAAAAATACAATTTTGCAATTTTTACATAATTTTCTATTAATAAAATGACAATTGTCACTGGTTTTTTGTTTTCGTCTCAAAGGTCTACCGATTAACTATTTTTAGATATCTGAACATGGGTTTCTTCCAACTTGGAACTCCTCGATTGGGTGAAGGACATGGTCATGGAGGACATCATGGTGAAGTGCATCATCCCAAAGTAAATCCTTTTAATTCATATCATAATAAACCTTCAGGCTAATGGTCATGTAAACGAAAAAGATCGCTTTGAAGCTGGTCCAAATATTGCTACCATGATGCATGCTGCCAGTATTATGTATAGAAAAAAGATGGAAAGCGATCGGGTAGGCTAGGAAATCACTCTTTTATATAATTTCAGACCTCCACGACCACCTCTAATCATTCTTCGACATCCCAACTCGTAAATTTAAAACAAGATTGAATCATAGTTGTACATGCTTCGCCTTTATTATATCGACCCCTAGGAAATTAATTACTACCTTTTTCAATGAAAAAAAGGTTATTTAAATAGTTTGATAACGGAAGGAGAGACGAAGCTGATTATAGAAAGACAGACCACGGATGACTAATTGATTAGAGTTAGAAGTGAAGGTATCTGTTTGACAACAGAGCCTGAAAAGAGAGTTTTTAGGTATAATAGAATAATATCTTCTAGAATTATTGCTATTAGTTAAAAGCTAAAATAAGGTATTGTGTAAATTTTAAGAATCAATTGAAAATTTTATATAATATACTTTAGAAATTTATTAAAATATGAAAATATTAGAGGTTCAAGTAAAATTGAGACCTGACTAATTTACTCTATTTGTCTTTAGATAACTCTTGGTAATCTAAACACAAAAGTAAGATTTAGGTTATAGACATGAAAACTGAAAGAAAAGGAAGAGCGAATAAAAGGCTGATTTTTTAGCTGCCAGTATTTTTCTAATCTAGACTCTGCGTTCTGAGCCAATCTTTTAGTACATTTTTTCGAATCATTCTAATTTCATTTATCCCAGTCACTTACGTCATTCCTCCAACCAAAAAATTTCCTAAATTGATCTCGAAAGCCTGCCATGGACATTGATCCTGACACATTGACGCTTGAGTCACTTGGAATTGAATTTTTTTTCCAGTCGGGGCCTGGAAGTACATTTGGAGTCATAAAAAGGCACCTGAATGAGCCAGTAGCAATCAGACGGTGTGGTCTTTGGATTGTAGTCGTTCGCATCTCCAGCAGTACCATTGAAGTTCTGCCATGAGGAAGATGCCTAAAATCTCTCCCAGTCGATTTAAAAGCTTACTTGAAGAGTCTGTCCATTACAGCTAACCGCATTCCCTTTTGCCAGGGTCGAACACGTAGGGTCGGTGAAATATTTTGGACAAAGACATTCACTACACTTTCTAGAGTTCACAATGCCGCTGTTTTGGCAATTCGGTTGGGAAGAACACTTCACTGAAGTAAATTATATCTAGAGGATGGACAATCAACTTACAAGAGCAGTTATAAAGAGTGTTGACTGAAACAACATCGGAGAAGGCGGGTCCTTCTCGCTGTCCCATGCTTCCTAGATAATTTTTGTCTTTTGGCATTATTGTTGGAATTTGGTTGTTCGTAGCAAATGCGTCTAAAGATATATTAGATCTTGATGAGCTTACAAGGATCGTACTCCATGACGCTGGAATAGTCGAAAGGAACTCCGAGATTAGTGGAGGTCGAGGGAGTCATCTGAAGAAAATTGATTTTCTACTTAGTGGTGTTTATCTTTTACGCATAGTGTTTATTTCTTATTCCCATGAAGTTTTTTTTTTATGCGAAATTTCCCAGTAATTCTATACCTTTACAAAGTTATATTGTAGATTCGATGCTATGTTGTTCAAGTTGATTGACACATAATCATCCCTATCATATCTTGACTGTTCGTGATAGAATCCCAGAGCATGGGCGGTCTCATGAGTGACAGTTCCCAGCTGAAACCATTTTCTTATGTAGACGGAATATAACAAACGCTTTCACATCCATTGCCGATAGATATCTGCTGACTAGTCCAGTTTGGCTGTTTGCCGACGTAGGACCAACAACCGGAGCCGATATAATAGTTCAAGGCGTTGGGGCCAGCACTGTTCTGTCAGAGGATAAATAATTAGAATTATTTAGCAGCGTGTTTTATTTATAACACCGTACACTCATTTGTGCAACAACAGTTACATATTCTGTCACCCCACCAGCCTACCTGAAAGTTCAAACACGTATTCGTTTGCCAAAACTGTACAGCCTGCTGCACTAATGGGAGCTTTCTTGCATCATTTTCTATCAAATTTATTAGTATCTTTCATTTCTTACTTATCGATTGATCAATCGTATAGTAGATTGGTGTGTTTGTGCTCCAATAATAGGTAGGATCATTGGTTGCTCCTCTTTTAGCTCGATTTCCTAGAAATCAATCTGAATGAAAAACTGGATACCGTTGTTCTCCATTGCTTCGGCAATTTTTGTAGCTTGTTCGATAGACAATAACATATCACCCTCATGCATCCACTCACTGACATTTTTATTAAGTTTTGGAATACTAATTCGCTCTTTTTTTACAGAGGGAGGCTGAATTTTGGGACCTTGCTGACAAAAACATAGAGGGAGAGAATTAATTAGATACCGTAGTAGCCAGTTCATCTACATCAGCTGCTCTCTTGTTCAGGGAATTCGTCGCCATAGTCGTCTCCGCTGTAGGGGTGGTACTTCTCCCTCCTTTCCTAATCTGCAGACGACTCAAAATCTGCTTGACCCTCTCCCGATTTTCTAGTTTATCCTCTGAGTCTGGTTTTAGTTTCAGTTCTCCCGGATGGGCCTGAAGTTAAGTTTTTTTTTTTTGGAGAATTTGGGCCTACCACGAGCTTCAAGGCCAAGAGGGAGAAGAAAAGACAAAAAATAATAGGCTGCATGCCGACGACAGATAATTTTCCATTCTCTCCATTGGTTATAAGTACCAGAAGAGAACTAATTGGATTGATGGATTGAATTGAACGACAGCAAAATGAAGCCAGCAGCTATTGTTCGACACGTGGGAGGACGCAAACAAAAAATAGAGGGGAAGAGGAGGAGACAACAAAACAAATATACTGTAGGTTATATAATTTCTAGCTAAGCGTTTACATCGATTTTTATCCATTAGAAATTTGCTTCTAAAAATACTGGACTAATTCGTCTTAAACAGCTTATTAAATAGCTCGACACAGTTGTATAATCAAATTATACAAAATTTCTTAATTGCAAATTCATTTTCACAAAATACATTATTTCTCTTTATATTTTCAATTTCAATTTCAAACCATTTTTCGAATTATTTAAAAATAACAAATCTTTATTAATGCTCCGTCCGAAACATGCATGGAATGTTTGTGAATAATCGAGAAAATTTGGTTTTTGAAAGAACGAAATCAAAGTGTAAACCCGCTGACGGTGTGGGGGCGCTGAGGTGTCTGCCATAAAATATCGAAATGATAAAAATTAGGCGTTGGAAGACTTCTCCGTCGTCTGATTGATAGCATGGCAGCCCCAGATGACGATGAGAGCTGACATGAGAAGACAGAGCATGGAGAGAGATACGACGGAAGAGACGAACCATGTTTCAGAGAGACAAACCATCTCGTCAGCCAGGCTAAATAATTGAATTTAAGAAAGACAAAACAAAACTCACGCGGCAACGGTGTTATTCATAGCATTTTGTTCTTCTTCCTCTTCTCCCTTAGCCAGTACACGAATAATGGCCGATAGAGTCTCCTCTGACTCCCCTTGCAGTGGTTCAGCTGATCTCTTCTTCCTTCCGTGTGACATAAAGAGCTCATTCGTGCCAGAATCGAGGCAGTTTGACTGAAAACAAAATCTTTTTCTCGTTTAGGGTTTCAACCAACCACTGGACAACCATTAGGTCCAGCGCAGAACATCACGGTACACATGATTTGAACATCGTAACTTCCATCCAAACGGAAAGCACGAAGATCACTCTTTAGACGGTTCTTATCGAAATCCTGCTCGACGGGACCAACAAGGGCAGGATATCGAGGACAGCCGTTCTCAATGAGGGTGAAGGGAACACTGTCACCAAAACCGCCAACACGAGTAGCAACACACTCGGTTACCATCATGTTATGAGGGCCAGCCTGCTCCGAAGAGATAACAAGAAGCAGAGGATCGCCGATAGAAGCCTGGAAATGGAATTTTTGAGATGATTTTTGGTTTCTTTTTTCTTTTTTAGTCTACAAAATATTAGCTCGTATGGGCCAGCAGATTCTTTCAATTCTGATGTAATCCCCGTTATTCCTTTCTCTCCAACCATTATAGAGTAAAAGTAACCTTATGGAGTGGCTCTTCAAGCTGGTTAAGGATAGTAAGTTCGGCAGTGACCGGAGGAGGAGTAGCGACATCCAAAACTGTCGTGTTTTGAGAGCTAAAAATCATTACTCTTAATTTCTCTATTTACTCTTACTTGGCTTCATAGATCGTAGTAACCACGACAGTTCCCTCCTTAACCATTTTGTCCATCGAAACATCACACGAGACGCGGTAGAATCGATCCCATTCTGTAGTAACTTGATGAGGGAGGACTCCATCAAGGGAGACAACGACTAAGGCTTCCATTTTTCCATCACGGATGACTGTTCCACAATCAGAAGAAACAGTTGGAGGAGGGAAGGTGATGGAGATCTGCTTAGCATTTTCGACGACTTGAGAGCAAGTGGAAAAGCGTTCAGCTGCATAGATGGCACCAGTGTATGGCTCCTTTGTGTTGACGATGAAACGGATTCCCTCGTTGGTACATAGAGCCATTCCACCAAATTGAGACTCTAAAAAGAAATTTGATTTGGAAGAACGTTACTATTTATTAAGAATCTAAGACAAGATAATAAATTTGTAACAAACGGGACTTCCGTTTTCATTTTTTACATGCATAAAAAGGTTCGTTTTTTCTTCAGAAATACCTTTTTTTTTTTTTTTAGAGATTTTTATAATTCAAGAAACTCAACGTTGCCAATAAATTAAGAATTTGAAAAAAAAACTCAAATTCTGTGAAACTAGCGAAATTAACCAAAATGACCATCATTAGAACCTATTTTCTTCAATATTTCATATTGCTTATATATAAACTTTCTGGACTTTCTTCGCTATTCACTTACCGCAGTTGAATTCGTAGTAATCCATAGCAGGATTAGCCTTTACGTTAGCATCAGCACGTCCAACGGCATAGATGAAGCACTTGGAAGCGGTTCTGGACTCAATGTTTTGTGAATAGAAGATTTTTAAAACCTGTCATAGTTGATAGATTTACAGTTGAGATTTTGGAAACAAAGAGAAATGCAGTCCGAGACGGTGACACCCTGGGCGGAGGCGACAACCTAAACAAGTTTCGGTCCCCGTATAAATCTTACTTCTCCTTCTATCGATGACCCAATGAACCGTTCAAAAGCTGCCTGTTGACGACATGTAGAAGACGAGAGATCAGCTGAAAATTCCCTTTCCCTCGACGGAAGTTCAAGTCAAGGTATGTGTCTGGTATCGCGATCGCGCTCCGGTCGCAGTCGAGGTGAAGGACGTTCTTATCTAATCGACCCACTTTTTGAAGCAAAATGCACGCGAGGGTAATCCGGATGGTTAAAGGATGGAGAATGAAGATTTTTTCATCGAAAAGAAAACAATTAGCCAAAGAGCTTAGTCATGGTTCTTTTTTTTGTTTTTTTAAAATTCATCTTTACTGTAACTCCGTTAATTAACTACGGTTTTAACCATTAAATTTTCCAGCAAAATAAGCCGAAAAAAATAAAACTAAATTGGATAGGCTTTAAAAGTTTTAAGAAAAAATGTAAATAAAAAATTAGTTTCTAAGATCATATCCTTCTAGCTATAACTAACTTACCAGCTACACAGATCGGCTCATAGTAGTCTTTTCCGACAATTTGGCCTTGTTGATCGGCACGTGAGAAGGTATCCTCATCCGATACGATACAATTCTTTTCAGTTGGGTTGAACTCGACAGATCTGTAAATCTATTTGTTTTTTTTTGTTAGATCCTACCGGCAGAAAGTGTTGAGAGAATCAAGACATTTTTGGAGGCAGTAACTTTCTTGAGCTTCGACAGATTGAGTATGATCATAGAATCTGATCTCAAAATTGGTTGTCTTAACAAAAACCAGATTTCCACCGGAAGGACCACAGCGATTTTGACCTAAAAAAGAATATTAAAGAAGGATAAGAATCCTACGAGAGAGGCAGTTATTGTCATAGTAATCAACAGCTCCATCGGCCATTCGAAGATGAGTAGGTTTGGATCGTCTATCTTCCGTCGAAAGTTCGCAGAGGAAAGAGTCATAGTTGTAGTTAACGGAACGACAGACAAATTCCTTCTCCTTCAAGCAAGCGGACAGACATTCTTCCCTCTTAGCTACCTGGATTTTCTACTTGCAGAGATAAAAAGAATCATACCTGGAAGCTCTTTTTTACATATCCTTCCAAAACTGTTTTTCTCATCCTCTCAAAGGAGAATGACCTGTAGGTACAAGCCTCATGTGCAGATACACTGGGAAGACAAGTCTTCTCATAATAGAAATTATTGGCAGATGGATTGGCTGTCAGCTCTCCAGTTCCTAAATATTTTTGAAAGAGGAGAAAAGATAATATACCAGAGGGAGAAGCAGCATCATCGAAGAAGTAGCAGGTTTCTCGGCCGTCGAAGTTGAAAGAGGCACAGACTCTTTGAGCTCCAGTAGTTGGCTCGATGTTATTACGGCAGTACTGGGAACAGGTCAAGTCGTGGCCTGAAAGGGTAAAACTTGTAGTTGAAGGAGAGTGCTTTTGTTGAATGATTACACCTATTTGCTAGAAAAGTATGGGCTGATCTTCTTATAAATTGAGTTCGAAGAACATATTTCTTTTTCTTCAAATTGACTAAATTATCAAGAGTTATTTTTTTACTGTATGAAAAAAATTAAATATCGGCGGATAATTAATTCTTTCTCAATTGCATAAAAGTTTTGTCAATGAATTTTCATCATAGATTCTTCATTTCACAATAGAAAGGATTTAAAAAGCTCTAGAAAGTACAAATTCTCTTCTCCCGATTAATCAAAGAATTATCTTTTGTTCTTTTTATCATGAGTCACTTTCTCGTTTCGTCGAGGCGGCTATTGATATCCGCGAAGAATTCAACAAAAATCTGGGTCAGTTCGCACGAGATATTTCAAAAGATAACTGTCAGGTGACCCAAAGATATGGTTTTTTTTCAACCAATGAAGTGAGCAAGAACAGGAAAGTAGAAAAGAAGGTACTCATTGGCTCCTCGAAAAAAGTAAATAGAAGACAAACCGGCAGTGGAAACGACAACTGGAGTACCATCCAAACGGGCTCTAGCTATTCTTACAAAGGCTGTCGTCTCCTGATTAGAGCATTCGAAGACTGCACCAGCGAGTGTCGCCAGACACAACGACAGGAGCACCCGTCGCGGCGACATCTAGAAGAAGAAGAATGAAAGAGAAGATGGTATAATCTAAAGGGGTTACGGTAAGAGAGAGACAGAGAGTTTCAGGAGGAGGAGAAGACCCCCGACACCGTACACTTGTAAATAAGGCGCCCGACTGCTTTTTGGCTGGTCGTTCCCTTGACCCCCTTTCGATCGCGAATCACCGACAACCGATGTCCTTAACACGAGAGAGAGAGAGAGATTGACGAAGGAGAGACGACTGATGAGCCCATTTACCTAGTAGCCTGTTTTCACTTATTGCGAGAAAGGATTTTTTAATTTTAATAATAACAGTGAAACAATAAAATCTTTCTGACATCATATCACGATGTTATTTGAATGAGAAGTAAAAAAAAGAAGTATTGAATAATTGCATCAGATTTTTATGTAAACTAGCGCCTGAGTTACATAAAATGAATGATAATTATTACAAAATAAATGAAGATAGTGAGCATATAAAAAAAGGAAAAGTTAGAAAAAAATTATTCGAGTATTTAAATTCAATATTATGAAATAATGGCTAATTACTACAACTAGAAGTAGTCATCGGAAGAATACTAAAATTTAGAATATCAGTACGATAGCAAGATAGTCGAGGAGAATTGAATATCAGATGAAAAATTGAGTAACTATAATCAATTAATTTGTTTGCTGTGTCATTTATTATAAGCCATTATGAAGCCATTTTTTTTTATTTTTTGAAGCATTATGAAAACTGATAGGAAAAGCTTATATAGTTAGTTTCTAATTTTAATTTCCAAGTTACAAATAACTATTTGAAGTCAGACAAATATTACTTCAAAGCTCACCAAATGAAAAATATAATCTAATTAAGGTTTTTTTCTCTAAGAAAGAAGGATTGTTTTTTAAATTTATACTAATAAATTTCTTAAAAATTTCATAAAAATAAAAAAGATTTCAACTAATATCAATGTTTTAGAAAATATGAAGATGGTATCCTATAATATTTCTCCCATCTAGCGGTTCCAAACATTTCTAAGCAAAAAAATATTCAAAAAAACAACTGTCAGATTGCCCTTTTCTGTCTCTGCTTTTCTTTTGATACATCGCAGTAGAGGGCGAAAGGTGAAAGGGAAATGTCGCGCGTTTGGATATCAGTCGCGCTCCACTTCTTCGATTGCTCCGAATTCCAAAGAAATGTTTGCGAATCAGTCGACGATGACCGTTACTTTCAAGACATATATGTATTCAACGGCAATCACTTTCCATTCTTCATGAGAAAATTTATAATTCTATTGGCTTCTCGCTTCCCAGATTCATATGCTCCAACGGTTGTTTGATACATTTTGCTGTGCGTATGCTCTCCGGCGAACATCAAAATAGGTCTAAAAAGAGATTTTTCAGTGTACGAAGAGACCCCACCGCCCATTTTTCATTACTGGAGCAGCCAGATCGCGGAAAATGTCCTTGGACAGTTTGTAGGATGACGGAGTGATGTAAGAATAAGCTCCATTGAAAAGAGGATCGGCATTCCAATTGTAACTGAATCAATTAAAACAAAAAATGAATTCCCTTACGTATAAATCGCCTGTGGCTCCGGAATCTTTTCATCCAAAAAAGCTGTCCTCAAATGACTAGTTACTGCGGCTCCAAGTTCTGTAGGGCTCATATTAGCAGTCTCCTTTGGACCGTCACCAGACAACCATAGTAGCAGAGTCTTTAAACATATTAATGAAATGAACGGAGCCTCACATTTTTACGATAGTCGATCACATCAAAATACTTCATAGAAGCTCCTAGAATATTATTATGACTGGTATATGGAGCAACAAGGATGGAAGAATTAGATGGCCACCAGGCAGAAGAGTACTCAAGAAAGACTTTTTGGAGGGAACCAAAGCCTAAAAGAACAGAAGTCTTATTAAAACCTTAAAGTGCATGATAAAAACATAAAAATTAACAAGAAAATAATACTAAAAAGAATTCTAAATTGCTAGCAAAACCTCTCCCTAGGGGTGGAGGAATAGTCTTTTATACACACTTGAAAAGCTTTTCATCCAATAATTCGAATGTGACCACGTTCATGTCATGAAAATATTCCTAGATGAAACTATGAGGCCGAAAATATTTGCATTAGTTTGTCTCTGTGAACTTCGAAAGCTGTCCAACTTCAAAAACTTCAGTCCATGATCTATTCAAGTCTCTATGAGCGCAAATTTTACAAGAGACTTCCTCTCTTGAACTTATTTTTCATATTTTCTTTGGTTTCTTAATTTTCCTGGGTAATTGTAGACTTTACCCATTTGCAAAATAATAAATTCATGAAAAATATATCACAGAAATTCGAATCATACGAATAACCCACTAATATTTTAAAGAGTCAGTGCAGGCAGCCTGTGTTTAATTTTTTAAAATACAGAGATTGAATTTTTATCCTACCTGCCGTTTTGATAGCTTCATTTTTTTGTAATTCTGGTGTAAAGATCTTGGGATTCTTCTTCAATACTCCAAGAGGAAGGGTAACTATGACTGAATCAAAGGATATCGGTGTCGTATTTACTGCAGAAACAATGACTTTTGATCCTAAAAAGATCCAATTCAATTGATTAAGTACCTGTCCAGTTGATATTAGTTACTTTTGTGTTTAATCGGACATTTTTAGGGGCTACGTGGGATTGTAGTTGCTCCAAAATTGCCTAAAGAATAGAGTTTTCTGATTGTATGACTTACCCGATATCCATTTCCCTTGAGAGTCCATTCTTTTCCTCTCTTTGTCCCGTCATCCCAAAGATCAAAATTAGCTAGGGCAAGCTGTAAAAATAGAAAAAAAAAGAAACGTTCTATACCTCCTTCAACGGAGCTGACCATTCATTTTCCAAAGAGTTTTTGTAAACAGCCGAAAGAGCGTCGTAGGTCTCTCGACTCGTTGTATTCTAGACTCTTTTAAGAAGGAATTTGAAGACCACACCCCAATAAAAGAGGAGTATTCCTTGTCATAAAAATCTCCAGCACTCTTTTCAGGTGTCTTGGTTCCAGCTATTTCCATTTCTGAGTCTATTTCATCCAGGAAAGAGGCAAATTTAGTGACAGATGATCTATAAATTAATGAATTGTTGAAGGGAAGGGGGGGGGGGATTTTATTGAACATACCGATTAAGTTTATTGTTTCCCAGACCAAAGTAGGCGGATTCGAAGTAATCTTCATCGTCAGCAATAGCATTGTAAGAAAGCACACCTGGAAATTTGAATGTTGAAGTGCTTCTAAAATCACTGTGTATATTTGTTGCTACATGTGAGTTGAAATATTTTTGGTTCGGATCCTGGTTAAAGATAATAACTTTGTATTTCTAAATCTTGTTTCCTCATAAATGATCGAAAATTTTGGTATCTTTTAACCATTCGTAAATAATTATTTTAACCTTCGATCTTCGGTAACCTAGATGCTTATAAAAATAATAAATTCTTCTACATTTTCTTTTATATTATCTTTGGTAATTCAAAACAGATTATTTCTTCATCAGAAATAGTCATCTTTTTCTTAATAAGATAAAAGATCGTTAAAAACTGACTTTTTGGGGGAAAAAAGGAGGGAACCGAAAGAAATGTAGATGAAAATAGAAAAAGAGACCTAGACCCTGAGCTATCCTGAAGATGTCATTCTTCTCTCCATTCACAAATTCCGCTCCCATCTGTATCCATTGTCCATTTGCTAAATCTTCTTTTCATGCTCCATTGTATATTTTACTTGTTTGTATTGGATAAACCCTGCCTCCGAGTCTACTTGTCGCCTCTAAAAGAATGTACGGAACTCCACGTCTTTCAAGTTCAGCCGCTGCTGATAAACCAGCAAAACCTCCTCCAATTATCCCAACATCAGCTGATGTTAAATAAGAAGACATACAGAATGAGAGCAGGATAGAAGGGAGCATGCCAATAAAACGATTGTTTAGAATAGACAGCAAATAGAAGGGAATTTGTTAAGTAAATAATTGATACACAAGACCGGAGGTCGAGAGTTGCTACGTCACTTCCAGGACAAAGGTTGAAAGAACCACAAAATGTCAGAAAAATTCCAAAAGTATGAATTATTGAGAAGTTTACAATTTTTTAAGCATTTATTGCATGAGTTAGGTATATGAGATAACAAATGTATTATTTAGCTTGAATAGAAATATGTACCTTCAAAGTATATTTCAGAAATATTTACGGGAAGATTACATCATCAGTGAGGAATGGAAGCATGCTGCTTCATTAACATTTACAAAGGTGCACCATGGATCCAAACTTTAGGTCACACAGAAATACGACTAATTATTCGTATCCCAGATACAAATCTATGACGATTACTCTAGCTGTATTTTTTTTATTGAGGTACCTAATTTTAACAACACACTTATGCAGTGTCAAATCAATATCTTTCCTTGACATGCAATATGAGACTATTTTCTATGAAATACGGATGTTTGTTGTCTCTATTGAATAGATAATCTATATTTTAGTTCTGCTCTGCAAAATGGTCTATCTCCTTTCTATTGCTCATTTATGGACTGTTTCTTTACCACGAGCAAACCACTCATGGGTTAGACTCTGCATCCATCAACTTCAACAAAAACTTTAATAAATGAATTAATTAAAAAGAAAAAGAGATAGAAGATGATATCAGCTGTTTCAAGTCAAAAGTTTTTTTTAATATGTTGTCATCCTTCTTTTCCTCAAATTGCGATGTCGTAGAACAACAGCTTCAGACATTAAGCTGCGCACGTCACTTAGGATCTTTTTCACTTCGTCCAAGGCATTTATCTAGAAAAAAATCTCTTAGTTCAATGTTCAAAAGTATTAATAAGAAAGAATATTGTTACTCACAAATTGATCTGTAGTCTTCACAAAATTATCGTTTTTTCGTTTCTGAAACATCCATTACCGAAACATTCTATGGTTTTCTTACGTCGAATATTTCCTGTAGAAGTTCTTTTACCTTTTTTTCTTCCACTTTTTCTACGTACTTTGGAATACTTCTGAACATGTTTTCTTGTTATTATATATTTTAACCAATTTGCAAACCATGAACTGACAGATTGGCAGCAAGAGCAAAGACTTAAAAGCCAGAATATAAAGTTGAAGATATGGAACAGGATGCTTAAAGGTCGAGGTAGTAAACGTGTTGTCTCGAATCGAGCAAGCATTCCGTATTTGTAGAACTTTGCATAATAACCAGCGTTTTCATGGGTCTTCTCATATTCATACCTGTAATATTATCTATCTAATAAGTGAAACGAACGATAGCATTGCCGTGAAGATATTTATTAGCATTATTGTAGCCGTAATCATGTAGATTAAGAGAAGTGGAGGGATGAGAGTGGTTCGTAAGAGACAGCGAATCTCATTTCCGTCCGTGTAGGTGACATTCAAAAAATGAACATATTCACATTCGATTTTATTAAATTTTATATAACATCACGGCTGCTGAGATGTTCATGTTCAAATTGAAACATGGAGTGAAATGATAAATTTTTTCTGCTCGTGATCACTACTTTGGAGAGCCACATGCTCTTCAAAAATATTCTCCCATCAAGTGAGTTGTCAAAAGAAACCATGAGACTCACCATCCTGCAATAGCACTAAATCACACTAAAGCCTTCTTTGAACTTGCTACTATTTCGCATATAAACTCTTCGTATATTTATTGCTATTCTCGACTATAAAGTGGACAATCGGGTGTCCTATGAAATAATATGTTAAGTCTACATCAGCTGTAGGCAAAACTATGAAAATTGAATTCATTGAATTTTCAGGTTATCGTCTATTATCTTTGAAATAGCTTATATTGATTATATAAAAATTAAATATAGAAAATTAGGATTTCTAGTTCTATTTTACCTATCCTGTTTTTATTATTTTTACTCTTGTTTTTTATACATATGTACTACTCCCAGCCAGTTTCCTTTTAATCCTTCGTCAGCAGTTTCTTTCCTCTTCTCATTCCTTTGTCTTTTTCTTCTCTCCGCTTACTCTCTTTCACATGGCGTAAATGGTGAATCACTCTTCCCCAAACATACGTAGACCAGTTGTTTGCATTGGCCATATTCACAGCTGGCAGTCGGCGTGGATTGCTATCTATGTCAGCTGATCACTTTTTTCCATCTCTTTTCTACTTGAATCAATGGTCAATAAAGGCCATCTGTCCTTCTCTGCCGATTGGTTATAATTGCCCCCATTCCACTGTTCTCCCGCTCGAATCTCTCTGTCACGTGATGAGGCAAGCACCCGCCACCTATAGCGTCGCCCGGTACGGCCTTTCTCACGGTGTTTATTTCCTCTCCTTTCTTTTTTTGTTGTTAGTAATTCACAATTGAGCATTGTGTTATCGAGATGGCTTTCGTCTCTGTTTTTTTTATTTTGTTTTCTCGTTTCCTGGGAAACAGCACACGTTATTGTCTCTCTGCTTCACTTGGATCAATGTCAGACTCAATTTCAGCCAGACACTGCCCATGTATTTGTTAGCATGACGACTTTATTAGTATAGGCGCAGGAAGATCAATGCACGCACTAGATAATAGCCAAAATTTCTTTACACAGTTAGAAAGCAATAAAGCCGAGTCTAACCAAAACAATATTTTTCGCGAAAGAGCTTTATATTTTGACAAAGAGTTTCCTATGCTTTTCCCATTTTCGTTCCAGTTATTTGCTCTCTTGCTCGAGCCTGATTTCAACATATAGAAAAATTGGAAAAGAGCTCTTCCAATTACTTTGAATCTGAATTTATGGCTGTGGATTTTTTTCTTCACCGAAAAGTTTTTCCAATATCAACTCAATTTTTGCCTCAACAAAGATCACAACAATAGCATCTCTATTTCAACATACAATGACTGTCTCTGTTGATCTTCTTACTCATCTTCATGATAACTTCATTTTCATTAAGTTTCACAATTTTCCCTCATTTTCTTAAAGTTAGCTAGATTTAATGAATATTGGAAGGGCAAAAATATTTTTTTAACAGTGCTGATAGAATAAAATTGCTTCGTGGTGAGAAGTGGTAACCATTTCAATATCTCTACAGCATAAACTCTTTTCTCTACCACTCTTTTTTTCAGTGTAATGAAGCACCACTTTTGAATTTAATTCTATCTATCAGCGCTCACCTTCTTTTCATTTTTTTCCTTTTATATTATCTTCTAATTTTCTTTCTCATATAGATTCTTTTCAGTAATGTTCATAAATCTGCTGCTGGTCAGCAGAGAATGTCTCTCCGGTCAGCAGCCATTGGAGAGAGCTATATATGTCTCGACGACAAAAAACTCCCTCAGTATGTTATTCATTTATTACTTTTCTACTCATTCAGAAACTCAAAAAGATGATCTCTCGTTTTACGGTGAAACCGAGCAACTTCCTTGTATGATGACTCCAAGTGAGGGAACTATAAGTGACTGTGATAGTATTTCATCTACTGGAAGTTGTTTTCCCAGACCTAGAACAAAGTAGGTAGCCATTTTTATTGAGAGACATTGAGAGATTTTTAGAACAACTTGCGAAAAATTCAATGGTAAGCATACGTCTCTAAATAAGGAAGATGTCTGGCTAATGATTTATGCAGATAGTCTCGGTTGTGATCCTTTTGAATGTGATTGTGAGAAATATTGAGATCTTTGAACAAGCAGTTCTTATCTGTACATATTGATACAATGACTAATGAACATTTCAGTTAATGAGGATGCTTTTGGAATACAATGATTACACTCAAATCATTAACTGTAGTTTCACATAAAACACGCCGAATAGTTTATGTCTAACTGTCGTTGAATAAACGCAACACTGATCGCAAGATGCCATATCATTATTTTTTTCAATCAATCCTAGCTATATATACATTTATGCTCAATCGAAAGATATCAACGAGCAAAAAAATTTTATAGTACACATATTTTTACCAAAAAAACAATGCTATGTACAACAATTAAAAAAACAATTAGCGCTGTGCTGAGGAAATCTGACCTCCCTGTTGCGTTTGAGTTTGGGCATTTAACTCGGAGAGTTTCTTTTTGGACTCATCTATGACCTAGAAGAAGAAATAGATGGAAATTAAAAAACAAACCACGGCGGATTGATCCATCAGCTCCTTATGGTACTGGATCTCTTCTTCTAGATGTTGGCGATAATTGGCCATGACTTCTTTCTCCTGAAAATGTTTTAAACCTGTTAAGAAAAATTACCTTTTTGAGAAAGTATTCTCCCTCTCTGGCGGCTTCCATCTTCCCGAATATTCCACCAGCGTCGCGAATGGCTCCACCACTTCCTCCACCCTGTAATTTTCGTTTCAGATAAAAAGGTCCTTACCTTTCCTACTCCGTCACCTAATGCTCCACTCATTGATCGAAGAACGTAACTAAAAGAAAAAAAGATGAAAAAATGAAAAAATGAAACAATGAAAAGAAGGGAAACAAGGGGGAAGGGAATGTTGTTCACGGAGAGGAACACATGAGTGTTTGACGCAAAAATACACTAAGAGTGTTGGGAAATATGGCTGAAATGGTGAAATACTGGATATGAAATATGTTCTTTTGATAGTTTTTTTTGTAAAGAATTTTTTTTTATATTTTTGTAAAAACAAAAATTCAGATGAAGAACACAAGAACGGTTATCTTAATATTAGCAAACTTCTAATTAATTATTGGAGAGAAGAGGTCAAAGTATTATTAGAAGAAATTTGTTACACCAGGAAAGGTAAAAGAAGAGATAAGGTTTTTCCGGATAAAATTGCTTTATAGGCCTCTCCGGGAATACAAAAATTAAAACTTACAGCTCTGGAGATCTAACCAAACGATTTCCATTACCAATAATGTGTCTTAGCATAGCTTCTGTCTACAAATTTTTTTTGTGTATAGTAAGGATTAAAAGATGTAGTCCTTCCTGACATAATTAGAAACTAAAAAAAAACAAAAAGGTTCTTTCAATAGCTGCTGCTCTACTATCACGTGTCTATTTATACCATCTTTTCCCTCCCAAAAACATCAACAATTCTGCACGTCGAACGTCACGTGCTTTTCTGTTTTCAACTATTGCAGGTACTTGTGGACGCAAAGCTACTATAAATATATCATTCTTTATCTCTCCCGTTCACAAAGCATCTTCTATCCCTATATCCTTCTTTTCTTCATTAATTTCTGCCCATTTGGAAATCTTAGGCTCGGCGAACAAGACATAGATAACAGTAGTGAAGACACAAAGAACCGCGATGATATAGAAAAGACGATTCCACTGAAAGGATTAAAATATGCTATATATAAATGCTATATATATGTCTATAAAGGGAGAGGAGAAACCGACTTCTTCCTTCGAATTTTCTGGGGTTAGAAGATGTACTCCTCCAGGAAGGAGGATTTGCACCACTCCAGCTACAAGAATATTCAAATTTAAGGCAAAATGAGCGTGTTGACCACATATCTAGAACCATGTCTCTTTTTTCAGAAATGTCCTACAATTTGCAGGGTTCTGCCATAAATTACTGGCACAAATGCATGAATTGAGGCAAAAATTAACATGAACATCAGGGAAATCACTCGATTTTCGGCCTTAAAAGAATCAAATATATCAAATAATATGCTTTAACCAGGCCGGTGATGATAATGGAGATTGAACTAATCCCTTCTAAAACTAATAGAGGACCAAAGAAGCGCCATTTTTGGGACAAACCCAATCCGTGATCTAGAAATCGACCCAGGATAACTTTTAGTATCAAAGCCAGAAGCATAGGAATTCCAGAAAACAAGCCGGTCTGTAGAACAGTGAAGTTCAAGACCTAAACATTTTTTCAAAGATGTAATCCCCCTCTCACTTGTTTAATGAAAGTTGGACTGTACATTTGATAGACCATCATTCCTATATAATAGCCGATGAAGAGGAGGAAACAAGCGATGACTCCTTTGTCTGTGAGGAGAGACCAATAGGGAATAGGAACTTTTGTCTTGGCGATCCCCTTCTTTCCTGTCAAGATTTTGGCCTTTTCCTCCTCGCTACAGTACCTGAACCAATATGATGAGAATAATATTGCGTGTATTTAACAACAGCACGACAGCAACGACGCTGCGTGTTTTATGTGCTCACTGATACCCTTTTTGAAAATGTTAGGTTGTTCGGAAATTAATGCTTACTTATTACTCCTGACATCATCCGAATACAAGCAACAAAAAATTCCAGTCACAATAGCTGTGAGAAAGGCAAGGATGTAATAGGTAGCCTCCCAGCCGAGGATAGATGAACACATGAAGCCTCCAAGACACATAGAAAATAATGGTCCAATCTAAGGCAATATATATGCTCTTCTAGCGTTCTACTTGTGAAGTAGAGAGCAATAAAGCGAAGAACAACGAGGTTTCGGTCGATTTCGACCATCGAAGTGCCAATTCGTTGACAAAGTGCATCTGGCCTGCGAAGGCGAATCCCTAATTTATGTTTCTTAAGTTCTAAAGTGTACCGAAAAGAATCGAGAGATAAAAGCTGGCCAGAAGCCAAGAGAATCGGCTAATGGATAAAAAACTGATGCTAGAGTTGATATCAACGCGTATGCAATTATGGTATATCGAAAATGAAATCATATTGTGTTTAATACAAAAACTGACCTGGTTTCAAATTTATAAATCCAATAGAGAGGAATTGGACCAACTGTTATCCCAATAGCATTAGCTGTAAACATCCAGGCTTTATTCGCCTGATTGCTCAAGTAATAATCTAGAAATGATTGGATTTTTAGAGAAGCTACCTGGCCTCTCAGTAGAATTTGATGGCTCCTGGCAAATTACAGTAAAATTGAAAACAACCCGATTGCAATATACAAACCCTGAAGCAAGCGCTCCCAAAATGAGAAGAATATATCGAAAATCATTCATTTTTTCCGTATTGATGAGCTTCAAACTAGGCGACAAAGAGTGAACTAATATTTCCATAAGCTACCGGTGCTCATAGTTCAGTTCAGGTTTAGAGAACAATCATGATAGTATCGAACTGCAGCATCCACCCAAAAGGGGGAAAATAAATAAAAAATAGTACATAGAGTATGTAGATTACGTAGATTACGCGAACAATCATTTATACAAATTCAACCGTGCACTTTTTTATCACTAAATTCTTTAATATATCTTTATGTTATTTTACTTATTTAAGTTTTTCTTGTAAAGAATATTTTAAAGATGTGAATAGTTAGTAAGAATCAAAAGAAAATCATCAAAAAACGAATAGTAAAATGACTATTAGTTTTTGTGCATACTTTAAAAATATTAATACATTTCTCTGATATTCTATTCAATAGCTATCATATTATGCTATTTACTTTCGTAATATTGTCTTTATTTTGAAAAAAGTGAGTTTTTGGGCAATATTTTTTAGGTACGCAATTGCACAATACCCTTCTTCATCTTCCTTGTTCTTATCCTTTTTATTTCTTGCAGAAAATGAAGCGTATATGGAATGCTATAGGAAAATCAACAAAAGATAATCATTTTCGGGTGAAAGCCGTTCAACATGTGGAGAAAATTGAAGCCGGGAAAGTCAAAGTAATTTTGCTTGTATTTATTTATTTAAAACCAAATTTTCATACATTATTTATTTTTTCAGGTTGTAGCACCTAAAGTTCCAACAGAAGAGAAACGATTCGCAGAAGCACAAGCTGATCAGGAAGCCAAAGAAGTCAGTATAACGTTTTAAACTTTCGTATTTGGCATTTTTTAGGATCTAACAAAGATGCATACGAAATTAATCGAAAATATGGAAAAAATTACAATTCGTTCTACAGATCCTGCTCCAAGAGAACAAAATAAGTAAGTGATACTTTGAGTTATTTGTATGTACTAAGACCTTTACCTACACGCGATTCTGAATGGGAGCATAGAAATGATCCAATCTGGGAATATGGTTTTTACGAGCCACCAATTGAAAAAATACCGAAAGGAAAATTAATGTTTCGCGAAGCAATGGAAGTTAGTTTCACTTTTGTTTTATTTTGATTTTGTAGATACTTCGAGCAAAACAAGAAATGAATTTTGAAGGATCATCTCCTGCGGCAGCTCGAAGACGTGAAATAGGAAAGGAAGAATATGACAAATCTCAAGCCATCCCGAGATTGAATGAGGAGTTAATAAACGACATGTACGAATACTTCAGACCATTTGAGAGAAAGGACAATCAAAAAGTAAGTTTTTCGCTTGCTTTATTTTTTTTCAGATTGTTAATAAACATGATCTTGCAAAACTTCAAGACTTTTTGCAAGGAAGATCTGAAGAAGAAATGATGAATCTTGGTGAAATTAAAGAACATGTGCAACAGATGCTCAAAGATAAAGTTACCCGAGAAAACTATGATAGGGTTAATTTTTTTTTACTATTTTATTTTTCCTTTTCAGTTGACTGATGAAGAAAAGAAGCAATTCCTCGAGGCTATAAAGACTATCCGTACAGAAGAACGACAGCGTTTGGAGGGCAGATTAAAACAAATAAACCAGGTACATTCCTCTAGCAATGATTTTAAGCATTTTTTCAGATAGAAGAAGGTATAAAGAAAGCACAAGAAGAAGCAGCAACCAAAATTCAGAAAGAAAAAAGCACTCAATAGGTTTCTTATATTTTTAAGTTTTAGAATAGTTAGTTAGTTTGTTGATTTTTTAAAATTAAAATTAATTATATTACACGGGTAGAATAAAGTATACTTTCACCTTGATTGTTTGATCATATTTGTTGTAAATGCTTTGATTATCTATTTATTATAATATTAAGTCTAAGAATTTAATCCTTTCAGATAAAATATGACCCTACGAGTGGCTATAGGAATGTCTGGAGGAGTCGACAGCACTGTAAGTGCTTGGCTATTGAAGAAACGCGGATTTGATGTTACAGGCGTATACATGGTTAGTTTTTTTTCTATCTTCGTTCAACTTTTAAGGTAAATTGGGATCAACAAGAGGAGGGTACGTCAAATTGTTCACGTACCAAAGATGAAGCAGACGCGCGTAAAGCATGTGAGAAACTTGATATTCCTTTTCGAACGGTTAACTTTGTAAAAGAATACTGGAATAAGATTTTTGTGTATGTGCATTCAATGGTTTACTTTTTTAATCTTTTCAGTGGTTTAATTGAAAATTATAAAAAAGGAAGAACCATTGTTCCTGATATCAAATGTAATCAGACTATTAAATTCGATCATTTACATGAATTTGCAGTGAGTGTTTATTCTTTTCTTTTTTCTAGATTGTTTAGATGAAAACTTTAGATGTCGATTATGTGGCTACGGGTCATTATGCTTCAACTTCTTATGGAAATTATCAAGAGCGTCGTAATTCGAAAGAAAAAAGTTTGCTATACAAATGTTTTCAATATTTTTTTTTAGTTCGTTTATTCCGAGCTTTGGATCCTATAAAAGATCAAACTTATTTTTTGTGCACATTAAATCAATCACAACTAAAACGAGCAATGTTTCCATTAGGCAATATGAGCAAAAAGGACGTTAAACGAATTGCAATAGAACAAGGGTTTTTGGATATTGCAGAGAAACGTGAAAGCATGGGAATCTGTTTTGTTGGAAAGAAGAAAAATTTTACCAATTTTATCGATCAGGTTTGTTTTTATCTATTCTTGATTATAGTATTAGTATATTGAAGAAAAACCTGGTTATATTTTGACAGTAGATAATCGACTAGTTGGACTACATCAAGGTATTCATCATTATACTTTGGGAAAAAGGATACGTCACTCTTCAAAGTTTCTGTTAACAACGCATCTAGGATTTTTTGTAGCAGACATTGATAAAGATAATAATATTGTCAAAGTAGTATGTATTGTTTTAATACAATTTTATGATTCTTTCAGTGCGAAGGCTCACATCATCCTGCCCTTTATACTACAGAGTTTGTGATACAAGAACCCGTTTGGATTGCTGATATTCCTAGTTCGTTCTTCCGTACTTAATTATTCCATTACAGATGAAACTGATACGAATCTCGAATGTCGGATACAGCGCACTCATCCAGCTGTTCCTTGTAGGATAAAACGGCTCTTTAATGGTTTATTAACGGTTATCCCCCAAAATCCGCTTCGTGCTACTGCACCTGGACAGGTATGTGATGCTTTTATTTTATATTTATTATGTACAAATCAAATCCAAAATCCGATTGACCCGGGGAAATGTTGATAGTCAAACTGAGATGGCTCAGATGGGTTACGGTAATTTTGATAGAGGGTCGGTGGAGTCGTAGGTGGATATACACGGCTTCGAGGAACTAAAATCTTTTTTTTCAATGAGAATATTTTACCTTTACTCTGTCGATAGATTGGTCTATAGGGGAAGTGCATGTACTGGTTGTAGACAGTTTCATATTGTGTGGAAACACAACCAGCGAAGGCAAGAAGAGCAATAGAGAGAAGGATAATCTTCGCCATCTGAACAGATATTATTAACATGATTAGATGATATGAAGTCACAAGAAAGTTTTGAGACGATTCTTTGATCAGCTAATTAAGAAAGATTGCTCAAAACAGCATCACTTTTATAGTGGATCACATGATGGATATTTTGATGAAACGAATTGTGCTACCGACTGACCACGTGTAACTGCTTATTTGTTGACTGGAACCGTTTCTTTCTGCATAGAATTTGTAGGAACCGATACCACGTGCCGCTTCAATAAAAACACACGTCAACATGGGATAACTACAATTACAGAAAGACATTTACAAAACTACGTATGAGTAATTATTTTGCACAAAAGGAAGCTGTAAATAACAAAGAGGTAACAGTATTAGAAGAATCACTGGAGGATGCCTAGGAAACGAGGATAAGAAAATCCTACTAGGATGTATGATGTTGTGCTTTGAAAACTAATATGCTAAATGGACATTTTTATTTTTGGAATGATTCCAAGAATATAAGAAAAATCCTCCTGTATAATCATGGAGATGTATGATTTTTGATGACGTTAAGCATACAACTATTTTGGCTTATTAGAAAAGATGTCAGGAACATGCGGAGAAACTTTTTATTCTATCTTCACGTGTTTTCCGGTCAATAGCTATCAAAAGGAGTTCAGAAAATGCCACTGTTGAAATTGCGACTAAGGTAGCAGGTCTACCGTAAGTCTAACTGAAGAAAAGGTTAACTAACTTTTGATGAATCATAAGACGAACTTTTCAATTTATTTGCCCTTTATCTAACATAAGGCTAATTAGATACAAAGTAAAACAACTAAAACGAATTAATGTGAAACACAAAAAAGGTACTTTTGCAGTCTAATGCTTATTCGTTCGAATTACTAGGAATTCTAGAATTCTTAGTGCGAGCTATAAAGATGGCCCGTTCTAATTTCCTGTTGTGTTTACTTGAACCAAAGCATATGGCTCGGATAGATACGAACAACAAAGGAAATGAGAAAACCATAGGGAAACTTACGATTTGTATTTTCCGTAGGAAATATCTAGTTCGAATTTCTAAAGAAAAATGTTATCTGTGCATTTTTTCATCCATAGCATCTTGCTTGGATGCCAAAAAAAACTGCCAACCACTTATTCATTATGAAAGGAAACAATATTTTTGAATAACAAAGGTAAATAATTGTTTGGTTATTTTTAAGATGAAAAATGACGCACATGTCAGTTATAACCATAGGTAAATAACGTGGGTTTCTATCATGTGGCCATAATTGAAAGTTAGGGTGGACAAGAAGTAAAATTACCTGAGGCTGTCTACAAAGTACATTTTCTTTTATAAAGATGTTTGATGCTAAATATTTTTCTTTCAGATGTGCATCTTCTACCGTGAGAACGAATGTCTTGGAGGTGGTGAGGTGGAATATGTGACGAGGACACTGGATAAAAAGATATGACGTAAAAGCTGGATATCGAAGAAACTTTCGTTCTTCTTATGAAAAGATTGTAGTTTGACGGGTCACTATGTTCTTTTATATAGCCTGTTATAGAAAGATATCTAAAGATTATTTGTTTAGTTATATCGAAATCTTTACTAATAAAACAGAATTGACCGAGTATTTTATATCGAAAACGCTTACCTCAATTATATACAGCGATTTTCCTCTAGTGAATATTGTGAAAGTGAATTAATAGAATCTTCAGTCATCATTGATTTTGAATGGAATGGAGCCGGTCTGCTTTTTACGAATTACTGCTGCCGGGCCGCTAGTTGCCTGAAAATAAGTTAAAATCAAGTGAAAATAAATGACTAGATAATAATTGGTAATCTAGGTGTAATACTACTTTCTATCCTAACAAAAGCAAAACAACACATTTAAGCCAAAGCTCACCGTTGTAGGTTTTTTGTAAAAATTCTAAAAAATAAAAAAAAAATTTTTTTTCTACATATACAGTATCGACTGACCTTTTTGCCTCCGCGACCTAATAAAGCTGCAGTGCATGGAGAGAGTAAAGCGTCTGATGGTGAGTTTAGAAATTTATTCTCTTCGAGTTGGCGACGAGCTTTTATAGGACCAGGGGTAGCGGAAATATGAAATGCCTAAAAATCTGATTTAAAATGAAAGTTCTTACATGTTCAGTGGCAATACTTGCGTTGCTCAAATTCAGCTCATTTTCATCTGCTTCATCGTCATTTTTCTAAAATAGTATAGGAAGAAAGGGGAAAAATAACTTACAACAGGAGTAGCAGACGCTAGAGGAGTAGTTGGCGTTTCAAATACCATGTCTTTGCAGCTACTCAGTGGTGTTGATACTTCCTGAGGCTTCTGATCTTTACGAACAGGCGACTTTCCTTCGTCTGTATTCATGCTAAAAAGTAATGTTGAACAATGAAAAGTAAGGTAGAAAATAAATAGTAGCATAATATGTAAATACCAAAACACTAAAAAATGTCCAATAGATATTTTGCTCTTCAATTTCTCCAATATAAAAAAAAAACTTTGGGAAAATATTGAAATGTAAAAATATCAATCTAAACATAAACAGCAATCGCTCTCGAACGTTCAAACGTTTTACATTGGCGGTTTTCAACACTTGCAGTAGAGCAATTTTACATATTATCTTATCTAAAATTCGAACAGCAAATTACAAGAAACTTTTGAATCTAAAAACATAGCAAAGATTTGAAAAAAAATGTAGATATAATAAAAGCAACAGAAAACAAAAAAAATTAACATCTAGTCATTTTCAATCGGAAAGGAACACAACAAAGCTAACACTGCCACGACTTTTTCTAGGGGAATTGAGGAAAATGACCTGCAAAACTGCGCATTAACTATATATAGTATATATACAAAATATAGCAATTTTCTTTTGGTTTATTTTATGATTATACTGTTTATAATTGGTTTTCTGAACAGTGTTTAATTTATTTATTAACAAAAAAATGGAAATTACAAGAAATGAAATAAAAAGTGAAAAATACTAGCGTTACCATAACACTACCGTAGTTCAAGTGTAGTAGTACATCAAGTCGTGGCAATGCTCCTTTAATTTTCTTTTTATTTCTTTTAATAATTTTTCAAAAAATTTTTGTAATTTTTGAAACAAGAAATTCGCGAAACAAGAAAATGATTAGCTTTTGGTCACCAATTGAGCTAATAATACTCTCCATGGTAGAATTAATAAGAGCTGAAAGCAATTGTTTTCACTCTCCGATCGCTTTAAACACAGTTCAGACGACTCAACAGATGGTAAACTTATATTCGGCTGCCAATTTTTCTTTTTGAGGATGTTTTTGAAACTACCTTTTTTATGGTTAGCCCCATTCCTTATGACTTCCTGAATACTTGTCTCAATTCGAAGAGTATTTTTATGTATAAAGCTACTCGCAGTGAGAGAACCTTATCTCTAGCATCGCTAATACAGGTTTGTCGTCTGATCAGTTTCTATAATTTATAGAAAATAATATCGAAACAACAGAGACTATACGGATGTTTTTTCGGACATTTAGAGGGGATACTGTACTGGTTTTTATATATAGTATATTTTCAACGGAAAAAATCGACCCAACTTTTTATCGATAGCACAAGATAAAAATGTTTACAATAGAAAATAACGGAAAAAAAAACTATAAAGACTAAAAAGAAGTAATTCGAAAAGTTAAAGGAGGACGCCGGGTCTTGTGGGCTGATGATTTTGATTTTCCGTAGGAAATAGACTATACATAAAAATAATAACGATTACAATAAGAAGCAGAAACAGATTCCGTCCAATAAAAAATAATTGTTAATTTAATATACCGTAAATTCTCCAATAGAACTCCCGGGGGTTGTATTGGAAGGGGTGGTTCTATTGGAGGGGAGGGTTGTATTTTTCGATCCATCCCTCAGAAGGGGTTCTATTTTAGAATTTACGGTATTTTTATTTTTTATGCTATAATTATAGATAAACTTGTTCTTTGTAATTTTGAAAAGAATTATATATCAGAAATGCGCGGAACGCGGGGCTTCAACATAAATGATTCCGTCGATGTTGAAGGGAGACATAACAATCAGTTTGTTTGAGAGGCAAGAAGAGGACATGCACTGCTGTTCTAATGTCAATATTGGAAAGGATTTATCTTGACATTGATATTTGGAGGTCGTAGTGATCCGTTAATTAAAAACTAGCCAATTTATCTATTAAAGACAAATATAAATTACAAGAAAAGAAAACGTAAAAAGGTCAACTAAAATTTTAATTGAGCTAAAATTAAAAATACATCTTTGCTGTATATTATGAAAATTTTGTCCATGTGAATCGTATTATACTATTTCACCTATGTATAACATACCGCTTCTTTGTTTGAAGATACATTGATAACAGCATACCAAACAAATGAATTGCCTCAGACGTACTAAAAGAGCTGTTTTCCTCCTCATGTTGTCCTCTTTATCAATCGTTTTTTATCAAATGTTTGCATCCATATAAAGGACTTTACAAGCAGCATTACATGCACATCCACAACATCTCTCACCATGAATGTACTAACTTTACTATGTCTTGTTGCTGTAATAGAAGCAAGCGGTGTATTTCGAATGGCAATTAAACAAAGAAAGGTAGCCAAAAACCAAAAAAGAACGAAAGTGCTTCGAAAACCGTAAGTTTTTAACCTATGTATGTATAAATTTTTAAGATTCATAAAATCACAAACAGTTGCTGATGAGGATGATTTCATGTATTATGGCAACATCACAATAGGGAATCCTCCCCAACGTTTTCAAGTAATTTTAGACACCGGTAAGCTTAGCTTCTTGTTAAAACCATGCAAAACTTTAGGGAGCGCCGACCTTTGGGTTCCGGACCTTACATGTGGTAAACATTCCTTTTTCATCGAATCAGAGTGCGTTGTAACTATAAACACAACCTAAATGGTTTGCAGAAACAATGTCTGTTCCATGAAAACCAAGTACAACCACTCCGAGTCTAGGACATATCGAGAAGATGGCCGAACATTTTCAATTGTTTACGGAACTGGTGATGCAAGTGGAATTTTAAGCAGAGAAACAGTCTGCGTAAGTGGTATTACTTGCATAGATTAACTTCGACCATTACAAGAATTATGCTATTTTCCTGGAAATCAATTAAAAAAATAACATTAAACGGGTTAATTCTATTTTTCGCATGTCTTCACCTGAAATCATTATTTTTTAGTTCGATGGAGGCTTATGTGTGAAAGATCAAGTCTTTGGACGAGCAAATCATTTAGCTTCATTTTTTTCTCAGCCATTTTTAGACGGTATTTAGTCAAACTTTATCTATACAAAAAGTACTTTCAGGTGTACTCGGTCTTGCGTTTCCAGAAAATTCCGTAAGTCCTAGCATTCCTCCTTTTATCAACGCAGTCCAACAGGTGAAACAGGTTTTAAACATATGATACATTATTCAGGGACTCTTAAAAGAACCTATTTTCACTGTTTATCTCGAACGTCACGGTTATATCGAGGCAAAGAAAGGTGGCGTCTTTACCTATGGCGGATTTGACGACGAGAATTGCGGTCCCCTAATCGCCTGGCAAAATTTATCACGCGCCTCTTATTGGCAATTTGAATTAACTGGGTAAATATAATATTCCTAAAGGAGATTCCTGAATTTTTAGGGTCAGAGTAGGGAACTCTTTTTCAATTGACCGCAGATCTCAGCCGTGGCAAGCAATGTCTGATACAGGAACCAGCTTTCTCGGAGTGCCAGCATCTGTTGCCAAAAAAATTATCCAGGTAATTAGAGATCAATTAGAGTGAACATTCCAGGCCTACGAAGCCACACCGAATATTTTCACTGGTACCTTCACCGTCGACTGTGAAAAGATCAATACAGCACCGGCTCTATCTTTGACAATTGGTGGAAGAGAATATAATATATCAGCTGAAAATCTAATCAATCAACTTGTAATTTATAACTTCATCAAATAATCAAAAAATTATAGGAAGATGGCTCATGTGAATTGGATATTTTCGTCAATGAAGAACGCCCCTTTCACATGGCTCCCACATGGATTCTAGGTGATCCGTTCATTCGTCAATTTTGCAATGTTCATGATGTAGAAAAGAAGAGGATTGGTTTCGCTCCGTCGAAACAATCTACTCTTTGATTTCTCTGCCTTTTTATTAATAATAAAACATAATTTTATAACTTTGATAACTGAGACAATTCTTTCTTCACTAACGATGCGACATCAAGGGCACATCCATAAGAAAGAGTGACGCCAGAGCCTCCGTGGCCGTAATTATGAATTACAGGCATCTAAATTTTTAGGCTCACCCAGTATGCAAAATTTTGCTGTTTGCGTTTTTCGTATGAAATTTATTTAACATAAATATGAGTCCCCTGACCTTCCTCTCTTCAAAATCCATGTACTCCATTTCCAATCGAACTTTTGATCGATAAGGACGTATTCCAACATGATGAGAGATAACTTCCACGTCTTTCAGTGCCGGTATATTCTGCGCATTGCCTTTTAAAATCCGTTGAATAGTCTCCTGATGAATAGCAAGATCCCAATTGTTTATTTCACGAGTTCCTCCCATGATCACGCAGTCGTCACTAAATTTTTTTTGCATTCGTATAACTGAAAATTTCAGAAATGTGAAGCTAGCAATACAACGAGTAGATTACCTACTTCAATAAGACATGAAAGTCGTCATCGATGAAGAAGTGTTTAATGTGAGGTGCTCGTGCTCGAATAATCTGGGAAATTTGAAAAAATAAAAATAAATGAGATTTGAATACGAAAAAAGGAAAATAATGAAATGTTGATAAATTTTAAGTTGAAAAAATCTCGTAAAGTATCCAAAATTTTACTTTTGTTTTTTCAAGAAATTATTTTTTTTTAAAATTTAACATTTTTCTGTGTAACTTTGCGTTTAAAAGAACGGAGAAAAAAAGGTATATATCATTTAATATTCGATCATCCGACCTTGGTTCTAATGGATGCAAAGACTTACTTGTCCTCTCACTGGAATCAAATCTTCGTCATTTACTAGAAATTTAGCAGCTATACCAGTACAGTTGACAACTATATCCCAGTGTTTTCCAATTTCCGAGAGCTTTTCTATCTTTTTTTTCAAGAGTTTGCCACCATTGATATGAAATCTGTAACAAAGGAACCAATAAGATTTTATATTTGTATTCATACCATTTTATTAAAAAATATATTTACGTGTCATCAATGTAAATAGTTGCAAATTAACTTACTTATTCAGAAGATATGCGATGTGCTTCGTCGGCTCCAAATAATATGTTGTGTAGAAGAAACCAGCCCTGAATTTTTTGATTTGACTGTATCTGATTTAATTTTTTAGACATTTGGTTTTTTTTACATAATTTACTCACTTCTGTGGTAATGGATGCCTTTCCATCTCTATCGGTGTCAATCTCCTAAAATTTTTCATAATTCTCCACCAAAAAGGCATCTTATAGTGGTCTCTTTGGAAGAGATATCCAGACATCTCTTGTGTTCCTCCATTTGGAACTTCTTTCATGTAAAATTGCAAATATTTGATGGTTGTTTCGCACCATTTTCTGATTTAAAAAATTTTTTTTAAAGCTTCCAAGTACTCACAAAATCTGCTCTTCATCACTAGGTGGACAAAGATAGGGCTCAATTAAGCCAGCTGCAACATCAGAAGTGTTTTCAGGGGAAAATTTATCAGCAAGAATAGTCACCTAAAAAAGAAATAGGCTTTAAATTTAAATTTTGATGAACCGTTACAATCGCCCCCCCCCCCCCCCCCCCATCTCCCTAAAAGTTACCTGAATATCTGGAAGACTCTCTTGAATACAGACAGCAGAGGTCAAGCCAATGATTCCTGCTCCAATAATGCAAACCTTAGTAGCTGGCATGTTAAAGCACAACCCAAAAGATAAGAGAAGGTAAATAGCGATGGACTATCTCTTCTCCTAAAGAAAACTGGTTTATCATTTTGTTCTCATGAGTGATGTATTAAGAAAAACGTAGATTTTAAATGGAAGTTCCAGAAGCATTTTTTTGATATTAATTCAGCGAGCAATATAAATAGACTTTTTGAGATTAATGAAGCATAGTGATTACGTTTTTAATACTGTATATATGTTAGGTAGTTGTAAAACACTTCCAACGGATCGAAGCCGTAATTTGAATCTCGAGTTTTTCTAAATAGTTCTGTTTTTCTTTCGAACTTGCCGCTGAAAACGGTTTTGCAAATATTATTCTTGAAAAATGTAATGTGGAAAACTGGCTAGTCCAATGTTATTAGTGCAATGGGCAGTGTTTTTTTTGCGAAATATTTGCTCATAGTATTGTCAAGCTCACTTGATTCGAAAAAGAAAAAAAATGTTTTTTGACCACCAGGGGGGCCGACAAGGTTAACTAACATCAATTTTTTCAATCCTGATTTAGTTTTATGGAAATGGCAAAGGCCATTAGAAGGAGGAAGGAAAGGAACTATAACTGGAGTTGCAATGATTTAGGATAATAGGGAAATCTCTACAAAACCATTTATAGATTCTATCTTTCTCCCATTTCGGATGATTAAAAATCTCTTCGTCTGTCGGGATTATTTCCTAAAGTGACCCACCTCGGGCTTCTCTATAGCAACCAGGGCACAATGCTTCTCGGCTATGCATACGCCAATTATCCGTCGACACACACTTACAAGATTGCAGCACCTGTTCACCTCTTTTTGGTTGGGGAGGGAATCTATTTATTTTTGGGAATGTTTCTGAAGGATAGAGATGTACTCACATTACTAATTTTGTAATAATAATAATAAAAAGGGATTGTTTCTATGTTTTGGAGTATTTCCCCTGGAGACCCCTCCCCTTTTCTATTATATTGTCGGTAGAATCTCTTGTTCGTTGTTGACTCGCTGACCCATGTTGTGCTCACATTCATTATCTGCATGGTTGCACTACCAAGCAGATGAACATAGCATCGAATTTCTCCCGCACTCTTCTGTTGCCTGCCTATTGAATATACTTCTGTTTTACTTCACAATTTATTAGACAAATTAATGGTTTTGTGGAGCTGAATTTCTTTTGATTAAAAAAATGATAGCATAAAAGGCTTTGTTGTTAAAATTTTAAAACTAATTTTAAAAATGCTTTTTCCTTCGTTCACTTTTCTCAACTAATAGTCTCTTTGCCATTTCCAGAATGGGTCATTTTCCCCTCATCTGAATGTTATGTTTTCTGTGTTGTTTTACCGGCTCTCGTCGCCTCTGTTTCTGTCGCCGAGGCAGGTGCGTCACATCCTCTTTTTCATCTAATTTATCTATTAGACAGCTGTGTATTGTTTCCAGTTCCGATTTAACTGTTGTGGATGGTAAGAAAGGTAGGAATCTCTAGATTTTTGATAATTGTTTAGTGGCGATGGAAAGTTATCGGAATAGAATTCGATATCCTCGAAGAACTAACAGTGAGCCACCCGTTAGAAGTCGACGTGTAATCTGGGGAACTGTGAGGTTCCAGTCGCTGAGGGAAAAAAAAAAAAAAGAAGGGTTGGTTTTAATATGTCGAGCCCGTCTGTTTGCAATAACTATGAAAAAAATAACTTCCCTTCGAAACATTCAATTTCAGGAAACTGTCCTGTTTTCAAGTCTCAATGGTATCCATTCCTTCGTCTTACGATGCCCGTCGTTCGATCAGGAGAAACAGAAGGAAATGGCTAAGGCAACAGAGAGAACGACAGGTCAGTTGTAGAGAATGAAAAGTTAAGATTCATCAAGCCGGGGACATGGTGGACCAATAAATAATCCAATCCAGTCGAAACGTAAAAGTCTCTCATGTTTCGATCAAAGTCCCTACTATAAAGAGTAAAATATTCACTGATGCTTTTTGGCTAAAATCTGGTACCTCATTCCACCCATGTAGCTCGGGGAATAGAATAATTAATCCGTCTGGAGAAATGATAATCTCTTGAAAGGCGCGAAGTAGAGACTGCGCTTTTTTCTCACATTTTCGAACGTTTCAATTTCTTCATAAAATTAGATAAGCGAGAAAACAAAGAAGTAGTTCACTAAATTCTCTTTTCTCTTCACCCATCCCCTATGTTTTTATCCTCCTCAGTCGGTGGATAAACAGGAAAAAGGTCAACCGGCTCGTCTCTCCCAAATGAGCTTACCTCACGACCATCATCTCCATGACGACGGCCGGCATTCATTGCCTCCAGCTTCATTTCCGGACACCGGATGGCGTGTATTGTTTTAACATTTCCTCATCAGTGGAGGGGGGAGGGGGAAGTTATATGTTTGGACTGGGCTTTTTTTCTTATTCCAATTGCTGGCATTATCTCAATTGTTCATATTAAAACTTTCAGCGTTCTCATAGTACCTGTAGCTCCTGTTCTATTCCTTCGGAACCTCGACTAGTGAGTATATTATTTATTATAACGATAAAAAAAACCTTTTAGAGAGGTGACATGGATCATAATGGGGATGAAATTTCTCCTCTTGCTTCCTACGACAACGACTTGCCGGAATTTAAAAGGTATTTTCCTATCCTACCTTACTCTACCTTTCAGTCAATCTGACTTTCCTTTCGTTCTAAACGGAAAAAACTCAAGTCTTTCTTCGTCTTTCGATCAACCAAGGTCTTTTGAAATTGAAAGGTAGCAAATTTAAATACAAAAAAATCTTTAGATTGCAACTATCCTCCCCTCCTTTTGAGCAAACGGGTTCATTTCCAGAGAATTGGGAATTGAAAGAGAGCTATAAAAGAGATCTGGAGACTTATATTAACTCCTCAGCTTTGCCGTAAGGAATAGAAAGCAATAAAAGTAATATTTCAGGTCAAATCCCTGGGCAGATCCATTTGAAGAAGATCGACGATCACGCACAGAGCAATGGATTGAGTCCCTTACACCGGAAAGAATGGAAGAGTCTGGAGAGGTAAGTTTTATTAATCCAATAATTTAAATGAAATCTGGCTGTAAACAACTAAGAATAACCTGTTCATCAAATAGGTTTGAAAAAATGAAATGAAACTTAAATAAATTTTTGAAAGCCTAGAACCTTTTTTGTCATAGTAATGAGTTGCAATACATGGACAAAAAATTTTTTTCCTTTTGTTCTCAGGATTTTCGAAATCGCAACTTTCTGTCAGCATTTTTGAATGCTTTGTTACTTTTGTTTCACTGCTCGATGTTTTTCCGAAGTAGTTGTTTTTTTTTTCAGATCTCGGAGCCTTCCTCCTCTAACCGTCATTCATCTCAGCAAAATTCTAGGTTAGAAGAAGAAGATGATTTACTGATTGAAAACGTGGTAAGTGTCACCCATTCAATAAAATGCATTTAGGAGTCGAATCTCAGCTCTCCAGAGATAAAACTAGTAGGAATTGAGGTTGTTCATTTACTTTTCATCCAATTCTTGTAGGCTGAAGTAGAACTGATATGGGATGAGAAGCCGGTAAAAGAAAACATGGTGCTGCAAGACGTGGTTATCAAATTAAACGGGGAACCAGTGAAGGTATGTACTACATATACTTCAGGGAGGGCAAATAATTTTTTTGCATCCAGTAAAAAATGCAATTCAGGCTCTCCATCGCCCAACAATGCAACACATCGAAGCCCAGGACAGTTTGGAACAACCGCCGAGTGACATATCTTTCGTTTCATCGACAATTGATAAGTTCAGTCTGGTATGGTTTATGTGTTTCTTTTTCAATTTATATCCAGGTGAAACAAAAATATCGAAGCAATTTGCAATCTGCGTTGGAACATTCTGGAGACACGATAGATCTACAAGAGATAGAAAGATTTTGGAATTATCAATATACCACACCAGAACAGCAAAACGTGATAGAAGAGACCAGGATTAGGAAGGAGATGGAGAGGATAAGGTACTTGTGAAGTTACGACATAGATTGTTTTTATGGAACAACATGCATTAGTGTTGTCTAATTATAGTTAAACAACGGATGAACAATGTTGCACAAGCAAGCAAAGTACGCCACGTTGAAATTGTCGTACTGTTGCACAAGCAACTGTATCTATCCAACCAACTATTTCTTTCATTTTTTCAGAGGACACACACCGACAATGGAACGAGTGGTGATGTATTATACATCAGATAAGCGTCCCTCGTTAACAGTCTCCCCCACACCCAGCGTTCGATCCGTACGATAAGCCTCTTTATCCGCTCATCCACCCGAATATTCAGGGCTCCTCCTATTCTGACGCGTATCGTCTTTTCGACAGAAAGAGCATTACTCCATCTCCACGACCGAAACTTTCTAGAATGTCTTTCGACAGCGAAGATTTAGATGTCTCTATCGAGCAAGACAATTTAACCGAAGAGATTACCATAGAGGTAGAGGATTACCATAATATGTAAAGGACTTTTTAGGTTCCCTTCCTGGCCCCTCCTCCCAACAATTTATCAAATTTTTTTCACCTAGAGAAGAATCCATCAGATGAGGATGACGAATGTGGACGAGTTGAACTTCCTAATGGTAAGTCCCTACTTTCTTTAAATATCTTGTTGACGAGTAGAAGTAATAGGAGACAGTGCGCCAGTAAGGCAGTACGAAAGAGGATAAGCTGCTTCTTAAAATATCCATCCGACTTAGTTTTGACGCACAACGAGAAGATAAGCTGACGAGAAATAAAAAAAGAAGGGAGTCAAGCAGGCGAAACAAAACAAGTACTAAAGGCACAGAAGATTAAGATTTAGAGGGGGTAGTATGCAATACGATTTAATGCGTTTATATAACTACAGTTAGACAGCAACGACGGAGCGTGTTTTGTGGCAACACGTTTACCAATAGACTATTCTTATGTCGAGTATTATTGAGCCCTTTTATTTAACGTTAATTCTTTCAACCAATTCCAAAAACCTTTAAATTTCCAGGAACGTTGTCTCCTGTACGCTTATTTCTCTCACCTCACCCCCGTCTTCGCGTCTCTCGCAGTACATCCACCGAAGATCTTTTCGGATCATCCGATGGGCGGTCGCCGATGACGGAGATTGTACCTCATATTCCCAAGAGGTATCATTCATCAGCTACTCAAACCATGGATAACTTGCTAGTCCAGCCTCTTGTCATACAAACCGTCGATCCAACTGGGTAAGTAATTGGGGGGGGGGGGGGTATTTCATACTACATGTTACAATATCTTAATATTTTACAAGGGAAGATAATTATTAGGAAAGTAAAGGTAACGATATTGGTAATTATTTTTTCAGAACAACGTCCGATGTGGACAGTATATCAATTGATGATCTCCTTGCCACCGACTTTCGAGCCGGCAGCTCCTCTCCCTCCAAAACGGTCTCTTTTGCTCAAAAAGTAGGTGGTCAAATACTACAACAGTCGGTAGTTTCATATAATTTTCGTCAAAAAATTCAAGTCAAAGGGTAATTCTCAGTCAAAAAGATACTGCAGTTATTATACCAGAGTCGTATAAAACAAACTAAATATATGAATATCTTTTTCTGTGAAAAAATTGGGAATATATTTGCTTTATTAGCAAAACACAACCCATCCATTTTTTCAACTTTTCCATAAATCCGCCAAAAAAATCTTGAAAATTTCAGATCGATACAGACATTGATAATGCTCCTAAGCACCGTTATGATCCCGTATTTCGACAACCAAAGCCAATTTTGAAGCGACTGGATACCAAGACAGCCGAGTGAGTTTTGTCAGAAACAAAAAAATTACAGAAAAATCCTTTTCAGACTTCGAAAAATAGTAGAATTAGCAGCTGATCGTCTTTATAAAGATCTTCGAATGTTAGTGGAAGAAAGAGATCGCTGTATCCATGGTTTGAAAATGCTTCCATCAGAGAATAAGGATCTGTCTCTCCAATCTTCTCTTTATCAAACAGTTGGATAAACTCTCTTCTCTTCAATAGATTTATAGAACTATCGAGACAAATTATTACAGAACAAAGGAATGCTAGACGCGAAAATTGATAATTTTTGGACGAAATTGAAGACCATGCCATTGACAGAAGCACAGGTAAGAGAAGAAAAGAATAAGAATAGATGAATTTCAGTCACTCTTCGTTTATGCAGTGGAGGAATCAAAAGTGCTCACAATGAATGTGAAGAGAAAGGTCATTCCGGTAAAGTTCTTGGCAGGGGAGACATCCCATGTAAGTTTTTTGAGAATGTATCAGTCAAAAAAACTAAATATTGGTTATGCATATAGCCAAAATTCCAAATGTTTTGGCTAAAAGAATAGGACTACGGGTGCGTGTCTACGTTTCTGGGGTAATGAAGTTGTCCCAAGAATTAATTGAATCGTTTTATCTCGATATTTGACGTTATCTTTTAGTTTTCTTGATAGACTCTATGCATAAAATTATACCAGATAAAATACATATACCACAATATAATGTATTGAAACTAGGAACTAGGAAATGAAAAAAAAAAGTCGTGACAACAATTTATTAGTTAAACGGAATATCACTTTCTGACGCAGTCTGCTATGTTTAGGACGGCTTAGCTCCTGACATCTCTTAGTCCATAGCAATACTATAAGTAAAGAAAGTTGACCACAAAAAGACAAAAATACATAGACACTGATTTTTCCTGAAATTAAATATCGTGACACTTTATAAAATAGCAGTATGTAGAAAACATTACAACATAAGATATTAGTAATGAGAGAAAAACTTGAAAATGGCTTATGAACGTCTATGTTATTTCATATTTTTTTTGTTTTCTTATTAATTCATATTTGATATTTGTATTTGAACAATGTTTCACACAAAGTACGCCACGTTGAAACTGTTTTACTGTTGTTGCACAAAAATTATGTAATGAATTTGAGCTCCATTTTCAGATCGAACGTCGAACGAAGACAAATCTGGAAATGGCATCGGACTATGCTCGTAAGTTAGCCGATGTGAGGAAAATGATGATCCGCCGGGATTCCGATATTGTTCAAGATGACGAAAAGTAATCCCTTCTAAAAAATGAACTCTATTATAGGAGCGTAGAAGAAATTCTGAAACGTGTCAGTGCTTCTTTATCCAGTTTCAAGACATCCTCAACCTAGTGATTTCTATCAGTTTTCAATCTTTGTATATATTGTCCGGGTAATACAATGAAGAAAAAGAAATTTATTTATTTTTCCTTTGATTCTTTATCGATCCTTTTTTAGACCACCCAATAGAACTCAAAAGCAGTATACACAAAGGGTCTTAGCCCTTGTCATTTTGAGCCTAAAAAGGTTTTTTGTCTCTCGAAATGATGCAGTTTAAAAATGTTTCGACCAAATACAGCTTATCTCTTGACATTTTAGAAGCTTTAAACAAGCCAAGCGTTGGCTAGTCATTTTTCAATCATTGAAAACAATTTTATACATCCACACGACACCGTTATATTTACAAGTTCTTTCATCGTCTTTCTCATGTTAGATAGGGATGGGAAAGATGAATTTAGCTAGCAGCAGCTGGTTCGGCTTGTGGCTCAATAATGTTCTCAGCTGCGATAGCGGCGCCAGTATCTACAGGGGCGGATTCTACAACGGGCGAAGCATCAGCTGATTCGACTGCTGGCTCACTAGCTGGAGAGGATTCTTCAGATTGCGCAGTTTCCGTTATCTCTGCTGGAGTTGATTCGACAGCCGGAGCTTCTGCTGGTGCGGATTCAGCCTGAAAATTTTTGAAGCTCGACCTAAAAATACCTCTGGAGCAACCTCTGCCGGGGCAGATTCAACGGAATCAGCTGCAGGTGCTGGGGCAGATTCTGCAGACTCGGCAGCAGGCTCATTGACTGGCTAAAAAAATTTCATAGTAAAGCTATAACTAGATACCTCTGAAGGAGCAGATTCGACTGCTGGGACTTCTGCTGGTGCTGATTCACTGACAGCTTCGGTTGGAGCAGCTTCTTGAGCCGCTGGTGCCTCTACTGGAGCCTAAAATCCTTTCCTCACCCAATTCATTATCTTGTTACCTCAGCTGCAGCCGGAACAGTTTCCTCAGCTTCCGCTGGTGCTGCGGGTTGTTCAGCAACTGAAAAACTCTCTTCCACGGGAGAACAGCTAACACAATGACGCAAGCACTCTACGGCCACACACAGAGGAACAAATTTTGTGAAAACTTTTACGGGGAAGAGAGAAGGAAAAAAAGAAACATTCCAGTTATTCAGACTATTATCACCTGTCCGCCGGACGCGAAAATGAACTTTTCGGCGCTTTAAAAGCAGTACCGGACCCTCGTCCTCACTTTCTTCTTTGCTTTCTGAGAGAAGAATTGTTTCGCGAGTAGGCCCCCCTTGAAATGAAAAAAGAGAAAGACGCCTACCTTCTTTCTTCTGCTTCTTTCTTCTCTTTGTGTTGTCTTCTGGATCCGTCTCGTACTCACTGTCATTGGCCTGTAAAAGTAAAGTTGTTTATTGACTGTAGGGAGGATAAAAAAAAAGAAAATGAAATATCAAAACTTTAGGTTGCGCCATTTTTCAGCCTCCTGAATTTGATTCTATAGAATGTTAGCAACTCTATATTTGAACTCCCCCTTTTACCTTTTCTTCCGGGGCATTCTCCGTAACTGGAGCCTCGGCCTTGACAGCTTCTTCCTCAACTGCAGCTGCAGGAGCCTGTAATAATTTTATTCTCTTTATTCTATTTGAAAAGTCAAACTGTTTAGTCACTTCACGCTCTACCTCTACCTTCTTTCAAGTTGACTTCAATTCCTCCTTGACTGACTAAAATATCACACACACAGATCTCCCAACGATTTTTATTCAACGAGTTAAAGCGACCAACAACCCAAATTAAAAAAGCGAGCCTATTTGTGTAAAGGTTATAGAATACTGCAGCGGAAACCGAAGAACGTTGGACCCACCTCGGTTGATTCTGCAACTGGAGCAGACTCTTCAGCAGCTGGGGCAGAAGTTTCAGAAGCGGTCTGAAGAAATTTGTGAGTTAAAAAAGAGACTTACTTCAGCGAGAGCTGTTTCTACGGTTGGTTCAGGAGCAGATTCGGCAACCTAGAAGAGTATTTTTATAGGAAAGAAGTGCTTACAGCTTCAGTTGGAGCGGATTCTGCAGCCGGTTCACTAGCTGGAGAAGCATCGATGACAGTTTCGGGAGCAGATTCGGCTGGAGCAGATTCCTCAGCGGATTCAGCTGTTTCTGCGGACTCAGCTGGTGCAGATTCTTGAGCTGTCTCTGGAGCAGACTCTGTCACTGAAGCCTCTGCCTTCTCAACAACCTCTTCAACAGCTGAATTATCTGTAGGAGCTTCTGGGGCAGTCTAAAAAAATTTATCCTTTCCTAATTTAAAAAAGAGTAACCTCAACTGTGGCGGCAGCAGCATCTTGAACGGTTTCTGTGGGTTCAGTTGCAGGTTCGTTTGTAGGAGCTTCCTCAACAGCAGCTGGGGTGGATTCTTCAACAGTAGGAGCCTTCAATTAATCAATTATCAATCAGTTGATTGATTCTTACCTCTGCTGGCGCCTCAGCTGGAGGAGATTCAGCAGCCGGTTCACCAGCTGGAGAAGCATCGATGACAGCTTCGGGGGCAGATTCGGCAGATTCTTCAGCAGCTGGGGCAGGAGTTTCAGAAGCGGTCTGAAGAAACTTGTGAGTTGAAAGAGAGACTTACTTCAGCTAGAGCTGTTTCTACGGTTGGTTCAGGGGCAGATTCGGCAACCTAGAAGAGTATTTTTATAGGAAAGAAGTGCTTACAGCTTCAGTTGGAGCGGATTCTACAGCCGGCTCACTAGCTGGAGAAGCATCGATGACAGTTTCGGGGGCAGATTCGGCTGGAGCAGATTCCTCAGCGGATTCAGCTGGAGCGGATTCTTCTGTGGCTGGCACAGATTCCTGAGCTGATTCTGTTGCCGGCTCACCAGCTGGTTGTTCAGAAGTGGCCTCCGTCACTGGAGCTTCAACCTTTCCAACTGTCTCTTCTATAGCAGCAGGGGCTTCTGGAACAGCCTATAAACTTGTATTTAGGCAATACAAAGGACCGCACCTCAGCTTTCGGAGTCTCTGTAGATTCAGCAGCTGCAGGAGCGCTTTCCTCGTCGACTGGAGCAGATTCCGAGGCTGCAGGTATCTATAAACACTTGGTTTGTAGCTATATTACCAACCTCAGTTGGTGTGGTTTCAGCGGGTGGAACAGCTTCTTCGGCAGCTGGAGCGGATTCTTGGGTTACTGGTGCCTGAAATGTATTTGCTTTTGAATCTACAGCTTTAATAAAAATTGTTCCTTTAAGAACTTTTTGTTTTCTTGCAAAATTTAAATTTTCCTTACCTCGGCAGCAGATTCTGCTACAGGAGCAGCTTCTTCAGCACCGGCAGCAGATTCTTGTGGAGCTTCTGGAGCGGCTTCAGCGGCTGGTGTCTAAATATTAGAAATAGGGCCATATGTTTCAATATTGTCACTATTTTATTACAATCTCAAATTTTTTTTAATCCCCCTACCTCAGCAGCCAGCTCGGCGGCTGGAGGAGCGTCTACGACTGCATTATCAGCCTGAAATATTTTAATTTTTAGAGAATCGAAGCTCTACCAACCTGAGGAGCTTCAGCTTGTATAGGATCAGCGGCTGGAGCTTCAACAGCGGGCTTAAAAGATCATATGAAAGGAGGAAAAGAGAACTCGCGCGTGAAGAAAAAAAAACAATACCTCAACTTGAGGAGCTTGCTCGGACATTTTTCTTGGAATGTGTCTTCGATGAAGGACTGACTTGCAATGGGCGGAGTTTTGCCTTTGTACCCCGCCGGGAGGCTGATGGGCGGGCGGAATTGGAGGCGGAGAGTCACGCGGAGGCCATACCGATGGAAGAAAGAAGGGTGTTTTTAGAGGATTTACCGTCATTGATTCTCTGAACCATTCAAACAGTTTTTTTTCCAGTATACTTCAAGTTATACTTGAAATACAAATCATCGTCATCAGAATACGCCTGTTTCGATTATGCTTCTCTCCGAGTCATGAAATGTCGTCGGAATGACTTCTCTACCACATGTTTTGATCGACAACTGCTTGCTCCTTTCCAAATCGAAGCGACTCGTACATCCCCCAACGTCATTTTGAGATATATTCAAAAAGGGAACAGACGAACGGAAATTGGCTGAACCTCATTAAAAGAGAAGGTCATTCTCAATTTTCTTGAAGCGGAAAGAAAGTATCAGGGAAGATGACTTCCTGGATAGGAGAAAAGAAGGGCGGCAGATCATGTTAAAAAAATTAGACGACAGCAGAATATAATTTTTTCAATTCCAATAACGTGCAAATCTTGATTTTTTTGAAGAGGAGTTACACTTTCTTGCGAAGCTGTTCTGTATTCAGCTCAAATGATTTATAAACATGAAGTTAATAGCCACACTAAGAAAGATGTACTTATGCATGTTAATAAAATTTGAATGGTTAGAAACTTGAAAAAAAACTGATATAAATCAATTGACCTTATATTCCATCGACAAAGTGTCAAGAAAGTAATTCTGATTTTTCTGTTCTGCTCTACTAACAAACTTAGAAGATTTGAATAATTTTGTTAAACCGTTCGAGTTTTATATCCCATATTTATCTATCATACAGTTTCCACATACATTTTTTATTTATCTTAGTGGAAGAAACAAACCAAGAGTCCATGGGATTTTTTTACGATAAAAGAGTCGAAAACATTTTTGTGCGTGTTTTGGAATATTTGTGGTGAGAATGGTTTATATGGTTGTCTTGTGTGTACCGCGATGGTTTTTGTATAGGCAATTTATTGAAAGTCTATGGGTATGTATTATTTATCTTACGAAAATACATGAATAATTCTCTAGAAGCAATTTCACGAGTTATAAACATAACTTTTCGCCCGTCAGCAGTCAATATTACACTCTTCTCTTCTTTTTCGCTCCGTTTGAACTTGCAAAAAGCTCTCTCTCGTCTCTCTGGGTCGGATGTCGATTTTTGTCGGACTCAGATCAGCTGGCGCAGCACGTGTCGATTTATCTCTGTTTGCCGCCTCGGGAGGAGCGCAGTCTTTTTCTCACGCGCTTTATGACTGCCGGGGTTACACTGAAGAGGAGAGCAAGAGAAGAGAAAGAAAATGCTGGAGAGCCGCGCCCACGGGAAAAATGAGCAAAAAGAGTTAAAAGAGATTGGGGGATTTTCTAACAAAAGGCGGTTGGAGAAAGCGAAAAAAGGTATAGGAGGAAATTTTTCAGGTAGCAAGAGAAATATTTGACACTGTTCATTCTGCACCGGACAATGCAAAGATAAAAATTATTCCTATATAATTCAAAAGGCCAAGAAACTTTTTTGGCATCATATAATACCTCTCTACCAATCTTTCAATATCTCATCTAATGGTAAACTAGTGTCAAATTCCCCGCATCTCCTTCAGCTCATTCTATTTTCACTGATTCACCCTCCAACACCTGTACCCCCACGTGAATATGTCCTGATGAATGATCTGTCACACGGAGTTTGAATGATAACAGAGGGGCAACCCCGCACCCAATCAAAACAGTTGCAAGGGCGGCGGATGACACCCAGCTGACTTCGGGAAAAGGACAGATTGGTTTGATGTTGGATGGGTGCCAAAAAACAAGAAAAATAGAAAAAAAAGGATATGAAAGATAATATATTAGTAAAAAAAATCCCAAAATTTGTTAATGGAAATATTTTTCTTTGATCAAATCTAAAGGTTTTAGAAAAATTATTGTCTCTCTTACATCTTGAATATAAAACAAAGCTAGAATCCAGAAATTCAGCAAATTAGTGCAACTGTTCTTATTCTCTTCCCCTATAAATGGTTAGTTCGCTTCTTATAATTTTTTTAATATTTCCGAACTGGTTGAAAGAATTTTGTATTCAGTGATCATGGGCTATAGTCGATTGTCGTGTAAGTTATTCAGTAAATCTGTAAAAAAAACCAACATCTGTATTTCTCCCCCCGTCCTCCTCCGCCGCCCTTCATCAATCTCCTTCGCCACATTTTTTCTTGTCCTCCTTTCATTCTATGTTGCGTTCCATGACGCCAGCAGTTGTTTTACGTGGGCGCAGCTGATTTGAACGGATGAAACATTAGAGGTCTCCCTGTTGTAAAGAAACGGAGTAAAAACACCTCCAACTGACGAGAAGAAAAAGAGTACAACTGTACGATGAAGGAGGTTCCTCTTTCAAAAATATGAGAGCCGAGAAGATCGGTCTGAAAGACTTAAATAATAGCTTGATTCCTGGTTACTAAAAAAATTTTTGTCTATATTTTTAGACTTCGACTACTATCGGTTAATCGACTTCCGTTTCCATTGGAATTTTATCTACTAAAAAAGTGCCTGCAAATCGTATCAGGTGACCTCATAGATGATAGAAAAAGGATTACGGAAACCAGCTGAGAGAGGTGTCAGGTGGGTGCAATATAAAAAAGTAGATTTAGAGAGTGAAGTTTGTTGCGTAGGAAAAAAGCAAAGTAAATTTTTGGAGTTAGAGTTCCTTTATCCAAAATTTCTTTTAAAGTAAGTTAAATAATTGTTCCTTATGGAGTACTTTTTTTTACGTTTTAATTTTTGAATAGATATATAGCTAAGAAAAAAAATAACAAAAAAATGATCTAAGGAATACCCCAAAATAGTCTATATGCACTTAATAGACGGACAGCTGTTTCCTTGCTATTGCATTGTTTTTTTGGTTTTTTTTCCAAAGGTAAACTTTTTCTTCTTCCATCAGCTGCTACTGCAGCGGCTCCTTTGCAATAGGTTTTCGATGATTGTTCTCAGTTTCGTGCCCTTCCCCACACGTGCCAATAGAATGGTCAATATTTGAATGAGAACTTGAGATCAGCTGGGGAGGAACGAAGAAGATCAAGTCAGATGATCAGATTTAATGGTCTAATTGAGTTTTGAAGGAAGTATTTATTTAAAAGCGATAATAAAAATTGAAAAATAAAAAAAGTCACTCTTCATTAGAATAAACCCTCCCCCTCTCCCTCCAATGTGAGTAAAGAAGTAACTCTCCATCAGTCAAGGAAAATAAAAGAAATTTCCTTTTCAGCTCTTGTCTGAAATCTAGGCCTCTTCTTCCCTACTCCTCCAGCTGATAAACAACAATATCCTCTCCTCTTCAAAATCTAATAAGCTTAAGAATGTTTCAAGCATGCGTGTGGAATGGCGCCGGACATCAAATATTTGGGGTCCTACACGTGCAGTCTGACGGAGATCATAAGGCGATCAGCTGACGGAAAACAGGCAAAAATAACGGGGAAGCACCTAGCAGGGTGCAAGTTGAAGGAAGAGGAGAGGGTTGGTATGAATTTTAGAGTTTTTTTTACTTGTCATTTATAGCTTTAGAATGATTTTTGAAACGTTGAAGTGAGCCAATTTCGATTGTTATTTTTTCAGTTGGCCAATTTCAATCGTATAAACGAGTTCAACTCTATTCTTATCAAGTCAGCTGACTTGAGAGTGACGCATTCTGCTTTATGGGGCCTACCGCGTGCATTTGTTTCGGGAGAACAGCATCGTAAAAATGCCATTGATGCAGGGAAGCGGAGGAAAGTTAGAAAGTGGACGATGTTTTAATCTTGATCCTTTTAATATGCTAATGAAACTACCACAAGTAAAGAAGCATTTCAATAATTATTCTTTAGCAAAAAATATTTAGGGATTGGACTGTAGGGAGTTAAAAAGCCAACGGTTTTGAAGATCCGAAAAATATTTTTGCTGTTTTAACTCTTTCAAATCCAAAAAAAAACCTACTCCTCCGAATATTTTGTATAACTAACAGTTTTACTTCAATGTTCTAATAAATAGTTTTAGTTTTGTAACATTTTGTTTGATGTGAAAACTTTGTACAATATATAGAATTCAACTTCTAGTTGTTGGCAATTGGCCAATTGTCTCTTCCTCTTTTTTTCCGCGTGATTTTCCAGATGACGGCGAACAAATAGTCCTTTTTGTATAAACAGCAGGTGTCTTCCGTTCTTTCCAAAAGACAGGGAAGTTTATCGAATGTTTCAAAAAATTCAAATTCTATGTACTCGCTGAAAGAGCCGAATTCCGGCAGCCTAGGTTTTTTTTACAAGGAGAAGTTTGAAATCAAATTTCTGAAGATTGGTTAACTTATGAAGTAGAATGTCGAATGGATAATGAAAAAACTGAAGATGAAGTTGATGAAGCACTCTGTGACCATACCAGAATAGATTCCGGCATTCTACAATTCGTTTTCTACCTCTCCAGTACTTCTCCTTCTTTCTAAAATAAAATAATTTTATGACACACATGAATGGATAAAAAAAATTATCGCTCTCCACAGAAAAATCACCTTCATGTAAATACTTTGAAAGTGAAATATAATTCAAAACGAAATATACATTTGAACATATGCAATCGAATGATTAACAATGACTGTAAAAACGCTTATTCAGCTTAACATACGGTTTCCATTTATCCGAAAAAACGTTTGATTTTTTGTTAATCTTCTTCTATAAAATTGGAGTAAATACTTTCGATAGTACAATGTTACCAAAATTATAATAGTATACGATATCCTCTAAATATCTCTAAATGTCTCTAAATGAAATCCGAACTGTTGACATCTGGTATTTTAAGAGCCTAGCTAATAAATTGCCCATCATATATTGTCTCTCTTTGATCTTACTCTAAAACATTTGCCGGACTTCCCATATCAACCCAGTCAATCGACGAGCAGTTTTGTTAAACACATCATCAAACCGGTAGCTTTTTGAGTGGACATGTTGTCCATAGGAAAATTTTTTCTTTTTTTTCTGTGAATTGTTTTGCTTCATTCTATACTATTTCTCTAGAACTATAAAAGATTGCATTATAAATTATGTTTATTTTTGATACATTGAGGATAACAAGGGAAAGAGAAATCTCTTATGTTTTGTTTGAAATCAACCCAGATAAATGAATTTAATATTTATTGCAGCGATAGTTGGCTTGCTTAGTATGGCCTGCAGCATAACTTCTTCCATCCTTCTTTACATGGATTTTATAACATCCTACATCTTCTATTTAGGGTCTTTTATTATTTTCGCTCTCTGTTCACCCCTATTATTCCAATATATTTTTAATTGAAGAAAGAAGATTAATATTGCTCATTTTTGAAGTTTAAGAATCAATTTGATGTAAAAATTGCATATTTGAGAGTGAAAATCACTTCAAAAATCTGATGTTCGTCTGGAATATTATGTTGTTATGCGTAAATAATAAATAAACGGGGCGGTGTTTCTCTGCCTCCTGACCCAGGTTAGATTAGATATCTGTCCCCCGAAGATGACCTCAATGGCGTTTTTCCTTCCTTCTCGGTCATTGTATTGTCTTCTTTTGTTTTCTCCTATTTTTATTTTTTAAGGCACCGGGACTTTTCCCCAGCTGCCCAACAGTCGATCGTCTTTGAAGCTGTCTACTTCTGATTTGTGTTACCGGGATATGAGAAAGAGTCATCATGTAATTTTCGAAAACATTGAATTCGGCAGTGTGGCCAAAGCCACAGCTGCTCCAGACACTATTGGAGGCGAGAGAGAGGTCAGCATATTTTATCATTTTTAGAGTCGTTTGGTTCATCTCTTTTTTGTTGTCAGAAAGGATTTTAGGAGGGGTACGATGAAAAACATAATAATGAAAATAAGAATCTTGAAAACCGTTAAGGTCCAAGCAAAAATTTTCATTGGTCTAAGAACAAAAAAAAGCTTGATATTCTGTACGATTTGGTATGAAATCCTAACAAGCGGTGTGCTTCTTTAAAATTAATCAACATTATGCAATACCCAAAAAAAAATTTTCTTTTTCAAATCTGCAATGACAGGTTCGTAAATTTGATTGATGACGACGGTAGCATCGGTGAATGACGGCCCGTTCAACCCGTCTCTTTTTTCGTCTTCCCACACAAATGGGTACTTCTCGAGTACTTTATCTTTCCTTTACAATTAGAAGAACCTAAAGAAGGATGAAACGGCATGTTTCTTTCTTGTAGACGAAATTTTCAGTTTGTTGTTGATTCCATCAGACTACATAAATTTAAAATGATTTTGATTTCTTTTTATGACTGGTTTATTGTATTCAATAATTAAGAGATACTTTCTGTAAATTTGAGTTCAAAATCAGTCTTAAAAGTGTAATTTTTCCATTCAAAGGGCTACGACAATCCTGTTCTTCCTACGATTGTTTTGATATCGACTGCCGCTTATTTCTATTCCACTCATCATCTATTTCTCCTTTTTCTCCAGCTAACTTGCCCCCTTTCAGTTGGTTTTTCATTGTTCCAAAATGACCTACTAAGATGGCAAAGAAATCATTTTTGTTTAGGGATAAGTCACGGGATGGTGAGGTATGGCTAGAAATATTAATTAGAGAGAAGAATTGTTTTATTTCAGGCCTCCCATCGTGAATTCGGATGCACTCTCCCTCAGTTGAAAAGCCTCATGGAGGCTAGAGGAGCTGAAGCCATTGTTAGAGTAAGAAAAAAAAAGGTTCTAGAATATTTTAAGCTCTCTACGGAACATGGAGGGCTCGAAGGATTGACCCAGAAACTGTTTGCTGACCCGGTGAAAGGATTAATCTCGAACCAGGCGGATCTTGACAGGAGGTGACAAAAATATTGAAATTTAGAATTTTCCAGTCAAGAATTTATTAGTTATATTAAAATCAAATTTATTGAAATCTAAACAAAATTCCAGACGAGCTATCTACGGAGCTAATACGATCCCTCCGGCAGCTAGTAAAAGCTTCTTTCGTCTAGTCTTCGATGCTTGCAAGGTACGTTGAAACAAGGATACTCTTTGATCGTCGACATCACTTCCTTGGTGATCATTTGGCGAAGGCCACAATTGATAGGAAGCTGCGCGGGTCAGAGAACTTATTGGACACGCCCATAGGGAGCTGAAAAGAGTTTTTATGATAGCCTGATGAGCGGTTTTTCGACTGAAAAAAAATTTTCACCATGAAATTGCTTTTTTTTGGGCACTGAATTCATTGGTATTGATTGGCTCTGAAAAGTTTTTTAAACGCCAGAATAAAGAATAAAACTTTTGTATAGTTCAACAAGTTATTAGAAAAACATTCCTTCTCTTCAATTACCTTCCCCAAAGCCATTATTTCAGGATCCAACCCTAATCATCCTCCTGGCTGCTGGTTTCATCAATCTGGCTCTTTCTTTCTATGAGCCTGAAGTTGAGTCAGCAGAAGGTGTCACGGAGGCCATTGTGAATACTACTGTAGCTACTCTCCTAGCCTCAAATAGTACTCTTCTTTCGTCTGATGGAAATAAACATCACGGAGAAGGCCATGGAACTGCTTGGATTGAAGGAGTCGCAATTCTATTATGTGTGGTAGTTGTTGTTCTGGTCATAGCTATTAATGATTACTCGAAGGAACGACAATTTAGATCCCTTCAGGTAAGATTGAATGTTTCAAGAAGAGTATATTTCTCAGGAGAAAATTGAAACTGGCCAAACATTCTCTGTCATTCGCGATGGAGAAGCGAAAGATATCCCTGTCTCCGATCTCGTGGTCGGTGATATAGCCAGAGTGAAATATGGAGATCTTCTCCCAGCTGATGGGTTCCTCCTTCAATCAAATGATCTCAAAGTATTCCTCTTTTATTCTTAAATGGATATCCAGATTGATGAATCCTCGCTTACGGGTGAATCCGACCATATAAAGAAGTCGATTGAATCAGACCCTGTCCTTTTGTCTGGTACATACGCAATGGAAGGATCGGGAAAGATGTTAGTAACGGCAGTAGGAGTCAATTCGCAGACTGGAATCATTATGACCCTACTCGGAGCTGGGAAATCGGGGATGGACGATGGTGATGACTCGACTTCAAGTAAGTGGGGAGGGGGAAGGGATTTTAACAATAAACATGACGAAACTAATTTTTCTCACAACACCTATATCGTTTGACAAATTACTTGCTTTAATTTCTTTGTTATTTTGTCAGGTAATAAGAAAGAAATTGGAAACATAGCATTGTCTCACTTCAAATAATTTTCCACCAAATGAACACTATCGTATTTCATTCTTTCCTTTATTCTACACATAATACATCTTAATACACAGATCTTCGATTTTGATAAAAACCAGAGATTGGTAAAACATCCAAAATAAAACTATTTAGCGTCCTCTTCATCATCTTCGTCTACTTCTTCAACTGACTCTACTGATTCATCGTCTACCAAAAGTGATGACGATGAAGGCCTGTGTTCCAAAAGTGTTCTTCAAACTAAACTGGCTAAACTGGCTCTTCAAATAATTTATTGTGGTGAGTTTCAATATATGAAAATTATTTGTACTAACCTAATGATTTTTTTTCGCAGTTGAAATATTTTCTTTCAGGAACTACCGTTGCCATCATCGCTCTCATCGTTTTGGTTACTCGTTTTTGTATTGAAAACTATGTAGTCGCCAAAAAACCGTTCATTTTTTCTGACATTCAAGTCTTCGTCAAATACTTTATCATTGCCGTCACTATTCTGGTGATCTCCATCCCCGAAGGTCTACCCCTAGCAATTGCACTGGCTTTGACTTATTCTGTCAGAAAGGTCAGAATCCAAATGGAAAGAGAATAAAGATTTCAGATGATGCATGACAATAATTTAGTGAGACATTTGGATGCTTGTGAAACCATGGGAAATGCGACGTCGATTTGTTCAGACAAAACGGGAACATTGACGACGAATAGAATGACAGTCGTGGATTCGTATATTAATGGTAGGTAGTTTTTTGAAAACTTTAAAAAAAATGGGAGGAAGACACCATTCAGAAGATGAAATTTATTATTTGGTGGTATCACTAGAGAGACAAGAAGATTAATAAGACTACAATTATTTCTGTTCCTCCAGGGAATCACTATGAGGGTCAAAGCAACCAGCCCAAAGGATCTACTCTTCCTGGCGACACAGCTAGCCTTCTAATGGAAGCCATCTCTGTCAACAGTACTTACAACTCGATGATTCAAGAACCAACTAAGCCAGAAGAGGCTATGCAACAACTGGGAAATAAAACAGAATGCGGACTATTGGGCTTTGTCAATAGTCTAGGAGGAAATTATGCAGAGATCAGAAAGAAATTTCCAGAAGAACAGCACTTCAAAGTAGGTTTTAAGATGGATTAATGTGGAGGGGGGACATGTATTGATTATTGCATGATCCATAGATCTATACGTTTAACTCCTCTCGAAAGTGCATGATGACTGTTGTTCGTCTCTTCGAAGATGGCCAGAACATTGGCTTCCGGGTCTATTGCAAAGGAGCCAGTGAAATAGTCCTCGGCCGATGTTCCTATCTTATTGGATCCGATGGAAAAGCCCACACCTTCTCGACTGATCGACTGAAGGAAATTAATTCGACTGTCATCTCCAAAATGGCTGATAATGGACTACGGACGATTTGTATTGCATATAAAGATTTAATAAAGAAAGGAGTAAGAGAAACGGACAGAACTGAGGTAGGTTTCAGGGTGAGATACCAGGATTCCAAATGTTCGGAAAACTGATATTAGAGCGTTTAAACAATACTTTTTCCTTTTTTGGTTTTTATATGTTTGTCGAACACATAGCTATCTACCAAATAACACAAAAATACTAAAAATGTTTTAAATTAGCATGTGTGCTAATACTTCTAATAAATATCATTTAGATAGAATTTAATGAAGAATTAGACATAAACTGGAATGATGAGGAAGAAATGTATAAGAACTTCGTGGGATTAGCTATTTGTGGAATTCAGGTAAATTTATTTTTCAGTTTTTTTTTCTGCTAGAACTATGATACAGACAGTGGATATTGTTTTTAACTGTCTCAGCATCCTATTTAAATAAGTTATTTACTTTAGGATCCCGTTCGCCCCGAAGTTCCTGCCGCAATTGAGAAATGTCGTCGAGCAGGGATAACCGTCCGAATGGTAAGCTCCTAGTGCTCCAAAATTCTTCAGGTAACCGGTGATAATATAAATACCGCTCGAGCTATTGCGCTCTCCTGTAAGATCTTAGAACCCGGAGAGGATTTTCTCGCCCTTGAAGGAAAAGAATTCAATGACCGGTATCATTCTTTTTCTTTAATATATTTATAGGATCCGTGATGAAGACGGCAAAGTCTCCCAGGCGAAGTTAGATCAAATCTGGCCGAGATTGAGGGTCCTGGCCCGTGCTCAGCCAGCAGATAAATATACCTTAGTTAAGGGGATTATTGACAGTAAGGCAACTCCACAAAGGTTAGAAAAAGTGGGGCACAGAGAATGGGGGAGTTTAGAGAAATTGTAGCCGTAACGGGAGACGGGACGAACGATGGACCAGCTCTGAAGAAGGCTGATGTAGGATTTGCTATGGTACGGTAATCAGAAACAAAAAAAATTTATTTATTTAATTTAATTTATATTTTAATTTTTATTAATTTAATTTATTATTCGAATAATAGTGAAAAAAATTAATGATATTAGGGCATAGCAGGAACAGACGTGGCAAAAGAAGCCTCAGATATCATCCTCACCGACGATAATTTCACCTCGATTGTCAAAGTAAGTTGGGTTTTGTTGATGAAAGGGATATTTTGTGTAACACCTATGCTACTGATCCGTCCTAAGCAAGACTTTTAGGCAGTGATGTGGGGTCGAAACGTTTATGACTCCATCTCTAAATTCCTCCAATTTCAACTGACTGTCAATGTAGTCGCCGTCTTGACTGCTTTTATTGGAGCCTGCACTGTCGCAGATTCTCCTCTTAAGGTGGGTGAAATTTTTTTGCATAGAATAGGTTACTATATAAAGTTCCCTGCCAATTTTCGCAAATTTCAATCTGTCACATCCTGACACCTTCCAGGCTGTTCATATGCTCTGGATCAATCTGATCATGGATACTTTGGCCTCTCTGGCCCTAGCTACTGAAGTTCCCGGCGAGGATCTCCTCAATCGAAAGCCCTATGGTCGAAAGAAGTCACTAATCTCTCGAACAATGGTCAAAAATATTCTCTGTCATGCTATCTACCAATTGATCATCCTCTTTACCCTCTTCTATTACGGTGAGCCAAATGATATACAAGTAAAAGGAACTATTTAGGTGATCGAATTTTTGGCATTCATTCGGGTCTCTATGCTTCCCTCTTCGCCCCACCTTCACAACATTTTACTATTGTTTTCAATGCCTTTGTTATGATGACTATATTCAATGAGATCAATGCAAGAAAGGTTCACAACGAGAGGAATGTATTCAAGGTGAGTAGATGAATGAGAAGCGCTCAAAATGAATTTTGGTTAAAATTAAATCTTCTAGGGGCTTTCAGAACTCTCTATAAGATCTATAGCGTTGACAAAGATTAAAACCTGACCGAAACTGGCTTTATACACGATATTTGTTATTATTGAAACTTTTCATCTTAAATTCGAGACGTTCTGTTTCTCCATTTGCCAATTGATGATCGGCAGTCAGAGACATATTAGACAAAGATGGCCCACTATTTAGGAAATATTTAAAAATAATATAAATATATAGGCGATAGAAAATAAAAAAATTATTAAGGGATTGATCGGAAATCGGGTCTTCTGCATCATCTGGCTGTTTACGTTCTTCGCCCAGATACTCATCGTCCAATTCGGAGGAGCCTGGTTCTCTACAGCTAAACTGAGTCTCAATCAAGTATTTTAATTTTCTATTTAGTCGTTTTTTTTGCCATCTAAAATTTGTTCAATTCTCGCTTTTCAGTGGATAGTCTGTATTCTCCTGGGCTTCTCTGAACTCCTTTGGGGTCAAGTCGTTGCCACAATTCCCAGTAAACGTCTTCCAAAGACCTGGAAGGTTGGTCATGGTGAAGTATCTGCCACTCCGATCCATATCAATGGAGACTACGCGACTCGTACTCGTTCTCGAGCTGTGGCTATGCGTCGATCGGGCAAATCACTTTGGATTAGGGGAATGTTCATATTAGGAAATCACGTAAGTAATCTGCATGATCTCTTCTTGGATAATCATAAAATATATACTGAGAAATAACAAATGATTGCTCATAATAAACGTGTATGCTTGAAGCTAACAGAATAAAGTGCTTGCTATGCTGTGATTTGATGTCTTTTTTTAGTTTTTCTAACCATTTCTGATCGTCGTTAGACTTTTTAATCTTCTTCTTTTATCGTCAGTTGCCTATACCTTTAATGTTTTCCTTTTAATTTGCTTACCAGAGACTCTTGCTTGAAGACAACTGAAATATTTTAGCTATTATCTATAGTTTTCCTGATAGTTCATGGTCAATTCTATCAGGAAAAAATATAAAACTTCATTAGCTCATATTCTATTTCGTTATATATTTTATAACAGACTGTCTACAGGCTATCCATAACCGGTGCATTTTCCATTCTTCTAGACATTCTTCTTTTTTTAATACTTGTATTGATTTGGGACTATTTTATCTGCATATTATACCTGCTATAGCTCTATCTAATAGAAATTAACAAAGATAATTGTATTTACTCCTGAATCAATTATCTTTGATTCAGGAGTAAATTACACATTCTAGACTTCGAGCAGTTGCCCCAATTGTCCCAGGGACGAACATATGTTGTAGAATGTATTTTTCAAACCGCAGTCTAATCTGTCCGTTTTCGATCACACTTGATCTTTCATTTTCAGCTAAAAGTCCTACGTGCTTTCCAAATGAAAGACACTTCCAATTTTGGCCGAACTGCTCCAGCTATGACAGCCGAAGCTGCAGAAAAATGGAGGAATAGTTATAGAAAGTATAGACACCAAAAGCACCAAGAAAGGAGTGAGTGATTATTATAAATCGATGGGAATGGTTTTGTAGAAGCTGCTGCTGAACGAGCAGAGGCGGAAAGACGACACTTCTCGGATGATATAAAGGAGAAAAGGAGGACGTTTAAGGAAATCAAACAGATTGCAAGAGGAAAAAGTATGGATAAGGTAAGGAGGTGAAAAAGAAGAAAGAGTGGAGTTTAGGAACGGCATCATCACCACAAGAAGCGACAGACCTCAACAGAAATATAGAATTGTTTAGTTACTCAAAAACTTATAATAATTCATTTTAATACATAATGCCAGATGTTTCTTATTATTTTGCCCATAATTGTCAGTTTTATTTCATTTCAATGAATTAGCTTGATTCTATATTTGGAGATGGAGATGTTTTCGTTTTATGTTATTTCCTGGTAGATTTTGATCATAATCTATCTGGGAAAAAAATAAAATGGATATATCAAAATATTTCAGTTGACCGTCGCGTGTAAGGATTTTAAGTCTTTTGTCAAACATTTTTCTTTTTGACCCATTGATGTTATCCTATATTACATTAAAATATTAGAAGGATGTGTTATTTTTTGAAAATAAATCACTATGAACGAGGAGGAAGAAAGACATTAGAACATAGATCTTTACTTCAACCTATCTCTGTGTGCAATTTCATAGGCAAAATGTTGTCCGCGATCGATACGTCTGCCCGTATCTGGCAGTCAGCTGCTGTTCTTTGGGTCCCTTATTCTTCCCTCCTCGCTTTATTTCCCCCTCCTCCTCCTCTTCATTTCCTCAACAAAAGCTCATCTTCCAGAGAATGTTTATCAGTGTTCCCTCCCTCAAAGCAATAGACAATCCTAACACCAATCCTCCCGGCAGTTTTATGGTCCGTCTCGTTTTTTTTTAATTTTAAATTATACAAGGTTTTTAGAATATGGAGGAGGATCGAATGGGTATGAGAATTCAGGCAGAAACAGTGGAAATAGCTAAAGATGAAAAAGGACTCGTAGGAATAACAATTGGAGGAGGCCAACCATACTGTCCTTGTGTTTACGTGGTTCAAGTTTTCGAAAATAGTCCTGCAGCCGCGGATGGAAGGTAAAGAAACAATTTTTCACTCAAAGGGAAGGGAAAGAAGAAAAAAAGGTTTTAGTGCCAAAAGAACTGTCTAACTATCGTGTTTGTGCAACAAACAATGCACAATCTTTGTTAGTATTTTCGGGTCTGACATATTTTCATACGTTCTAATGTTAAGAAAAGTTGCAGTTCTTATACAGGCGAATTTTTTTTTTTTGCAATTTGTCCGAGATAAAGAGGTCGGAACGGGCGTTTGTGATATCCGAAAATCCTAGCTATTTCTTTTTCTTTTAGAATCCGTTGTGGTGATGAGGTGATAGCTATCAATGGAATTAATGTCAAAGGAGAAAGAAAAAACAATGTTGCTTCGTTAATTCAGTGCAGCTCCAATCCAGTCAAAGTATCATCTCCACTTACTTTTCTAAATGTCTAGATAACTATAAACAAGTTGGAAGCCGACCCTTCAAAAGGAAAAACCATGGATATTATTTTAAAGAAGGTCAAACACAAGGTGGTTGAATTCATGGACCAAGACTCTGCAGATGCTCTCGGTCTCTCCCGTGCCATTTTGTGTAATGACCCATTGCTTAAGAAAATGAAGGTTAGTAGAAAGAATAGAGAATATAAAGGGGAGATCATAGGTTCTGGAGGACAACGCCGAGTTGTATAGAAATTTAATAACTTACTTCACGGAGTTGTTGCATTATCAAGAGAAGATCAATGAATATCAAAAAGGTAGGAAGAGAGAGAGAGGAAACACCTCAATGTAAAGCAATAAAATTTTGGACAATTTGGAGATTAAAATTTCGCTCAATATTTTACAAGAGCTAGAAGTATTGCACTCATTTTAAAAAGTATTTTCAGTTTTCGGCGATGTTTTTTGTGAGCTCGCTGCCCATGAGGCTCAGCTAAACGCCAATGAAGCCTTCAATGTTTTCGGTGATGCTCATCGGCTTCTTGAAAGACGTCAGGTAATCTTATAATTTGCCTGATACATAAAGAATTGCTAGACGGAAGCTCTAAAACAATTAAAACCCATAGTGAATGATCTGATAACCTATGTGGACAAGGTGATTCCTGATACCCAGTTGACGGTCAAAAAGTAAGGATATTAAGGAAAGTATAAGGTATTCAGATACCTCGATGTAAAGTATGAATATCTGAGCTACTGTTTGAAGATTAAAGAGTTGGATGATGAGGAGTTGGAATTCCACACATTAGACGAAGGATTATACCGAGTGGAGACAGGAAATTATGAATATAGGTAAGAAAGAGGGAGGGAACAGGATCAAAAGTTAGTTTATTTACTTGAATGAAAATTAACCGTTTAGTAGATTCGTAGTTAATATATATTCGAAATAGAGAGGACTCTCTTGTTGATTTTTCTTCATAAATTTGTCGTAACTCAATTATGTTATACTGGCAATTAGTTTTTTTTACAATATATAGCTTTTGACGATAGATATCAAAGTTTTGTGGGGAAAATACAACGACAAAACCTGCTCGCGAAAAAAGTTTGTTCTTTAACAAAATGATTTAGATTGATGCTCCGATGTCGTCAAGACGCTCGCTACCGCTTTACCCAGATGAGGAATGATGTAATGGTCAAAATTGAATTGTTAGATCAGAAGCATGGTAAAAACTATAATCTACTCTCGAATCACAAAAAACTTGTTCAGTTCGAGACATCTCCACTCATTTGACGGCCCATGCAAATGTTATGAAATCCTGTCAGGCGGATTGTATGGTCATACTTCAAAAGACAGTCAATACACCGATTGAAATCGATCTGGTTCCGGTTGGTTTGAAAGATAGGGTAAAATTTTTCAGTTGGAAGTGAAAGTATCCCGATTGGAAGTTAATGAATCGGCTGAAGACGACCCAGGATTTCAAGAACAGGAGCTGCTCGTCTTTGAAGAGACTCCTGTGTCAGAACCCGCAATCCCCCTCGATCTTTCCGGTTCTCCTTCTCTCATTGATATCACCTAAACAGCGTTTCATATCCCCGATACAAATATCTTCTTTGCTAGTTTGTGTTTCCCTTCCAAAGAAATATAATTATGGATGAGATGGCATTCACTTGGACCTTGTCTCTTGAGAATGCAGCGTCTTCTTCTCGTTTTGGCTATTTTGATCCTTCTTTTCATCGAAGATTCGGAAGCAGCGAAGACGACTATCAAGGTTAGAAAAGTTGAGATAACAAAAGAACCTTTGTAAAGATAAAAAATCTTATCTTTATTTAAATTATATACAAATTCATTATACAGAACGTGTCATTGTAATGAGAAAATGATACGTTCGGAAGAAAGGTGGAAATTTTTAATACTTTTAATAAGGGTCTGTGTTAAAAAAAAAGAATCAAAAAAAGAGAAATCTCATTCATACGAATCCAAAAACAACAACAACAAATAAGCTTTCCTTCAGGAATGCATGAAACTATGTTTCGCAGAAGCTCAAGTCTGGCTCAAATGGACCTGTCCTCTCTATTGCACCGTCGTCGCCCTAGAATAACTTTTCTTGGCAATTTTTTCGAATAAATCTTTTTCTTGAACTGTTTCATGTCTACAATGGTAAAATGACGTATCCCTCTCTGTCTGCCAGAATGATAAGGATCGCGTGAATCAGCTGCCTTTCTTCAACTTATGCGTCGGTCTTCCTATTATCTTCCTATAATCTTCCTATTTTTGGTCTCTTTTGTGAAATCGCAAAACCGTATGTAGCGTTTAATAAGTAAAGTCGAAAGTCTAGAGCCTATTCAAACTGTATCTGTAACAAATGTTCAGTCAGTCATTCCAATAGCCAATTTGACTGCAAGCAGATATATTTTTCAGTCGAATAAGACGGTAGGAACTATTCCAAAGGGTTAAGTTCTTATTATAGTATACCTTGAGACTAGCTGTCCACAATGGAGACACTAATTTTTCTTCCTGCTCGCTGATTCAAGGAGATTCTCCACAAGGCATCCGTTTATTGAGGTATTACTGCTCATAGAAGCCTATGTCATCAAATTTCAGCCTTTACGCCTTGAGTGAAGGAGCAATAGCTGTTCTATCCTATACTACTACCATTACATGTCCTCAAGAAACGTACGCAGAAGCATATTTAATAGCTATTAGCCTTCCAAGTGAGCGTGTTACTTTTATTTCTTGTCATAAAAAGGTTCCATCGATGCAAGATCCTTATGGTATGTTCGCCTGGGAAGCCCAATATCAGTAGATATTGGGGCCAATTATGCGACTGCCACTGAAAATTATCCGGTCTACTTTACGACGTATTGCCCAGGAGGGTGTGTGGAGTACTTGGAAAGGGTCAATCAAACAATTCAAGTGGGTTACAGAATAGTCAAATATTTTTTAATTTTGCAATGTCCTTTCTACCTATTTCAAAAAAAAGAAGAAATAACTCGACATAACAAGTGTGTTTGCGCAACAAAAATTAGACAACCAAAAGAATCTGTTCTTTGCAGACTAATGCTACTTTCACTATACAAGCTGGTCTCCCCGGAAACATGTATTCTTTGACATCTTTCGGAGTCGATGATGCCACAAAGAATCTCCCTCAAGAAGTACGTGGAGACTTCAAGACATATATACTAAACAGTGGAGTAGTCTCTATTCTCATCGATAAAAGCAGTAGTAAGTAGTCGATATACTCATGCAATACTTTTTTACAGCCGCCTGGTCGACGGTTTCCTCCGAGAGAGCTGGCTTCTTCATGACCTCCACTTATCCCTTCCCTTCTCGTAGTCAAAGTGCCATCACTACTTTATCAAGTAGAGAATGAATTCTTCATTAAGGAGCTACCTCTAGGTACTGACTTGATGCTCTACTCCTTTACAATCATGGAAATGCAGGTGGGAGGAAGTGGAGGAAATTTTTCAGTGGAGATTGAATATAAAGATAATAAAGGATACTCAATGGTTTTGTAAGTTGAATACCTTATGAAAAAGTTGTCAGATTGGAGACAAACGTGGACATGGAATACACGGCTAATCCACAGACGGGATATAAAATGGAGTTTGAGCTGAATCAAGGGAAGGAAATTTCGAAGGGAGGACTAGTAAGGTTCAATATTCAGAATTCTGCTAGTAGTGTTGGTCTCTATTTATTGTTGGTAACTTTGATTTTTTCTGTCTGATCGTACGATGTTTCGCTAATATGTTTAATAAAATTTGATACTGATGATAACTAACCATTACTATCCTTTATTCTCTGTATAATATCTCTCAAAAAAAAAGAAAAAAGGGACTCAAACGAGCTGCTCCATACCATAATCAGGAAAATGCATACAAGATTGGGAAAAATAATGAGAATACATTGCATTAGACTCAAAATTTTCTTCATACACCTGGCAGAAAGGATCAACAGAGGAAACACTGTTCGGTGTATGAGGTTCACTCTTTCCTGGGGTACTTCTCGAGGTCTCCGACGTGCTGCTACAAGCTCCAGAACTTCGTCGTTTTGCCTTCGGCTGAAACTTCATACGTAAAGGAGAAAAAGAAACTTACTTTTCCTCCTTTGATCGGTTTTTTTGCCCTTTGTTTATAGTCTTCGATTGCTTGTTTCACCTCCTCATTTTCCGTAGCCAGAGCAGCGGTCAAAGGCCAATCTTTCTGAAAGTATGTCTATGTTGTATAAGGACAAAAGATACCTTTTCACCATCTGGGACATATAGACTAGCTCCTGCGTTGAGGAGAACGTTGATACATGCGACATCAGCTCGATTGCAGGCATACCAGAGGGCTGTGTGGTACTAAAAAAGGGATTTAATGATTACGTTATGGATTAAAAACAATACAGAGTTCCATATTCATGATTATGGAACACCTAGAAGACCTTTTAAAGGTTAATACAGATGGTGATCAAAAAGTGCTCTAAATAGTCCAGCTTTTTTCAGTTTCGTTCTCTCCATACCTCATATGGATCTTTTTAGCTTTGAAATATGAATAGTATTTCTTATGCTTATAAGAATAAAGTTTAATTGTTTCGGAATTTTTTCCTACTCTTGAATCTTAGGTATTGTAAGTCTTGACCTTGTCCTTTGTTAGTTCTACTGCCTTCCCCGTAAAGGTTACTTACATCTTTGTCCATCTTATCAACAATATCCATCTTCCTTCCTTTCACTTCCTCCAGTTCTAATAAATAGTTAAGCAGTTGAACATTTCCTTCATCAGCCGCATAGTGAAGAGCAGTTCTTTCCTTCGGACGGGGTCCTATCTGTAAAGAACTTATAATTAGTATGATAAACTGACCGGATTTCCGTCTTCAGCGACATTTGCCCCGGCTCTGATGAGCATTTCTGCCATTTTTCTTCCCAGCTTAACGGAAGAGGCGCAGAGCATTAAGGAAGTTTTATCTTCATAGTTAACATTGTCGATGAAGGGACGGCCATTGACGATTTCTTGAATTCTCCTGTCGGTCAGGAGCCTTTCAAGAGTTGCTATGTCTTCGTTGAAAACCGCATGATGAAGAATAGTTGAACCGGTGTTTGTTGTGGTGAAGAAATTAGCTCCGAGTTCGAGTAACTTCATAGCCAGTTTAGATCGACCGTGTTTTACTGCTAGGAGAAGGGGCGTGCTTCCATCTGAAGAGATTAAGGGTGATCGAAGATATTTTCAGTAAAAACACGAGACACTAGCTTTTTTTAAATGTTTTTTTTTCAACATTTCTTATTAATTAATCTTAAACAGCTCACCTATGAGATCATGAATCTCAAGATAGGGAATATATCGTTCGTTCTCCCTTTCTAGTGTCCTGGTCATCATTTCATCCATATGTTCTTCTCCAGATTGATAGACGGAATTTTGATTGACAAAATCGTGAAGGGAAGTGCTGTGAGCCTCTCGGATCGACTGGTATTCGGGCTCTTTGTCCTGAATTAATCCTTTAGATGTTTTAAATGCTGCCTACTGTATAAGTTGCCTCAGCTACAGGAGGCGGGGATCTGGAAGGCGGTTTGGGTAATGTATAAATGGATAAGAAATCAGAAGCAGGTAGTACTTTATGCTGTCGACGAGGAATATTGGAACAGACAGGATGAAAAGCCTTTCGCTCTGAAAATATAGCTGCTATAGATCAATCCTACTCTTTAGAGGCTCCATAGGAGGATTCCAAACGCCTGTCGAAGTAACTGTCTTTCTTTTTCTATTTGAGGATGTTACAATACCCATAGACAATAGAAAGCAGAAAAAGATGACACCGCCAATGGTTCCAATGACGGCAAATGTAGGAGAGCCGTTTTCAACTGGCTGTTGTTGTTGACGATACCGATCCATTCGTATCTGAAAATGATTGCCGTTTTTTAGTAATACTTTTTTCTTTCTAAATTATTGCCTACCCATTGGAAAAATCCATCATTATTTCTACATCATTATTTCCCAAATGTGCTTGTGCATTGTTTTTGTTATTACATTTCGTAAATAAGTGTGATTTTCAGAAATTAGTAATGTAGCATGTAGAAAAGTAGAAAACAATTAAAATTTGGTTTCTAACTATGAAACAACCACCAACCTTTTTGAGTACTTCGTAAATGTAATCTTCTCCTTGTGGACAAGTGTCACAAACTTGAAGATAAACCGTAAGACTCAGAAAGAGCTCCCATTGTCTTTTGTTAATGTGATCGTCTGCATTTTTCTGAAAGATGATGGTAAAAGCGATGTTTCGCTTGCATGCATATAAAATCGAAAATGATGCTATTAGGAATACTCACAAAGTATCGCGTCAAAATGTCATCAAGCCATTCTTTCGTTATATTAACTTCAACTCTTGTGCCTAGAAGTTCTCGAGCGTGCATTTTATACTCTTCCAGATGGAACGTAAGGCTTGGCGGATAGACCGTAACTGGGAATTGAATGTTTTCATAGGCTCTCTGAAATAGTTCATTAGTATTCACTAAAATTCAAAACATACAGTCACTGTTCCTTTACAGTCAAAGATTTCAAAGTCATCTGCTCTTTCAGTAAAATTATAACATTGGAAGTCACATATGCCGTTATAGTTGAGCTTCACACATCGCTCTATGAATGCTCCACGAGATATTTCAGATGAAGATGAAAAGGTGATGAATAGTCCTCCTAGGAGGAGGAGAAGTCGCATTAGAATCAATAAAAACGAAGTTCAGCAGGTGGTTATGGATGGAAATGTGTGGTCTTGACAGAAGCGAGTAATCCCTTCGGTTATATTCCGTAGGGGCGTGAGGGTCAGTGGTTCTTGTTAGAAACGCGGCAACGCTTTGTCGGCAGGTGATCCCTTGAAAGAGGGGAAGATGAACGAGTAATTGATGACAGGCGAGAGAACAATAGAGCTAATGACGAGAAAATATCCTGTTCATGTTAGCAGAAAGGTACAATACAGTAGAATGAACATTAGGTTTCCCATAATTTCACATGGAGTTTTTATCACTCGATATTCCATTTCTTCTAAAATTTCCTCAAAGAAAATATAAATACTATCATTTATACATGCAAAAACAGTACCCGAATCTAAATATTCTACTATACACAACAAATACCGCATAAGTAATTTGCCTAGCTTCTTTTCCCTTCAGCTATTCGAAGACGTCTTAGAGCATCTTGTAGCTCCTTAGTATTTTTATCCAATTGTGCACGAAGATCAGTATTGATTTTCCGTTCTTGTGTTAAGTTCTTCATTAATAACTCCTTGTCTTGATCTAAAACTGGTTTAAACTGTACAGAACACAGCATACAATCAACATCTGCTAAAAGTTCTAGTACTTGCTTATGACGCATCCGCAATTTCTCCAACTCATCTTTATGTTTTTCTCCATGTTTCTTAGCGTCTTCAAGTTCTTTTGAATGTCCGAGTGAGCCTTGTGCCTTTAAGTGCTTTTATAATAAATAAAAGTAAATATCATACCTGATTATTTTGGATAGGTAAATTTGAAGGTAATATCTTTTTGATTACAGTAGATTGATGTAATTTTTCTTTGTTAACGCTATCATACTTTTTCTCGATGTTTTGATGAATAGGTCCGGAAAATCTATTTCTAGGTTTCTCTTGATCAACTGCATAAACAAGATCTCCTTCACTTCTTCTTTGCCTAAATAATATTAAAAATTCATTTAAAAAAACTTACTTGTTTGGAGATATTCCCTTCTCGACAGAACTTCTCGAATCAACAGGGACTGATAGTCGCCTTGGGGAAGCTTGTAGAGGTGGCACGTTTACGATATTTCTTAAAATTTTTTTTGGCTCTGCTGCTTTACTAAATCCTGCACGCTCCTTCTCCCTATAAAAATAGTTTTTATAGAGATAAGTATTAACCTCATTGCTTGTTTCTGTAACTTTCTTATCCGTAGGTCTTCAAATGCATTCATCATTTCTTTAGGTCCAGCATCAGGAGGAAGATTCTAAATCTTATTAAAAAGATAGAAAGATTAAAATACTTGTTGAACACGTAAAAGAGATTCTGCCGAAATTGCGGATGATTGATCTAATACTATTGTTTGTACAGTTGTATTATTCATTTGCCCCTGAATTTCAGAAATATCTCCAAAATCCAGAAGGCGGCTGTTTCCTAAAATATGTTTAAAAAATAAAAAAAGGAAATAAAATACCTCGCGTTGTGGCTTTTGGTGTACTTGTTGTGGTTGAAAGAGTAGAACGTCGACGAAACGATTCTGGTTTACCATGCTGCCTCCGAACTGGTGTTATTTTTTCTTCTACGAGAATATTAATATTCTTTATTGGGGTTGCTGGTTTTTGTGCCAAAGCAAGGGCATTTTCGTGATTTTCTTGTGAGGACGGATAGTTTGCTAGAGTTTCAGCAGAGGTTGAGCTAAAAAAGATGTTTCAACAAAAAAAACTAACATTTTCTCAACGTTCCATTTATGAGGGCCCTTATCCCAACTTGAATTTGCGAAATTAGCGGTGTTAATATCATAGTTTTCAGGAATATGTAGCCGACGTCCTGAGTTATCCAACGCATTTTGTTCTTTCTCCATCAAACGCATAATATCGTCCTCTAAAATTCCTATATAAACTATAATGAAGTAACACTTGCTATTAGCGCAAAAATCAGCTGAGTTTGATGAAATATTTTGGCCACCAAATGAAGTGGCCAAACCCTCGTCAGAAAAACTTTTTGACGCATTCTTATCAACAGGAACAAATGTTGTCGGTGCATCGAACTTAGGCCGTTGTGATGCTAAAAGATGATCAACTACAACGATAATATACTTGTTGACAAAAAAGATTCTTCATGAATAGTATATAAGTTATTTGTATTTTTAGTGGCTGTTTCAAAGACATCTAAAACATGAATAGCAATAATCACGACTTACCATCATCCAGCGTCTTTTCTTCACCCCAGTCAACACTTTCGTTCTTCGCGTAATCTACTACGTCTTCTGGCTCACTATCACTCATACTCTGAAAAATATTTTTTATATAATAATTTGAAATAAGGACAAAATTCTAAAAAAATTTAAAAGTTATGTATTTTCTCGTGGGTAATAACCTTTTTTTGTATTCTCAATAAAAGATGCTTTATTTACAAAACAAAATTTTTTAAATTTATTTAAAAAATATAAAAAAACAAAATGACACGGGATATGTCTCTCCCTATGAACAAAGTCTATTTTCCATTATTTTAATTGAATACTGTCGTTTTTGTAGCAATTGCAGTTTTATATAATTGAGATTGGATTATTTTTAACGAAAGTAACAGTAAAAATCAATGTTAAAACGACGAAAAAAGACTGAAATGATAACCGATTGAACAAACAGCTTTCCCGCCAACTGAAGGCGCCTGGGGTGGTGAAAAAAATATTTTGAAATAGAACCGTGCGTTGTTTAATTTTTTTATCCTTTTATTTTTATGATTATAATTGTTTCACGTGCACGATTTATTCGACTTATTAATAACAATATGGAGTTTCACCTTTTGTAATAATTTCCATGTTCAATGAACCGAATTCTATCCATTTTGTCACTTTCTTTCCCTGGTTAATGTATTTTTCAGGAATCGTGAAGGTAACCTTTCTTTTACAGCTTGTTTTAGGCTTATTACCTGGAAGAAAATGGTTATTGGTTTATAACAAAACAAGCTACATTGGTGGTAAATGTTGAATCTCGGGTCTATGTTGGTTAGTTCGTTTTGAGTGCCGGACACCTAAAAACATGTCGCTTCGCTTTGTTTGTTACCTCAAAGTGACCTGTCGCGTTTGTAACCGCTTCTCCTAGAAGATCGTCGGGATCAGGGCCTGTAATCTTAGTAATTATTTGTATTTTATTTTACCAGAATCTTCATCCCATAGTTTGACCTTTGTGTTAGCTAAATATGTATTTCCACAAAGTAGTTGACCACGAATTCCAACACTTTGAGCGCTTCCAACCTAGTCTGACTATATATTATTACGAACTTACTTGTGAAACTGCATCTCTCAAAGAAGCATGGGTTAAAAAATTTAGAGTAATTGATAAAACTATAAGAGAAAGAAGAAGTTTGTTAGCCATGTGATGTTGCTAGAAACATGTCGGGCCTTTCTCCTGGTTTTTGATAAATAGGTCATCAGGGACCGAGATTCGCGAAAACAAGTCCTTTATCTTTTGAAAAACAATATCTTAAAGGTAACTTTATATTTCTTAGGCTTTACTTTTTTCAGTTCTTTTCACTTTTTCTACTAAGCGAGAGATGTGTGCGTCGTTTACGTACTATTCCGCATTCTCCTCGCTTTCCTATATTCTCTCTACCTATTCTTCTTTCTTTTATTTCTTTCTGCTTAATTCTCAGATCTATGGGTACTCGATATTCTGAAGGAGATTCGTCAGATGAGGGAAGAGGGCGACCCGTAAAAAAAAACATCAGTCTAGGCCTTTCCAGTTTTTATAGGTTATAAATAAAATATCATAGAAAACAACATTTAGGGAACGATTTGGTAGTCATTCACCAGAAGAATACATGAATTTGAGAATCAGCGGTTTTGATGAAAAATTAGAACGAGAAGAAATCAAGGACATTCTTTCACGTGAGTTCAAAGAATTCCGACCTTTTGAGGTAAAACAATACATCTATTTTCAAGATTCTTTTCAGATAAAAGTAGTTCGTCAACCAGGCGATGATGAACGTTTAGCATATGTAAATTTTGAGAAACGAGAATGTGCTCGTAAAATTCGATACAATTTTATGGAAAGATTAAGGAAAGCTCTTGGAAAGAAAATTTTATGCGATCCTGCCGGCATTTTACGTGATCAAGAAGGGAAATACATTCCCGATAGGTTCAACAGACAGTTACAGGTAGATTTTTCTGGACAATTGAAAATTACCAGGCAAATGAAAAAAGTTAAGGAAAAAAAGGGATAAACTATAAATAAGCATCGACTCTTCTCAACAGTATTTTTACATGATAAATATTTTTTTAGGGAATTGATCGAGAAACGACAGTTAAACGTCGTTCTTCCCCTGAAAGAACTGCTCGTAGTTCTCAACCAAAACAGCCGAATGTCTGGCGATTGAAAGAAAATGACAGTGATGCGACAAGAACCTTGTTCGTTGGCAATATGCCACAAGATATTAGAGAGGATGAAATTCGCCGGGCCTTCGATCGATATGGAATAATCGAAGATATTGATATCAAGACTCCAGCAAATACAGATGCTGCCTATGCTTTTATCATGTTCCAAGTTGGTCGGCTTTTAGGTGACAAACGGAAGATTTTATAGACAATTGAACAGAGTATCGATGCGAAGCATAGTCTTCATGATCGAGCTATTCGATCAGGTGGGCCAAGGTGTAAAATTGGCTATGGAAAGAGTCAAGTAGGAGGATTTCGAGGTGAAGGGTTGTAATTTAGGCTTCTCGTCGACTTTGGGTAGGCGGTTTGGGTCATTGGACCAGTGCTGATTTGTTGGTTAAGGAGTTTGATCGATATGGATTAATAGAAAAACTCGACTATGATGTAATTGCTCCATAAAGTAAAAAAAAAACTTCTATTCAGGATGGAGCCGAATTCGGCTACATTCGATTCGCAGACGTCAATGCAGCTCAGGATGCCTACAAAGGAATGAAAGGTTTCCCTTTAGGCGGGAAAGGACGATGCATTCTGGTCGATTATGCCAAGTATAATCATTTTCCACAAAAAGAAGTTATTCAGAGACGATTCCATTCACAAGGACCCTCTTCAACACATTGGAGGAACCCATTTAGGGCATGGAAATCGAAAAAGAAAGGCATCATCACCTCCTGCCCGCTCATCGGACTCTCCCAGAGCTATTATAACGAATTTTGAAGCACTGGATGATGAATATGCCACAACCTGGCAGGGACAAGTAAGAAGTTTGAAAAAATTTATAACTGATTCAGGTTATTTTAAAAAAGTTGGAGTACAATATACGAATGTATCGGATAGCCGGTTCGGAGAAAATGTTACAAATGAAGCTACGTGACGAGGATGGTAATGCCTTGAAGCTGCACATTCAGCAAAGGTAGGAAATTCAAAAAAATTAACAGCTTAAGATTGTCCCTATCCAATCAGGAAAGCTTGTATGACAAGATAGCAACTACCACTTTGAGGGAGATAGCCTTCATGATCGGAGTAGGCAAGGGAGAAACGGAACTTCGGCCGCTTGTTCGCTATCTTCATGAAAAACATGCTGCTGGTAGGCTATTCAACTTCGAAAAAGAAAACAAACGCCAATCTTTTAGGAGTTGTCACACTATCGGAGGTTATTCTCTATCTATTCCCGTCATCTGATATGGCACTACGTCTTCTGTCTAAATTTGCCCCGAGTGTTCGCCTTTTAACCGACGAAGCTCCTTATTTACTATGTGTTTTGACACTACGACAGTCGTCAACAGAGAGTTCTCCTTCTTAATATTGATATTCTCTAATATTCAAACAAAATTTGACTAAAAACCTGAAAATATTCGGAAAAATACTAAAAACTTGTAACGTACCTATACTTGCCAAGTTATTCTCTATATTCATGTACTATATTGGACTAACTGTCACTATTTTCTAGAAACGGATTTCTAATAAACGAATATATTCTCCTTGTAGCTGAAAATATTCATTGTTAAATTTACTCGAGTGACTATTGCTCATATTTTTATAGACAACATTTTTCATTGCACGATGTTTACAACACTTTTATCCTCAGAAAATGTTTTAAAAAATCTCATTTTCCTTGTTCTTTTCAAATAATTTTCTTGAAATTCTATTGCAGGAATGCCTGTGTCCTGTTCAAGTAGCGGTTGTACGTCGAATGCCACAATAAAACGAGCAAAAGATGGTACAGCCGTATGTGGACCATGTTTTAGTCGTTTGTTTGAAGAGGTTTGTTTATTTTCAGTAAAATTTATAGGTTTAGGATGTACATAATGCGATATCATCGACATCGCTCTTCAAGAGAGGTGAAAAAGTAGCAATTGGAGCCTCCGGTGGAAAAGATTCGACTGTTTTAGCATATGTTATGAAGACTCTGAATGATCGATATGATTATGGCTTGAATTTGGTACTTTTATCAATTGATGAAGGAATAAAAGGATATCGAGATGATTCTTTAAAGGTTGATTATGTACTTAATTAGTTTATTGGATATTTCAGGCAGTTGAACGGAATAAGATAGAATATGACATTCCGTTGACAATTCTAAGCTATCAGGAGCTTTACGGATGGACAATGGATGATATTGTAGCGAAAATCGGAAAGAAAAATAATTGTACATTTTGTGGTGTTTTCAGAAGACAAGCATTGGATAGGTTAACTTCCTTTTTTTAACTAAAATTGAATTCTCTTCAGAGGAGCTTATAAAATAGGGGCTACGAAACTCGTAACCGGTCATAACGCTGATGATATGGCTGAAACTGTATTGATGAATGTTTTACGGGGAGATATTGCAAGATTAGAAAGGTCTGTCGTTGTTTTGTATATTTTCTCGTTCAGATGTACCCATATTTGTACTGGAGAAGAATCCAGCTTACCTCGAGCTAAACCGTTAAAGTACTGTTTCGAAAAAGATATTGTAATGTATGCTCGCGTCAACAAATTGGATTATTTTTATACTGAATGTATATATGCTCCAAATGCCTACAGAGGTTACGCCAGGTTTGTTTCTTTTCTTTTCGTCATAAATTTTCAGAGGATTTGTTAAAAATTTGGAGAGAATACGACCGAAAGCAATATTGGATCTTATTCGATCAGGTGAATCCATTTCCATAAAAAAAGAAATAGCTACACCGGTGCAGTCAAATTGTGAAAGGTAAGTTTTTTTATTCATCCATTCTTTTTAGATGTGGTTATATTTCGAGTCAGAAGACATGTAAAGCTTGTTTATTGCTGGAAGGACTAAATTCAGGAAATACTGACCTTGGAGTAAAGAAGGTAGGAGCTTTCCCACTCGAAAATAAACAGTTTCAGAAAGCAATAGCAAAAGTCACGACAAAAGCAGAGGGCTGTGGAAGTGATAAAAATGGATGTGGATGTGCTGCTGAAAATGGAAATATTATTGATTTTTAGGCATGTTTTAATGTTTTTACTTTTGTTAGTTTTTAAAACGGGTATTTTGTTAATCAAATAATAAATTTTATTCTTCAATAACTGCCATTATTTACGTTATCATTCATTTATCATCCTATGTGATCGTAGTATTGTGTGCTTGAGGATCCATCGATTTTATTATTATTATGAATCGATAACTTTGTGAAGGGAAAAAATGCCCTCAATGAGAATTAATGTTTAAAAATATTGGAGATCGTGCAAAAGTTTTTGTACTTGCATCGTTTTTGCCTGCTGTCTTTTTTTTCTTTTTGTTTCATTTTTCTATTCTTTTGATGACTTTTTATTCATTCATAAAAGCATTTGCACAGCTAGAAAAAAATTAAATGGTCGAAAACCTAAAAATGAAAAACTAAAAAAAAGCAATGAAAAACTTCGAAAGCCTGTTTATGTATCGATGATTATTTGCCGTTGACTAGTGCTATTTTATTTTCTTCTGCTAGCTCGTCTGTTGTAAAAGAGGGTTATTGCGTACTCAACCAATGCGTAAATAAGAGAATTCAGCAAGGTATTTTATGATAGTTGGCGGAAGATATCGCATTATCTTATGAAAAAAAAATAAATTTTATCACATACTGTTGCGGGGCATTTTTCGTTTTCATGGTCTCCAACAATTGATTGTTTTTGCGGACGGCTATTTTGTCAATGTTTTTCTAAACTTTCTCTCATAAGTATGCTATACGAATCTGTTTATTTCAGAAATTATGACATGCGAATCTAAGAAGATGAAGGAATATTTTAATAGTAACCGTCGATTCCGTTCCTCTGAGGACCGACCAACGAGTTGCAGTCGTAAATCCCGTCCCGTAGACAGTAAGTCTTTGATCTTGTTTTTTCTCATCTTTATTTGTAGGAAATGGAAATAACACCACCCCTTTCTGGTCTACTGAACCTTCAACCTCTTCCGCTCATGGACAAAAACTGACTAATCTCGACGACAAGGGGACAGCATTGCTCAAACAAATAGTTACAAATGATGTCATCATGCAGCAAGTCATTCAAAATGTCACCAATTTCAAGGTAAGCTTTTTATTTTTCTCTATATTTGTTTGTAGGATAGGTTAGGTCTAGAAGGAACATGCAAGCGCCTTCGTCGTATGAGCTTGAAAACACCTTGGAAGTTCAGTAAACTTAAAAATGAGTTACGTCTTACATACTATGTAAGTTGACTTTATAGCTGATTTCAGTAGTCCTATTTCAGGCTTTAGATCCAATGGTTACTTTGGAGCATGGCGACCTAAGATTTACGAAGCAATCGATGACTCTTGTCGGAAGAAGAGAAACATCTGGACCGAGAAATCTTCAACGACAGGAATTGTGTAAGTACTATATTCGATTTTTATGAAGGGAAACAAAAAAAAAAAGAAACACTTTTTAAACCTTGTTATATTCTTTTTAGTGATCGCTCTGGAAAAAGTTGCTGAAAGATTTGGCCATAACATCCGATGCTTATCGATTGGCGGAACTGATGAAACTGCTCGAATGTATGGAATTGGTGAACATCAGGTTTGCCTAAATCTTTTGGTATAAATGTTTTAGCTGATTATCACCTCGGATTTTTTGAAACTTTTATTACAATGTTTTCCTTTTGTCGAGCGTCTTTGTATCAAAAATTGTGGCTTTGATCGTGAGGCAGCACACTATTGTAAATTTATTTTTCTTACATGTCTACATTTCCTTTAGTATATGAATACAAGGAGCCAATTTTTCCAAATTTGAAACATCTGTCCTTCATCTCGGTTTGGTGTGACGGAGATGCGCCCCCATATATGCTTACGGTAAATTATTCCTTCTAAAAAAATCATTTATTTTCAGAGGTTTATACACAAAGGGTTGTTGTCGTTATTTGTGAAGTTTGTAAAGATTGAACACAATATTGGCGATGCTATAGTGGGTGTTTTGGAAAATGAAAAGATTATGCTTCAACATATTGATGTTACAATTGCTAACTACTTCAAGATGTAGGTTTTTTTTGTTTATTTTTGATTAACCATTGTTCTAGTCAACCAGTTGATGTTCAAATGTACTTGAGAAGACTTTCAAGGTCTACAAATAAAATGACTGTTCGAATTACTGGCAATTTTGAGGAACGTTCACCAGCTTTAATAGCAGCTTTTCAAGTTAGCGCTGAATTGGAAAACGTAGGTTTTTTTTTCTTTTAGTTCATTGTCTTAGATTAATTGCCTGTACGTTTATCATATTCCACTTGGCCGCTACGAAAATTTCGACTTTGATGATGCAATTCAAAGTTAGTTTTTTTAGAATTACTATTACAATACTTTTGTTTAGATTCACGTTCACTCAGAAGATTGACTGCCCTTACTCTAAATGGTTGGGAAGATCCTGGAATTATTAAAGGTATTATTGGAGTTCTTACTGGAGCCTTTCTTCTTGAATCGCTTAGTTTGAGGTAAGAGTATAATTTTAATCTATTGTTTTTAATTTTAGAAACATCCCAGAGACTGGAAATCCGACGTATATTGGCTTACTTGATAAGTTATTCTCAGTTTTGAAGGTTTATCATCTGGAACTTTCAAATATCCGTGATATGAATAGCAATCATTTAAGAACTTTAGTCAAGGTAAGTCATTAATCTGATAAGTTTTATTTGTCATTTTCAGCAAATTCCTTATTTGAAAACTTTGAAACTTTCACGTATATTCAAAGTATCAACACATGCTATGGAACAGTGCCTTAGAAAATGGCGAGATCTTGAATTTATCAGTGTCGAAACGCCTATTTCATCGGACGGAATTGATATTCTTTGTAATAAGTCCTACCTGCCCCATTTGATGCATGCTTCTTTCTGGATGTTAGTGGAAAAGCAAAAGAAAAGCTCAATGGAGAAGGTAATTAAGTTTTTCACTCACTTCATTTATTCGTTGATTTAGCTACTGATGCATTTTCATCAAGTTGATTGTTGGACGAATGGCACTCCGGAAAGATATTGTCGCGTTCAAATACGAGACCGACGATCTTCTCTTTTGGAAACTGTTTCTACGTCTGAAATGAAGTACTGTCACGTCGATCACAATCACTTTGTTCATGAGCCTTTGCGGTATAATTGCAATTCCAGATGGAAGTAAGAAACATTTAATCGGTTAATGTCTGTCTACACTATTTTTTCAGCATAATATAAATGAGCATAGTTTATCCTACAATTATGAACGAGTCTTATTAATAATTTATCCAACAAATACATAAATACATTTTGAAATGCAAAAATTCATTGGGGATAAGTGAATTTTCTTTTCTCAAAACTAGATAATGTCACCAGATCGATCACTCGCGTTATGTTACACGTGGGTACAATATTAGTCTATAGAACGTCAACCTACACAAATTTCTTGGCTTAAACGAGCAAGGTTTTCCTGGAATTTTTCGGTGATCCCAATAGAGGTATGTGCAATAAATTATGACGTTATATACAACAACAATAAAAACTAAATCAAAAGCATTTTCGATAAAAAATTAAATTAAACTCTTCCATTATTCGAGGTTGATCGATGAGAAGAAGACTTAAAGGATCACAGGCCTCTTCAGTGTAACCTATCCGGAATCGATAGCCAGATTGAAGATATGAACCGACTGGCAGCTCAAATTCATTTTCATCAATCTAAAGACCCAGGTTCTTTTTCTTATTTTCTTACCTTGCGTACTTTCAAATATTTGTCGATTGTTTCGGAGCCCATGCATCGTTTTTGCCGGAATCCGTCGACTTCACCACAGAAGTTGATCCTTTTTCCCACAGATGGTCTAAAAAAACTTTTCCAAGATTTAGGCGATATACGTTATTTTCACTCGAAGAGGACCCTTTGGAAAAGCAGGAGACAATGGGATAAATAGTTTGTACTGCCTTTTGTGTCGGTTGCAGCTCTGTGAGACACAAAAACTCTTGTCCAGCGTGATATTTAATTCGGAGATATAGATTTGAATATCTGGTAAAGGACCGAAGTGAATGTACGAGTCTTCGTCATCTCGCCATGGGACAATCACATTCTCCTAAATTTTTGCATATTTTATTTTTTAAAGCCAAACTAACCCGTAGCATGTGAGCTGTAGCATTGCCTATTGTCTCTTTATCACAACAATACACGTGGCAGTGATTTCCTTCACATTTTGGAGTCAACATCGACACATTCTGTTGAAGATTAGCCAGTTGATTCACTGAAATTGTTGTCAACTGCTAAGATTTTCCCACCTGGCACTACCATATTCTCCGGTGGTTGTGTACGATGTGAGACGAAGACAGTCGGCACGGGGTTGTGACCATATCGACTGGTCAAATCAACGAAGTAAAGGAAAGTCATCGAGACAAGGCAGGCAGCCATTACGAAGACCAGGCCAACTACGACAGAAATGATGGTACAACGAGAGAGGCGAGAACCGCAGAAGATATCGTCGTATTGAGAATTCGGTCGCTTTGATTTTCTCGGTTCTAAAGTCACTGTGGAGCTTGACGACCGTCTGCTGCGTGAATCCAGTCCAGATGCGAAAGAGGCACGGATCTTCTTCCGATTATTCACCGTTTCCAGAATATATGCCACTTGGTTCATCGTTTCATGTAGATTTCCTTGCATTTCTTCTGCCATTGATGATAAATGTTTCAACGCCGAAACGGATTTGATAAAGATTTCAGCATGATCGACGGAGAGGAAATCTCCCAGCTCAACAACGGCTTCAGGCATGGTTTCTTGCACATTTTGCGCAATGACACCAACCTGCCTCTTCGTAGAAAGGCCAGTTTTAGCAGCAAATTCAGGTAAATAACTGAATTCGAATATCTTCAATTCCTTTAGTTGATCATAGGCTATTTTAAGATCCGCTCCGATCTTTTCTGAGTAGATCTGTTTACATCTTGCGTCACAGAAACGTCGTAACTGAAAAAAACAATAAAATAAACTGTATACATCAATTTCGTCAAAACAATTTTTCTCTCATTTTTAACTGTTTTGATTTGCATCCAGATGTTTTATATATTTTTTAAATGGAGTCGTATAAAAAAAGCACAACGAAAGAGAAAAAAAATAGGAAATTGGAGTCTAATATAAAAACTTTGATAATGTTCAATATTTTTTCTTAAAATTAACTTACCGCTCCAGAAATAAAAACATCTCCCCTCACTGTCAGAGCTGTATTTTCTTCTGCTGAATGTCCTCCTACAACTACTTGTGACATCGTACTGGTCACATTCTGTCTACATTCCCAGCAATGTGGTGCTATTTGATCCTCTTCTTCTGCTAACTCTTCTTTTATGTTAATCTCATTATCATCGCCGAAAACTTGTGGATTACCCGCCTATAAACTCCATAGAAAATATTGAAAAAAAATTTTACCCTACAGATTATTTTATGAGCTATGTAGGATTGTATTATGTACTGATTACCATCATCTGTGATGGCGACAAGTCTTACGACAAGATCAAAGAATTCTTGCTTTGGATTAGGCATTCCATTGATTTGGTTGTTATATTGGGTCGCAGAAGAAAAATGTAGATGTTTGAGGACTCTTTGAGTACTGGTAGTTTCTATTTGGAATCTGAAAAATGTTAAATTAAGAGAAACAGTTTCGATGTGGCATGCTTTGTGTACACCAGTTTGTATACTGTCATTTGTAAAGCTTACCCTTCAAAAACTGAATTATATTGCTTCCTATTCTTATCCGACTGTTTCATCAACACAGTTGACATTGGATTATGATGTCGGACTCCAGTAACTTGAATTTGGAACTCTCTTATCCGGATGAAATTGCCAAGCCAGATATATTTTGGCGACCATCCGATATCGCATTCCTCACAGGTGATCATAACTGTTAGCTGAAATATACTCTTCATCTTTTACTCGTTTTCTCACTTGTAAATGTGTCTTTCGATAATTGACATAAGCCTCTTGTCGTTCTTTATACATCAATCCCCGATCAGCATGGATGAAGAGAGAAAGCGCATTCATCTTCTGTTGTCGTTCATCGAATAGTGGTACCCAAACATTCTCTTCGTAGCGATGGAAGGGAGGGCTCGACTGAAATTTTCTGGGTTTGGTGGAGACTTATAAGGTATGTTCAATTAATTGTACCGATAAAAGGCGATATTAACTTTAGCCTCTCACAATTTTTAGTAAAGAATAATGGTCGTAATACCAAAACTATGGGGAACTGTCATTACAGATATAATTTTACCAGAAATCTTTCAATTTTTGCAATGTCAAATGTCGTAAGCCTAATGTAAAAATCTTATCTCAATATTTGTTTTAGGTTCATAAATGCATGTCATTTTTATATTCATCCGATATGATCTACCCACCTTATGATCAAAATGTGAACTAATGCTGTGTGGCGTTTGTGGTTGAAGAAGTGGCTGTCTATATTCATATCCTATACTAGTTCCCGGAGAAGAGACTCTGGCTCTTTTATTCCTTCTAAATATCCATTTCCTTATACATCTTTCAAAGCTACCTCGACTGAGCCGGTGATGACATTTCAGGCGAAGAATAGTTTACAGGATGATAGGAAGATCCCGGATGTTGATTGACATGATATAGGGCAGTTTGAGCTGCTCGTGGAGAGACCTCAGATCCATTCGGAGGAGTGGGATACATGCTCTCCGGTTGAATGGCCAGTTCCGATCCTCCTCCTCCTCCCATTCTCATCACCTTCGCCACCATTTGTTGTGCTACGTTGGCTCGCTGCTGATTTAAAATCTCCTCCTGTCGAATATCTTCATCCGTGCAGCCAAAAAACTCTCTCACTTGGTTCCCATCCAAAAAACCTAACAATTATACAAAGAAAGAATTATACCTGGAATCCTGGGCTGTGGTGGTCCACTAGAGGAAGAAAAATCCGTGTCGGGAGAGGAGTCGATCTGATACATCTGAAACGTAGGAAGTTGAATGTTTACATGTTCACAAGTTGTTGACATTGGGCTTTATCAGCTGATTTCGTACCAATTCAACACCTAGTCCAGAATACCGAGTCATCGGTAATGAACTGATAACAAAAGGAGAAAATTGCCGGCTTTTTGATGTCTTGGGTATTCAAGACTGGGAAATTTCAAAATAGTTAGGTGAGCTCATAATTTTGGTGACAAGTTTCCGAGTAACAATGAGCAAGAATAGAAAAAGTGTTGCGATGGTTTGACTCCAAAAACTTCAGTAGAGCTATCCTAAAGCCAAAACCTTATTAGTTTTTTCTATCAAGAATCAAGGGTTCTCCCAACTAATACAATAGATCGCTCTTGCTTAATACAACCCTTACTTGGTAGGAAATTTGAGAAGGAGATTCCATTGACGGACCAGGAATATTAGAAGGGTCAATGGAGAGACTAAAAAAATTATAAAGTAGAATTATTATGAAGTAGAATGGCTTACTCTTGTTGTGAGGAAATCATAGTAAAGATTTCTGTTGGTGTGATATTGTTGTTATCTACGAGATACGGATCCATCTGAATTGACTATCTTGAAACATAAATAAAGTGTAGAAGAAATGGAAAAAATAAGCCGTTCTCAATGGAAAAAAAGTCCACAAAACATATTACCCTAAAATATTTTGAATCAAAACCAAAGAAATGCTAAAAGTATCGTCTATATCGAGGTCAACCGACCTTGAAAACTCAATGCCGGACGGGGCAAATGTCATAGAGATTTATTGATGGAAAGATCGCAAAACGACGGTTAAGAAACAATGGAAAGGAGGACATTTTGAAGAACAAAAGTGATTATTAGAAGTATTTTTTAAGCTTCTCTAAACTTTCAAAGACCAAAAGAAATAAAGCGCTGAGCAACTTCCAAAAAAAATGGCAATTATTTTGATTTCCAGATAATGACTAATTATTACCTACCCCTCAATTTCTTAAAAGATATTAGTGAAAAATCCTACTGGGTTAATACTTATTTTTGAAAACATGTTTTGTGCAAAACAAAAATAGAAAATTGAGGCGGGTTGGCTGTAAAAAGAATTAGTGACAGCCAACAAGTAAGTCAATTTGTTAACATTCATTTGATGACAAATGATATAGAAGCGAAGGAAAATGAGTTAATGAGTCGTATAAAAACTCAATATAATAAAAAAAAAGCTTAAAAAATAATTAAACAGATGAAAAATGATGATTGAAGCCGAGGTGTCCCTTTGGGCAGGAGAGAACCTCTGCGTCTGCGCCTCTCTGTCTCTGGCTGGCACCGGGGTGAGCCAGCCCGTGAACCGATCGAGGGGCAAAAGCGACCTTCAAACTGAACCCGCGTTTCGCAATTTTTTTGCCGCAGCAGCCAGCTAGCTACCCCTGGCTGCTTCGATGACGTAATAAAACAACTACAATAAAGAAAGAGATAGCGGAAGGCAAGCAGCATGCAATACATTTAGGCAATAATATAATATAAGTAAAGAGGAAATCATATAACTTGTGAAATTTGTTTTGTTGTTTATACTGATAAACAAAGCCAAAACATCGCAAAGAAAAAACGAAAACATCGAAAACATTGGACTGATCAAACAATAAAACCCTGAGTAAAACTCGACTGTTTTTCCTTGTCCTTTCCTTCCCATCATCACCGAAAATAGGTCATTCGTCTGTTTTTGTCCCACATTTTGAGGTTTGTCTGCCCCTATGAAATGGTCAGTAACTTTTTACTATATTAATGTTAATAATCCAAAAATACTGGAAAAAAAATTAACAAAAAATTTAATATCCACACTCTATTACTCGCTACTGCCCTTAAAGTATTAGTTGTTTTTTAGCTGGTTTGTTACGTTAAAATAATATTTGGTACTACATACATATTAATATTTGGTTGAAAATACTTATTATCCTTTCCAATTAATAGCAGCTCGAAGTCAATTCGGTTGGAATAAGAATAAAAAAACGACAAGCTAACAGCAAGCTCTAGTACCGAGTAGCATCTCCTTTAATAATAACTCTACGAAACCTATCGTTAACTCTAGGTGTTGAAGGGTGTGTGGCTGAATACTGTCCCACGCAGCTTGAATGGCACATATTAGCACTGTGTCTGGGTTGTACTGCTTTCCATTGGAACACATATTATGAACAATAATATCCCATAAATTTTGCATAGGGTTAAGGACTGGGCAACATACAGGTAAAATATTGATATTCTGGAAATTAACCATCTAATAGTTTCACGACTTGTATAGAATGGAGCGTTATCTTGTTATCTTATTGAAAGAAAAACATTTTCTGCAAATCTTAATGAAGAAAAAGCAGCACATTGTCGTTAAAACCTTTGTGTACTGTGTTGAGTTCATTTTTCTGCTTACGAAGGCAATGAACAGCTGACCACAGCTGGTGAAACCAGTCCACACCATTTGGCTGCCACCACCGAAGTTTCTCTTAGAGAAAACGTCTTATTGGATACATTTGCTCCAACTTCGATTGTATCTTCAGCAGCGGTCATCATGTTGTTGGATATGTTGGACCTTCCAATTCCGCTTTGTAATACTTTTCTGCACCCAGCAAAGAAGTGGATATAATTTAATGGACAAAATACGCCCCAGTGTTCAAAGTCTCTTTTTCGAGTATTGGGTACTCTATCCATCCTCACCGGGGTCTGAAAGGGGGTTTCCATAAACGAGAAAATTGATGGAAGTAACTAGAAATACAGAGAAAATCATCCACACCCATAATCCTTATTTTATGAGGTGTCCTTATAGTTATGGGGGAGAGGGAGCAGTATATTGTCCATTGCTACATGTTGTATGGTGTATTCATAACGTCATTCCCGTTCATCAAATTCCAAAAAAAAAAATACCACCCGTATATATACAAGATATTTTGATTTCTTTTCCTCCGTCTCTCAAAATAAAAACAACCCTGATCAAAGAGTAAATTTATCATTGACGACAATGGAAGAAAGCCCAAATATCTCGGCAGACAATATACATGTATTCCACATCATCTCTAGTGTCATTCTGGAGGCATTTCTCAATGAAGTCGGCTTCTTCCTGGACACTGTTCAAGACTTCTAAAAGGCGAACAAGAAAGTTTTTTCTCCCCTTCTTAAGAAAATATTCCGGTAATCTGGTAAGTAACTCACAAAGCTCCATTTCCAGCGCTCCTTCACAAACCAAATCTCATCTTCCAATTCTTTTTTTCGATATTTTGTGGTGATTTGTCTGCCCAATGAACAGGAGAAGAAGAATAGGAGGAGATTACCTGATGAAAGCTGTGAGATTTAAGGGAATTTTGAGAAGAAGGACTTACCCGTTTAACAATTTTTTCCTGATCAAATACAGATAATCGATGAAAGTCAATACGCATCATATGACAACTGCGATGACGCGGGGAAGAAAAGCGATTGGAATCCTGTGGTACACAGTTGTTTTATTCCAACATATTCCGATGTGTGCTTTCAAAACGATACCCAAATAAACAAACTTTCGGGTTTACTATGTTGAAGTGGTTACAAATTTTGTCAATGTTCCCACTAACTCGATCAACGACATATAAAGAGTTCAAAACAAAGTTCAGTTCGAGACAACGACGATCACAATATACTCTTTCTGTTGTCGCCTCTTATTCCCTCATTTTGCCTGAAATGATCATCTGTATATTGTTGTGATAACTTTTGTGGCACTAGTAATTCACGATAATTTCTTTTATAACACTGACAATCTAGAAATGACTGCTTGTAATTTTGTTAGTGTATAGACCTATTGAAAAAACCGATTTAGCCCAGCCCTTGGAATAGATAAAGCATTATGGGGAAATTGTATATAACATACCCAACATACCTACAGTAATAAAAAATAAAATTTTCTGAAAAAATTCAAAAGTACTTATTTTTTATTATAAACACTCAATCTATAGAAAACATTAAAAAAGTTAATAAAGCTGGGAAAAAGAGGGAAAAAAATTAAAATTAAATTGATATTTTGTATAAAGAGGTATGTTGTAAACAAATTGACTGCATTATGAGCTCCATTAATTTCTCCTGATCAAATTTAGAAATGATCATTTCATATTTGTTTCTTCTCAAATTCTTATCAACATCTTTGTCCCCTTTACGTCATCTTAATATTATCGTTGAACTGCCATTAACCCCTTCCTTTCTATTCATAAAAATACCAACTAATTCGTGACATTCTTGTCTGTTTACCCCTCCCCTTCGACATCAAAGTAGACCCGATTCTTTAATGATTGAACAAAATGATAGATTGACCAGGGTCCGACAGTTCAAACCGCGTTGTGGCTACCTAATCACGAGAAGAAAAGCGTACAGCTGAACTAATGGGTGTAAGGACACAAAGTATGATCAGATGATGGAGATGACGGTGAGAGATTATTTGTGAAATCAAATTGTGATACTGGGATGTTTTTATGAAAGTTGAAAGGTATTCTATATATATACTAGATTGACTTTAAAAAGAAAAATATTGCTTCAATGCTTATATGGCTCCTACGTTTCTCTTTTCTCATAAAATAAAGTTGCTTAATTGGCCTATTCTTTTGCTGATCTTTCAAAAAGTAAGTCAACCCTTCTCAAAAATCACACGCAAGTGACGTCCGTTCTCCCGTTCTTTACGCCCCTTTCAGGACGTGTATATAAGTGTTTATAACTGGAAGATCTTCACGGTCTTCATTGGTCATAGTGTGTATACACTGGAAGGGGAGTGGGGTAGCTTTAAAATTTTTCTTTTAATTTCCGAGATAATACACATTTACCCCTCTCCCCGCTTCCATCTTTTTTTAAACCCCCTATTGTTTAATAAAAAGTTTGAAAGCCATCCATTGTTTCCATGAAAATTTAATCACTATTCACCATCTATTCATCCTCTCTGCAAAATATTATTGCCTTTCACTTGTTTTTGATTGTTATTGTAAGTCATACGGAAGGTGTAATTTCTGTGTAATCTACGCCTACCTACATGGCTAGTTTCTTTTTCCTTCTATTGATGACCAGACAACTTTCTGTTAGATATGTAATGGAATCTTCGTTTCAGTCGCAATGAGTCGTCTGCCAAATCTGCTACTCCTCTTTCTGGCTACTTCTGTCGCCTCCATGTCTCTTCTTGATGCCTACAAATCAGAAAAAGCCATTCTGAGAAGACAGGGACAAGCAAATGTGAGATTCCGTCCAATAATGCACCTTAATGGAAATGATGATTGGGTAAGTCACTAAATAAGAACTAAGATAAAGACAAAATTTTCAGAGAAAACAGCTCGGAGTCGAAGAACTAACCGATCAAATAATGGATGAGAATGGTATAGTCTACGATGTTAGTCCCACAGCCAATGACCGTCTTTCGACCTTTTTCACTAATTTTAACATGAACCCTCATGTTCGTCTGGGGTAGTAAAAAAACTCAAGGACTCTTGAAGTCATTGACATATCATAACATATCTCATACTATACGGGTTGTCACGTTTTCTGTTTTTATTTTCAATTTTATACTTTTTTCAAGTGAAAAATAAAAATAAAAAATATGTTTATATATGGTATTGTTGAAACAATTGGGATGAATGACAAAAGGATTCGGTTGCGATTAAAAAGGAATGGATACTTCTGTTTTTCATTATATATGGTACGGTATTGATTACAGAATAAACTTCTAACGTTTAGACGGTGTGCCTCTTGTGGACTTATAATTTCCTACAATTATTATTCAAAGAGCTCCTTTGAGTTTTAGGGGAGGAATCTATTCGATTTCTATTCAAAATGTTATAAGATAATAAAATTTGGAATGATAATCATTTGTCCTTTTTTGATCTTCTACTGATCCCCTGCTCTGTATCTTTTCTTCGCAATCTCCCAAAATTTTTGAAGGGTCTTATCTCGAAAGAATCATTCGAGCTATCAGTAGCCGGAGGCAGCCAACGCCCGGATGCTTTCCCGACTTCCGCTCTACGCGGCCATCTTCCTTCTTATTGTTAGTTCTTTCTTATTTTCTCTATTTGTAAAGTCAGATTTCTGAGGGTTTAGCCGACATCAGTTCCACTGTATATAGCTCTTCCAGTATATCTACAGAATATTCTTCTGGTACTACTCAGGCTAGCCATTCTAATCCTCTACAGGTAGTATTAGGCTGAAAATGATCCAATAAATTTTTTTAGTTGCTTATTCTCCATGCAGAGAATCCATCAGGAAAGTTGGAAAATAACCAAGATGATTGTTCTGACTTCGCGTTTGCTGGAGAACAATGCCAATTGATTTTTAAATATCATGTGTAAGTTTACTCTAACGTTTCAACATATTTGAGAATCTTAGTTCTCTGAATTCCGCAGTAGAGAAGACAGTAGAATTTGGCTATGGGAACTCGGGTGATAATCACATTGGTGAGACATACGAAATTGACGAAGATTTCTTCCCAGTATGTCTTTAACTTCTGCTATGGAAACGTTGAGTATAGGGATTCAATATTAGTGGTACACTGAGCAACAAAAATGGTGGAGATATAGCAACTTTTGAGTATGTTGTTGATGCCAATCAGCCTAAAGGAATTTATACTATAAATGCTCTTACTGGCGCTACTGGTGCTAAGTAAGTAATTTCTTTTATATCTGTATTTTTATATCAGTATAAAAATAGCCTGGAAATCCATGCTAAAAGTTCCACATATAACTAATGTATCAACTACACCACAAACCACACCTATTATGACAAGTATAAGCACAGAAACTCCAGGAAGTACTATTTCAACGACGCCTGGACCTACCACGAGTAAGTAATAACAATCAGAGTTCCGCAAGTAACTCAGTCGCAAAATTTCAAAATTCACAGAAATATGCGCTAATAGTTGAAAAAATAATCGCAAACCATTTATATTTTAAAATGATTTGCCTATTCCATTATTTTATTTCAGCTCCTCTTATTGCCAGTGATTGCGATGATTACCAAGACAGAACAAACGGACCGAAGAAAATTTACATCAACAACGTGCCTATTGATGTATATTGCGAGTTCGGTAAAACTAGTGGAGCTTTGACAACTATTCAAAGGTAAGTCTCGAAAGATTCTTTATTTTTCAGTCGTGGTGAGCTAAACACTTCTTCTCTCAGTGATGACATTAAAGTGTATGAAACACCATTTGGAAAGGCAGAAAAAGGAAATACTTTCTGGCTCGGATTGGATAATATGGCCGCTATTACGAAGGATGGACGTTATAATCTTTATGTAGAAGTTTGCTGTCATGGAGTTGGAACGATTCAGAAATACCATAACTTCTCAGTCGGTTAATAGAATATAACAAAGAAAAGTATAGATTGGAGACAATAATACAAACTATATACTTAACGCTGCTGCTGATACCCTTGGTGTTGGATTAGATCTAAAAGCTGTTGGACAGACGGATATGGCTGATATTGGCTCTCCATTCAGCACAATAAGTACTTACAATAACTTAACTAAAGATGATGTGTAAGATATTTATTGACTATTAACATAGAATAGGACTTACTGTGATATTTTATATACATACGATCCCAGCGTGAATAAGGCAACTGCTACAGGAAGCGGGTATGTTTCTCTCTAATACCTTATTCTGGTTTTTAGTGGCTGGTGGTTTGGCAGCTGTGCCAATAATTTGAATGGTAACTATATTAATCAGACTAGCGTAAATGCTACCTGTAGCATCAATCCAAGGTGAACCAATTAATATCATTATATTTCAATATCTTTTCAGTGAAAAAACTACAGGAATTGAGCTGAGAACAACTAGAGGTGTGATAAATCCAACAGATTTAACGTAAGACAGAAATAGTTTCGTTATTTTTCCAGATATATTGATAATATGAGCTATGCTCGAGTGAGAATGGCTATTTACCGCAAAGATGCTGCACTTCAAGGATTTACGCCGAATGCATTCTGCACATAAGCCATAAATGTTATTGTCATTCTAATATACAAATACTTTCAATGATTAAATACTGGATAGACTAGACTAGAAACTGGCGATTTCGAATACGAGATTCGTAATTTAGATTTTTCCAAAAATCGCATGAGATACAGTCAGAGTATAACTGCTTCTCATCTTTTGGTCATCCTGTACCGAATAAAAACGAAGGACGGAGAAAATCATAAAGAGGATGTTCAGAGTCATCAATTGTCGGTTTTAAACACATCTTGTAGAATCTGAACATCTAGCTTTCACTATTCAAAGCTGCCAACACTTTAAAAAACTCTCATTAGGTTTTTATTTTATCTACCCTGCCAATCCGAGTAATATCCATTCTTATCCTATCACTAGTATTGCTCCCTATTTTATAAAAACGGTCATATAGTCCATCAGTGTCAAATATAAAATTGTGAAAGTGAAAAACGACCGGAATGCTTTTAAAAAAAGTCAATGCGAGAAGAGTAGAAGGGGGGACACTTTTACAATACTGGAAAAATACAATCGAAATTATGCAACAAAACTTATCTAATGGAGTTAAAGGTAACAGTTAAACGAACATCCTAGTTGACTTCGGCTTCTTTTTGGCTCTTATCTCATTAATCCTCTAAAAATTCCAATTCAAACTATTCATTATTCCGTATGTAACTGCTTTTAGAAGAAGTAGAAATTGAAAAACAGGTCATTTCTCGCTGGGTTCAGAGTTTCCCCCTTAAAGTTTCTTATTTCCTGATTAGTTCAATTTGTCCGTAGGCTCTTTCTCCCTTTTCGTCTCTGCGCAGGTGTTCGATTTCTATTTTCGGATGGACCACATAAGTTCATTGGACCCGTCCTTTCAATTTTTCTTTCGTTTTTTCCTCGAATTCCATCTCTCCTCCCCAGACTCCAATCCCTCCCCCCCAAGTTGTTTGCTAGCAAAAAGGTCGGCGCCGGACGGGTGCAAGGGCCGTCTCTCTTGAATGGGCGGAGCTTGGACGGGGTCCAGCACCGCCCCTCTTCTCCCCTAACCACGCCCACGATTGATCGTTCCCACCGGCCGGCCGCTCAGCGGTCCTCTCATTCAGCCCCAAAATTGAACAAAGATACTATTCTTTTTCCCCGATTTCTTACCTCTTTTCCTTCCCTTTTGTCAATAAAGGGGTCGTTTTCCCATGCGCGAGAAGGATATTCCCACGCCTCGCAACAGGGGAGGCCAGAACACACCCCAGTCAGGTCGAATCAGCCATCGACAACACGTGAAGACTTTGATCGCAATTTTGTACGAAGAGAGATTGTTCTACTGTCCATTGTGGGAGGGCTTTTTGGTGAGATGTTTGTTTTAGTCAGTAGTATTTTCTATCTTGTTATTTTCGAGGGAAGCTCTCTATGGGACAACAGAGTAATTTTTTGAGACATTTGGAGGGAGAATTGGGAAGAAATTTGTTCCTTTACCGACTCGAAACAATCTATTCCGTTTTTCATTTTATTTTTGCCTTCAAAATAGTAAATCTAATAATAAAGGGCTCCTTAGTTTGCAAATTCTGCATCCAGGTGAAATTTCTTTAGTCTCTACCTTTCTTTTTTTGAAATACAAGAAATTAGCAAAAAAAGTTTTTCGTTGAAAAAAACGGCTAAAAATCAATAAACAATGCGATAAATTGTTTTTAAAGTGAAGATTCATTTATTTCGGAAGTGCAAATGAACTCGAAACATTTGGCTACTTGATATTTCCTCTTCTTTGAGTAATTGTCTCTTAAGTTAGCATGATCTCTTCCTTTTTCAGCTAAAACGAATGTCTCGAACGAAGGTCCAATTAACAGAACCCGATCCACCTCTTCGGTACAAACCCGTAGATGCTTTCAAAGGAACTGTAAGTTTTTGCCTTTCAATTAGATAAAGAACAGCCCTATGTTTCGAACAGACAACGTAAACAAACAAACTTGGCCTCAGTCAAACACTAGTCGCGAGTTTTTATCGTTACATTTTCATCGCAACGGAGAATTGCAGGATCCACCCGAATGGAATGATGTACAACGTGGATTGTTAGTGGCTCTTATTGAGAATAATAAGGGAATGTGGAATATTGCCTTCAGTAATGCAAAAGATAAAATTCCGCAATATAAACTGGCAAAGGAAAAAGTTCTCGATTTGATGGCCGGAGAAATTGCTGTTGTTCTGCAAGGATCGGATGAAAGGCTAAATGGTAAGAAAAAGAAAAGAAGAAATGATCACAAAAAAAGGAATTTTTGTGAACAAAATTTGGAAATTTTAAGCAACATCAAAAAAATTCGACAAATATCTTTGGCTATATTTTCTCTCCTAGTTCACAAGTTTATTTGTTTACTAAACCTGTTTTTTAGTCAAAAAGCAATTCATTTTGAAAAAATAAAAACCTAGCAAAAACAGTACAATGCTCTGCCTATTCATATTTTATTTAAAAATATTTTACATGATTACGTAGTTTCCATTTCTTATTATTTTCATTTTAAAATAGGAGTCTTCCCTTTTTCTCGTTCTCTATAATCAGTCCATCTGTCCATTCGAATTTGCCAAGAAACCTAATCTTTCTCTTTCAGCCTGGGCTCTTCTTGAGAAATGGTGTTGGATGTGTGAGATGTATTGTCGAGCGGTTGAATTTCGTTTCAATTGGCGTTATATCAATTCAATGAACTTTCTGACAACTGCTCCACCGTCCGGAGGAGCTAGTATTTACCTTGGAAGTCTTTCAAATGAACGTTTCATCGAATTGACGATGCGATATGGGACGACGCCTGAAGAACAGTCGGCTACTGGAGTGAGCCACTATCTCAGACCTATTATTTATAATTTAGTACATCCTTCCGAAGAAAAGTCGTCGTTTCAGTACTGGTCATAACCTTTTTAAACCTGAAATGCAACTCTATGCAGAGCTTGTCAACCAACGTAATTTTTTCTGACTTATTATTTTTTTTTCAGCTACTCCAATGGCATTAGCTGTTTCTACATCTAATGGTATCAATCCCGTTCAAGTGATTGCTTCTCCTTCAACCGTTTTTACACAGTCAAGTCCTATAGCGGCTAAAGTTGTCTTAGCAAAAAATCGCCGTGCTAAAATTAATTCAAAAACTCGTGGAAATGGTATAGAACTTCAGCCTACTTCACTTGCCGAAGTTTTAACGGTAAATTAAAATTTTTTATCTTTATTTCTGATCAGACGATGCCTGTTCCAATTACTTCTATCGCTCCTGTAATCAACTCGGAAATACCTTCAACATCTACAGCAGGAGAGAAAGATAATGATAAAAGTAGGTTTAATAGTTCACTTAATAAATATAATTTAGAACCGGAAGAATTGAACAAAGAACTCATCATTGCTCTCATCGAGTCTGTCAACGCGCGACCAGAAATTAATGATCCTGAAGTGGAGTAAGCTAATGGAAATAAATAAACTAAACTTTAGATTAACATCTCATCGTCTTGCCCTTTGGCAGGAAGTAGCTGACGGTCTTCAACAGCTACCATATGGGAACAATATCAATGGTGAGACAAAGTGTCATTAAAAAACAAATGTCATCTTTAGCGACGCAGGCATTTGAAGCCTGGAGAGAGCTGCGTAAATTAATTAACCGACCGCAATGTAAAATGGCAGGAGATTTCGAGAAACTTGAAAAGGATGTATATTCCCTATTAAAAGCCAGCGCAATGAAAACTGGTAGGTATTATTTAGAAAGAAAATTAATTGAAAACAGAAAATATGGAAAACCAATCGAATAATTCTTCATTTAAGTTGGCTGGATGGAACGGAAAAGATGTTCAGGCACAGCTGAACAATTTCCTGAAAATGATGTCAGTTGTCGCCTGCTTTGTATGATCAATAATTTTTAGACCACAAAATGAAAAAGGGCATAATGATACAAAGCGACGCTCTTCTGGCAAACTGCATGAGCCATCGCCGAAAAGAACGTGCCCAGCAGATGTTCGACAGTGTCCATCGCCCCAGGTAAACATAAGAAATAAGCAAGCAAAGAAGATTGTCTAGATTGTTACAACATGGGTTCCACCCAAGGAAGAAAATTTCACCAACGTTTTTACTACGATTCCTTCAACTCATCCGACAGCTACTGCTCAAATAATGGTAACTTTTTTTAACCTAAAATAGTTCCTATTTCAGTCGACATCATCCAGTCTACCACTTTCCGGATTGTTTTCTGATTCTATAAAAGATATTAAAAAACCGCAAATTAACGGAATAGGCAAACGTGCATCAGCTCATTTTGATAGTAAAAATGAACAAAAAGAAGACAAATGGAATCTTCTAGGTACATTCACCTTTTTAAAAGGAATATGCAAGTTTAGGTCGTTTGATTGAACAAACCTGTCGTGAATTAGAAGCTAAAGATTACGAAACAGCCGTTCATCTCCAACGCGAATTGAGTGAAGTATTATGCCGCTTCCAATTGCAAAGTTTGAAAAAAACTTAATAACCAGTGAAAATGTCGTAAATTTTATTGAAGAGATCTCCAGACTTATAAAATACGCGTGTAACGCAAGAACATATGCTTTAAGATATAATAAACACTTAAACTAAATACTTTTGCAAACGACAAGAATAGACAAATAACACATACCTTAATAATTTATTTACGCATACTGAGGTTGAAGACTTACAATGCATAAATTAGCAAACTTTAACTACGAAAATTTGAACCATCTCCACGTCCACGATAGCCACCAGCACGTCTGCGATACCTACCAACTTGCTGAACTCTTGAATGATCTCTACGATCAGAACTATCTGTGGTTCCAGGAGAAATTTCCATAAGATCTTTTGGCTTTCCTTTATTTTTCCTATTCCTTTTCCTTCCTTTAGAAGTATTTACGGGTTTTTCATCATTATTTGGTGATGGGCGACTAGATTCTTGAGCTTTTCGTTTATGAGTTTCTCTTCCTTTTTGACGCGAAAGTTCGAGATGCCGATATTTAGGCAAAGAAAACGCAATGGCACAAACTAAATAACCAAGATAAGGAAAACAACATCAAACAACAAACCTGTATCTTTAACTTTTGTATTTACATCAGTATTGTTTAATAAATTCTGGAACCATTCAGTATCAGCATTATTTCTCAAGTTTTCCTCTTCACCTATTTGGATAACACAGCGATCTTTGTTAAGAAAAGTATTATTTAAAAAGTCGGAAAGATATTCCTCGTAATTCTGAATGTTTAGAACCAAAATTAGAGTCTACTTTTATTTTAGATGACTCTTCAACAGCAGCACTCATGATCACGTAGGTGAGTTTTGCTTTATCCAAATTAGTTGAGCATTCTGCAGAGAAATACATAAAAAAGCAAACTAACCGATAAGTAATTTTTCAAAGATTTTTTGACATTCATTCCCTATTTCAGGCCAACACTGAAGAATTGCAGTAACTCTAGTAGCCTCCATTGATTCAATAGTATTTTCTATTATTGGGACCTAAAGTTTAAGTTCAGATAGTTTAATTACTCAACCTCAGGTTGTACCAATTTTTGTTTTGATTTTGGAAAACATATGTCTTGAATTACCTTCAACTGGTACCATGTTAAATCACGTTCCTTAAAGCTAGATGACACATAAAATTGATATGTACCGTTAAACGATTGTTGATATCTGCGACTAAACTTTCATTATTGATAAGGGCAGAATCAACAAAGTTAAGGAAAGTCTCTGAATGAAATATCATTATATAAGGACAAGAAATACCTATATATTTATATCGTGCTTGTTTTTTGGTACCACCTTCAGGTTCAGCATATTGCTTAAGGGCAAAATCGGCAATAAAATTGATAATCGAGTGTTCTGAAAAACAAATAAAGAAAATACATACCTACCTTTAGATATAGAATTTTTTAAGTCATTCTCTCCCTTTAAAATTTTCATTAAAATATCGCATGATCGACGCCGATATTTTAGATCGTCTAGACAGGGGAAAAGATACTTTGTTAGGAATTTTGTTGGTGAAATGTGTTTGAATAAAACTAAAAAATTATGAATATAAAAAAACTTACCTAGAAGAGCATGGGTAGCTTGTTGAGGTTCAAGGGTAGAGTTGAATATGCATTCAGCTATATAGTAAAATGATGTTTTAGGTGGATTATTTTCTTCCGCAAGAAGCTTCGCTTTAACTGGCACTGGAAGGGACATTAATGCCTGGACGCTACATGTATTGAAAATCAAATATTTACTTCTAAAAGTAGCTCCTTCTTTGCTACTGGAATATCAGCGGTTAAGATTCTAGCTATTCTCGTTAAAAATGCATCTGTTGAATGGTCATAAACTTGTTCGAAATATCCTTCACCAAGTTCAGCGACTAGCATACAGAACAGAAGAAATAAAGACAACTAAAAATATTAAGCAATGTATTTAAAAAAAACCTCGGCAGCAGAAGTAGTTTTAAGCAAAACCCCAGTGATAGCACATTTTTCATTACATATGCTTCTGACTCCATTTTTTCTCTGCTCTTTATACCAATTCATCTGAAAATGCATAAGCATAAAAATTAAAAGTATTTACGTGGTAACCTTGAAGAAAAATTTCCGGCCAATTTTTAATCTTCACAATTCGATTCTCAAGGAATGTATCGCATAATTTCGCTCGATCTTCTTCCGTCAGACTGGCTAGCATCAAAGGCATCATCGTAAATAAAGCAGCTATTGGGCGCTGATCTTTACTAAGGAGTTTTGTATGAAATGTAGACATTACGCTGAAACATAAGAAAACGAATCTAAAAATACAAACCATTCAACTATATCGTACCGGTTTAGCAGAAGTTCAGGTTTCGATTCAATAAGCCAAAGAAAATATCCATAGTCAGTAGAAACAGATTCTTGAACTAGCTGAAATCAGAAATGAGGAAGACTACAGTTAAACTACCTCAAAAAGTTCCATGTTTGTTACTGGCATATTATGTATAAGGCGAATGCGCGGAGTTGCTGCATAAAGAATATCCATCTTAAAAGATTTAGAAATTTGAATAAATTCACCTTCTCAAGCTCCTTACAATCATCATTAGCAATAAGAGTCAAAATATGCTGAGAGCGTTCTTTTTCTTCAAGGTACATTTTGTCCAATTCCTCTGTACCCAATGCTGACTGAGAGAACTCTTCATAGAAAGACTCAAGTACATTCAATTCATCGTCCCATTTGGCTTCCTAAAAATAAAGTTAAAAGCTAATTATATGAAATACAAGAAGAGCATGAGGAAAGTTGTTCCACGAATATCCGTTCTCCAGGAAGCCCTTACTTGCATACTGTATACTATGAAATGATTTCAAAAAAAATATGAGCTTGACAGCTATCGCCTTTTTAGCAGCATCTTCCATTGATTCCCATTCTTCCGGTCGATAAACAATTCTATGGCGAATATATAAAGTTGCAGCCAATAGTTGTTGAAGATTAATTTCAGCTAAAAGACTGTAATAAAACAAGAAATAAATTTACGACTAGATACTCTTTTGGCTGGATCGATATATAATGAGAGTAATCGTAAAGCTTCACGATATTGCGTCATTTGATGTAGAGATACAGTATTGGTAGGAATAACAGATTTGATTGGGTCTCCTGTTTGACAAAGATTACCAGCAGGAAGCTCCTCAGTAAATTCTGAAAGCGCAGTATTAGAAAACAGTAATGAACAAACCAATAATATGATAGTTGGTCATTGGAGCGTTATTTAATACTTTACTTGCCTCGTCTTTCAATTTAGTTGCGTTTGGTTCTCGAGGTAGTCGCGTAATAACAATTTTTGATCCACTATTGTTTTTTTGTTGCCAATCTTCAACCAATAATATTTTAGGATTTTCAGGTTTCCTTATTTCACCCACTGCAATAATGTCATAACACATCAAAGGATAGTCATACCTTTTTGAATAGAGGTCCTGTGGGAAGTTTTAACATCAACGGATATTTCTGTCTCAGTAGAACCGTTTTGGAATGCTCGTGGCTTAAATTCTTCTGCCTGAGTATTCCATTGTCTATTTTCTGCAACTTGTAACGTCTGAAAAAATTTAATTGTAAGTTTAGCATATACCTCTTCTGAACTTGCGGTTGATTCATCGCCAGTAGTTAAATTAGTATCAGCATCACTACAACTTCTTGTCAATCCTTTGCCATTTGGAAATCTACGTTTTTGTTTTAAATGACTGTTCTAAAAAACTTATCAAATAAAAAAACGAACCCGACTTTTGCTTCGCCTGGTGTTTCTAAATTGCATATCTCAATGAGATCTGAAAAAAATAAGTTAACTTTGAAAAAAGGAGGAAAAATTGAAAAAATCTACTTTTCCTAATTTATTTTTCAAGCTCATAATACTTTTTACCTCTCAACACAGATTGATTTGTTTTCGAGATGTAACATAGCAAAACACGCCAGAAAAATATATCCTAAAAAGTGAAATCTATTAATTGAAAAATTGCAAAAAAATGGCAAATTGTACTTCACGTCCGCGCGTCCGTTGTAGAACACGTCCGCGGTTTGCGGACGTGAAATACAAATTCTGTATATTACGTCCGTACTGTATTTCACGTAATTGTATTACACGTCCTTATTTTTATTAATTTTTTTCTTCTCATTTTTTGGGAGTTTTATCAGTTTTTTTTGTGTCATATTAGTAAATGAACTCTCCTCTACTGAATACAAGTAGATACGAATCATTTTCAAAAAAAGTTATTTTCTCTGTGAACATGAGTTATTTTTTGACTGTCTCTAAATTTTTCAATCAAAATTTAATGAAAATTTCGATAACATATTTTGAGGTACTAACTGTCTCTAAAAAATTTTGGTCTTTAGATCTATCTAATTAAAGTCTAAACGTATTCTTTTTTATTTCGTTCTGTTTTGATTTTTGTCATACATGCTTCACACACTACACACACGAAATGGCAGTTGAATTTGTCATTGATGAAGTATTCCTAAAGAGGTGAGTGTTTTAGAATATGATACCCCTAATTTCAGAAATAAATTTATGAAATCTGATTGTCAATATACAGATATTCCACTTGTACAAAATCAAAAAATATTGTACTTCTACGTTTTACGAAAATCTTCAGTCTCGGATGTAGAAAAGTTATCAGTTGATTCCTACTCCCCGTGGTCTCGTAAAGGAGGTAAAGTTTTTTACAACAGTTAAATAAATGTCAGAAACGTATACCAAATTTATGTTATACTTTTCACAGAGAAAATAACTTTTTTTGAAAATGATTCGTATCTACTTGTATTCAGTAGAGGAGAGTTCATGTGAACATGTGTCATGATGATTTCCGAATTGCTGTATTCCGATTAAGAATTCAAACAAATAACAAGTATATATTTTATAGTGCCAATCTTTGAATAGACATCTTTTTGGGTCCAAAAGCTAGCTTAAGAAGCAGATTCCGATTTTCGATCATATTCGTGGTAACGGGGTAGTAACTGAAGCCTCCAGCAAGGCGTGCTTTGAGACCGTAATGATAGTATAGGATGGGCGATAGTTTAAATAACCTGGAAAAGTATAACATAAATTTGGTATACGTTTCTGACATTTATTTAACTGTTGTAAAAAACTTTACCTCCTTTACGAGACCACGGGGAGTAGGAATCAACTGATAACTTTTCTACATCCGAGACTGAAGATTTTCGTAAAACGTAGAAGTACAATATTTTTTGATTTTGTACAAGTGGAATATCTGTATATTGACAATCAGATTTCATAAATTTATTTCTGAAATTAGGGGTATCATATTCTAAAACACTCACCTCTTTAGGAATACTTCATCAATGACAAATTCAACTGCCATTTCGTGTGTGTAGTGTGTGAAGCATGTATGACAAAAATCAAAACAGAACGAAATAAAAAAGAATACGTTTAGACTTTAATTAGATAGATCTAAAGACCAAAATTTTTTTAGAGACAGTTAGTACCTCAAAATATGTTATCGAAATTTTCATTAAATTTTGATTGAAAAATTTAGAGACAGTCAAAAAATAACTCATGTTCACAGAGAAAATAACTTTTTTTGAAAATGATTCGTATCTACTTGTATTCAGTAGAGGAGAGTTCATTTACTAATATGACACAAAAAAAACTGATAAAACTCCCAAAAAATGAGAAGAAAAAAATTAATAAAAATAAGGACGTGTAATACAATTACGTGAAATACAGTACGGACGTAATATACAATTAAATTACGGACGTAATCTACAAGGCGGACGTGTTCTACAACGGACGCGACGGACGCATAGACGTGAAGTGCATTTTGCCCAAAAAAATAGAATGAAATTTTTAAAAAATATTTGTGTCGAAAATTTTAGTATTTTATGTGAATCTACTACATATTGGAAAATGTTAGTTCTGCTACGTACTGATATTTTTAATTCATTTGTTGTTAATTTTTTTATATGGGTTTTCTTATTTTCTGCTTATTTTTTCATTTTATGGGCCAGACACTGGCTACAAATATTTAAATCTAATAAAGAATTCACAAGGAATGAACTTAAAAATTATCAGTACATGATAACACTAATAATTATATTTTTCCCCAATTATCTGAAGTTTTGTCAGGTTTTTTTTGTGTATGATGGTATTGAGAGTTACAACTATAGATTTTTAAAATATGCTATTTTTTTCTATCATACGCGTACGCGTTCTTCTGCTTTGTAAAGACACTTCATCATGAGAACTTTAAGGATTTGTATATTCAATACAAACCTATAGAATGTATGCCATCCATTCCTAATTGTCTCAACGAATTCTTAGGATCAATAACATAGATAGCATGTTGCATTCAAGAGTTTGCTGGTTATATCAGGATAGAAACAGGACATATCAAGACGTAAAACAAAGTTGGAGAGGTAATTAGTGTAGTTCGCTTCACATCAATGCATGGTGATTGTCCTCTTTTCTCGACAACTCATCGAGTTACTCTTGCCGTTGTTGCTGCAGCTCTAGTCATCGGAGTATCTTACTATTACTATAATCGGGTAATTGTTGAAAATGCTCGAGTTTTTTTAGCCGGTTGCTGGTGAAACTTTCGATAATGTTGTGGATCGTCCGATATCCCTGAAGAGAATGAAAAGGAAGAGGAAGGATAAGAAGAAGCAAGCGTTGAACAAAAGTTCGTCTGCATCATCTGCAAAGAGCGAGAATAGCGCCAACTGTGTCAAAACCAATCAGCCTAATTTAGACGATGTTTCTAAACACGTTAAAACACCGCTCCCAAGACGTCCAGCAAGCAAAGAAGATCTTCAATAGCATAGTAACGATCAAGAATAAACTCATGATGGATGATTAATTTATTTTTTAAAATCATCTTTAGTATATATATAAGCAGGCTTATCGCCATGTAATGAAGGACCGCTCAACATACGAGATGGTTTGCCGACCAAAAGGTGTCTAACATCTTGTCCAATTTCACTTCTTGCATGTGCGTATATAGTGTCTGGAAGTGCTGTTGAATCGTAAATATCCGTTGATCTAAAGGCAATGATATATAAAAAGAATGGCAAACCTATTATCCCATTTCAAAAGACCCGTGATTGCTATCATTTCAGCATTGTCAGTACATAATCGCTGAGGAATTAATACTAGGGTAAGTCCATATGCAGCAGACAGTTTGCTAACAGCTAAATGTAAATTATTAGAAATTAAAACAACAAACCATTCCTAATATATTTGTTGGAAGCTACACCTCCACCGATGACTATAAATTCAGGTAAGTTTTCAACATCTTTCAAAAAACTTAAAGCAACATTTAACCGTGTACAAATATGACGAGTAACTTGATACTGAATGAATAGCTAAGAAAAGAAAAGTTACAAACCTGTACAGTTGCACAAAAGTCTCTCAACGAGAACTCGTCAGTATTACTAATTTTTTTCAGAGCACCAAGAAGGTTCGACTTCAATTGAGAGAAATTCATATCTGCAGCTGGTACAGATGGACCAGGTATTGAATAATGAAGATGTCCATCAACTGATGCTCTAAAAGATTATGATCTATCAAAAAATACATACTCTGAAGCTAAAAGTTCTATAGCTGCACCAGGGTGCATTTGTCGGAAATCCGGCATATCACAAATCTTCATTTCTCGAGCTAATTTGTCCAGACATTCACCGGGACTACCGGATATACTTGTACCTACACGGTTTCTATTAAATAATCGAGGTAACGAACCTAATAATTTAAAATCATCGACGGAATTAACTTGTGCAATTTGAGCATGACCTCCAGAAATCAAGACGGAAATAAAAGGAAATCGAAGGCATGAAGACTCTAAAAATGCTGCCAAAGCATGAGCTCTCATATGATGAACAGGAATGAGCGGTTTTTCAAGACGCCTTAAATTAAATTAAATCATATAAAAACTTGTTACTTGGCTAATTCTATGGCTGATTTAATACCTTCCTTCAAACAAATCACAAGTCCTGGTGTTGTTGTAACAGCAACGGCAGTGATTTCCTTTTTTGCTACACCACTTTCCGAAAAACATTCAGCGATTATTTGTGGCAAATTATTCCTATGCTAAAACAATAAAAAAATAATATAATTAATATACTTGTTTTGCTGCAATTTCTGGACATATTCCACCAAAATTTACTTGAGAATTTCGATCTGTAAAAGTTTTCGAAGATAAAATTCCTCGTTTATTATTCAGCAGACAAACCGATGTGTCGTCGCAACTGAAAAAAAAAATATAAGAATGAAAGGGCGTACCTTGTTTCTATGGCAAAAATGTTAATGTATCTTTTTGATAACTGTAACCATTGTCCAACTCCTTTGAACATAGAACTACAGTTATTAATGGAAAAAATGACAAAGAAGAAATGCAAATGAAAATGACAGTTATTTTGAAACAAATCATATTATGTTCTTTCATTTTTATTAATAGAAATGCTTAAAAACAATTATATAAGACAATTCTAAGAGCAATTCTATAAGGCAAACACCGAGTAATAGAGCTCAGAAAGAAGAATATATATTTCACTGGTAAAAAAAACCCATTTCTAGCGAGCTAATAGAAAAGATAAAGAAAATTTTTAAAAAAATATTTGTTAAAAGCTAACAGAAATCACTTCTTTTATCGCGTTGCTTCCCTCTTACTTGATTGCGATACTTGGCTATGTCATTGTGGAATGCCATCTAAAAATTCTTAATTTTAATATAAAAGACGCACCCTTGCAATTTTATTTACTTTTCCCACAGGAGCACTTGGTACCGGACCTAGTTCAAAATATTCTCTCAACTGGAGATTAGTTTCTAAATGACGCATCATTCCACCATGTAAAACCTAAAACAATTTATCAAAAGCATAAAAAATTAACTAACGTCACAGCAAAGTTCATAAAACAGTTTTTTGGAACAGGAATCCAACTCTAAAGATTCTCGTCCAAACTTAATTTTTACTTCTGGGGTCTCTTTATCAACAATACATGAGTGAATTTGTCTATGACAGATTATGAAAATTCATAAAGCATACCGAAAAGATAAACGCTGAACTCGTTTGTCCTTTTTTGCTTTTTGTTTCGTAGATTCATTTGCATAACTATCAATAATCTAAAAAGGGGACTATTACAATAAGTTGGAAAAATACCTCTATAATTTGTTGGTGATTGGGAAATCTAAAGGTGTCGCTAAAATTTTCTCTCGCCAATTCATAGATATATGCAATTATTTCTCCACAAGTAATACGAACATCCAGTTCTCCTTGTAAATAAGCTGTCAATTTTTGATAGTCATTGACGGCGTCTTGTAAACTGTTAGGACTATTCTAAAGACTTTTTAAAAATGTAATGAACATGGATACCTGTAAAAGTAAAGCCCATCCAGCAAGCGCAGCAGAAAACAACTTTGAAGATCCCACAGAAACTTTGAGGTTTGTCCATGCTTGTTTTAATGACTTTAAAAAACCAATAAAATCAATTGGAATATATACCTTAGCACAATCATCTGTTAAACTATCTTCTTCTGAGGAGAGGTATGCAGTGACGGAAATACTGAGAGCACAAATTGAGCGAACCATTTCAGGACGAGCCGAGTTATTAACAATCGCCCGCATTGTAGATAAAGTTTCAGCTATATCTTCACTAATCTCCTCGCCTGAAGGTAAAATTTTAACAAATCAAATACTTACATATTTGTATTGACATATTTGCCAAGAGCAAAGCAGAAACTATACATTCTTCATCCGTTTTCTTCAGATTTTTCGATATTAAATCTATCAGGGTAGCTTTGTATTTAGAAATAAATTCTGGTACGTAATTAGATGTGAAAGCCAAGTTTAATAATCTCAAAGCTGATAAACGAATACTTATCCTGCAAAAAAAAGATAAAAAGTTAATGAGAAAACTCACGCTTTATTAGAAGCATTTTCAACATGTTCTGCTAATGCATCTAAAACTGATTCTACATCGTCAACATCTCCTAGAAATAAAACAATTAAAAATTATATAACTGACCTTGAACACTGTTCATATCATCGTCGAATGTTAAATGAGTGGAATAAGAGCAGTCACTATCGCTATCATCATCTGAAAATCGAAAAATTAAAGTGAAAGAGAAGGATTTTGGTCGATCTGCTTTATTACTAACCAACAGTTATAAAAACGTATCGTTGGGGTTTCATATTATGCGAAAAGCTGGAAGTTTATTCGATGTAGACTTGACATAGACCGATCTTTCGACCCACCCCTTTTGAATAAAAATATTTATGTTTACCTCGCTGGCGGGTCGATGGACCACTATAGGGATCTTTGTCCTTGTTCTTATTACGTCCTTTTCCCATGGCTTTCGAGTTGTATCTGAAAAATAAATATCATTAAAACATAAAGAAAAGAAAGTGATTTTTGGTTCATTTCGTTGTTGCTAACAACAGCTGAAGAGAGAAACGAGTGATAACCGCTGCCGTTGTGTCAGTCAGGAGAGGGCAGAGAAAGCAGAGAACACCCGTCTCCTCTCACCCAAATAACACGTCTTTTCTCATCTGGATATTACTAAGAATACATTTGTGTTTATTTTCCATGATGATAAAGAGTATCTATATTAGATATGTATTTATTTACATAATAAAATTAATACATTAATCAAAATTAAAAAATCCAGCAGAAAAGGAGATAGATTGAAAATATTTTTTCGTAAAACAAAATAAATTAGAGCGACTTTTATAACTGGAGCAATTATTTGAAGATATTTTTTTGCTTTACTAATAAATTTCTTTAGAAAACGGATTTGATAATCTCGCAAGGTTATGAAATATCTTCTACATATTATGAAATTTTTTCTACTCACGCTTTCTTTGTATTTTTGTGTAAACTTTCCTACTACCTCATAGAATGAGGAACGCTGAAATTCTTTCAGTTTCCTTGATATTATCACGTACTTTGTCCATTCAGGTGTGTCAGCGTTATCATCAAACAAGGGGAATCGATAACATCCTACGGAGATAGCTTCGGTGCTACGCGCCTGTTATGAGTGGATTGACTGTTACCCGACCGAAAGAAGAGTTTAAGCCGGTGAGTTTCCATATGGATATTTATCAAAGTTAATTGTTTTGTTGACAAGAAACGATTTGTAAAAAGTTTTTTTTAATAAAAGCAAAGCGACAAGCAAAATAACGAGATTATATGCCTGTAGTGCGTACGCAGTTCATGTGCCATTATTGTGAAAGTGACATGAATGTCAGCATTTCTTTCGAAATGTCCAACTGAACTTTGACCAAAAGAAAAATCAATTTTAGGTGACGGGCATACAGTGGTATTATCTGCAATATCTTCTGCTGACTGGCCTGTATATGCTAGAGCCTTGGGAACGGAACCTATTCAATTCAGTCGCTCTGATTTCCATCACTGGTGTTCTCTACTTTTTTCGTTCTGTTCTTCTGTTCTAAAACGTGAGTCAAATATATAAAAATGAATGACATCATATGATTCATCTAGCCATTTTTATTGATTTTCTGTTATCACAACACTTTGTAGATGTCAACTACACAAAAAGTCACAATTATTCTTAAAGCTGTTGGTGATGCTCCTATTTTAAAACAGAAAAAATTCTGCGTAACTTCATCCAATACAATCGCCTGGCTTACCACTCTACTGACCCAAATGATGAAACTCAACCCAGATCAGAGTCTCTTTTTGTATATTTCCCAAACATTTGCCCCTTCTCCTGATCATACTTTCCAAGTCCTTCGTGATTGCTACGGCACAGGCGAGGACAATAAAGAACTCGTTGTTCATTACAGTATTACCCAGGCATGGGGATAAATTTCTGTGATTTAGCAACATTTTGTGTGGTTTCGGGTGATCAATATTATTTTTCATTGCAATAAATTTTTCACTTCATTCTTATTTTATTTTTATTTTCGTTTTTTTCGATATTTATTTTTTTTCCACATAAAAGCAATTTTATTTATAGGCTTAATGTTTCCAAAAAAGGTGCTAATTAGATATGGAACAAGATGGTTACCTAGTAAGCGAGAAATAATCAAGCATGGACCTTCGGCGAATTCTTTCAAAGAGGTTTTCATCTGGTCACGATCAGACAATCAAAAATCTCCAGATGTTGTGAAAGCTTTTCCTTCATTCAGTCTGATTGATCAAATCATCACTGACAAAACGGCATTATTCAAATGGCAACAGACACAAATAGCTTGCAAAGGATTTGCTAATTTCAAGAAGGATATGCAAAAACGAGCCAAAGAAGGAAGAATAGTTCATTCAAGTATAGAAGGCTTATTGAAAAATTTATCGATAAATAAACATTTACCTCCCTTAGATAAAATTTTAGAGTAAGTCATTTTTACCTTTTTTTTTATTGGAAGAAATTCAGAGAATCAGATGATCTTGTGCATGGTTACATTCAGTCGGTGTATCCATTTCTTGCTTCCTTAACTGTTATTGATATCGCTTTAGAAAAGAAAGTTGTACACCATGATCTCTTTTATTCTGGACAATTTGACGCTGTTATTAGTATGCCAAATGGTCCCTGTTTGATCGATTGGAAAACAGCTAATCAACGGTCAAAAGTAGCCATAAATCATGCCGCCGGTGATGGATTGAAGGGATTGTATGGATACCCTAAGCAAGTATGTCTTTCTTTTTCGTTTTAACTTTTAGGTTGCTGCTTATATCGGAGCTTATAATAGTGATATAGAATTCAGAAGTCAACCTATTATACAGCGAGGGACGCTGGTAATTGCTTTTCCATGTGGAACTGAAGCTATTGTACAAGAAATAAATCGAATACAACTGGAAGAAATATGGAATGAATGGCGGGATAATTTAGAAATGAAATTCTGGAAGAGAATTGAAAATGGCATAAGTGACTTCATTGTCAGAGATGTTTCTGATGAAAATAAAATCGAAATTCAGGAGATTTAGTTTAATTTTTGTAAATAATTATATGATACTTGCTTCTCTATAGATACGGGTTATTATGAGAGTAGATAAATTTGTATGTATAATGTTTTTACCGTATCACTTGTTTCTTCTAGAACACCTACTTTTATATGTTGTTGTTGTTATCTTGTTGTTATCATTATATTTTTTAGATGGAAGCATCTGATTCGAAAAGTGGGTCTCAAAGTACCCACAATTTGATTCCATATGAGCCAGGAAAACGAATGGCTAAACTGCAAGAAGATGGCAAGGCTCCGAAAGTTCTGGATAATGTTCCAGTTGAAAGGTTTTTTTTTGCATTCTAAAAAAAATAAAACTTACTTTAGATACATTAAAACCCTGCTACAGATGTACAATGTAGCCTACGATTATATGAGGGATAATGAATTGGAAAAAGCTTTTATTTTGATGATGCGTTTTCTGAAGTAAGTTTTTTTTCCATTCAACAACTGCATTTAGCATGGCTATTAGCGAGATGCCAAATCATAAGCATTACAAAGAGCACGAAAGCGATCTGAAAACTGAGATGCTAAGAAAAACAAGGATAATTGTAGCTACAGTAAATTTAAATTATTTTTATAATAATATATTTAAGGCGGCTGATGTAAAGACAACTTTGAAAAAGAAATATGAAGATGAATTTACGCATCATTTGCTAAAAATTCAGCTGTTGCAAGAAGAGGAAAGAAAACGACAGGAATTCTTAAAACAGCAAGAATTAGAAAAGGCTGTTCGCCAGGAGAATGCCCGCGCTGCTTTTATGATCCAAATGAGAAATCAACACAACAATCTTCAAAATCCAGGAATGACTACGGATGGAATTTCCTTCGACAGTCTCATGTCTACAGACATTATTTCTTCAGCAGCCAATTCAGCTGAATTCTCTCGAATTCCTTCTCTAGATATTGCTATTGCTCAAGAACCATCCACTGATGTGAAAATTATCGTTGCAGGTGACATCGTTAGAAAGTAAGTCAGAAAAAGAAAAAACAAAAATTCTGTTCTTTATAAATTACTGCAAATTTTAGGTTCCTAGCTGCCGCTGAAGATAATGCTAAAAATAACATCGAAACATGTGGAATTCTTTGCGGAGTTTTGGTAAGCAATTTAGGAAAACTCATATTTTTAGGCCTCTTGCAAGTTTGTCATAACACATATTATTCTACCTCGTCAATCAGGAACATCTGATACTTGTTCTTCTGAAGGGGAAGAGGAGGTAAAAATCATCTCAATAATCGCAAGTTTTTAGATATTTAAAGTTCAATCTGAAAAAGAACTACTAACCTTTGGATGGATACATACACATCCATCCCAAACAGCCTTCCTCTCTGCAGTAGACTTACATACTCACCATGCATATCAGGCGGCTGTCAGTGATGCAATAGCAATTGTATGTGCTCCAAAATATGATGAGTGAGTTCTTCTCTTAGTTTGATTTTACTTTACCCCAAAATATACGTACATATAGGAATAGAATATGAAAGAAGATATAAGGAAAGAAAGAATTAAAAATGAAACTTCAGAGTTGGAACATATGTCCTTACACCACAAGGAATGGAAATCATCAGCAAATGCGATAAGAAAGGATTCCATCCCCATCCCGAAAGTATGGAAAGGCCCCTATATCAAGAAGCAAGTCACGTAAGGTACAATAAAAACGTGAAGGCGACCATCATCGACTTGCGCAGAGGTATGAATTTATAAAATTAGCACTTCTTTATTAATGATCTCATCTCTGCCCCACTATTATTACGTGTAATAACTAGTCTAGACAACTGCTTGTGATATTTATGAATCATAGATCACCACATTTTATGGGAAAATTTTATTTTATGAATAAATTTATAACCTGCTTGTTTTGTTGGTACTACTAAATCGTTATTTCGTTTGTGATATTTTAGAATACTCTTCAGAGATTTAAATTAAAAAAAATATGTGTGAAACCCGTTTTCATGAAAATCTTCATCAGAAGAACGTAGAAAGAAAAATAAGTTTGGCCTAAAACCTTAAATACAATGAGTAATAATTTGTGGAGAAAATTATTTTCAGTTTCCGTTTTTCCTTGAAAAATCATCTTTTATGTTGATCTATTGAATATTATTCGTAACTGCCCTACGTACTCATCATTTCGTGCAAAAATTTTTATGAATTTTGAGGCTACAGCATTAATATATTATGAAATAATTTTATTTTCATAGCTTTTGCATATTTTTAATTCAGCGTTGGATGTTGAAAAACTTGTGAATATAATGCAGCATAACCGGTTACTAAATCGAATAATAATTTACAAAGTGTTGGATGTGATTATAACATATCCATTTTCAGCTATCTTTTATTTTTTTTTGCATTTCTGTTTATTTATTATATAATTTTTGCCTCAGACGTAAATGGAAACACGTCGACGCTCAGCACGACTTCAAGCTCATGAAGCTGCAGCAAATGAAGAGCCGAAAGTAATTACTACAAAAGCACAACTTCAAAAGACGCGCAAAAGAAAATCTGAAGGAAAGGTTGAAGAGCCTCCAAAGATTCGTGAGCGTCGTAACTCTGGAGCTGCTAAAAAAGACAAACAGCCAGCAAGGCGTAGTACTGCATATCAAATTGAAAAATCTGAGCCGAACAAGGAATCAAATGAAAACGTTACAAGGTAAATAATCTAGTTTTTTTTCTTTATGCAGTTTTTAGAATTTATATGAATTCAATTTTTGCGAGTGCCTTGAACCTTTCTGAAGAATCTGATTTGGATGAAGAAATTATAACCAATACAAAAAATGACAAATGTACATTATTATTTTTACTTATTTTACTGATTTTTTAGACGCTGATGTTTTGGTGGATTGTAAAGACGATTCTCAAACATCATTAAAATTAGACGATGCACAGATTTCAAATGACCCTGCCATGTACTCAACTATGAACGAGTCAAATATTGAGTTGCGTTCACTTCCAGATATTACACAACAGGTGCATTTTTATATTTTCATTATCTTACATTTAGATAACTAATACAACGGTATCTAGACGTGATAGTAACACAAGCTTGGAATCGTTCGATATGGAAGAAGAAAAAATTCCAGTACCAACTTCTAAATCACGTACTCATACCACACGTATATTATTGAGAATACTACAATTATATTTGTAGGTCCTCGCGTATCTCATATAGGTGTTTCTTATAAAACTCGTGATAATGATACAGATGAGTCGACAGAAGAAAGTATCGACGATAGTGATAACTTTGATCCTGAAGAGGTTAGGCATTTATAGTTCATTTTTTGTAGGTAATTGAAAAAGAGGATAAGCCCAAACGTAGTACTCGAAAAAGACAACATGCATCCAGTGATTCAGAAGATGCTGAAGATGACAACGATGATGTTTCTGATGAGCTCGACGAAGAAATAGAAGAAGTTAAGAAGAAGTCTACAAGAAAAACTAATGGAAGAAAGAGTCGTGGAAAAGGAGGAGGTGGTGGTCGCAACAAGGTTTCCAATGTCAATGATACTGGTAAAATTGCTGTGCGTCGTTCATCTGGTGGAAATTTGAAAACTCCCGCAAATAAGGGTATTCGACCATGGGAACGAAACACAGGAAAGGTTTTCGAAGGAGATATCGTCATACCTCCAAGGAAATTGCGCAGAGGAGAACAGAAAATGTTTGTGTTCAGGTAAATTCTTATCTTGTTCTTTATTTTCTTTGCAGAATTCTTGCTGCACAATTTGCCGTCGAACGCAATACAGAAATTGACTTAGATGAGGGATATCGTCTTCTTGAACAAATTAAACGAGAAATCAATGCTGATAGGGAAGGATATATTCGAAGAATTTTGATGACGGGAGGAAGAGATCCTGACACTGAATTTAAAGAAAAGAAAGATGAAAATAAGATAGAAAATGATGATGGATCCTCTTCCAGTGAAGATGAATGGTTGGAGATGGAACCAGTTGAGAGAGTTGATCGTAGTAAAAAGGTATATTAGTTTTATTCATTTTAATTTTTAGCTCGTGGTAACTGTCGACAATCAAGAAGATAACGGATATGATTGGTGGGCTCTCTATCTTCGTCAAGAAGTAAACAAGCAAATTCGCAAGAAATGGGAAAACAGCCATAAAGTAAGCATTGTTATAGGTTGTATCTTGTTTTTAGGTACATATCTTGGCTTATATTGCACATTTACAGTACATTGTAAAAACAGTTTTGAATGAAGAAACGATTCCTTATCTTTTATTGACTCAATTACCTGCATCATTGGCAGCTTTACGTGATACTCCTCTTTCAAAGACCGATGCTCAGAAGATTGCCACTTGGTATTCTATAAACTTCAAAGTAATCAGTATTATTTTTAACACTTTTTTTTTCAGCCTGCTGGTAAGCAATTGATAATCCCTGTTGACCAGTTGAACGAAAATTTATATCCCGAAACTGCACGATATGCTTATTTGGCTAGTCAAAAATTTTATGAAACAGATTTGGAGCGATCAGCAGTAAGTATATCTTTTATTTTTATTTTTTAGCTTCTCTTTGCGCTGTTCGTAAGTCTTGGAGCTGTTACTCGTCTTTGTATTAACACTCGTCCGATTCCTCGTCGATGGGATGATGTAAGATTTTTTCATCATAAATATTTTTTTTTAGGAATTTGCTCAAAAGAAATCTAACCAAAAGAAAAGTTCTTCAAATTCTGAAGGACAAGGTAGCAGTGGAGAAAAGCCAAAAGGAAAGAAAAAGAAAGTGGGAACAAAAATCAATGAAATCAATTATTGGGTAGAGTACTGGAATGTAAAAGAAAAACGATGGATTTGTAAGTTATTAATTTTATATTTTCTATTCGTGTTTTAGGTATTAATCCCTCTGATGGTAAATTAGATGTACCTGAAGAAATTGAAATTCTCCTTCACAAGCCGATATTTTATATATTTGCTGTCGATAATAGTATAGAATTTTCCAATTATTATTTTTTGTATTTTAGAATTAGGAATTCGTGACGTTTCAGCTCGATATTCTTCCGAGTTTTGCAGATTAGAATTTCGACGTAGAAGAACAGAAGGCCCCTGGTTAACAAGAACACTCAATCTGGATGTAACTTATTTTTTTACGTTTCATACTATATTTGATGTATAGACTGTTAAAGCTGATTCTCATCGTGCAAAATTAGAAGATGTGCATTTTCGAACTGAAATGGTTACTCGTCCTCTTCCTAAAACAATAGGCGAATATAAAAATCATCCACTGTAGGTATATAGTTTGTTTCTATATTTTAGTTTAGATATGTTTTGGAGCGTCATTTGTTGAAGTTTCAAGCTATTTATCCACCACCCTATGAGCAGACACCTCTTGGCGAAATTAGAGGTGAAAAAGTATATCCACGTGATTCAGTTCACACCCTTTTGGGTGTACAAAAATGGGAAAAACTTGCGCGTAGTGTTAAAGTAAGTTTTTAAATTTCACAATTCTTTTCATATAGGTTGGTGAAAAACCATATAAGACAGTAAAAGCTATTACCGATCCTCGTATTCCGCCAGAAGAAAGAACAGACAAATATGTGGATATTTATGGATATTGGCAAACGGAGCCATGGAGGGCTGAAAATGTTGTAAATGTACGTTGTTTATTCAATCAGTTTTATACTATTTAGGGAATTATTCCGAAAAATGAATATGGTAACGTTTATATGTATCAGCCAATTATGTGTCCTATCGGCGCTGTTCATCTTCGTCTTCCTGATCTTCCAAAAATTGCTCGTCGCCTCAACAAAGAATGTGTACCTGCAGTTGTCGGTTGGGATTTTAATCATTGTGGTAATTGGCCAATGTTAGTGACTTTTGATATTTATTCCTTTTTTTTAGAATTGATGGAGCTGTCGTTTTGGAAGAAGATAGAGAATTATTCGTTAATGAGTGGAAGAACGCTGAAGTTGAACGCGTTGCTCGTGAAAAAAAGAAAAAAGAAGAACGTGCAATGAAAAACTGGAAGAAACTTATCCAAGGAATGATTCGCCTTCATCGTGTAAAAACCAAATTCGGCCATACAGATACCAAGGCAAAAGGCGATTCGGTTAGTTTTTTAAGCTCATTTTATTGTTGTATCAGAAAAAGGGTAGAAAGAAACATAACAAGAAAGAAGAAACGACGCAAGAATCCGACATAATTGATAATACTCAACAGCCAGATCTTCAAGAGTATACTCTTCACGAAGTAATGCGCTTCTAAGTTTTTTCATTGGTATATGTGCATGTTTTTTATTGCTGTTTTCACAGTTTATTTTGTAATTCCCTTTCAAATGAATCCGGTTTAGAGGATCTCAGGTAATTGTTTAAAAAATCTCGGTGATTATACGTGTACATAAATCATCCTGCCTCGTTTATACAATAAAGATATAGTTTAAATTTATTTCTTTTGTCCAAAGTTTTATTCTTGTTTTATTGATTCTCTATGATTTTATAATATGTTACTAATTTTAGGTTGGAAATAATCAACTCTACAAGATTGCATAACTTTTTGTAGGTTACTTTGTTATTTGTTGCTTGGGAAGAGGTTTATTTATTTACTTTGCGGTATTCCAATTTTTATGCAGTTGGTCAAAGTAGATATTTGTTGATTGTTCCTGAACTTTAACTAGTTTTGAATTGCTATCTTACTTTGCTTGGCATCATATTTTTCCCTTTCGTATTTTTTAGTGGTTTGGAAAGTAGATTACTTTCTTGTGATGTTGTCGGCAAACTATTTACTTGTGTCCTTTTTAATGAGAGACTGCTTTTTAACTAAAAATCTTGCTTTTTTTTAATTGATAGTTACTTTTCGCCATAAACGATCCAGTTCTTTTTGCCATAAATCATTATAGTAAAACATAGCGGCAGGAAGTCCTATTCCGTATCTGCAAATATTTTTTAATAATTTTTTTTACATGATAGCAGCATAATTGAAGCCAACATGCATCCAGTTTTTGAGGACGGGATCATTTTCAACTACTTCTGCACTTATGAATGAGCTGCAGGAGATACTAAACAATATAATGAAGGAGATCCCTCTTTTAAAGAGCTGAAATTTATTGTTTTTTTGTTATTTAACTCACATGTGCTGTTTTTAAGTTTTCAACGAGTTGGAAACGTTCGCTGAGTGAATATTCAGCTGTTTGTTTACCCATTAGTGCTATGGATTCGAATTTTTTATTGTTACAATGATCATTTGCTAGGCAAATCTGAGCTATTTTACGCCTTTTTTTTATTGAACTTACAAAAAATGAGGTGGTATTGGAAAAAATGAAGCTACCTAAATGATACCAGACAGGGATTACTTCTGAACTTTCCTTTATAATAACGATTTTGCTTACGAAAGATGAACAGAACTGCTGATATGAAACAGAAGGTGTATAAAAATGCGACTAGCAGGTAGCCAACGTATAGCCGGTGGTTTTTTTCGTAATCCTAAATTACCCCCCGTTATTTTGAAAAACAACACCTGTATCTTGATTGTGGCGTATGATCTTTCAAACATCGCAAATATGGCAAAATAGAAGGCGAAGAATGTGAGCCAATTACGAATCCAAGTAGCTGTCAGGAATATAACATCTTCCCGAAGATCTACTGTACTTTGATATATTTATCTAAACAAGAAACTTACCAGTTGGGTCCATTTTATACATTTTTAAGATTTGAATGAGTCTAGCAGCCATGGAAAAATAGTACTGTATCACTAAATGCTTGAGAAGGCATGTTAGATTAGGATGATATTGATTTGTTTTATATAGCATATAGAGCATTGAAGAAACTTCAAAATAGCTACAAAATAGTGCAGTTTTTTATGTTCACCTCCACAATAGAAGCATAACTTCGAGCTCCATAGAACGATCCATCCAGTAGTCAGAACCATCACTTTCGGCCGCTGTACGATTAATTAGAGTGAAATAGTGCATGTATCCTGAAAACAGCAAGGTATTAGCAGTAACGAAACGGGTTCATCGATGAAAAGGGTTAATTTTCTCGATTGTGATAGACAAGAATTGGTCGTCCAGGAAAATTCATAATAGCTTTCGAGAAATGAACTTTAGTCAAGTGTAAATGTCGTGATAACCTTTAACTTGAATTGATATTGGGTCATCATCAAATTTGCACCTGGTTGAATAAAAAATGTATTGGTTGTAAAATGAAGGTTATTTGTTAGGAACTATAAAAATTGCAATCAGATCATTTTTCAGATATTTGGATGTCGTCTAACCCCAGCTGGTGGCCTTATAAATTACCGATTGAAGAAGCTTTTAAGAAAAGTGCTGTTCTTGTTGTTGGAGTAATAATCGGCGCCAATGTTGTCTCCTATTACTGGAACCCTATGCAGGTCAGTTTATATTACATATAAATAGTAATTTTTAGGAATATGAAGCGGAACTTGAACGAAGGAAGATTGAACTCCTCCGCAAGTACAAAGCACTTAACGATGAACGACAAAAGTCTAGACAGCAGTGTTGAGGATGATCAACATTCGCAAGTAAGTTCTGTTATAGAATATGTACTTGTTATATGTGCATTTAATCGTTATGAACAGGTGAAACGTTTAAAAAAAAATTCAAACAAAAGTTCAACTAACAACATTCTATGTTTAATCGATTCATGAGACTTATTTCATATTATGAACTTTACGCGATTTATAACTGCGCATAATTTATTACGATTTATTGTGTGTACATTTGAATCAGCTTGGATTAGGAATTTAATCATTCTCTCCTCTTTTATGTAGGATTAACATATAATGATTTACACTTTGCTAATTACTGTTTTTTTCGTTTAATATGATTTGAACGGTTATTTTAACAATATTTATGGATAAAAGACGCGTCCCTGGAGGAAATTGGTAGCAAAACAATCATTTTTATGAGAAAATAGAAAAACAATGTACATTACTGATTTAAAAGAACATTTTTTTTATTTCAGAAGGAAGAAAATGATCAGTATAGCAGCGATAATGAGAATGAATGGACAGCTTTCAAGATTATGTTCAAAAAATACAAGAAAAGACGACCGCCACCTGATTTTTCAGATGTTATAGGTGAGTTGGAGTCGTACAATTCTCAATCACCAGATTAATTTCAAATTGCGGTTTCTTTTGCTAATTATGTGTTAGCTTCAAGGGATTCTTTTTGGTCTTCCCTTTCAGAACAAATAAATAAAAAAAAAAAGCTGCTGACTAGATAATTCGTATGAAGTGCGTACAACAGATATTGAAATTGTTGTCGATGCTCGGTTTTATTATTCTCTTCTCATTTTGTATTCATGAGGAAGACAAGAGCAATTCTCGGACAAGAAGCATGTAGAAGTTTATGTTTTTTTTAATAAGTTTTTCAAAAAATAGTTCATAGCCGCCTTTTACAGATTATCTAATAAAAAGAGTAATATCCAAAAAAACATTTGGCTTCTGTGCTTCCTTATATTCTGTCAAAATTTGCATTCAGCCTTTGTATGAATAGTGTTTTTGACACTCTCATAACTGTTTCAGACCCACGTCAAGAAAATCCATCGCTTGGCTTAAAAATTAATAAAGTGGAGGATTACTGCTTTGATAAAGGATTACTAGACAGTTTGGGACTTCGACCACTAAATGAATGGAAAGCAGCTACATTTGCTGACAGGAAAGGTCTCTATTTACTGCCAGACATTTTAAAGTACGGTTTATATTTCTTAAAATGTGATTTTTTAGACAAGGAGCTGACGTAGATTGGATGAAACGAGTTATAGGATATACAGAACGACCTAATAGGACTAATATGGATGCGCATGAGACTTCTCCAGAGAGGTAATGACCAATTATCTCTATAATACTACTGTTTCAGTGACGTCTTACGAACAGCTGGACGTAAATTAAGATGGACTACACTCGGAGTCGAATATGACTGGAATACAAAAGAGTATCCCCCGAGTGGTCGACCAATTCCAGAAGAATTAGTAAATTTTGGAAGAGTAAGAACAGAAAATTACTTGTATCTTTATTTTAAGATAATTTCTGGGGCTCTTAGTTTATATAAAATGACACCGGATACAACAATAATCAATTATTATCCACCAAAATCCGCTCTTTCTCCTCATGTTGACAGGTTTGTTAATTTTCTAACTAATCTTTCTTGTTTCAGGTCAGAAAGAAGTAAAGCCCCATTGATATCTCTCTCCTTGGGCCAATCTGCCGTCTATCTGTCTGGAGGAATGTCGCTCGAGGATCCTGTGATTCCAATTTGGTTGAATTCTGGAGACGTCCTCGTCATGTATGGAGAACAGCGGCTAGTCTACCACGCCATACCATGTACTAGAATAACAAAAAAATTCACTATAGAAGGTGACAAATTTTTGGAAAACTATATGAATGAGAACCGGGTTAACATGACTATAAGGCAAGTTAACCCTTAGGTTTTTGTTTTACTTTCTTGTTTTTATATTATATTTTGTTGAGAATAAAACAATCAAGAAAAGTATGATGAAATTTTTTAAGCAGGTGTTGGAAAAAGTTATTCTAACCATTGATGGGAATAATTTTCACTCTTTTTTCCTTGATTTGTCATTTGACAGTTCACGCTGGACCAGTCTGAGCAAACATCAAAAGGAAATAGGTTCCGTACCGGAGGGAAGAGCATGCTCTGCGCGAGATCTCCAGCCGTATTTGCATGCCACTCCATTATAGATCGTATTCTATCTACTTTACTTGACGTTTTAATGTATCTTACTCTCTCGCGCAAGACAAATACGTAATCTTCATCAAGGAACTGACTCAGTTCCTCGAAGGTTTCACGGTGTTTACTCTGTACGTGTGTGGCAATATACGACTCCGATGACGAGGACAATACCTATCAGAAATAATTGGATACAAGTACGAGCTTAAAAAGGATATGAGAAACATCTTCTAAACTTGAAAAGAATGACAAATTGGGAGGAAATTATAGTTTCTAGGCTCTGGGAGTATCATAAAATGGACCCCTATTTCAACACATTCCTCATCAGCTGTGTTCTGTGTACATGCCCCGTCAACCTCACAACCCCTTGCAGTAGTTGGCGCGCATTATTTGTCTTTTGGCTAGGCCGCCTGACTCGCCAGGAGTTCAGTTCAACTTTCTTTTTTAACTAGAAAATAGTCCGATGGGGAGCATTCGAACGTGTCCTGTAGTATTGTGTATTTCTACGGGCCCACGAATCATCGAAAACGACGAAACGTTGTGCTATGCCTCGACATCTGTACATACCATTCACACTACCCCTCATTTTTTCATCATCTTTATTAATGTTTCTTCGTAGTTTTAATAATCGACAATTAAAATGGTTGTTAAATTGATTTTAGGTTCTAGCTCTTTCATTTCGAGTCAAAATTTCTCAATTGCTCAAAAATAGATTTCTTTTAGTTTTCGAGTTTCTCTAGATGCGATAAAGGTTTTGCGTGAAAATGCTTTTTTTTTAATCTTAAAAAATTTTTCTAGAGAACGGAAAGCAGATTGCGAGATTTCATACCGATGAAGAAAAGCTATTTTGAATCAAATCAACCTAGTGACTTTTGTTTTTCGTTGTCCCGAACTTTTTTTTCGCATTTTTTGGGCCAATAAAGTATTTTCATGTGTTTCACTGTCCAAAAAAATTGGAGATTTGGTATAATTTAATGAAATTTGGCTTCAATTTGGTTGAAATAGGTGGGTTAAAAAGTCTAAAAACAAACAAAAGATGGCTGAGTGGACTTAATCCAGGATTACTTTTCTTCGTAGGACGAACTTTCAATACATTTAATTGTAACCGAAGAGTCCCTTAATCCCTTTTGAGTCTGGTTAAAATCTCAGTTTTAAACATTTTTTTACCGTTAGAAAAAGGCTTCAAATATCCATTTTCAACTCCTAAACTTTGATTACAAAAACTTTTGAAAACAAGAAAACCGTGGATATGTAATAAGCTTCAGGTGCGCACGAGGTAACAACGGCCTATCGATTCAGGCGCTTTTCGCCATAGTTTCTCCGCGTATTATGTTGCCTTTTCCGCCTTCTGATTAGTTCAGCTACAAACGACTGGCTCATTAGTCGCCTCTCAGTCGAGACGCCTCATTGGAGTCGTTTCACCTTGTGTTTTCCGATGGATCAGGTCTTTCATCTCGTAAAGTCATTTTTAGCAGAATTTATACCTTTTTTCTATGTAAACTTAATTTTTTTTATCGAATTTAAAAAAAAAATTAATTCCAAGTTTTTTCTTGAAATTCTCTTCTCAACGTTGTTTTGCGTTCTTCTTCCTTTGGAATAATTCCTTTTCCTTCAAAAAGGCAAAAACTTTCATAATCTTGAAACAAGCCTAATGATATCCGTCTCGCCTTTATATCCTAGTGATTCCAATTTTACTCGAAACATCAGCATCGCCACATAACTTTCCCATAATTAGGACATAGGTGATTCTGTTTTTTCACCTGTTGACGAAAACATCGATGGAGAGACGTAGGAGAAGTGGGTGATTCTGGGACTTTTATCTTCAAGGTTGTATATCCTCTCCAGTAATAATATGTCCAGGAACAAATGAAACTTTCATCAAATCTTTCCTTTTGTTGCTTAAAAAATACCGTGGCAATACTTTAAAAATTAAAAAATTCTTTCTGAATGGGTGAAACGATAAAAAATCCAGATTTTTGTATGCAGTACCTGATATCAAGTGGTAGGCTCATAAATTGGAAATAGTAATAATGTCCTCGCTTGCATCAGTCCTTGTATTATTCAATTTCCTGTCCTTTCTCGAATAAAATAAGTTTATGACTCACTCTTTGACTTTTTTTTATCTCCATAGGTGAAATTCGAGATTTGGTTATGTATCCTCTCTCGTCTTCTCTTCCTCTCCCAATGGCAGCCATTCCAATTGTGACCGTTTCAGATCCTCCTTTGTATTGGACGATATGCTATTGAGTGGGTGCCGCGGCGACTGCTGATCAAACGAGATAAATATGGGTGAGTTCCATTCAATGTTTTCACAGGCTTTTTCTCTCATTTCACTTGGAATGAGTCATTTCTCGGCTTTTGTGATAAATTTTTGTGATTTAGAGAGGCTTTATGATAGTCTTGAAAGCCTTCTGTTTTCTTCATCATCCACTTCTGCAGCGTTTCTAATTCAATCTAAAACATTTTTCTGCAAATTTCTGAAAATGTCTCTCTACCGTCCAGCGGCTCCTTATCTTATCGTTCTTTAGTCGTCATTCCTTTTTGCCGAGTACTTATTTCCAGACTGATACTTTTCTGTGGTTTGTAAATTTTATAAAGCCTGTGGTTTTTATCAAATTTTCATCAAGATGTGCGTTTGTATCAAAATTAGTGGAAATATACAGGAGGGAACACATCCCCGTACCTTTTTGGGAAAGTGCCAGACAAAAACGTACCATTGAGAAGTTTAGATTTTTCCAAAACAAAATTTTTCTTCTCCTGACTGCCCATATATCCTCCAGGAAAATTGCTGTTTTCCCATGTGTATGTAGTCTGCGTTATCTGCTTACAAAAAACGACTACCTACGCTGAATATTGTTTCTCCTACTCTTTCCACCAATTATGAAGAGAATATATTCAAGAACGAAGAAATAAGGAAGGAGACTTCAAAAGGTCAGAAGAAGCAGCGAAACTAAAGAAAAGAGTAGAAGAAGAACCGGCAGAGAAAATTACAAAGGATTAGACACAAAGAGCCGCAAATTGCAACGATAACAACCGTAAAGGTTTGTATATTTACCAATGTGCGTAACCTTTCCATACGCATCATGAGACAAGGAATTTTTGTCATTTCCTGTTTTGTTGTTTGTGAAACTGTAGTGCTATCGAGATTTTTTATACTGCCGTTGCACTCAACGGTACATTTCTTGTGTTCTTCCTGACAACTAGTCCTAATAAACTACGCACTGGGCACGAAAAAATGCCTCGTTGCCCTCACGAAATTTTTGAGCTTCAAGAAGATCGATCTGATCTTGACATAAGGTCTTGAGCTGAATACGGTGAATAAAATTTAAAAGCTCACCCAGTCATTCATTTTGCATCGTCATAATCAACTCTGTCAAAGAAATCAACTTCCTTCTTTAGATACCACTACTGGAATAATTTTTTACTCTTTTTTTAGGTATATAACTGTTGATGAACATATTTTCCCCTCTAACATTGAGACTCTCCTGGCCTCCTCCATAGTGGGACACATTTGCCGTCTCTCCGTCATAAGCGGATCAGACAACATGCAAATATCGACCCAATTTGATTCATCACTTTTCCGCCGAGATCAATTGCACTTTTGTATTTTTTAAACATTTTCGAAGAACTGATTTTCCTGATGTTAAAAGTTTTTGTGGCAAAAATAGCTATCATACTGGTCAATCCTGTTGAAATTGTTTAAAAAATGTGACTGCTTTGCTTATCAGTCGATTTCTTCTTTTCTGAATCAGCTTGGGTCAAAAACGTTAAAAACGTCACAAACTGTGTGCTCTCATCGCATTTCTTAGTCATTCCAGCCTGTCAAGGCCATTCGCAGCTGTTCCTTTTTGATTCTCAAAAGCTAATACATTTTCTTTCAGCTACCGTAGCCCCGACTGGAGACTCTCGGCCCATTGTCATCGAAGGAACAATTAAAAGTCGTACGTTTACTGTCATATTTAATTATTAAAAATTCATTATTAGCTAAAAGTTATACAACTTTAATGAAAATTTATTCTTTTAGCTCTCGACGACATGGAACTGCCGGCGAGCCCGCCTTGGTATCGGCGGATATGTCCGTGTCTTCCATCTTCAAGCAAACAGATACATGGTATTATATTAATTTGTTAAACCAAGTTATTTCACTGAATTACCTTATTTGAAAACAAAAACTTTCGGCAAAATTGTATATCACACTGTACTTAATTTTTTTAGTTTTTCCAGGTTTTTTTTTGTGTCACAGAGTTTTCCTAGGGGCTTATCTTTCTAAAAAAAAGGAAAAAAGTAAATAAGTACGTGATACAAGATACAGTGTACAGTACATGATATACAATTTACCAAGCTTTCTTGATCGTTGCCCTTTTCAGCTTTACATACTTGTTTCACAAGCTCCTTTTTTCAGGAGAAGTTCAACGACATCTCAAAGCCAATGATCGTCAGTTTAATTCCAGATTTAAATATGCTGTGAGTTTACTTCTCAAAGCAGCATAATCAATCTAGGACAATTATATAAAGACTTCAAAATATAATATGATAACCTTCATTCCGCAGAACTTATTCGAACAATTTCAACGAATAGCCAACTTTTATTTTTTAGTTCTAATGATATTACAAGTAGGTATCTCTCTGTATTGTTATAACAATTTTCAGTTTATTCCTCAAATTTCATCTATCTCCTGGTACACGACTGCCATTCCTTTATTTATTGTGTTAGCATTCAGTGCGGTGAAAGATGGATACGATGATGTGGTGAGTAGCTCGAGATCACAATAGCCCTAATAGATAAATGTTTTCTATAAGCCGTTATTAACATCTCATGCCAAATTTTTTCCCTGACATTTCCACATATTGTGCTTTACCTTCCATGTGTTCTATAGATGTCTATCTTTTCCTTCATTTAGCCTCATTTCGAAGTGTTTTCTGATATATCTGAAGAAAGATTGAGGCTGAAAGAATCTTAACTACTGTCCAAACTACCTTTTTTCATATTGGAGCAAATCAACTCATATTAGACAATGTACGAGCTCTGAAATTATTATTTCAAATCTTAAAAAATCTGATTTTCCGATAAGTATTTTATCTTTGTTATTCTAATTACAAAGTTTTGAAGCCATTTGTATTTTCAAGATGCTTTTAGAGCTTTTTTTTTTTTTTTAAATTTTCTCTCACCTTCCATGTCATTGAATGATAGAAACTAAAATCTCTCCTTTATACCTAATTTTCTTCCAGCAACGTCACATCTCTGACCGAAATGTCAACGGCCGAAAGTCCTATGTCGTTCGAAATGGTCATCTAAATGAGGAGGACTGGAGTAGTGTCAAAGTCGGCGATGTCATCCGAATGATGAGTAATCAGTTTGTCGCGGTTCGTTTTTATCATTGGATGGAGGATCTTTTTAGGCAGATTTATTGCTGCTCTCCACATCAGAACCTCATGGAATCTGCTACATAGAAACAATGGAATTGGACGGAGAGACAAATTTGAAAACGAGGGGAGCGATGTCGGATACGGCGGATATGGGTGATGATCTGGATGCTATATCCAAGTTTGATGGTGAGTAGGTTGTTTTGGGAGCAGATTATAATAATCAGGATTTAAAAGTAGCTGACACAATATGGATTTAAATTTTTTAGTATTTTGTGATCAAATCTTCGATCAAAAAGCATTTTTGCATGAAATTATCTTCTAGGTGAGATAATTTGTGAGGCTCCCAATAATCGTCTGGACAAATTCAACGGCAAGCTACAATGGCAGAATAAAGAGTTCCCCATCACCAATGACAATATCCTTCTTCGCGGTTGTATCCTCAAAAATACTCGCTGGTATCTCCCACTATCTTCAAAAACTTTTCCAGGTGCTATGGAGTCGTCGTTTTCGCCGGAAAAGATACCAAATTGATGATGAACAGTGGAAAATCTAAATTCAAGCGAACTTCTCTCGATAGATTTTTAAATATTCTCATCATGGGGGTAAGTTTCTATACGTTTCCTGAAAAAATATACTTTCAGATCGTCCTCTTCCTCATCGCCATGTGTCTAATTTGTACAATTCTTTGTGGTGTCTGGGAATGGACAACGGGTCGTGAATTTACCGTATATCTTCCATGGGATCCAGCAGTACCCAATAGAGAAAATAAAGGTAATTCAAATAGGAAAAATTAAAAGATTCTTCTATTATAAAAAATAATAAAACATTTCAGGATCCGCCCAAATCTCAGTGATAGCCTTTTTGATGTTCTTCTCATACGTAATTCTTCTCAACACAGTCGTGCCTATCTCCTTATATGTTAGGTGAGTTAGTCGCTGTTTAATGATGGGTCATTAAATTGGAAGGAAAGAGACGTAGTATTTTTTGTTTTTATATTTATTTTTTCGACGAACATATGAAAGTTAATAAAGTGACTTTGTATGAATCATCCTCGTTACCAAAATCGTTTCAGTGTTGAAATAATTCGCTTTATTCACTCGATGTGGATCAACTATGACCAGCAGATGTTCTACGATAACGGGGAGAAGAGTGTCCCAGCTAGGGCGCACACCACGACACTCAATGAAGAACTGGGTCAGGTACCATTCTTATTATTCTTTTAATTATCAAAATACTCAGGTTCAATACGTGTTCAGTGACAAAACGGGTACTCTAACTAGGAATATTATGACTTTCAATAAGTGTACAATCAATGGAGTTAGTTATGGAGATGTGTACGATATACAGGGGAATCCCATTGAAATTACGGATGTGAGTTTTAATTTTTTGAAAGGGAGCAACAACTGAAGCCAGCAATTTTTGCTCTCATCTTCATCACAATTCAGAAAAGTCGATCTCTTGATTTCTCATGGAATCTGAACTACGAGTCAAACTTCAAATTCTTTGATAAAAATTTATTAGACGCGACTAGGAGAGGGGATCATGAGGTTGGTGGACAGGAAGGATAAAATATGAAATTCAGGTGACAGAATTTTGGAGGCTACTAGCGCTATGCCACACTGTAATGCCAGAAAGGGATAAAAATGGACAACTGATTTATCAAGCTCAGAGTCCGGATGAGGTAAGTACAGTTAAAATGGATAGTCAATGTTTTGACTCTGAAAGATATAATATTGAAACTTAAAGAAAGATTTGTTGAAAACGCTTACTACCCTTTCCTCGTAGAACTTTTATTTCTTTAAAAAGTTTTCAATTTCAATTAGAGTTAAATTATTAAAATACTAGAAGATGTAAAAGTTAATAAATTTATTCTATTTTCGTAATAATATTAATAAGCAATTATAAGCAAAAACGTTTATATTATAACATATACTTCTTTTTTTGTAATAAAACTGTGAACTGCTGATTTTTTCTCAGAAAAAGCGACTCTTTCAGGCTGCCCTGACTTCTGCGGCCCGTAACTTTGGATTTGTATTCCGTTCTCGAACCCCCCAATCCATAACCATCGAAGTAATGGGCAAGGAGGAAGTCTACGAACTGTTATGCATCTTGGATTTCAACAATGATCGTAAAAGGATGTCTGTAGTAGTAAGAAATTCACAAGGAAAGATCAGATTGTACTGTAAAGGAGCAGATATGATGGTTATGGCTAGGTGAAGGAACTTGAATAAGAAAAAAATGGGACTTTTAGATTGAAAAATGACACGTCGCATATTTTAAAAACATCGACGGAAGGACACCTCGCAGATTTTGCAAACATTGGTTTGAGAACACTGTGTTTGGCTTATAAGGACATTGAAACAGCATATTTTGAAGACTGGATTGTGAGTTTTGATAAAAAAAACTCAGATCGAGTATTTAATCTTTTATTTTAGAAGCTACTTCAATTAATCATAAATTCTAAAAACTTTATGCAAAAGCAAAAGCAAAATCAAAAATTGTTATTATAAATCTATTATTAGTAGATACTCTTAACAAAATTTTTTAGAGACGACAACAAGCAGCCGCAGTGGATATGTACAACAGGGAGAAAAAACTGGACGAAGTCTATGAAGAAATGGAAAGTGGTATGTTTTTTTTACGGTTAAAATGATGAAGACAAACGACTAACTATTGCATACGAGTTTATTTAATAAACCATACAATTGGCAGCAGAATCATGTTAACTTTATTTTTTCAAGCATCCTCTCTGATGCAAAAAAAATTTCAGGAATGACGTTGATCGGAGCCACTGCTATTGAAGATAAGCTGCAAGATGGTGTACCAGAAACCATTGCTCGTCTTGCCGAAGCTAATATCAAGATCTGGGTATTGACAGGTGATAAAACGGTAAGGAATTATTGGAACAAATTATATGGAAGTTGTCTTTCAGGAGACTGCTATTAACATCGCTTATTCTTGTCGTCTACTGACGGATGATATGAGAGAAATTGTGGTAGTGGATGGACAGAATCATCACGAAGTAAGTGTGAGCGAAGTAAAACAACAATAAAGCTATTTTCTAAATATATTCCAAGCATTATTTTCTTTCAGGTCGAAGTCCAGCTGAAGGCTACGAAAACTCGATTTGAAGCCATCATGAATACAGTAAGTCTGTTGGAAGAAACTAGATTTATGGAATCACCGTATCTAAGCTATCAGAGCTGAGTGAACCTTTTTGTCTCTCAGCAAGAATAGTTTAACCTCTCAGAAACTTTTGGATACAGCTAGAATTCGAAAAAAAAAAATTTTTTTGAGGCGCTTACATTGTATTCACTCAGCTCTGCTCTCTCTTCTCCCCCTATCTTTTCACTTTCACCTCCCCTTCCAATTCACAGCGTCGTCGCCTGTATCGTAAAACATCGGCAGTGGAACGATATATCAACGATGTTATCCGTAGGCTAGAGGAGGCAGAAAAGGCTGAGTATTGGCTTCTGAAGGCGATTATTTTTGATTTTCACAGCACGGGACGACGAGTTTTTTTGTTTGCTTCGCTTATTATCTAAACTATGTATAAAGTAAAGTAAGAGTTCAAAGTATAAATTTTAAAAGACAATTTCATTATTATTTTACTAACCCCCCGCCCGGTTTTGTTCTTAAATTCGTATATGAGTCTAAATTTCACATTTTCAGCCTGCTGTACTCACCAAGCCAAGGGTTGAGATTCATACAATCCATGAAGACATCGAAGTCGAAAATTTTGGTAAGCTTCATTTTTAAAATTTTTAACATTCTTTTTTCCTTCATATAGATGTAAATATAAAAGAAAAAATATTAATATGTTCTATAGTATATTCTGAAACTTTTCAGCCACCTATGAGTCAACATCCCCGACGGAGAGTGAAGGAGAGGGAGGAGTAGCTTTAGTCATCAATGGAGACTCGTTGGCCTTTGCGTTGAGTGAAAGATTGGAAAGAACGTTTTTGGAGATAGCAACAATGTGCACTGTTAGTATTATTATATTTTTTTCTTTTCTATTATTATTAACGAATAATAGGGGTATCTTGAGCAGGAATATGTGAATAATATAGAACTCTTTGCAGAAACTGCGTATTATTTTTTCCCCTATTTATTTTTATATTCATTTAGGCTGTCATCTGCTGCCGTGTCACGCCTCTTCAAAAAGCTCAAGTGGTGGATTTGGTCAAAAGAAATAAAAAGGTAACCATCGCCACCCCTTCATTCAAATTTTTATTTCAGGCAGTGACTCTCTCCATCGGAGACGGAGCCAATGACGTCTCAATGATCAAAACGGCCCATATCGGCGTAGGAATCTCCGGTAACGCCTTCCCTTTTCTCTCAAACTTCTTCAGGACAAGAAGGAATGCAAGCAGTGTTAGCCTCTGACTATTCCATTGGTCAGTTCAAGTACTTGGAAAGACTTCTCTTGGTCCATGGTCGATGGTCCTACATCAGAATGTCTAAATTCCTTCGTTACTTTTTCTACAAAAACTTCGCCTTCACTCTGACCAACTTCTGGTATTCTTTCTTCTGTGGATACAGTGCTCAAACTGTCTTTGATGCTGTTTTTATCTCCTGTTATAATCTATTCTTCACAGCTCTGCCGGTATTAGCTATGGGATCATTGGACCAAGATGTAGATGATGTCTACAGCTTACGGTGAGGTTTTTTTTATACATAAAACGATATCGCATTTGTAATGGTTTTAAAAAACTAAAAAATCTTTCATTCATAATGAGTCTTTTACCAGATATCCGAAGCTCTACCTCCCTGGCCAGTTCAATCTTTTCTTTAACATGAGAATATTTGTCTACTCAGTACTACATGGAATGTTCAGGCAAGTCTTTTCGTATCTTAGAGCAAGGCGCCCAGCTTCCTAATTTTTGTGCTCCGTGTTTCATGCTTTGCCATTTTGTCATTTTTTTTGAATAGAAAAATCGAATAATGTCATTTTTATTGAAAACCTGGGCTCCGCGCATCTGCTTTCTTAAAGGGAGAAGAGAAAATATTATATGTGAATCTTATTCTTCAAAGTGAAAAGGGTAATATTTTATCGTCACACATCTGTTCCTTTCATATGATTAACCCATTCAACCCAAGCATTTCAGTTCTCTGGTGATCTTCTTCGTTCCCTACGGTGCCCTGTATAATGGAGCTGATCATAGTGGAAGGGATTTGGATGACTATGCTACATTGGGTAAGATTTTTTCCGCAAATTACCACTTAGCATAATAAAAAATTACAACTACCATAACAAACAATTGTAGCTTTCACGACGTTTACTGTCTTAATCGTGGTAGTCACTGGTCAGATATCCTTCGATACCTTCTACTGGACTGGTATTTCCCATTTCGTCATCTGGGGATCTCTTATCTTCTACTTTCTTTTGGCTTTTCTCATCTACGAAGGTCAGTTCTTTTTTTCTGTTCTTGCACGATCTTTTTTTCTATGCTCTCCCCTATCCTTATATCTCCTTTGTTTCTCTCTATCTACTCATTTTCCTCTCTCCCTAACCCAATGCTAACCTAACCCCTTTTTAGGAGGATTCATTGCAATGGCCGAATTAATTATCGAGTGTAGGTATTCAGTTATCCTCCCCGACCTTGTACCGTATTCTACATTCTATTTTTATTCAAAAAGGATAAGAGATCATAATTGTATTTTTAGGGTTACCGGTATCATTAATAGCTAAAACATCCTCTACAGTGTCGTATGGAGTAGCATTCAAGACCATGGCCACTCCACACTTTTGGTTCTCTATATTGATGGTAGGGTTTTTTAGTTAGATAGTAAATGACAACATATTTCCTCATAACTGGCTTTTAAAATATAAGAAAAATTAATTGAAAAAATAAACGTCAAATTAACTTTGTTTCGAGTGGAGTAAAATTTTTTTTTAGGTCTCTGTCATTCTTCTTCTCCCCGTGATGTTGAATCGTTTCTTCTGGCTCGATACTCATCCTTCCTTTGCCGATCGTCTTCGTGTCAGGAAGAAGCTTGGCAAGAAGGTGCAGAGTGCAAGAGATCTCAAAAAGTATCCTCCCTCTTTCTTCATAAATTATCTATTTCAGGCCTGCTTTTCGTCGGTCTGCTGTCACCCGACGAAGTGCAAGGGGTTCTCTACGATCTGGCTATGCCTTCTCACATAGTCAAGGTTTTGGAGAACTTATCCTCAAAGGAAAACTGTTTAAAAATGTGGAACAGATGCGGAAGGATGGGTAAGTTGATAGAATATAAAAAATGACTATTCAAAAATTATATGGTGAATATTTTCTTCAGAAACAATTCTTCTTCTGAAGATCCTGTCCGTATGTTGTCTCCCGTCCCTGGAAGCCTCGATTACGAGGTATAAATTTCTTCATAACTCAATAACTCTGTTCAGAATACCCCGTCCTCTAGTGGAATTCCCATCATGACCCTTCCAGCCGAACCTCCACCAGCTCGGTCACACAATTTGACCGTAAACGCGGATAATAACTGGTGAGCAGACGCAGATTTTGGGTTTAAAGGTAGCCAGTGAATAGGTGTGAATTTCAAAATGTAGTTTAACAAAGTAAAAAAAAGCCAAATGGAAACATTTATGTTGTGTTGTTTTTTTACCTCTAAAACATGATAGAAATGATATATTTGCAGTATTTTGAAAAATTATTCGCTTCATTATTATTCTTCAGCTAAACAGTTTCCTATTTTCTGAATGATTACTCCAAAAAAAAAAGGTTCTCTAGAGTGCTAATAAGAGGAGAAAATGAGATTATTTCGTTCGCTCTTGATCTGATAGTTTTTTTTGCATCTGAAGGAAAACATTAACCTTCAAGCGAAAACAGTTTCTTTAGAAATTTGTTCGTAATATAGTGATCCTAAAACAATATCAGCATGGAATCTTTTTTTAATATTTCTACAACAAGCTAAATATCTTAAGAGGAATCACTTCACTATAATCACGAATAGAGCTAGAAGACTGCCAATTGAAAGAGGTGTAATGTGTTGATACAGCCTTGTATTATATAGATCATTTCCGAACAGCGATTTTTTAGTCGGAAATGGATTGCATGAAATAGCGTATGTGTTGTTGACAAGATCCTTCCAGGTCAATCGGTCGAAGGACAGCTCCTTCCCCGAAACAAGGAGTTTCTATCCGTGGAGATGGTCGTCCATACGAGACGGAGGTATAGCCGTCGACCTTTCTGCACATTCAGTTTTGTGTGTCGTGAGTTCCCCTCCGCTTCCCTGTGTTCCCTCTTGCACTTTGGGTCACTTTTGAACTGCATGCAAGACAGATCTTACTTTTTTGTATTCCGGGCAACGGAGTTTACATTGTTTGCTATTAAAATAAATTTTCTTTCAGGATTCTGACGAAGTGATGGTTCACCGATTCTAGCACCTTCTCTTTCTTCTTCATCCTTTTATTGCCAATTCTTCTACGTGTATTTTCCCCTTTTCCAATATGTATTGTTTCTTCTTTGTTATCTGTGCTCACTACTCATTCTTTGCCTTATATTCCCTCGGTGATTTCCTACAACTTACAAAAACCCCGTTGCCTGCCATATAAATTGCTTTACTCTTCCTTCATGTGCAACTCTGTGATTCACTTTTGGGTATTTGATTGCTCCTACTTGTTATAGACTTTGTTTAAGATTTTTGCATAAAAAATAAAAACAAAATTGAAACATTGTTTGAATACCTTATTCAGAAATTAGCTGTCTAAGTTTTCGCAAAGTTACTTCTACTTCGCCCTTTCATTTCGCATTAAACCTGTCTCGACGGTATAATACAATAATCCGTCGGACAGACGACTCATTTCTCATTCTAACTCTTTTTCTTCGTCATTAACTGAAGTCAGTTTATTTTTGATATTTATCTTTTTTAGTGGCCAAAAGCATAGTAAAGTCAAAGGCTGTGCTTCCGAAGAAAACCCGAGAGCCGCAAGATGATATGGAGGATGAGGATTCCATCTCCGAGGAGATTATGATAGTCGCGACGGCGGAAGATGCGACGATAATTAAGACGACAGCGACGGCAAAACTCTTTCGACTCGGCTCACGTCGAAAAATTTGGGACAAATCGCTGGGCGCTTTCTTCGTCTTCATGGCCTTCCTCAGCGGCTACGATCAAATTAATCGTTTCCATGTAAACATGGAGAAATATGGGGAACCATTCTTTTATTGGTATATAGTGGCCAGTCTCTTCCTTGCATTCCCTCTGCTTTATATGGAACTAGCTCTCGGACAATATACATCATGTGGACCGCATAAAGCCTTCCAATATATGGCACCGGCATTCGGAGGAATCGGTCTTGTTGCTCTATGGATCAATTGGATGGCAGGATTAACGGATATGATGATGATCAAGCAATTTATTCAACTATTCACAGCTACTATTAAAATGACGACGGATAAAATGCCATGGCATAGTTGCTTTAAAGGAGTTAATACTGCCGGTTAGTTGAGTTTTATTTATTTTCCAGTCCTATATTTTTACTATCTTGAAATTGTGATAAACTTTCTTCTACGTAAAAAAACCTTAAAATACACAAAGAGCTGTGATTTCCTATGGTAGTCGTAGTTTTCCTCTAAATAAAATTCTCCTCTTTTTAGATTGTCATCTCCATAGCAATATCTGTCAGACCGGCTCTGCAATTGGTGATTTTTGCATTGATTCCGACTTCTTAGGCTATACCCAAAATGCGGCGGAGGTGCACGATTTAAGAGAAATGGAGGTTACGACCTACTGGAGATGGTTGAGCAGCGAATCCCTTGGTCAACTTTTTTTCTGGAATATGGAATACGATGCGATTCGAAAGGAGCTTGTCTATATTACATGGCCGACGGAAGAATGGCTCGTTTATACCTTCCTAGCTTGGATGATGATCTTCTTTATCTCGGCTCTCGGTGGTCGTATCGTCTCCGTCTACAGTGCCTTCACATATATCTTTCTTATTGCTCTTACCATTACTCTCACTATCGTTGTTTTCAGTTTCGACTTTAAATTCTTCCATTTTCATGCAATTTCTGGTAAACTGAATTTTGGAAAATCGATATATGAATGTATCGTTTTGGCTTCAGCTGCTATGTCAATGGTTAGTTACTTCTTTTATAGCAATTTTGACATTTTTAATGTTTTGGTAGCACTGTAAGAGAGTAGAGAAAATCAAAATTTTCTCAAAAAGAATTTCAATTTTAAATTTTTGTGATAATAATATATTTGGAAATATTGGAACAAGCTTTTGCTAGCAACTTGTAGGTGTTTTATTAGTGGATAAATCAACTGCTCGGCTTTGACAGTTTTTTTTTTTAAATAGAATATATTTCAAGCTTCAAAACTCTCAGCGATATCTTCAAAATTTCCTTTTTTTTTTAGAAACATTTAAGACTTCTTAAAATTCAGGCATTGGCTGTCGTACGTGTTGGACAAGGCGGATTGATCTTCCTTGGTTCGCTTCGACCCTTCAAAGCCAATCTAGCTGAATTTTCACTTCTTCTCTTTGTCGCCGCCAACGTATTTCCCTATTTCATGGCTTTCTCGATGCTCGCCTCCATCGACAGTTACTTTTTGGAGATATTCGGCGGAGATCTAGAGTCATTTAATACACGATTGAAATATTACAACAAGAATTATATCTCCGAGATGAATTCCCCAATGATAAACTTCTCTCTCTTCGCCATTTCCCTTCGTCTTTTTCACAAATACGAACCAATACTGATGTTGCTGTTTTCGTTGATGGGAATACTCATCACAATAGCTAACAAAGTTATTCGTGTTGAGATCATTGTCGCTGCTGTCGTTCAAAATTTTCCGGCGATGGCCAGCTGGCGAGATAGAACATGGATTTTATATTTTGTCGTTGGATGCTCGTTCCTCGCCAGTTTTATGCTCAAAATTGAAGTAAGTGTAAGAGATTTTTTTGCTAGGAATTTGGGCAAACTTAATAGGTTTCTTATTTGTATAATTTAAGCGCGGCTTCGCCTTCATGAGCCGTCTGGAGAATCATATAGTGCCCTTCGTCTCGACGTTCGTCGTTCTCTTCGAGGTCATCTGTATCGGTTGCTGTTATGGGGCGGATCGCTTCATGGCCAATACTATGGCGATGACGACGACAAATCGAAAAAACGTCCAGGAGACGAAACTGCAGCTATTCTTCTACTACATAACCATCGTTCTCTGGCAGAAATTCATTCCCCTCTTTCTTATTGTCAGTCTCATTTTTTGTTTTTCCCATCTCTTTTATTTAGATTCATATCTTCGTGACATTTTTCGTCTTCAACATTGAAACGACTCTCAGTTTAAATCAGCTACCGAATATTATCGGCATATCTCTTATTGCCATAATTCCGGTTGAAATTGTACTCAAAATGGTGGAATATAGAAGGAGAACAAAGTCGTCTAAATGGGCCTTCCGACCGAATGAAGATCTTTGGGGACCACGAACATTCGAAGCACGACGAGAAGCGGAAAAGATGGAGAAGAAGATGCGGGTCAGTGGATAACGAATTTTGACATAAATAAAAGTTCTAAAAGATCTTTTTTATTCATTAATCGTAAGTCTGAGAAGGTTCCATCGCATCGAGTGGGTTTTTTTTCTTTTTCTCTATTTCCTTTTCTATCTCTTGGTGCGTATCTTTCAAGTTCTTTTCCTCTTCTATTTTTTTAGTTGCACATTTACCAACAACTGTATAAATTTCGTTGTATAAGTGAAGTACTTCATTTAAAGTTGTTCCGCCCTTGTGTTTTCCATGTCAAGCGGTTCATAGAGCCCGTGTATTTTTTGCACCTCCTCCAACATTAAGTCAAAATTCTAAATTTTTTATGATAACAACACTTCGCGCTATCGTTACGTGCTACCGTAAATGACTAACATTACTTACGGTAAAGGCGCTCCAGATCGTGTCCCTGTCCCTTTAATGTTATATACGCACCAGGGCTGTGCGAATTTGGGTTTTTAAGTTCGAATTGAATTCTCGAACTTCAAATTCAGAAAAGTTCGAAAATCGAGCATTCGCACAGCCCTGATACGTACACTCTCTACGTTTATATGAAGATACATACTATCTTCATATAAACGTTCACAATAGGCTTAATCAAGAAAAACTTAGAAAGGTAGCAATTTTAATCACTTTAACCTAAAATTGCCTAATATAAGTTTGTTTAATTTTTGTAATCATCTTGATAGGATCTACAATTTTCTAATAAATTGAAAAAAATAGCCAAACATAACCTTTCATAATCAAAAATTCATCATAGCCAATTTATTAAACTTTTCATACTCACATAAGCATACTCCATATTATTTTTTTTATATATGGTCCTGAGACAGTTAATACAATATGGAAAGATCATTATGAAATGGCCCTAACACAAGTACCGGCTAGAAGACGCTTTACAAGTTTCTCTTTTCATTATCCCGGTCGTCTTTATTCTCTTCATGAATCTTTTTCTCCTCTGTTGTTACCTCGTCATCGACGGCAAGCTGCTTCATCGCGTTATTCACCTGTAATTTGAATAAAAGAAGGAAAGACCTTACCTCAGAATGGAAGAAAGCCTTTGGAATGGAGTTACCGTAGTAGATCTTATTATTGTTTTCAATAGCTCCGATTCTCTTTAGTTCCAGGTATTCACTGAAAATTAAGGGAATTATTGCTTATGTTTTTCTTTTATATTTTTTTCAGAGTGAAGGAATTAAGAAAAGGCTGATATTTGCAAAAAGTTTTGATAGGTAGACAAGATCAGAAAGTAACATACCCAGTAAGAAGTTTTCTATTAGCCTCAGCTTCCTTAGCTGTTTTGTAGAACTCTGCGTCAGCAAAGGCCTTTTGCTTAGCTGAATACGAACATTAATATTTATTACCGATTTTAAGTATACATTTTTTTATAGAAATTCCTGGTACTCACCAACGTGAATCTCATCCTGTAGGTGATTGACCGTCTTCTCCATCTCCTTTTCGGCAATCATCTGCTTGTGCTGAATTTCTGCGACGAGACGACGCTTTTCGGCCTCTAAAAATGCAAATGAAATCTATTTCTATATGAAAATATTTTTTTAGAAACTGACCGATAACTGCCTTCTTCTTCTCGGTTTCTGCCTGCTTTTCGACAACTTTTTGATGTTGGGTGGCGACAAGGAGCTCTGTCTGAAAAATGTCAAATACAGAGATTCAGTTTGAGAAGGTAATAGCAACACTCTCCAACTCAAAAATTTTACCTTTTCCGCTTCCATTTTCTCATAATTGTATCGAATTGACTCTGGAATTCGCGGTTTTGTTACACGAACAGCTTGAACATTCAGTCCTGGCGCCATCACAAAGAGGTCTTTCTGCAGAGCGGACTTTAAATTCTCATCAATTGTATCTAAAATTACCTATAAATTACAACACATATCATCATTTTTTGCAATGGAAAGTCTTTAGATCAGTTCCATTTAAAAACAAACTAAAACTCACCGAAGAGATCAATATAGACTTCTTGGATCGAGTGCTTAGAACAAAATTGATTAATTTCGTGATGAACCTGCAAGCCTATTTTACTAGTGAAATAAAAGTCCAAAAAAGTGGAAAAACCAGTGGCATGACCTAGATTTTTTACCCCCTATGAACATAATGAAGTACGAATGTTGTGGGCGATTATTAAATATCCCCCACCTTGTTGTAGATTAGTGGCTTATCGTAGTCTGCTGTGTAATTCTTGACGATGTCGTGAACTGAAATGAATGACAGAGTCCATTTAAGAAATATATATATATTTATTCGGATTCGTCTCATCTTTTGCAATTTCAAGATCAATACGTTTCTACTCAAGTAAAATGCACTTGACCACGTTTTTGGGTGGATTTTTCGAAAAAAAAAAGTCAAAATAATTATACGTATATAAAATTCATTTTATTCTTTTATTTTATTCTGTACTTAGAACAAAATCTACTCTTTTTTTATACAAACCCAATCAACTTACCACTGTTCTGCGACAACAAATTGACGACTTCAATTCTCTCGAACGTGATAATCACACCACCAGCCGTACCACAGGGAACATTTCTGACTTCATCCGTTTGGAGAGTGATCTAAAATCTCTCATTTTTAATTCATTATTTTTGCACCTGGATTTGACGGTAGGTCGTGATATAGGGAAGCTTCAAATGATATCCAGGTCCGGCTGTCTCTTTCAACAAGGCACCTCCACGATAATACACCTAGATAAAAGAGATATGAAGGTGAAAAAGGGAGAACTTACAGCGACATATCCTTCTTGAATATGATGGATACAAGCAGAAATGGTGGCAAATACAGCGATTAAGGCGATCGAAACAAAGATAAGCAGAATACAGATTCTTGATTTCAGGATGGCTGGTATTCCTGATATAATCGTACCAATTAATAACAAACATCTATTCTCCAATCTATATCGCAAATCTAATTTCTAATCTAATCGTCTTATTTCACTCTCGGTTTTTGTTTCTTGTTGAATAATGTAATCAATCTACTTTCTTGTCAGCAAATAGCAACCAAAAATGAGATTTTTTTTTCTCACGCGACAATTGTTCAGCTGGGAATATGAATGACATGCAAGAAAAAGGAAGCAATTTTGATAAAAAGGAATCAGTTTTGAAGAATGAATATTGCCAGACAATTGCTTAATTGCTACATAACGGTAGTTGCATTCTAATAATATATATGCTAAACAACACTAACAACCTATGTTATAGAAATCTTCAACTCCACTTTGCTATTTGCACAAGAACTTTTTTTGTGTGTATTGCAATGGTCAACATGACAAAATTCTTTTTAGGCGCAAAAGAGACTTTTTTTTTTTAAAATTTTTCCATATAGTCGTTTTTCCCAACTCTCCCAAAATCATCTCGGAACACACCATTCGGTCTCGGAGCATATGTTTTTTGTCCTTCTTCCGGATCCGAAGAAATCATTGGCATTGCAGAAAAGTTTGCATTACCCGACATCCTGAAAGTTTTTTATTTTAAAAATCAAAACAAGGAAATAGGATAAATGAATGAGCACAAAGCGCTAATTGCTCTTTGTTTGATTGAACATGGGTGAAGACGGGTGTCCAAACCATTGGGTTGCCCTCAGTGACCGGGCAATCGATAGGCGGAGAACGAATATACGAAAGGCCAACTAACAACTAATTGAGTAGGTTTTGCTTAAAGGAAACGTTGATGCATGTTCTCTTTTATTTACACTCTTCGATAAGTGTAACACGTCACAAACTTTGTTCTTTCCAACTTCCTAGTACTTTTTTAAATTTTTTCAACTCCCACAGAGGTCTTTTCAACCGGCTATCTTTTATCTTCTAAACTTATATTGTACAGTAGAACTATAATAAAAGAACCCTAATAATAAACCAAAGAGATATATGTGCTGCGTATTGCCGTCGCGTTCTTACGTCATTGGTCTATTTCAGCTGGCTGTACTAATAATAGGCAACGATGATGCGTCATTTTACATGAATCATACGAAAGACTTGCGAGATAATGAAATTACTCCAAAGGCCAATATGGACAGGATATTGATGGCCGAAAAGAATGGACAGAAGGTCAACAGATTCGATCAAAAATCAACAAAAAGAGAAACAAAAAGAGAAAAAAGAGAATATCAGCAAAAAATTGTATAACATTTTATTATTTGAAAAACATTTAGTTTTTCAAGCTTCCTTATTATTTTTGCTAAATTTTTTTAAAAATTTCTCTTAAGAAAGAAAGTTAGCATGGTTTCTTCTGAATATAGACAACGGACTGTTATTAAATCAGTTTCAAAAAAGGTATAAAAAACTACAGTGTGACACAAAACCTCTCTTTTTTTGCAGTTCTCGTATTCCATGAGATTCAGTCGCCAAGTAGTCTGCACCAACAGATTCATCACCCTCGAAAACCCAATTTTATGTTCGTTTGGGATAAGATTTTATCATTTGGAGATCTCACCGTCACCTGGAACCATTTCAGGGTGGCCCGAAAATATAGATACTCTGTGGTTATGGACTTAAGTATGGTCGCGCGGATTTGAGCTTATTCACCGCCGAAAACTGCCTTCCAGTAGCATATACAACACGTACTAAGTGTCCCCAAACGTTTTCAATAATATTTAAATCAGGAAAACGGACAGGCCAGGCTAAGGATGGGTTGCTTTGGTTTGACAAGTAGACATAGTAGCTCGGGAATTATGAATAGCTGCATTATCCTGCATAAAAATGAGGTTTCTAGCTGGAAAATTTTGAAAATAAAGTACTAAATTAACATCCAATAAAGAACTGTAATCATTTGAATTCATAGAAGCATTAGTAAAATCCAAACGAACCACTACATATGATGAAATAGCTGCCCAAACCATAACACTCCCGCCATCGAAGTTACGCGTCGTGTGATACTGCTTCTCTTTACAAATATCGTGCCAGTAGTAAGCAAAATTGTCTGGGCCATCCAAATTCCACTTCTTTTGTCAGAAATCACAACCTAAACAAAATTATACTTCATAAACGCCAACTCCCAGTCAGTCTGTATGTTTGTTCTACAAAATTTGATACGCTCGTCTTTGTGTTTTTTCTTCATATAAACAATATTTCGACTATCCTTCAAGGCTCTACGAATTGTTTCCCTCGAAACATCCAATCCCAAAGCCGAAGGAGCCTTTCTCACGGACTCCATCGTGTTGGAGAAATGGTTTACAACCCGTCTTCGGTCTCTTGCATTCAATTTTTGTTTTTTCTTGTAATAATCGTGAGATAGGGTAAGAACATGTTGCACAGCGCTTTTTGATCTTCTCAGCTTCTTCGCGATGTCAACATAGGACTGTATCACGATATGCCACAATCTTAGCCTTCTCAGTTTGAGTCAATTGGGTTCAGCGGGGCATTTCTAAAAAAGCTTACAGCGATACATAATATTAAAAAGTAAATAAATAACACAAAAAAACAAGCAAAAAACGAAAAAAAAATCCGCGCGACCATACTTAAGTCCATAACCACAGAGTATCTATATTTTCGGGCCACCCTGAAATGGTTCCAGGTGACGGTGAGATCTCCAAATGATAAAATCTTATCCCAAACGAACATAAAATTGGGTTTTCGAGGGTGCTGAATCTGTTGGTGCAGACTACTTGGCGACTGAATCTCATGGAATACGAGAACTGCAAAAAAAGAGAGGTATCTATATTTTTGTGTCACACTGTATTGTTTAAGTAGAATTTATGTTAGTCAAATGATTCTCCCACACAGCCCCTTGTTGGCTCTCCCCCTCAGTTCCCTTTTGCACCCGACTTTTAGAAATTCCTCAACAGTTTATTTGCTTCCGTAGCTGTCCTAAAATGGCTTTCTTTTCATCGCATCGATACATTTTTTGTCGATGTCAAATAAACTCATAACTCCGGCAATGGGTTTGATCTCTTGACCTTCGATTTTTGAAGCGATTAAAAGATTGAAGGAAAAATACAACAATACTTGAATTATTTTGTTGTTGAATAGATCATCATGGAAAGTTACAAACAGTGAAAAGTTGCAACTATCTAAAACGAAATTCATAGAAATGATCTGGACTCATCTTTTAAAAGGATACTGCCGCTCATTTTTCCTTTTTTTCTCTTTATTATACCTACAATCTGCTTCAATTATCTATTATTCCAAAAGCCCGCTCATTGTAATAATTCCTCTGCACCAACTGTTAAAGCAAATAATCCCACAGTTTTGGTAACGACATCCCACTTTTATAGAATTTTTTAAAATTTTTGTATGGAACGTATAAGAAAGTTTATCTTAACTTAATTGGTCAAACTTATATGCACGCCTATTGCTTTTCTTGTAGGAAACTAGGAAGTTAGCAGAAAATTTTTAATGCTTAGAATTCTCTTTACAGGTAATATTAATCATCATCATTGCTTTATCTATTATGATAACCTTTTTTTAATGACAGTCCACAATTTTTATATCTATTTTTTATCCCTTTCCCATTTTCAAAGATCTCCATCACCACGATGCGTCAACCGTATTCCCTCTCCCTCTTTCCTCGTGTGTGACTTTTGAACAACAAACTCGTAAAATAGACTCGCGACGATCAAAAACTCAAATCCATCGATCAAACGACCTCTCTCTCCGCCCATTCTGTATAAATACTGGTGAAATATGGAGTGAGTAACAGTTTTCGAATCTCACTCTATTCTACTATGCCGTCCACTACTCCGCCTCGTCAGAATATCACCCTGGCTGCCCTTACTCTGGCCGCCTTGAAAGAAATCCTTAAATCAATTCCCAATTCTCAAGGTATGTCTTTCGTGTCTTAGATGATGAATCTCTCTATTTTAGAGCAGATCCCCCGTACTCCAATGAGTCGCCGACCTTCTTTTGATCTGACTCTTGAAACAGTCTACGAGAATGAACCACTCGTATTATCTAATGACTAGCTGATCATCTACTGGAAGGATGATATAAGTCGCCAAAAACACGAGGAATATCGTGTTGTACCTGTACAGAAGAGAAATAGTATTTATTTTTGGAATAATAAAAGATTATTAAAATACAGAGACGAACAGATATTGCATAAACTACTTAATGGTGTTGCACACCAAAGGCGCAACGTCGTTGCTGTCTAACTACTGTTGCTCAAAAATTTTTCTTCGTATAAGTTTATATTTTCCTCTCGCTTCTCACACTTCATGATTCAACTTATCAACAAACTATTCAAATATGAATAAACATATATTGAAATGTCACATGGCGACTGGAATAGAAGTATTTGAATAACAAGTACACGAGAATAGAGTTTGAAGTTGCGAGTCCGAAAGAATAAACAAACAAAAAGCTGATTTATGTAATAGAAAAGATTGTCAAAAAATAGCTAAAAATTTGAAAAGCCAAAGCTATAATAACAGCGTGGTCTTTCCACGTTTCGTGTGCAACGTCGCTTGTGGAACCACAGTTAACCAATCCTCAATATTCTAAATATATTAAGTAATTATTCCCCATAAGTATAATAATTGAACTTTATTATGAGTTACACGTAATATACACACTTCAGCATAATATACTTTTCTTTTGTCTTTCTTCAACTCATTTCCAGTTGTACCATGACACAGGCGATTTCCTCATGAGCAGAGCCAGTATTCCAGTCGAAGATTCGGATCTGCAGTTGATATGGCTTCTAAAGATCAAATTATTTGGAGACAGTGGAACTGACATAAGCAGCGATCATATTGATGATGACTGCGAATTGGCTGAGATCAAGAGGAAGAATAAGGACGAGATCTCCATGAGTCAGAGGACAGTTGTGTGCGAAGTCACAGCCGTCGATGCCATTTCTATTAAAAAAGAATATTTTAAGGAAGATATATGAAAAGTACACCGTTACAAAAAGCACTTTAAAATAAAATTTTCTTGAATTCAGCGCATTGATTACAAAGAAAATGCTTAAATGAAAAATGAGTAACAGAAATTTTTAGAGTCCGCCTGCTTGCAAATTTAGGAACCCCCTTATTCATCTAGCAAATCTCCGTTAGAGAATTTTGTTCCATGAAGGTCTTTGTGGCTTTTTAGTTGTTAGATTTTATAAACTTAATAACCAAAAGACTGATTTTTGTTCCCCCTGAAACTTACAATAATCCGTATGTAGGAATCTCGTTCCATCCACAGGTCGTTCCCCATCCAGTTGTGTATTGGAAGAGGGACACGTTGTTCTTATTGTCGTCGATCTATAATTATATGAGAATACAGAAATTCTATGTTAGTGGAAACTGTTTGGTTCCTCGAGCTACCCACCTGCTTTCCATAGTTATAAGTGTAAAGATAGAGGATGTTCTTCTGCTTTGGGTCAATAGGATAGACGGGAGTTCCCTTCTGGTCAGTTACAGTAATGTTGTCGATTCGGAATTGTTCATCTGCAATGGATTTTTTGCTTTTCTACGGGCTTATTAGCGACAATTTTTGCACTATCTAGCCGGATCACAATATAACTTACTTTCCGAACACATATAATAATGAAGAGCCTTGTCAGTACCATTCGGAAAACCACAATCTTTCGAGGCATCCTGCCCGGTGATGTCAAATGGCATTGTGAAGACACAGATGGCAAAGAATACGGAGACAAAGGCCAACGTGTAGATCTAGAATGGAAGGAATAAGGTAAATAGGTTCATTTTGATATACCAATGTCTGCGCAATGGTTTATCTTCCCAATTCAAAATGTAAACTTGCCCTTATCCAAACGTAAATATCCTACCTTATTCATTTTATTCTGAAGCAGAGACAGCAGCCGTCTTTTCTCTTATCGTTAAGCCTTATATGCGATAGTTTTCAAGATAACACTAACCATTCGAAGTCAACCACCCCATTTTACAGCCGAGAAAGAAGCCAGCATAATAATTTGCAAACAGAGATGAATCAGCTGGAAGACTCTATTGGAATTATAAGAAGTCAACGTTCTCAATAAATGTTTCAGTTCATTTCACAAATAAAGTTTTTAAGCAAACTTGCTTCAGAAAATTAATGTCTTCTTCGAACGATTAATTAAAGAATAATTTTTCAACAATAATGTTTTCCTCCAAAAGGAATTTTTAGACTATGCCCTCCATATCAGCTCGTTCCTCTACTAGCTATAAGCTTTTTATGATATCATAAACCAGGCTTCTGCTTTTTCAACGAAATAGCTAACCATGTGGCTAACGCTTATCAACTACAGCCAGCAAATTAGAGGGAATAGTCATCAAAGTACAAGAAAAGAGCAAGGGAAAACGGATCAATTGAAAGGATTATACTGGATATTAAACGAAAGGAAGAACTTCTAATAAATGAATGTTTAACTTCAATCTTCCTCTAAAACAATTAAATACATAATGTTTTTGATGTATTATTGTCGTACAATGCTGAAACACCGCAAGCATTATAATTTATTTCTCTATATTCTTCTCAAATCCTATAATCCCTAAAGATTAACAAATTCTTACCGTCACCATTTCAATTATTGTAATAGATTATTTTCAATTATTTTAATAGATTCAACATTCCATAGTATTTCTATACTTCTTCCTTTCATAAATCCTTTTAGACTAATGAATTCAAGTCTTTTTTTACTCATTAATCTGGATTGAATTTGAAGTACATCTCTTACGGGGAAAAAACACGTGATCCTACACATTTGCTTCAAATTCCTTTATAAACTGATTTTGATTTAAAAAAATGCTTCTCCTATGTTTTTTTCGTAGTATTTATAACTAAATATCCTTAACATTTTCTTTTAACTGGTCTTCGCGTGAATATACATCACCTATTAGTCGTTTCGCTCCACTAATCTTCTTATATGTAAGCTGTACATCTGAACTTTATTTCCCTTGCAATGTTCTCGATAGTTTTCACATACCTAATCCATACAACGAGGCATTCATATTAATAGGTGCCCTGAATTCTATCCAGAATTTCTTAAGAAGTAATTCAGATTGTTTTCATGGTTGTTAACCACCTGTCACAACTACTGGAGCTCGAGTCTTTTCCCGAGTACGATTGCAGGTTGGTTTAAAGAACGTTAGAATTTTGTTTTTTCATTTCAGTATCTTCAAAGGCAGTACTACAACTCCTCATCCAATTATTGGCTATTCCCTCATCATCATCGGCGTTCCAACTCTTGTAATCCTTTGCTTCTTCCTTATTCAGTTTCAGTTTTTCTATATAATTTGTCTCATCGTTATAATGCAAAAGAAACTGAGACAAAGAACTTGTTACAAGATCATGTTTTATTTGGGTACAATGAGATGGTGATATTAATAAACACAAATTCAAGGAATCGTCGACATGGGGGCCATATGCGTCAATTGCTTAGAAACGGGAATGTTGTATATTCAAGGAGCTTATTTCTGTACCTATCCGAGAATGATCTACTTGACTGGAGCTATTGGATTATGTAAGTTATAAGTCAAAATGTTATTGCTGCGGAGAACAGAAACAACAAGTCGGAAAATTATTTATGAACATTGCTCGTAAGGGGCTCTTAGGCTTTCTTAAGAGTTTTAACCATTTTATTGTTTTTTTGCTTTTTTCATAAAATGATAAAAAAAGATTAAAGATGATAATCATCGATTTATCTTCAATATATTTTTTCAGCTCTGTGGTGCTGCTCCTGTTTCACCTGTTTCGTCTTAGTCATTAATCGCCTTTATAATCTCTGGCATGCCTCTGCAGCAACCCAAATCCGTCATCCAGATCCTGTTTGGCGAGCCGGTGTCTGTCTTCTGCTGCCTACCATCTACTGCATCTACTTTTTCTATTTTACTACACCTCCTATATTTAATTCAGCCAAATCTTCGTGGTTCTTTGATCCGGACATTCCTGGAATCAGTGGATTTGTGGGTTTGTCATGCCTAAAGTAATAATTAGAACTGATTATACTTTTATTCCAAAATCGAAACAAATTTATAGAAATACGAGAATTATTCGCATCTCATCAACAATTTGTCAATTGTTACTTTATCAAGCATTGGATACGTCGTTTTTATTATTCTTCTACGGGCAAAATATAAAAGATATGAACAGAAGTTCTCATTCAAAGCCAATCCAGTATGTTTAATGTACTTTGTGCCAATTATTTATATTCCATACAAAAGTCTTTCAAATACCCTTCAAAACATTTTCAGATCGTCCTTCAGGCCATTCTAATGTGTTTCTTTAATTTTATTGCTGCTATTATTTACGTCTATATGCAGTATTTTCCCATGTGGCCACCGCTCATCATTATCGGGCAATATTGTTGGGTAGCGGGTCATGGTAGGTAATACAAAATCCGGGAATATTTTAGATAGAATTTTTTCCATAAAATGAATGAACTCATATTAGATTTTAATTCAAGTTCAGTTGATACAAAAATGTCTCGACTGATATTTAATGAAATTTGGTTACAAACAAACCCTTTCACTAGTTTTCTGGGCTGTTCGATACAAACACTAATTTCACGTTTTCAGCTTGTCCTCCTTATCTCTACTTTTACCTCAATCCGACCATCCGTCGTCGAATCAAACGTTTTTTCGGCTGTGGTATACGAATAGTTCCCAGAACCTACCTGCCCCCTAGAATCATACCAGGATCAAGGGTAGAACAGGAGAATAAAACAGATAACAAAAAATAAAATTGAATAAACGGATACTTCATTTTAACATTTGAAAAATTGAAATGCTCAGTGAAGATATATTCGCTAGACTTTTTTTATATCTTCTGAAGTGAAATATTCCAGTTATAAATAGCTATCTATGAAATCATTCAACTAATCAACTTTGCTAATGTCTCGCCGCCTAATCAAAGCGCCTCGTAGCGAGGCGAAAAATAATATTTCCTACTTAAAGATGTCTTGATACTCTCATTCATCATGCTATGTTTGTATTATATATTAATCGTTCTATGAAATTTTTAAATTTGAAATGGACTGCCCAATTAGTGAAGAATGTTTATAAAACGAAAGAGCGGGATAGTTTATTCCCTCTTCGCTTCACGTCCTTCCCTTTTTTCCCGAATTTTCACCTGTTTTTTTCCATTCCATCCCTCGTAAATATACTCTCAAAAGTGAGCACATGTTCAAAAGCGGTTAACTTGCAATTCGATCCGTTTTGTCGATGATCGAGTTCAGTGAGAGACTTCTAACATTCTTCCTAATTACATTTACGTTATGTTTTACTCTATTTATTTTTAAAACAAAAGCAAATAAGTTGAAGCCCAAAATTTTTGGTGAATTTGATGGTGAATCTTTTGTGAAGTAAAAAGTGGCCTAATATTTTTCACAGCTATTATAACTAGTATCCATAGCACGTTATGTTTTTTTTTTAAAAGTTTTTTTAAATTCTTTTCTTCTATTTATATTTTTTGATTTTTTTATTCTGCCTTTTACACTTTCTGCTTTTCTCTTCCAGATGCTCGAATTCCTCCTAGTCCCCTTCAAAAACATTACACGAGATGAACAAGTTCGCTGTATGGGATGGGGTCCGTAAGTCTTTTTGTATAATATTCGAATAAGTCTTAACATGTAATCGATCCCAGATTCTTAGCACATGAATGCTTGGGGGGGGGGGGGGGGAGGTTATTAATATTGTTACTAACACGTAGATAATTAGAGAGAAAAAGAAAGAGGAGAACGGCAACTCACTCGTTTCGTCCCTCTGATGACTGCCTCTGTTCTCGATTAGGATGATACAATTAATATATCTTTTTTAATATGTCAAGAATCTTACAGGTCTTCTTCTACTATGGATGATGTCGATCACCTATATGACAAGAGATTTTTGGTAAATTTTCAATTATTCGATTTTTTTTCAATTATAAAAAAACCTATTCATTAGCACTCCTGTTGCAAAAAATATTTAGGTTCCCATCTGCCTTTGGTCTTCCTCCACTATCCGAAAGAGTAAATGCTCCCGTCGCCACACCTCCACAATCAAGAAAGAAGTTGAGTGTTAACCTGTGAGTTCCTAAAATATAAAGAACAAGATAAACACTTTTATAGTAAGGAGTTGAAGCAACTTTACGTGTCTCGCTACTGATTCTATGTTATCTTTTTTTTCGTTTATCGAGGGACGAAATGAATGGATGTATATAAAGAAATGTGTTGTTTAATGTTGACGGTCATCTTCTCACGGTATGCACTTCCTACATTCACAATATTTCTTCCTTTCCTTCTAATAAAATGCCTCTCTTTACTTTACCTAATTTTACATGAAATTGGTTTAAGCATGATATTTTTTAGATTATTCTTTTTTTTAGAATTTTAGGATGACTACAGTTGAACAAAGGTATTTGCACACAAAACACCCCCCCCCCCCCCTACTCCCCCTCCGTTGTTGCTGTTTGTACAAAAGAAAAAAGCTGGCAAACTTCAGTCTTCCTTGGCTAAAACTTTGATGAAAAGACGGGTGTCAACAGAACAAAACAAAGAGATTCATTATTATTCATACATGGAACAGCGGAATATATATTTACACCTGGAAGGGAGTGTATATCACCCGTGAGGCGAGTGTATTTTTTTTTCTACGGGAAGGATCATCAAGTGAATTGAAAAATGACAATTCGATTCGAATTGGCGAACAAACAATGAGCGAGACATATCACAAGTAAAGGACATAATCACAATGATGGCTATTGGGTAAGGACGACACCGCGATAGGGACCCTGCATTTTGAGATATTGGATGACGAGGGATGGACCGCCCGCTGTAATTTCCGGAGGAATTTGACTGAGTGGACAATTTTCAATCGACATGATTTCGAGGGAAGAACAGAGAGCCAATTCGAAGGGAAGGGAGTGGAGAGATGGGTTGTCGTTCAGGTAGAGAGATTTTAAGGAGTCCAAATGGCCTGAAACAGTGTTACAAACGGTTAGCCGATGTTACACACAAAGCTTGTGGTTTTGAAAAAATGTTTTTAGTTTCAAACATTCAGAAAGACTTCTCCAGACTCACCAATCTCCTCTGGTATAGAATTTAAATTATTCTCTCCCACTCGAAGATCTTGAAGTGATGCCAGATTGCCTATTGTGCGAGGAAGACTGATCAATTTGTTTGACTGAAGCCATAATTTTGTCAGTTGAAGGAGGAAGCCTAAAGAATTATTCGAATAGATTTGCTTGAAAAAATCCAAAATACAATTCAAAGAATAGAAAAACACTCACCAATTTCATTGGGAATTACATCGAGATCATTCTCCTCCAAATCAAGTTCTCTCAATTTTTTGAGATTGCCAATCTGAGAAGGAAGTTTCTTCAACTGATTGTTTGAAACAACAAGGATTTCCAGATTTACCTAATAAGAAAAGAATGAAAAGAAAGATGTAAAGCACTCACTAATCTTTCAATGTCTTCCGGCAGAACTTTTAACTGATTAGTGGAGAGATTTAATTCGCTGATTGATGTCCAAGTACCCATATCTACAAGGAATTTGTGAATTGGAGGGAGTCAACGGTAAAAAGAAATATATATCTTTTCAATAATATGCTGCCCTGTCTAACTACCCGCAATGTTGTCCCGGACTTCACAGGATAAAAAATTGTGCACCGTGCATCTTTGGTACTATTTATATTTTGTCTATTTAAAAATAAAATAAAAACCAACCTAGTGGCAGTGAAGGCAAATCATTTTCTTTCAAATTGAGCTTCGTCAAACCCGATGCTTTTGAAAATATTCCGATCGGAATCTTATTGATTTGATTATGCTCCAGATTTATCGTCTAAAAATATCTTAGTTTTACATTTTAATAGGGAACCGAGCCCTTAATATTTGAAAGAAAAAGCAATTACCTGTGCACTAGCAAACTGTTGTGGTCCACCCTGAGGAAAGCCTGTCAGCTCGTTCCTTGACAAATTTATTGTTCGGAGTCTGGGCAGAAAAGTCAACATGTTGTCCTGTAAGGTAATTTTTTTAGAGATAGTAATTAATCTCAATAAAGAGAACGAAACATAAATTCTTGTAGGAATTTTATGCAATAAATTCTACTTTAAGTACCATATTGGCACAAAACTCTTAAATATCTCATATTTTCATCACAACAAACTAACCGGCAGACTTTGTAGGTGATTTCCTTCCACGATGAATTCTTCTAGTAGAACGCAGTTTTCAAGGCGACCAGGAAGATACCTCAGTTTGTTATACCTACAAATACATAAAGAGTATTGTTGATTAATTACCGGATTCCCAATCTTATCAAATTCTTCAATTTTCCCATAGTTTCTGGCAGTTCTGTCAAATCATTGTGTTGGAGGTCCAGCTGGGTGAGACTACTGCATTCCCCGATTTCTGGAACAAAATGTATATTGTAATACATTATGCAAACTAGAATATTTCAATAAGTATCTGAATCTACATTGGATAAAAATCCATACTAAAGCCTTTGGACTCCTAGCTTTTAAAACTTGGACTCACCAGCCGGAATTTTAGTCAAGTGATTCTTGCTCAGGAGACAAACGATCAACGAGGGAATCTTGCCAATAGCCGCTGGCAGCTCCCGTATTTTATTCTCCCGAAGATCTATCATTTTTAGCCTAAACTATTCTCCTTTCTTCCATTTTTCTTACTTTTTCAAGTTAGCTATATCCTCTCCTACTATCACGATTCTGTTGAAACGGAGCCAGAGAGTTTCCAATGAAGGAAGTCGATAGATTACCGAAGGAATCTGTAATTTACTCAAAGTAGGGCTTCTCTTTACCTCTGTGAGTTTATTATGCCGGAGATCGAAAGTTTCAAGCTGTGTCAAGGCGGAAAGACTGTCTGGTAGAGAAGTTAAGGCATTTTCACTTAGTCCTAGAAAAGAAAAAATAAAAAGAAGTGGATAGACTGACCTAATTTTTTTAAATTAACGAGAGACCCGAGTTCAGAAGGCACTTGAGTGAGTTTATTCTTATACAGGAAGAGCTCCGTCAACTGTGTTAGCTCTTTTATCGAGGTTGGAATGGAGGTTATCTAAAAGACAAGGAATATAGAGTGGCGAATGAAGGAGTTTGGAAACAACAGTTAGACAGTGTCGTGTTGCACACGCAAAACGCAGCGTCGTAACTGTCTTGATGTCGTTTCTGCAACAACAATGACTTACGTCATTTGAGCTGAGATCTAGGCGATTATCGTGGTTGTCTTTGCACTTTTGGAACTCTCGATGAAGATCCTGAAAATATTTTATAAAAATTTCTCTCAACAACCCTGCTATCTTTCAATAAACTCAGTTTAATCTTTTTACCTTTTTACTCTTCTCACTCGTCGTTGTCGAATTACTGCTTTTTTCACTCAAACTATGTCGTGTCTTGCTCCTCGCAAAATTCGACAGTCGTCCAATAACTCCAGGACTTTTACTACGTGAGGCATCTTTCGTGGGACGAAATTCAAAATCCTTTGATTCCATTTTAGCCGAAAGACACAAGGCCAGCGCGTCCGACAGTCGCGCTGTACCGCCTACACCTCGCCCTGATAACGCCAGCTCAAAATGAGAGCGGAGGAGGTCTGAAGAAGGAGGATTGGTGAGAAAGGGAGGAGAAAGAGTGATGGGAAAGAGAAATCAAGCAATGACCAAAGTGTGAAACATCGTTTACTCAAAAGATAAGTTGTAGGCGGATACAGCAACCTATACACAACGTGGGAGAGAAGTCAAACAGTGTTCAACAATAATTGAAACGTTGTTATTTGGAGCGATTAGAGTTTAAAGAGATTTATCAATAATTTTGAGCAACTGAAAATGATAAAAATATATTTCTTCAAGATGCAAAATTGCTCTTTGTTTTCGTCTAATAATTTTCTATTCTTCAACAAAGCACTTGATAAGAAACCACTAGAAAAAGGAAGAGCTGATGAGATTATTCAACGGGTCAGTAGACAGAGGAAGAAAGAGCGTGAGTTGATGGGTTTTTGAATGAACTGTTTAGAATGATTAGGAATATAAAAAATATGTTTACAAAAATACGTTGCATTGAGTAATTAAATAGGAAACTCTCCGTTTCAAACATTCTATTCTCATCAAGTCAGAAACAACTCATGATAAGTTATCAAGAAAGTCAGACAGATGATGAAAAAATGTGGAAAGTTATTTTGATCCAATTACTCAGCGAGTCATGGGTGAAAAGAGTTCAATTCTCAGTTTGCCGTCTCGATATATAATCCAAGGGTAGCATATAATTGAAAATAAAGTAAGGGCTGATAAAAAAATAAATTGGATCAATACTTTTTGCGAAGTGCAAAACGAGTGAATGAGACAGAGAGGAGGGCAGGTCAGCTGGATTTGAAGGCGGCTGTGAAGAGGATTGCTGATGTCAGAGAATCCGGGGATCGGCTAGTCAACCCAGGAGACAAATTTTTGAGCTGATAAACAGCAAACTGAAGACAATTGGAAACTGATTGGTTCTTCTTCAAATAAAAAATTTTATGTAGAGTTTAAAATGATTGGTGTTTGTGTGGTTTTGGCCTCTCTCCCACTCGGTTGATAATAATGTACCCAAATGGGAAACGGGTCTCTTTCTCTCTCGCGGTCTCTCTCCTTGATTGAAAGTTCTGCTGTCTCCCCAAATCACGAGATCTTTTCAAAAGAGACAGAGACAACCCAACAGCATTTTCTATTACACCAAAGGAGGGGCGACACGACAGATGACCGCAGAGGTGGTGAATTAAAGAAAAAAGAAACATGAAAGGAAGAAGAGACGAAGAAGGTGGGAAGAATCAGTGGATAAGAATGAGGGAGAAACTAAAAGATATAGAAAAATATTTTTATAAAAAAAAACTACATAGAGGTCTAAATTTTTTTTCTAAATAATGGCTATTTTTTATGTTTCAAAAGTTTTTAAAGAGCAAATTAAGGACATCACAAATTTGTATCAAAGCTACTATCAATTTCCAAAGTGATTTGTATAGATATATAATTTGTGGAATAAAGCAAAACAACATAGGAAATAGAGAAATTCAAAGATATAAATAGTACTATATCGACTACTTGTTGAGAGAAGAATGATACGATGACGATATACCGAGACAGGAAGTGATGATGGATGCGAGAGACCGGTCGTCGATGACAGGAGGAAGTCAAAACAAAACCCATTCAAATCTGAATGTGGAGAGAAAAGAGTTCCATTAGTCTTATTTGGAGGGCGTGAAGAAATCACGGGGAGAGACAATTGCCTGCTATAAAAAGATATCGCTGCCAATGAAGGGCCACTGGAGGTGCAAAGATGGACGGTAAATTGACCGGAAAATTGGAATAACACGCAAAAATTCGTGAAGAAACACAAACATTTTTTATAAACGATATATGCTGGATGAACTCTAATGAAGAGATATGGTGAAAATAAGATATGTAAAGATAAAGAAATTGATAAAATTCTGATTGAATAAACTTAATAGCGGTAGCTACCCTGAGGACTACGAGTGCGACAGTGTAATAGCCGAGTGTTGGATCCATTTGATTCCAAGACAGAAGCCACTGATCATTACTGCTTTATATTCAGAGACAATTCGAATTATGAATTATTACGAAGTGCATTTTAATTGAAATTCGAACCAGGGATGTTCATTTACCGAATCACTAATATTTTTCTTCATTTTATTGTTTTATTCTAAAATTCTAAATATTCTATATTATATTCTATAATTTCATATCTTTTATAATATGAAACTTAGCAACTAATCACAGTTATCAAGTATCTCAAAACCTGACTATTTCAAATATTAAGGAAGCCTTTTTATCGTGTTCTGCGGTGTTTGACGTCTTTCAGCTTTAAAGTATAATGTTGAAAATATTTCAATTATAACTATTTCTACCAAAAACCAACACCTATACGCGAAGATGCTTTGCCTTATTTTCCTATGAAAACTTATATAAAGCTAATGAAATATCGAGTTGTTTGTCTTTATTACTCCCTTCATGAAAAATCATTCGATCATTTGTGAGAAACAGCTCAACATAAATCCCTCGTTGGGAAATAGAAGCAGCTGTTCGTGGAATGCCAGGTGGCAGCAATTTTTTTTGTTGCACACGAGAAAGAGAAAAGGTTATTTGTGTTAGTAGGATAGGGTTGATAGATCGGTGAAAGTGGTAGGAGGAGAATGAATAATCAGAGAAGGAGAGGGAATGTGGGAAAATGAAACATAATATGGGATGAAAGGAAGTTAATTTTTTAACTATTCAACATTCATCAATCTTGAAAAACTTCTAAAAAATTCGTCAAAGGCCAAACGGCTGATTGCAGCTACCAGAAGATGCCATTGTGTCCCCAGGGCATCAAAATATTGAATAGGGACTTGGCATCAGATGAAAAATGGCACGAATAAATAGAAGAATTTATTAAACAAAGGAGAAAGAACAAGTGGAGGGAAATTGATGAGGTAGTCGAACAAAACAAAAGAAGATGAGTTGGGAAAGATGTTTATAATGGGGAAGCGGGAGCAAGATCGCGACTGGCAGATTGGGAAAAGGGAGCCACATGTGGGGAAGAAGAGGAATTCTATTGTGTTAGTGAGAAGTTATAAAAAATTAGAAACAGGGATGGCAATTTTGTACATAACCATACATTAACGTATAAGGTTAAAAAGTGCCAAATTCGACATACTCCTCACATAAAGTGCTATGAATCAACTATAAAATTCGGGAGGAAGGGCAACAATTCGTCGTTGTCGACGGCCAGTGGCTATCGATGGCCGCGAGGGGCGCCCTCGCGTTAGCAGAAACAAAATACAACAGAAGAAGATGTCTTCCGTTAAATCTCCTTCCCTCGCAGCGGAAGGGGTTAAAATTTGATCTCGGCGATTGCATTACTGAAGTGAATGACTAATAAGGAGCACAAAAGGGAGAAAATAGTAGAAGAGTGTTTGCTGAAGGGAAATAATTACTAGGTTCAATATCTCATCTGTTAAGGGTACTTCCTCTCTTCTTGAGAACGGGAAATGAAGACCTAGAGAAGGATGGAAAAGGTTGAAAACCATTTTTTTTCCAAGATTTATAAAAATTCCATAGAAAAATAAGAAAGGACATGTTGGAGGGTAAGCATTGAAAAATCAGAATTTATCAGTGATGTCTTTCACATTCAAAATAATACAAACAAGTAGCATGATACAACGCCAAGAAAACTGAAACTTTATCATGACAAAAAAGTCAAGGAACTCATGTACTCTTATCAGTGCTAGGTTTCTTGTGAAAGTCTCAAAACAAAAAAATACGGATTGCCTTAACAAGAAATCAATACGATCGAATGCTTATCTCATTCATTCATTCGTGTTTTGTTTTCTATTAATCCGTAAATAAAATGGACACCACGAAAATAATGACACTGATGTGTGTTGCCCGATTTCTTCATTGAAATCACTCCAGAACAAATAGAAGTTTTTTTTCCACTACAGAGTGAAAACAAAAGAAAATAAAAAAGAACAGCACTATTCTTTTTTCATGATCCGTATAAAGTCTCCCTAAAATCGAAAAAAGCTGGCTACCCACCTTGTTCTGCGACGGATTTTTCCTGTTCTTATGAGGGAAGATAGCTTTATCTCCAGTCACCACGGAGACCCTCTTAGTATTGGGAGAACGGCCCAGGGGCGTCTTCTGAAAATTAATTATTTAAAAATAAGGAAATTTTATTAGAATCAACTTGAATATTATCTCGTCAATAACCTTTCTTTGTCTTCTACCTTATATAACTAATGTGCTAGTTTCCTTTACCTCAAACAAATTAGGCAAACTGCCATTTTCTGTTTTTCCTGCCTTCAACGCTATAGTCTGCAGATGCTGACAGACATCATTCGAATGTTGAAGGGAAAATCTTCTCCTGGCCGACTCTAACCCAGCTGCCAATCGACTACGTCGTGACTTTTCGCCACGAGCTCTTGGCGAGGAGAACGACGTTTTGGGAGTCACGTCTGCATCCACCGAAAAGCGGCGCAGAAATGACGCCATTGTCATTCAAAAATGGAGAGACACGGGGGAACTAAAGTGAATTTTTGAGGAAGAAAGAAAATAAAGAAGAGAGGATAATGCAATTAGAAATTTTTCTTATTTTTGAAGGTATACTTTAACACACTGAACTAAATCTTTAATGAAATAAAAATTTCTTGATCACTCGGCAAAGTCGACTAAGGGAAGGATGAAATAGCCTGGCCTCCAATTAAGATTCAGCCGTCTGATGACTCCCATATCCTAATCAATGGAAGCCGGCGCTAACTTCAAGGGATACTTTAGCTATTTTTGGAAGTTATTTATGCTTTTCTTTTTTAAAAAAAATACTGGGAAGTCTCAACAGGAAACAACAAATATCCAAGCAGAATCAAAAAAGATTCGCATAATGGATGTTTCGTCTCGTCGTCTCATCCAGCGGGCGCCTGATGTGAAAACATAGGTTATTTTGATGCTGTCTTGTGGCTATTTTAGTTCATTTGAATGAAAATATTAGACAAGTACTAAACGAATGCAGTAATCATGTGATTCTACTGCGATAATACTAAACACGTAAAACATTTTTATTTACTTGCCACCTGCCACCTCTACAAATGGATGCAGAACACGAAAATGGCTGTCGTCAAAATTATTGCCACTATATTGGACGGCGAAATGAATTATGGAAGACAAGAGTCGGGAGGAAAAGAATTTTTAAAAAAAAAACCGACATATTTAACGAATCTTTCAATGCTGTAGCTATAAAAGTTTCAGATGAAACACATGAATTACTAGACGTCCCATGATTCCCACCCCTGACCCATCTCAAAAATATTCGCAATCGACCGAAGCGGACATTACACTGTTCAGGCGTTATGACGGATGATTGGAAGGAGATGTTTTTTTTTTTGGAATCTGTCTAGCTATCTGTTTGCCATTGATTAACTAGCGATAATTTTGTAGCTGATAAAACTAATAAGAGCAGTCAAAACAAGGTTGAACCAGCGGTTGATGAATTCTGCGATGCATAACAAAGATCAGAGAGTAAATAAAAATGCTTCGCTGAACATATAAACAGCAGATTGCAAAACTCTTCCAATAATATTGGGTAAAAGTTTTTGAAAAAAAAGGATTTGTTTGGCATTATATGTTATTGTCTATATTTCGCTATATAATTTTATAGACATATTATTTACTGAAAAATAGCTTGGTAAGATCTATGGAAAATAATAAAGAAATAAATTCAACATTTTCAACTAATTCTTATGATTTTCGTAATATAACTAGTGCTAGGCTAGTACGAATGCTCTCTTGTTTTGTTAAGTTTAAAATAAATTAGATGAACAAGGAAATACTTTTCTGACTTTCTATTAGGTAAATAGCATAGTCAATACAAGATAGATGAAACAACAAGTTGTGAATGATACAAATATGGCAATAAAAAAGGGAAATCATTTTATGGTAAAGACAAAGCCTACGCAACAAGAAATAAGGGCAGTTCCTCAAATGTCTCTTCCATCCCTCCTCTGCCGTTTAATTAACTCCCAGAACGAGTGTCTGCAATGCGTGCTATAAAATACATAAGGAGCAGAAGGAGGAAAGGAGAAAAACCGACGGTTGTTCTGCCTCGTTTCGTGTCTCATTTACGCCTCTCTCGAGGCCGAATCGCGTCAAATCTGCAAGGCAAATCTATTTTTGACTTCCTTCACATTTTTTATAATGTCTCTAAAAGCAAAAGAACATATTGAGGGTGTGACATTGAAGGACCGAATGAGTAAAGAAGTGTCCTCAAAAGTGCTCCCTCCGGAGGGAATAGGCATCAATTGGAGACGAGGTGCGGTGAATGGCTCCTTTCAAAAGAGACAGAGCTCTGATTAGCAGACATTTTTTTTTATATCGGAGGTTGATATAGCTCAGACATGAGAAATAAATAACTTTTTTGCTGTAGCATTTTCACAAAAGACAGAAAAGGGCTAAAAAAGTCCTTGACAGTTTTCGTCCTTTTCCTCTTCCAGAAGGATAATCGGCTGTTGAGAGAAAGGCTCATCGATCCTCTGGCCGGATTAGTCGTGGTGTGGGGGCCAAGAGAGAAGGAAGGTGAGACTCTCCTTCTTTTCTCTTTGTTCGAAAAGATTACAACCCCGCTGGGAAAACAAAAGAATGTTGCTGGAATTATAGGATTACCAGGAGAGTTTGTAGTTGTGCGTATCTATTTGTATGATGTAAGAGAGGAGGAGAGGAACGTGATCGTAGAAATAAATTTAAGTAGTTAGGGGAAAAGAGGATGGAGTTTAAGTTGATTATAGTGAACATTTATTATCTTGTTTTTTTAGTTGAGCATAAATTATCAAAATCCAAATCCGAGTTCAAAAATGATCAGACGATTAGAGAAAAGGAGGAATGCTGATTAGATTAGAGGATTTGTAAAGAAGTCATGTTTTATTTCCAGGACGATATTGAGAGAACGGATCATTTCATTTTCACTTCAAAATTCGTCTCATGAATGAAACTAGAATGTTAGAAATGCATGTTTTGTCTTGAATATAAAAAAATCATTAGAAAATCCTTTGTTTGAAAAGGGAAAAAAATATCAATATAATACGCCACAAAAATCAAACAAATTTAAATTTAAATTTTGTCATACAGGAAAATTCAAAAGAACAGGATTCCTGTAGCTAACAAAATAATGTTTCGTTATGCATGGCTCGCCGTGATAGAAAAAAATGCTTCTGAAAATCCGAGAGAGCACGACTGGGGCGACCAGTTAGTATATAAAACATGAACCTATCATATTTCGCCCAGGATTCCATTCCTCCCCTCGCCACCTACCTTCTCGTTCAATTGATTGCTCTTCCATTCGAGGCTGCTGTCCGAGACGAGCATCTCCTTCTGAAAATAGAAGTATAGACGCAAAGACACACGGTCAATACATGGACTATCGAACAAAACGCGATAACAAGGAGAAGGCGACAGAGTGTTGACTTTTTCCAACTTGTGTCCTATTCACGTATGTTTCTCGATATCTTTTTCAGCTGAACAGCAGGGAAATGGGTTTTTTAAAATTGTTTTTGTTTTAAATTTCTTTTTATTTAAAAAATAGGAACCATGAAATTGGGAGCGGCATTTTTAAATGAGAGTTGGGTTTATTGATACAACATCGAGTAACAAGAAATCCTAGAATAACATTTATTTATTAATTAGCTAAAGTGGAACAAAGAAATATTGACGAAAATAAGTAAAGAGTTATTGATACAAGGAGCTTTTTCCAACAAAAGTATAATGGGAGATAAATTGAAAACATATTATTGACCCTTCCGCAATGTGGTTTGACCTTAGAGCTATTATCATCTCGTTCATTTTTAAAATTTTTCTTATTATATTGAAAACTAATTACCTCCCATTCTTATATATATATATATATATATATATATATATATATATATATAAGAATACATAAAGATTTGAATCTGCAATAATAAGAGTAGAAATGCCGGTATTAAGCAGATAGTTGTTGGACTGGGGTTGTTGGTTTTTACTCACTCATCACTTAGCTATAAAATGAATATGCAAAATCTGAAGGTTAGAACAACTAATAGACATGCTTGTAGTATGGTGCAAATTGTTTAGAGAGAAATTCTATTGAAATCTTGCTTACATTTTGACTTTGATCTAAACATAAGAGGATATAATGCAATTATAATACTATGTCGATAAAAAATTTTTATCTGCGCTATTCTTATAGATCAAAAACACCCGCTGACCATTGTTCCCGCTACCGATGCATCATCTTTCTATTCTATCGCAAAAGGGAAACGACTATGACATTATCGGCTAGCTAGCGGCTTGCTAATGGTCTCTCGCATCCATAATTTGGAGAATCAGGTAATTATGCGAAAGAAATGGAAGCATCGAAGGCACTTCCTCCTCCCTCGGTTATCCTGGGTAATAGGAAGCCTATGCAAACACGACAACGATGGAAATAAAAAAAGATTTTGGAGAGGAACTCACACACCTTGCTGGATTTCCGACATGGGAAGCAAAGAAGACGAAGCATCAGACCATTTTGAAAGGGGGGACAGGAAGAGGAAGAGGGAAGAGAGGGTTTAGCGTTCTGGTTCGACGGCTATAAAAGAGACTCTTTGAACGGTTGGAAAGGGAAGGGATTACACAACAAGAGAGAGAAGGGGGTATCGGAGAGTATAATTATATAACGGCAAGTTTGAAAGAAATACGTTTCCCTATAAGCAATGACAAGAACAACTTTGCTGGCTATAATGAACAAAAGATAATTAGATGAATCAATCAACTGCTCTGTTTTTGATAGCAAACAAAAACACACCTGTTGTGTTCTTTTCTCTAACAACCTTCGTTTCATTACTTATAAGTGAAATGTAACCTGCGAGGGCTGATGGAAAACGAGAAAAATATGAGAATTGTCGACCGAACAACTCAATAGGAGCAAAGTGATTCAATTTCGTCGAAGGCTGACTACAGCAACGATATCCGGGTATATCGAAAAGAAGGATGAAAAAGGAGCATGGGGTTAACTAGAAATGGAAAAACATGAACAGGGTGTTAGTTAGGAGAAAGAGATTATAGGAAGTACAAGTGCAACGTTTTTTAGAATTGCAAAAATCCATGTGGTAATATAAATTACACCTGATGACGTGATAATATTTCTGCCATGAAAAGATAGGAAACCAAAACGAGGAAAAACATTGACAACTACTAGTCCATGATAGACTCCATAATATTATATTAGATAACGTAATTTCTTGGTTTGGCTCTAGTTTGGCTTTGCATTGAAAATCTGGATGGCCTGGTAAGTGATGGAAGGTACTTAAACAAATCTGAAACATTTTTCCAGCTATCTAAGCTTGTTAAACTTTTCATGTTTTCAATTTCTTCCGTAGAAATTCTATTTTCACCCTTGCCATGTTACAGTCGATCTTCTTCGATCAAAAGCCATTAAAGTCTTGCTAAAACTGATGAGAAACATAGCCGATAAGCTTTTTTATGTCCTGTTTCTTCTGAGGAAAAGTTGAAACATTGATACTTTATTGGAGAATCTTAGAGGAAAGTAACAACAAGGTCCAGGATGATAGATAAACTGATCAGATAAAGGATATGAGTTCCAGGTGCACTGACGTTATTTCCTACATTGCAGAAATCCGTATGACAGCATGAAGAACACCTGCAGAATATATCAATCTGAAGCATACATGTTTTTTTCCTCAATAATACTTTAGGATCTCAAATTATCTTATCACAACCATAAATACAACTCCCTCTTCCGTGATGGAGTTCATAAGCTTCTGTAGAAAAAATGCCTTTTACAACGAGAACATTTCTTACACCGGGGGGGGGGGGGGGGGGGTGTCATGTTGACTATTGCAAATTCTCTTCTTATTCTGGTCAACAGAGCTTATGTCTCTTGGGCCGATAAAGGGAGATACCTTGTGGGAAAGAGAAAAGAAAGCACTCGACTTTCTTTATGAAATAAGAATGTATTGTCGGGAAAGTACAACAAATAATTTTAAAAAATTTACCCAACGAAACGGTGTTCCATGTCAGCTAGATGAGTACATCCCTCGTGACAATATTCGTTACAGCTTCGTTCAAAAATATAGGTTTTTGATTCAGCTTCAGAGTACAGTTTCCAGACCTAAAGTTTTCTAAACTAGGCAATTAAATGCATAAACTAAGGGTAAACATCTGCTTATATTAATAAATTTGCCGAGAAAACAAAATTTAAAAAAAAATTGTTTTCAATATAGTAGAAGAGCAAATGGTAAATGTTGCTCTCCTATACAATATCCTCTATACTTCAAAGATATTCTACCTGACAAGGTCCATTGCATTCGATCCAATTCGTACTCCTTGGCAATGTTTCACAATTCGCCTCCATTGCTGAGGTACAATTATAACAAAGAATCGAGGCGACTTCTTCTATGAAAACAGCCAAGCCAAAGAAGAGAAACATCGGAGTCAAGATGGCGAGAAATCGATCCCGATGCATCCGGAGACACAATTAGATCATCTTGAAGAGTTTTGATTTAGAGCAACGATTTTATTCGTAGGGACGAAGAAAAAAGTGCGATAACAAATGGGAAGACAGAAGGAGAACACGAACAGCTTAGAGCTTCAGCTTGGTACGGCGCCAGTGACGTCTCTTGGCATTATATTTCATCTGGAAATTTTAGTTAATTATTGGTTTGTTTTGAATGAACTGTATTGTTGTAACATCATGAAACTATTAAAATATCGAAATTTCAATAGGGATTATCATTACTTTGCTTTAGCTCGATGTGATTAGGTTCAAACCGAAAAAAACCGGAAAGCCCTGCCCAAAAACATCAGCAACATAAATATTTGCAATACTTCTGGAAATTGCATCCCCAAAAAAATAAGTAAATCATTACTCACTGTGTTTCCAGTCTTCATACGAGCCCACTGAGGCATAGGACGGTTTTGCTTTTGCTTTTTGGCAAGCTTTCGCTTAATGAAGAATTTCTTCAAAGCGGCCATACCCTAAAATTAACAATTTGTAATACCTAGCTAATATGTGGAGAAAATGAAAGAATAAATCTTCGATTAACAATATGGAATTTTCCGTGGTTGAATTTTGCCGTGTAGAAAAGGTGTTTCGATATTACGGGAGTTATTTCAAGCCAGTGCCTTATAAAAAGGTTTTCAAGATCTTTTCTTAGAGTCCGATGAGTAAAAGTGGAAAAAAATGAAGAAAAAGTTTATAGGAAATCGAAAATTATTGCAGAGCTGTTCTCCACTAAAGTACGGTAGTCGTGAATAGAGCGCATCGCGTTCTAAGACCCAGTCTCGTAGCTGCGCTTTCACTATTTGCAGATCCTGAAAAAACAAACAAAACAACACTACTATAAAATTTAGTTGAAAATCTATACAGCACATTGATATCCATTCGAATTCAGCTTGCTTTTCCTTTACTTCCTTTCCGGTGGAATATATCGTCTCCATAAGATTGTGTCGGAAGTCTTTTCATCTGTCGGTAGGGAGGTTGCCCGAGATCTGGTTGAGGAAAGAGCTTCATAATTTTGTTAAATTGTGTCGAAGTCATTGAATTACCTTCACCGAGTATTCCCTAAACATATATAACCAAAATATAAAAGGAAACGAAGAGTAGATTGATTATCACGCAACAGAAGACAAGAAATGGACTAACTTTCTTTGCAGCTTCTTTGTACTCTTTTGCAGCTCGCTCTGCTTCATGAACGCAATGCATATAGGCTGTGTGTTGTTTTCCACAAGGCTGGTCGTCAAATTCCCACTTTTTAAGGCATCCAAAAAGTGCTTGTAATTCTTGTGTACATGAAGACGCTGAAATAAGAAAAATATATACAAAGAGCAAATATTAAAATAGGTCAAAACAAAGGATAATATTCACCAGCTGCTTTAGTCTTCTTTGCTATAACCCTATTTTTCGATGCAAACGGCAAAATTTCTGAAAACACTGTAGCCTTAGGGTATAGCGATCGTCCATTGGCAAGTGCTGTATCCCTCAGCACCGGATGTGTGAAGAACATCTGTAAATGGATAGTAAATAACCATTGAGAAAAAAAAATTAAAAATCAGTTACTCAGAAATGCTACTTAAAATAAAAATCCCATCTAAGTATTAAACATCTAAAGAAACCATCAAACGAACATTCAAGGTCATCATCCAAAGTACTATTGAAAAATTCGATATAACAGGGGAAATCGCATGTTCAAGTAATAATGGATAAACCATTAAAAGGTAAGTATAAAACACAAGTAAAACAAAAAGTTTTATTAACAAAGTATCTTGTTGGATCAGAAGAAGAAGAAGAAATTATAGGCCCAGCTTGGTTCTTCGCCAGTGACGCCTCTTCGCATTGTACTTCATCTGAAAAAAGTAGGTCAAACGTGGAACTACTATAATTTGAATATAAAATCTCTCAATAGAGATCATTCAGATTGTCATAATATAGGCAGATCGAAACATTTCTTAGAAATCATTCGATCTCTAAACGACCACTTTCAACAGTCAATGAAACCCAATACACAATAAAAATAAAGACTTACTGTCTGTCCCGTCATCATGCGTTTCCATTGCGGCATAGGTCGATTTTGCTTCATCTTCTTGGCGAGCTTCTTTTTAATAAAGAATTTCTTCAAAGCAGCCATTTCTGTAAATATTTCATATTACTATCCAAATATATGGTTGCAGCAAACAAGAAAATAAAGTTCTCGATAGAAAAGAAATCAATATTAATAGTTGCGCAAATGTCCTTTCTCAATAACATGATATAATTTCTATGAACAATAAAAAACAAATAAAAGAGGCAATACGCAAGATAGAGAGAGGATTGAAAGTGGGCGACAATAATTTTTGACTTACTGTAGTGATTTTAGAGCGCTATGAGAGCCTCGTATTTTTCTTCCTTCTAGAAATTTTCTACATTATTTATTTTTTTCTTTTGTTTATATCATATAATACTATGTTTCAGGAAAAACAAATGGAGAATAATCAACCTCTGACAGACGAACAACGACGTGAACGCCGTAGGAGAAGGATTTTAGAAAATTCCGGATCGCGAATGACTACAATTCTTTCTGGACCTGATGGCAGTAAGTCTTTTTTATTTTCCATGTTTGAACTGATATATTGCTGGAAACTAATGAATAATTTCAGCGGAGATTCGAAATGCTCCAATAATGGAAGGAGGAGAAGTATTTAGTGCTCCAACATCTACTGAATCAAGTAATTTTCAAAAAATATACATTTTTAACTTTTTTCAGCTCCTCCAATGAGTCCAAGGCTGCCGTCAAAGCCTACTTCATCGTTTGCTTCAGTGGTGGATTCAAAGCGTCGTTTTCTCTCATTCCTTTTTGGTTAGTTTTATAGTTCTTCTAGTACCATTTATTCTAGGATTACTTTGCCGTCTGACGATGCTTTACACTGGAGCACATGCAAACATCACTATTCCTTGGTTCTTCATATATACTACTATTGAATTTATGATTTTAGTAAGTCTTTTTTAATTTTTAATTTTGATATTTAGCGAAAGTTCAGAACAACGAGTATGTTTCCGGAAGAATTTCGATCATTCTTTGAAATGCTGCCTAGAGAAGCTTTACCTTTTGATATGTCATTCGTTGGTGAGTCATTTCTCTTGTTTTTTAAAAATTTTTTTAGCATCTGGCATTACAATGTTCCGTGAATTTACTCAAGACTCCATGTTTATGGTAGCCGGTTTCATATTAACGCAATATAGCTTGATTATTTCCGATTACTACATCACACAAGCATGAGTAAGTTTTTGTTGTCACGGGTGTACTTTGTATATACAATGTTTAGAACGAACTGGTCCTTTTTTGTTTTACGCGTAGTTATAAATTATTTATAAAACAAAAACTCAACAAAAAAGCTAATAACGGTGAAATTACTTATTCTAATATGCAATTATCTATTATATGATTTAGCTTCTCGAGTAAATATTCTTCACCTAACCTCGAAATCATAGAATCCAGAGCTTCACCGCCTTTCATGAATTCTTGAATATTTGTCATGTTCATATGAATGCGATGATCAGAGATTCGATCATGTAAAAAGTTGTACGTCCGAATTTTCTCTGCTCGTGCTTTTGAGCCAACCTTAAAAAAATTTTTTTTAGAAGATTTCAAAACAAGCCTGTAGTTTTCTATCTGATGTATATTTTTCAGACATAGCATCAACTTTTCGCTGCATTAGAATAGCAGCTAACCTTTGGTAAGCAATCTAAAGGCAAATTATCTTACAAGAAAGGTTCTACCTACCTGTATATTAAGATGCTGAAATCGTTCATCCATACAGTGAACAGCAATTCCTGATTCTTTATGTGTCATACGAACGGCTGTTGATCTTTTATTCACGTTTTGTCCTCCAGGTCCTGATGCACGCATAGCTTCAATCTTCACCGAATCCGAGGGTACTATTACTGAAATCTGAAAGAAATGAAAAAGAAATGAAATACCTTTTCAGGTTCAGGTAAAACAGCGATACTAGCTGTACTGGTATGCATCCGTGATTTATCCGTCATAGGAATTCGCTGTACTCTATGAACACCAGCTTCAAATCTAAATGATTTAAATAATATACCAAAAAAGAAAAATACCTCAGCGATGAATATGCTCCTTCACCAGAAATCGCAATCAATGCGCTACGTATTCCACCTAATGATACATCTTCTAGTTGTAACGGGCTCCACTGAAATTTACAAAGTGTGGTTTGAATAAACGACTTACTTTCCATCCTTTCCAATCAGCATAGTTATGATACATCTCTAATAACTCTTTTGTAAATAACATAGCCTCTTGTCCACCTGCGCCACTGTAATATTATAAGGCAAATGAAGAAAATACAAAATACCTAGTAAACTCCATTTGGCATTTACTGAGGACATCTAATTCAGACGTAGGGACGACTACTTTAGCTAACCTTGTTAGATCCGTCTCAAGTTCATCTTCTAATTCATGTAATTCTTCTTCAGCTAATGCACGAAATTCTACTTCAGAGGAATCTAAAGAAATTGATAAGAAAAAAAATTTTTTTTTGCTGAATAAAAAATTTAAAATTATAACTAACTGTTCGAAAGATTCTTTAATTGGTTAATTTCTTCTTTTCTTTCATTTACTTGTCCCGCTACACGATTTATTTGTTCCCAATAGCTAACATTCTCACTGCTTGAAGTAATTTCTCCCGTTTTGGCCTGAAAATTGATAAAAATGAAAGCCTTATTAGAGACTAACCTTATTTAGTCTATTCGCTACTTCATTGAAAAAAACATCTGCTACGTCTGATGATAAAATTTTTACATATTGTGACGAGGAAAGAAGTCGTCGAGTCAAATGGAACATTTTCTTCATCATTTCATCACAAGACGATGTTATACCGATAGATTTTAGAAGGAACTGGACCTAATGAAGAAAAAAAGGAACAAATGCTTCGTAAATATTTATTATTACAATTATTAGGTTAACAAAGCTGATATTTCCATTCAGAATGGACGCAGAGTACAATAGAAAAAGCTTTTGAGATGCTGATGATCAAATAAGCAGAAAAAGGCTGCGATGGGCTAAATTTGAACATAGAAGAAGCACCAAAATGAGAAAGGAAAATGGCAGTTTTTTGTGGGGAAGACACGTAGGAATAAAGGCCAATTGGGTATAGATAAATAAAAAAAACTAGAAAAAAAAAATTAAAAAACAACAATGGCAAACCGGGGCAAGGGAGATGAGGGGAAAAATTATCCTTTTAGACATCGCAAGTCGCGAAGTAGTCCGTTTTATATTGGATTTCCTTCGTGACGACCTCCAGTCTTGACGTCAACTCGTCGAAGAGCCGTTGATAATCATCCAGCTTTACATCGGAAGTGTCCTTGGTTAATGCTGAAAAATATGATAAATTTCTCCAATTTAAAAAAAATAAGTCACTTTCTTTATGATTTAGTAAAATTTTTTTGCTTCAAAGGTTGCTAGAAAAATGTTGGAAACTCTAAAAAAATCTAAAAGTTAGAAAAATGCAGGCTAGCAATGTAATAAGTACGCAATTGCGTATTCCCCGTTCCCTTTCTCCAGAAAAAATCCAAATTCTCACCGTTAATGTCTTCATTGTGTCTCTGAGCCTTGTAGAGAAGCTTAGCAGCTCGTTGTCTCAACGCTTCGGCTCGTTTCTGTGGTCCCTCACTTCCTTCCGAGTGTTCATCCAATAGATTCCTAGCCGTTTCTATATCCGCCTAGAAATTTTTCCTTCAGTATCAAACTGCTTACCGTCATTTGTTTATTCCCCTGCTCAGCTGTGGCAGCTGCTGAGAGAGCCTTATCCACTAATTCGAAAGAATTTTTCGCATCATCGGCAATTTGAAGATATTGAACCTTAACCTTCTTGACCTCTCCTTCCAGCTGATGAAGGGAGATGTTAGCTTGTTTGGCTGCCTCCTCCGTAGATGTCGTCTCTTCTTTTACTTTATCCAAATCCTCTCTCGCCTGTTTCATCACCTCTTCTGCACTTCTAATGGAATCCGTCGCAGCAGTTTGCATCTCTGTTGCGACATTCAATGCTTCTCTTACCATATCTGTGGTATTCTTGATGGCAGCTGCTCTATCACTCGCAGAAAGAGCCTTCGCCTCCAGTTTACCGGCTATTGTTTTGTTTCCTCGAGTCTCTGCGAGAATATCGGAGATGTTGTTGATTTTGGCAAGAGATTCTTTGATCTTGCTGGTCAATTCCTTGATCTGTTCCGGTGTAAGGCTGATCTTCATCGCCAGAACTTCTTCAGCCAGAGTTCGAATCTGTTCCGGACTGCTTCGTGTTCTCTTAAGGAAGGAATTCATCTCATTTAGGACGTCTTCCAGCTGACTTCTTGTGGCGTTAGCTTGTTCTGCTGCTGCCTTCGCCACCTCAAGTGCCTTCTCTGCATCCTTTCTAGCCGTCTCGGTATACTGATGGACTTCTCTAACCATGGTTAGAACTTCTTCAGCTTCCTGCTGCTTATCATCCAACCGTCTATCAGCCTCCAATGCGAATTGTCTCGCTTGGTCAGCCTTTGATTTTGCTCCATCGAGGCAAGATTTTCCTCCACAGAATCCACAACTGCTGCCCGGTCCACCGCAGAGGGAATCGCAAGGTGCGGCGACGGCTCCACAAACTTCTCCATTGAGTTTTGGAAGATGGCTTTCCAACTTTTGAGTGGTCTGATCCAGTTCCCCGAGTGCTTCTTCATTATCCCGATAGGTCTTTTCAAAATCATCTTTGTGTTGATCCAGCAGTTCTTGAGTGTCTCTAGCATGAGTTTCAGCCTCACTTATGAGACTCAACGATGCATCAACTTTTCTTTGAGCTTCTTGAGAATTGGTAGCAGCCTCTTGAGTGATATTATAGGCTCCCTGAACATCGGCGGCCTTGATCTCCATTGCCTTCTCGTTAAGATTATCAGCCAGCTTTTCAATCTTCTCATTTTCTTCTAAGAGAGCTTTGAGATCGTCGCCACCGAAGTCGACACTTTGTGTTGTGTTGGAGACGGCAGTTTCGATCGAATCGAGACGTTTCTTGGCTGCTTCCACTTCGTTCTTCAATCGTTGGACCTGTTCTTCAAGCTGTTCAATGTGTTCTTTTGATATATTTGCATCAGCTAACTTCTTTTTCACATCCTAAAATTTTTTTCCCTCAAATCAGTCTCTTTACCGCCAAAGTTTGTTCCATCTTCTCAAATTCCCCATCGTAAGAAGAAGCGACTCCTGTATCCTCTATATTGTTGGAAGTGTCGATGAGTTTTAGAACCTGAATATATTTTATTCCCCCAGTTAATCTTTACTTGATCCTTGAGGTCCATAATGATTCCATCCCATTGATGGAAACATTCTCCACATGGCTTACAATAAGGCCAAGTGCCAGTATAACCTCGGGCACATTCATTACATAGCGGACCACCAGAACCGGGGAGACAGACGCAAGTTCCGTTGCTACGATGACATTGCTGGCTAGCAGAGCCAGTCGGATTACATTCACAGCGATGACAACCATCGGCAGTGGTTGGATCTCCCCAGTAGTAGTCTTCACATTCAGAGCAGGTGCGACCTGAAAATTTTTTGTTAGTTTTATGTGAAAAGCTGGTTCTACAACAAGGATTAATTTTTATAAAACGATAAGCAATTTTGTGTAAAATATAACGAGAAAAAAAATATTATATATTCGTAAACCGTCCATCTCAATTTTGCTCTCATAACAAATTCATCCTTGTCTCGCCCCCAAAAAAGCTACTCTACCTCCTCGTCCTTGCTTGCATTTACACTGTCCATCGAGACGATTGCATTGAAGCTCCGAATTTCCAGCATGATCCAAAATGACTCCATTAGGATCGCAGTCGCAAGCAGCGCAGCCCTGGAAGAGTATCAAAAGTCAATTATTATAACCAAACTTACAACTCCACTAGAAAGATTGAAATGATTCGGAGCACATTGATCACATTGCTCCCCAATGACATTGGGGAAACAAGGACACTGACCAGTAACACGATCACAGGCTCCGGACGAAGAATTTGTTCCGAGGGGATTACAGACACAACTGGAAAAAAGATTTTTTTTATATATGATAAAAAATTGCTTTTTGCTTATTAAAAACTCCTCATTGAAAAATATTTTCAGCCAACTCACCGCTGGCAGCTTCGGATCTTCGCATCTCCAAAATATCCTTCCACGCAATTTTCACATTGTGCTCCTTCCGTATTATGAAGACACTTCAAACATTCTCCTGTCGCTGCATCACAACTTCCAGTGATTCCCATGTCGATATTTCCATTACAGTCACATCTCTCACAGGTTCCTCCAACTTCCGTCGGATTACCCCAATGATTGACCGCGCATTCAGCACATCGGGGACCAGAATAGCCGGCATTACAGTTACAGACGACGTCCTGGGTGTTGTTGACAGGACGGAGGTAACAGGTGTCGGCATGTTGGAAGCCGCTGGTTGGACCTCCAGGACAAGGGCAAGGCTTACAGGCAAGGCCAACGCCGAGTCTGCAAAATGAAAAATTTCTATTACAAAATTAATAGAAATGAGAAACAGTAAAAAGAAAAAATAGTGAATCAAAATTTCACTAGGTTCTCTTCCTACTGTCCCCCTGCCTATTTATTCATTTGCAAGCCTAAAAATTGAAAAATTGGCTAGTAACTAGATTTTTCATATAGGCTATATCTATTCAACGTTTCAGACATTGATTGTTTGTTATTTTACCTTGGATCTCCATAATATCCATCCTGGCATCTTTCACAGTAATGTCCAGTCGTCAGATCTTTACATTCAATACAAGCTCCTGTCTTCTGATCACAAATATTCGCGTGATCATTACATTGACAGACACGACAGTCAGGGAAACTCCAAAAGCCTGGCTGACATTGGTTGCATTGACGACCATAGATTCCCTAGAATGTTTCAGTTTCGATATATAAAACGGGAAAGAACTACCTTTTCCCGACAAGTACACTGCCCACTCTGTTTGTCACAGTTGTTATTCAACGATCCAACCGAATCACAGGCACATTCGTTACATCCAGATGGCCCGAATCCATATGTTCCAACAGCACATTGATTGCACTTCCTTCCAACGACATTCGGCTTACATTCGCATTGCCCTCCACGAATATCACAAATACCAGAGACGGATCCGGTCGGGTCACAATCACAGGAAGATGTTTTGTTCATGATAGCAGCAGCAACCGGACAGATATAGTTCGCACAGACATCGCTTATTTGCTTCTTTGGAGTAAGAGAAAGAGCCAGGTTACGGCATTGATAACGGTCGTATTCTGTCTTGTGTTGCTGACCACGAGGGGATTTGAAGATGCTCAATTCGTCTGTAGGTGGAGAGAGAACTAGAGAATCGACCAGAACGAAGGCAGTACTGAAAATGGAAAGATTGAAGGGAACAATACAATGCAGTATGAATATCTAGTTTCTTTGAAACTAAGTTATTAAAAAAAATTATATAGAAACTGATACAAAATAAAATAAATAAAAAAAAGTTGCTTGAATAATTGCTATCATCATTATCATTCAAGCTAACTAACCGATCAGGAACATTGGTCCTCTTCTCTCCAAACTGTACACGGATGTCATAGTTCACACCAGCTTCAAGGCAAACGGCTGGACGGACTTCAGTATAGCGACCATCTGAAATTTATGTCTCCATTGAAGGGTTTAAAACTCGATCTTTCGTACTTTTCTTGTCTTTCTAAGTTTAAGCTTCTTTTTTTTCCTGATTTATGATTCAGAAGTAGTAAACTCACTAGGATAAAATCTTGCGATCAAAAAGTCATTTGACGGATCAGTTCCAGCACATGGTCCATTTGAATCTGGATCGTCTGGTCTAACGATAGAGATTTGAATATTCTCCCATCCAATGGAATCCTGTCCAGCATCGTAGCGAAGAATGATATTGTAGAGTTGGCTTATCTCCAGATTATTGATATTGAATGTGATGGAGCTTCTTTCATTGACACGGGCAAAGCCATGACCCGTCCAGGTGAGGTCGTAGAGATTGGAGGGGAGTTCGCGAAGCTCGGTAGTTCCCTAGAAATATTTGTATGGATGGGAGATTTTTATGCAATGATTTTATCATGCAACTGCCTTGAAACTTACATAAGTGATGTTGGCATTCTCTGCCTCATAAGTATAGTGATCAACATCCGCACAATAGAAACTTGAGTCGGCAGTTTCACACCTGAAACACAACTCATTATCTCTCCATCTTTTTCTCCTACCTTCTTCCACTGAATCCTTGTCGACAGACACATTGACCCGTGGCTAGATCGCATGTGTTGCTGACACTTCCTCCAATATCACAGTCACAAGCCTTGCAGCCATCGGCGTCCTCTGAGAGTCCATAGTGCTCCGGCTGGAATGTAAGTTAAGAAGGGAATATATAGACTTACCAAACACTGGTCGCAATTCTCCCCAGTGACGAGCCGTTTACATTGACACTGTCCAGTATATTTGTCACATCCTTCGTTGTTGTAGGTGCCAAGGAGATTGCAAGTACAAGCAACACAGCCGTCAGAGTTTTCAGCAGTGAGATTCCAATAGCCGTTCTTGCAGCGATCACATCTGAAAAGTTTATTTAAGAAAATGATGTTTATTCACCTAGGTCCATCGACAAATGTCTTGCAATAACACTTTCCAGCTACGAGGCCACGATCCGGATCTTCTTCTCCTTCACATATTCCCTAAAATTATATTATTTAGGATCAATTTGTTTAAGACAGGGAAGAAGTTTGTTACACTCTTGGCCAGATTTTTTCAGATACACAAGAATGTTGTTCCTTGTCTAATTGAAAAACATGCTGTCTCAGTTGTCATTTATTCAAGAAAAAAAGTGAAAACTCACATTATCCCTGGATCCTGCCTTGTCACAATCACACGGAAGACAGACATGAGGATCATAGATCGGTCGACGAGGATCCCGATAAAAGAAGGGCTTACACTGTTCGCAGTTCTTTCCTTGGGTATTATGCTGACAGTCATCGCAAATACCACCAGATTTGTAGCCTAAATAACAAATTTTCATTCACAAGATAGAAATTGCTCCTTAAAATCTGCTCAAAAACCTACCACTCTGAATATAGACTGCCTTGTCGAAATGACATCTCGCCGCGTGGCTATTGCATTCACACCGTCTACACTCATTCGTCTCATTTCCAACAGCCGGTCTCCATGGCAGATCATTGTAGAAATCTTTACACTTCTCGCAATTTAATCCCTCTGTGTTATGCATGCATTCGCACTTTCCACCAACAGATGGAATACGGTCACTTTGACGGGGATCTTGCTGATCATTCATAGCAATACATTGAGAGGCATGGCCATAGCAGGAACAGGAACCGCGGATGACGATCTCATAAATGGAGTAATAGTACTTCTCGTCGATCTCAGCTCTGGAAAAAGAGGACTTAGAAAATACATTTTTTAACTAGGTTATAGAACATCCCTCCATTATAACACAAAATCAGAATACTGTTTTTCAAGAATATTTTGTGACGAAATACTCCACATCTCTGGTTACAAGCATTATTTAATAAACCAAAAACTCTTCTAAGTCCTACCTGTAATCCAGCATTTCATCTCCAAGGGTATGAAGCTTTTCCAGAACGAAGCGAATGTTTGTGATTTTTGTTAGATTACCAATCTCGTCAGAATATGGATCCTCCGTGGGAATATGAGGAGAAATAGCCTTATAGATCAGCTGAAAATTTTTGGTAAGATTTTATATTTTTTTTTTCGTATAACGGTAACCAAAACAAAATGATCGACTTAGGAAACAGAAAATTTAAAAAAAATGAAAAGAACGAAATAACGATTTTAAGTTCCCTCAATACACGTACCTCTCCTCCAGTAGACGGAGCCACATCGGAATACTGACTAGTACAGATGACATCACTGTGCTTCTTTGGGTTACCTGTGGGGATTCCCGGGTAAGAAGTAGCACAATCGTAGGCAAAGTAACGGTATATACTCCTGAAAATATTGGTTTCACAAGCGAAGCAGAACAGATTTTTTTTATATTTGAGCAGAAAAAAACGCTCTGATGAGGGAAACAATGACAATGAAAACCCCTATTATGCCACTTTTGTTGAATGTATTAAAAATAAACTTTTTGGGTAGCTTTTCGATATTTTTGCCAGAACGTCATAAAACTTGAACTCTTACGATTTTCATTGAAAGAAAATTTTTCTGCTATATGTAATCATTATTGCTTAAAATCAGCTCACCAAGTTTTTCCAAAATCCGCCGATCTCTCGATGTACATGGCAGCTGGACGGAAAGACTTGAATGTCATAATTAAGTGAGTAAAGTGAAATTCGGCTTCCAGATCGAATTGAATCTAAATATTTTGTTTATGGAGTGCTGCACAGAAGAACAAAGTTTTTTTTACGATGTGGTAATTTTAGACTTGCCTTGACTTGTTGTTTTCCATTCTCCGACTGATACCATTTGGCATTTTTGTCATCGTAGACGTCGGTGATGACATTTTCAATTCTAAATTTCTATTATTTTATTTTATTTCGGTCAAATACCTGTGACTTAGTCTATTTGGCTCCCGATATTTGATCCAAGGTAGCCGAGAATCGCAATAGAAACACTTCGTCTGTTCTTCGAGATGGGATACAATACAGAATCTAAAAGTCTTTTTCTATAATTTTCAGCTATCTTACCTCTCTCTTCCATTCAATCCACAAGTAGAATCCGCTGTCAGACGGGAAGCCCTTCCAATAAGCAGGTTACCAGTGATAGGATAACAACTAGTCTTACACTTCTGCGCAGTACTGAGATCCTCCTGCGCGGTTGTTATCCAGGCGAGGAGCGCAAAGAGCGCAAAAAGCGCCCAATGCATCCTAAAAATGAAAAAAAATTGAGAAAGAAAGGAAAAAGTGCATTAGCCAACAGTGACAGAAGGGAAGCAGGAGGGGTAAACAAAAGTTTTTAGAAGACAAACAAAGGCATTTGCGGGTTTATTGGATGGCAAAAAAGTAATTTCAGTTCGCTACGTGTCAGATAAAGTGTAAGAAAAGTATTTTGGCCAGTTTAAAAAAGGTTTTTGAAACAATGATTCATTAAAAGAGGTTAGAGGAAGTCTGACTTTTATGGCTCTTTTAAGAAAAAGAGCCAGAATTGAAACAATAACCCAAAAGCATTGGAAATGTTTTACGAAAGATATAGAATAACAATATGTTTCCTGGTTAATTCATCCAGGAAACATATTTAAAAGGAAGATAATAAAGAGGGACAAAAGGGATGTTTGCGTTCCTCGGGCAATTAAAAACAACTACAAAGCCATAGTAAGTTTTATATATACTTTTTCACTTTAGGTATTTCACTACCACTTCTCAAGATAGAGGAGGAAATTGAGAATGGCCGGATTTTATGGGAATCGGAACAAATAAAAAATGATTCAATCGGCTTAGATTTATAAAACGAGACAGACTTTCTATAGACATCTTCGATAAGCTTTGTTGTTTCAGCGCTGGTCTAATAACCCAGGTCGGGTCATCTGAGCCGATGGCAACCCAATTTAATTGCGCAATTAGAAAGCATAAACATATTCTTTTGTTTTTCTAATTGATCAAGAGTAAAATCAAAGCATCAGTTGAGTGGGAATGTTGGCATCGAAACGAACAAAAAGCAAAAAATGTCACGGCGACCCCACGACTATAGCAGATGGACACGATGCCCGATGTGCTTTTATTGTCTGAATCACAGCCCGACGGACATGTCAGTGTGTCAACTTTAGAGCAGTTGAAATAAAAAGGGGACGCGATAAGTCGATAATATATATTGAGGTTCAGGAGAACAATGAACTTGTTTTAATTGTTTCTTTATTGTTTAAATAAGTTTCTACTTAACCTCCCTTTTCCATAACATAAAAGTTTAAAAATGTGAGTCAGAGCCCGATGGCGCCAAATGTCGCTATCAAAAAGAGACGAGCTCAGGCCAATTTACAGTGTAATGTCCCTCCAAAGAGCGCCTAGAGACGGATGAAGGAGATTGCTGTGGAATTTGAGAAGGGAGGTCGGATGGGTAAGACTATATGGATAAACGAGAATAGTACTAATTGAAACCGGAGGTCTTTACTCCTACGATTCATAAATAGAAGCAGTTGGTCACGGTCAAACATTTTTGTCAAAAAACGATTTAATTTAGTCGGTCCTAGGTCAAAAAGCAATCTTAACTTTTTTTAATGTAACGACGTGCTAAGCCGTCTCGTAAATATAAGGAAGGAAACATCGGGCCGAAAGGACAGTTGATAAGATAGACGAAATAGCCAAAGGGAGTGTACTGGGGTATTTTGATGGTTCTACCATGATTAAAATAATGATTACACGTAGTTCTTAAGGTAGACAAATTTCTTGATTTATGGAAGGCATAGGCGGAGGGACTGAGGAGCAGATATAAAAATTTGGAATTAACCATTCACAATTGTTGCAAACTCTGGTTAGAATAAGAAGATATTAACAAAACTCGCAAGCTATAGTAAATGAGATTCGAATCGGCGAAGAGAGGCGGATAGCTACAAAAACGTGAAATAAAAACGGTCGCAGCTGTGCAGCACGTGTGAGTTAGACTGAATGGAAAAAGGGTACCAGGAGAAGGGGGCCCACCATATAGGATAGCCTGAGGTCTCATTGTACATCGAAGAATGACGAGAGACAATTGCGGGTTAGGAGTGAAGGTCACCATTGACGGACACACACAACAGTCTGATAACGAGAGATCTAGTGACCTTTTGGGTCGGCTGAGAGAGACCGTGCTATGCTAATGAGTTTATCATTTATGACTGGAGAAAGGAACGAGAGAGTGTATATCGAAGGGCGGACAATATGAGAGAGACGCGGCTTAATCGAGAGAGAACCCCAAACATGACGACCTACAAGGGTCGTGGCACGGTAAAGTCAATAAACTCGGAGACTTCCCACCTCCGAGAGAGCTGAGGGACGAAGGTGAGACGCAGAGCAGGGGTCAGAGGGCCGATGGGGACTTACGACAACAGACGGCCACGCGCCTGTTCGGGAGGTGAGATCAGTCGATGGCAGCTGAATACCTGTAGCTACCATTGTCTAGTTCAAGTTACAAGAGGATAAATGGAGCAAAGTAAGAGGTAGTTACCCCTGCTAGACAGGCTTGAAGTGTAATACGTGGATTGAGAATTTTAGATTCAAAATAATTCCTCTATTCTGAGGTGAAAAATTAGGCTGAAAAAGTATTTTATACTAGAAATTTCCTTATTCTACTGATCTCTTCTATATTTTTAATATATTCAACAATTTCGTTCCTTTAATATTTAGGTGAAATGTAAAAACAAGAGTAGCTGATTGTTCTGCCGTTTGCTTAGGCTTTTTCTTGAACTATTGTTCTTCTCCCAACAATTTGAAATGTTATAGCTTTCCATCGATGGTAAAAATGGGGGAAAGAAGGAAGACTGGATCGTAAAATATACCTTTTTGATGTCACCTCGAAACAAGAGTACTACGAATTCGGTTGTAATTACTCAATAAAATGCTGTTCTGTTATTTATTTATTGTTAAGTTAATCTCAATATAACTAAGCTAACAAAAGATTTATTTGAAGCGAAATCATAACAAAATAAGTCTTCCTCATCAACTTTTTATTCAAAATGGTTGCTAGCATCTATTGACCCATCAGGATACTCTACTACCAGTCCTCTTCCTCCTGCTTCCTCTTCTTTCTCCCCCTCACCCGTCATTGCCCGTACCAATCGTCGTCTCTCTTGCTGTCTGGTCGCTTCTTGTCTCCTTCTCTTTGCTTTTTGTTCATCCGTTTCTTGCGAGAAAATGGCGTTTCTTCTGGCTCGTTTTGCAGCTGCATCTTTTGCGCGTCGAAGTTGGCGTTGTTCTTCTGTTTCCCTGAAAAAGATGGAATTAGATTAGGCAATAGGGAAAGCTGACATTTGACGGCGATTGCGTATTTTCTCGTTGTTTTTCTCCCGTTCTCGAGCCCGTTCCTCCTCCGACATTCTCAAAATAATAACGTTACAAGGGTAAAAAAAAATCGATTTTTGAGTTCGAAAATTTTATGAAAGTTCAAAAATTTACTTCATTCTTCTTTGTCTCATATATTCGGCTATACGTGCCTTTTTTTCCGCCTGTGCTAGTGGATCAAGTCTAAAAATTATACTCCATCCATGTTTTATAACAGCCTACTGTCTCATAATCTCAGCTTGCTGCCGCCGATACTGTCGTTGTCTTTCCATTTCTGCTATTCGAGCGCGCCTTCTTTCACTCTCCGTCATCCTGCAAAAATTTTTTATCGGGATCACGAAGAGGGAATTAGAAGGAAAGGGTAAATGAAATAGCGGGACATCAAATATGTTACTATTCTTCCACTAAAATAGACAAACGCCGTCGTTGAAATAAATTTCATTGCTTTAAAAATAGAGAAAATAAATGTTAAGTCATATCACCATTAGAAAGGATTTCATAATACCAATAAGGCATTTAAAAAAATAAAAAGGTTTTTTTTTGTTTTAAACTAATAAGCAAGCAAAAAAATAATCTGTGATTATGTGTTTAACAGAGTAATTGATGGAAACTCGAGAAACGGGTCCTTTTTGCTGAGTATAAAGCTACAACTCACGCTGCTCGTCTCTGCCTCTGACACTCAGCTCGTCTCCTTCTTGTCTCTTCTGCTACATTTTTCCTATCTTTCCTTCTTTGATCTTTTGTTAACTCCAATGATTCTGGAAGATTCAAGTCGTCCTCAGTTTTTATTATAGCTGTGGCTAGAGAACCTCCATCTCTACTTACAATGGAATGAGTTACAATACTTTCACTCTTGGACAAAGAAACACTGAAAAGGATCAAAATGGAGGGGAAATAGCTCACCCAGATCTCACAAAAGGAGCATCCTTTCTAAAATACGCTACATTGGCGCCTTTGGCTATTGGAGTCTGTTCTTCGAGCTTTGGCATGTTTAACAATGGAACCGACTTGTCTTCTATTTCCTTGTCAAAAATTGATTTTCTATAAGTTCACTACATGAAAAGAAGAACCCGAAACGTACTCTGGAGTAACCTCCAGATCAACATCTAATAACGGATTCAATTGAAGATTTTTTTCCCGTTGTTTTAGTCTTTCCATACGAAGTTCTGCCCGCTTCTCTTTTTTCCTTGCCTCTCGACGAAGTTCTCCTCTATAAATACTCTAATTGATCCCTAAAAAACTTACGGATCTCTATTAGGATTAATCGACCTGGGGACTCGTATTTTTAACGGTAGACTTTGAAGAAAAGGTGAGAGGGTAGGAAGAGTTGGAAGAGATATCTGATGAACAGTATGACTGCTGGTAGGTAGCTCAATCTCTTCTTCTTCATCGTCAAAAACTGGTTTGAGGCTAAAAATATAGAAAAAAAATTTTTTTTATTACCCGCCGTCTTCTGTCTCTTGAAAATAGACTTCCTTGGATGAAGAGGAGTCCTCTTGACTGAAAATTTCTTTTACAAAAGCAACCCTATTTAACACATCTTGCATTCAAATAGCTGACGAAACAAAAAAAAATGTACCAAATTTTCTCTCTATTCATTGGCACTGTTTTGAACTCTTCATCTATCTCTTTGACTTTATCAACCATATTTGATGATCCACTGAAATTCAATACTTTTCTTCTAAAAAATCCTAAGCATACTTAGACGTTAGTTGAACAATAAGAGGATACTTCCTTGGCCTCCCACGGACTGGAACTTTGAGAGAGCAGAGCTGGCTGTGGAAACTGAAAATTTACATCGTAAATATACAATAAAGAAAATGAAACTCATCCATCTCCTACTTACATGTTCAAATGCTCCTCTACTGTCTCTGGGACGACATGGGATTTTTTACCGACTGTTTTTTGAGGAGGTACGAGTAGATGTCTGGAATTGTAAGTTTTGGTTATTATGTTACTGGTCTAAGAATATAAACCGCTCACAAAAACAGAAGAAATTTGAACAATGTCTAAAAAGGCTAACCTAGAAACTGCTACCGACTTTTGTTGAAGTACCTTCGTTTCCATCGATCTGAATATATACCTTAAAACTACAGCACTCACGGTGGTTTTATCTTATTCTCAAAAAATCCTTCGTTTAGCTGTTTGTAGTCTACATACTTCCTAGGCCTTCCGCGTTTTCGAGGTAGATCAGAAAAAAGTTGATTCGTAAGAAGGCTAGAAAGAAGATATAATCTAAAGAAATTTTTCTCATCAAAAGAGCTGTTTAAAACTATTGTACACTTTTCATAATTTGTTTCAAGGAATGGTTTATTGATTTCAATTTCATTCAGGCCCTTTTACTCCGAAGAAAACAAAATCAATAAAACCTTCAACATTTGGCCGCTGGATCGTGTTTTATATCTTTCTATAAAAGGAGGAAAATTTTAAACGCAAAAAATCATAAGAGCAATTCAAATGATATTGAAGAATATCATTTCAGATCCCTTAGTTGCAAAATCCTTTCCTTTTTCCTTCCGTAATTACACCATTCATCTCTCTCGTTTTCAAAAAAAACAACTCACTTCGTTTTGACGACATCATTCTTTTCTTCTTCAATCGCTGCCATAGTCGAAAGCCTTGTCTGTCTGAGTAAAGCGAGGCGATCGATTACAGACAGACATACTTCGACGCAAAATTGCGGACGCGAAATGATGAATTGAATTGAGAATTTTTGGCTGTTTAAGTAGGAACGTAAAATTTTTATAAGATATAAAATATTGCTTTAAGATTTTTTTTAATAAAAAATAGTATTTAGGCAAGTACTGCCGTTATAGTCCAATTTTTTTCATAACTGTTTATGTTTTATTTTCTTCTCTACTCTTATTTTGATCTTTCTCCCCTCTTTGAACCTGTGTAATCACCACCTTCTCTGCAAAGAGATAAACACATTCTGCAGCAGCGATTGCCCGCTTTCCTTGGTTATGTTCGCTCTTTCGACCTTTTGTCTCTTTACTACAATTCAACGTTTCTTCTCAACAATTTAAAATGCTGATTCACTGCCTATCTCTCTTCTTTTTTTTACTTAGAATGATTTCAGATGTCCCGCTACGATTTGGTTATCTATGGAGCTACAGGCTTTACTGGTGTCTATATTGTGAGACAATTGATTACGAATAAGAATGGAGAAGGAGTGAACTTTGCAGTGGCCGGAAGGAGTGAAGCAAAATTGAAGAAGGTTCTGGATGAGGTATCGAACAAAACTGGTGGGTAATTTCTGTTCTCCAAAAACTATTATGAATTTTTGTTTTTTTTTTCTGAAACCACCATGATCGAAACTTCTTCTTCTAGTAAAAACTTTTAGTAGGAAACATTTTTAGGTCGATTTTTTATGATGACAGGAGAGTGCAAAGTTTAAAGCTTGTCAGCGTTGTTTCAGTCTAGTCTATCAAACATCATTGGAATCACATTTACCTGAGTTTGAAAAATAAATTGAATGTTTAATTGAATATCAAAGATTAGTCTAGCTTTTTGCAGTCATGGAAACAATGCGAGTTATTTCGCTCTGAATTTTTTAAAACTTTGAAATTCAGTATAGAATTCCTGGGCCTAAAAAGAGATATTGCATATAACAAGCGATGGCAGCATTTTTTTGAGTTTTTATAAATGTGTAGTATTGTAGCCTTTTCGAAAAAGAAAAGTAGTAACAGAGACGACAAATGAAAGAATACGAAATAAACAAAAGATTAAAAAATAGTTCAAATTACAAATTTGTTCAGGAAAGGATATTCGATCGACTCCAATCATCATTGCAAGCACTGATGACAACGAAAGCTTGGTTGCTATGGCTAAACAAGCTAAAGTCATTATCAATGCTGTAGGACCGGTGAGTTTAGCAAGACGTGGTCCTTTTTATGTGATGGAAAATGAAATAATTAAACATTGATTACTAATATATGTTGTGTTTCCATTAAAAACCAAACTCTTTTTTTTCTTAATCCCTTCTAATACTTTCTAATATTTTTAGTACCGCCTCCATGGAGAAGCTGTAGTGAAGGCAGCTGTTGAAAATGGCGCTAGTCATGTGGACATCTCTGGAGAGCCGGAGGTATGGCATTCTACTATCTAATCTTCTTTCAGTGGCTAGAAAAGATGGCTATGAAATACAATGACCTCGCCAGAGAGAAAGGAGTCTATGTGGTTGGTGCCTGTGGATGGGATTCCATTCCCTGTGATCTGGGAGTCAATTTTTTGAAAATGAATTTTGGAGGAGATTTAAATCATGTGGAGACATTTGTAGAGACGCATACTGGACCAGCGGTGAGATTTCACAAAGAAGGAGAGGACTCTTTAGGGATACAAAGTGAATACTGGAACCTATCAGACATTAGTATTAAGTGTGGCGGATGGAACAAAAGGACTTAAATTACTGAAGGATATCCGAAGAACTATAATGCCAGAAAAAGTCGTCAAAGGAGACGTGAAGCCGCCAATGAGGTAAAGATGAAAGGAATTTTGGAAAAGAGGAAATAACTTTAAGTTTTAGAAATTGAAAAATATATTTAGAATGGTGAACTTCGGTATTCATCGTTATTGTAAAAACTGATACCGAAATTGAATTCTGCCCTGATATACAATGCGTTTCATAATTATAGGGGCACCACCCTTTTTCAGCCATTGCTTTTTTTTTGAAACGGGACTCTCACCATTGAATTCAGGAGGGTTGAAAACCCCCCTGACATGTCTCGGTGAAAAAGGAGGGTGCCCCTATAATTATGAAATGCACTGTATAAATCGAATCACACAAGCTTCGGTTTATGATCTTAATACAATTGTATAACCTCTGTTGTACTTTAATATTTTCAGATTCCCCTTATGGAAGATAAACGAGCCACAACTCTCCGGCTGGGCTTTTCCTTTCCCTGGCTCTGATAAAGCTATTGCTAACCGCTCTCAATATTATGACTACACCGTCCGAAAGGAACGACCAGTTCATGTGGCAACATATGTTCGGGTCTCCAATATTATCTACGCTTTGGGAATCGCCGTTTGGTTCGGATTCTTCGCCCTCATGGCTCAATTCTCCTTCACACGGAAGATACTTCAAAATTATCCAGAAATCTGCTCTTTTGGTATTTTCTCGGTAGGTTTTTTAAGTAGAGATATCAAGGATTTTTTAGAGCAAAGGCCCATCGGAGGAGCAGATAGCCCAGACGGGTTTCACGTATTGGTTCTTTGGATCTGGATACTCTGAGAAGCTTCCAATCGACCAGCAACATCAAGGAAAGCCAAATAAGAAAGTTGTAGTTACGTGTAAAGGACCCGATGCCGGCTATATGGCTACTAGTGGATGCATTCTCTCCTCTGCTTTGACCATTTTAAAAGATAAGGAGAATATGCCGAATGAGTGGGCTACTTTATCATTTAATCGAAAAATTTTTAGAGGAGGAGTCTATACTACTGCTGCAGCCCTCGGTAGAAGCAGAATTTACGATTTATTGGCTTCATTTGGAGTCAAATTCCAAGTTGAGAAATAGAAAGAGTAATAAAGAAAAGTGTTTATTGTAGTTATAAATAAAAACATTACAACTTGTTACTTATAATTTGATAATACAGACTATGATTAAATGTTTCCAAGTTTTTTTTTTCCAAGGGAAAAAATCAGCCAGCAAGACCCATTGCGCATAATCTTTTAATTTTTCGAGGTATTACCTTTTTTTACTCTTTACAATTTTCCGTAATAATACCTTTTTATTTTTGTTACGATTTTGATTTTTTTTTTTATTTTGATTGTGAAAACTAATTCACTGAGCTGACTCCTGATTACAAAACTTTTTAACCTTTTTTCCATTCTTCTTTTTCTTCTTTATGAAGCACTTTCCTGACCACTATCCAGTTGTTTTATCTTCTTCCTACTCGACTCTGATCTGGTATCCCAGTCGTGTATATAATGCAGTAACAGGTCTTCTTAGTGACTATTCTTTCTTCTATAGCAATGAGTAGCGAAGCTACAAGATTTGTAACTTTACTCTCTATTGGCGGGTCGATTACCGTCATCGCCTTGGCTTTGGTTTGCGTGCCAGCAATTATTATGAGAATTGATCATGTAAGGAACTCTTTGAAGGTAAAAAATCCAGTGAAAAATTACAAGACGGTTACAGAACTATGAAAAAGAATTTCTGGAGATGGAACAGCTGATCCGAGTGGAATTATCCGAGCTGAGGACAAGCAATCCGAGACAGAAGAGACAAATTAGAAGGCAAGCTAATGGTGAATGTCGTAAGTTTCTCCCAAAGAGATTTATTGATGATTTCAGAATGTGAGGGCCAAAACATTTGTCCTGCTGGGCCAAAGGGTCGCCCTGGAATTAATGGTATGGACGGAGAGAATGGGGCTCCGGGTAAGCCTGGCGAGCCAGGAACCCCTGGAATAAATACTTCTTCTCAGTCTCAACAAACTGGAGGTTGTCGGGCCTGTCCACCAGGTCCTGTTGGCTTACCAGGGTATTTTCTTTTCATTGTTTATTTATGATTCAGATACCCCGGTACTCCAGGAGAAATGGGAGTTGCAGGTATGCCAGGAGCTGATGGTGCCCCTGGAAGACCTGGTCAGCCCGGACAGGCCGGGTTACCTGGAGACAGGGGAATCGACGGTCAACCAGGTAACATGGGAGACCGTGGAATGCCAGGAAGTGATGGAGTCAGGGGACAAAAGGGTCCATCTGGAGACAAGGGAACCAATGGAGAGCCGGGAATGCGTGGTCAAACCGGCTATAGTGGTCGTGATGGAGTTCAAGGAGCTCCAGGATCACCCGGACCGATGGGTCCACCCGGATCTCCTGGGGCTCCAGGCCATCCTGGCTTTGCCGGAGCTCCTGGACAAGATGTAAGCAACCTTATGAAACAGTGACATTCAAAATTTCTAGGCCTCTCCTGGAGAAGATGCCAGCTACTGTAAATGTCCACGAAGAAGTCAGGCACAAGTACAGGTTGAAGGAGCAGGAACCGAGCCGAAACAAGAGATACCCAAAGGATATCAAACTTATCAGGCATCAGGCCAGCAATATAACTAAACCATCAATAAACTTATTATTTCTCTGAAAACTACAAGGGAGCACAGACCACCGATTCAAAATGGAACTTCACCATCCAAAATGTTAAGTCTTCTAAGTCATATAGTTAAAATGTTCTAAATGATGAAAGTATACCGAAAAATATCTGCCGGCCGAAAACATTAACTGTTTCGCCGGCTCTTAACGGTGCTAGAGTTTTTAGTTAGTGATTCGTTTTTTGCTCTTTGTCTAACGTTTAAACTCTTTAGTTAGTCTAAAAACTATTTTAAACCTAAACATATAAATATATAATTTGACAAAGCCTTTCTCCTTTTTCTTAACGTAAGCCCTTAGACTAGCAAAAAATGTTAGCTTGATTTAGCAATCATAAAACCTTTCCTTTTTTATCAAATGTACATATAATCACAATTATTTATCACCAGTGCTTGTTAAGAAGATTTGGCCAAAACATAGATAATGAAGAAGACTGCCAAACTGAATCCAATTAAATACAGCAGCATTTTATGACCTAAACATATCAAAAGAAAAAATTTAAGAACAAACCACCGGCCTTCCGAACATTCGTCAATTTTGTCATAACACCTCCTAATAAACCAAAATTTGCAGAAAAATCATCTGACATGCCGTCCAAATACTGATTTTGATTACGAACTTCATTTCCCATATCGAGTGCGACCTGGACTAATAGAAGATAGCAATGATACACTTACATTCTTTAATAACTTTACTTTCTCCGACATTACATTCATCTGATCATCATTTTGTCGCTCCATATACGAGTAGTCGGACCCTGAAAGATGTATATATATATATACATATAAAGAAACAGTTACGTGCAAATTTTAATTACGTGGGATTACGTGCAAAAAGAAAAACGATAAACCTAAAAATACCTCTCCCACCCCTATAAGCAGTCATTGGAAAGTCTGTGTTGAATATATAAGGCGAGCTTCGTCGAATTGAGAAGAAATTGCCTATGAAATAAGGAGCTGAAAATGAAAAATATGATAATGAAAAGCAGAGAAAAAAAGAATAAAAGAACAACAATTGGAAGCGGGCTGTAACACGTTGCGTTTAGCCATTTCGGGCAGGCTTTTCCAAAATCGCGATTATAAGCGAACAGCGAGACTCGTAGATGTTATCGTTTTCAACGTAGACTACAGAAATTTGACATCATAAAATAAGAATGTGACAAAAAAATTTAAAAATCACTTAAAATGATGGTGTTTAATATTTTCATGAGTTATTACCTAATTGTGCTGTGAAATAGAATACGATATGAAAGATTCATAAAAATAAAAACAAAAATATAAATGAGAATACAGCAGCAGGAAAGCAGGAAAAAAAATATGAACATCGAGTTCCAACTCAACGTCCGTCGTTTACAATCCATTTCAGCAGGTTTGCTATGTTGTCGTCATCCCTTTTTGTATTCATTTCTCTTGTCGTTTTTTTCCTTTATAACTATCGAAACTTATCCATTTCATTTCAGATGTACTAGTAGTATTTGGAAACAACAAGAAAAAATGGTTTACGTCGATTCAAGTAAGTTATGTTGACTAATTTTTTTAGCTATTTTACACATTTTGTTTATTATTTTACCATTGAAGTACCTTAAAGTTAAAATAACAAAACATAAAATATGTATGACAAAGTCTGTAAAAAAATAAGAGCTGATGTACTGTACATAGAAATCTTTAAATTTTCATTCTGGGATGGAAGTTTTAGTTTTCCATTTCTAAATGCCTTTTTTATAGCTTTTGTCTGTACTAAAACATGTTTTAGGCGGAAACTTAATTGAAAAGAGGATTTCTATCTTCGCTGCCATTCTCAACTTCTTTTCTTTCTTGGTATTATTGTAAGATTTTATTTTCTTTCATATTTATCTCTTTTAGTATCAAATCATTGTTTGGGCTAGATACATCAAATGCATCAGCAAACGATAACAGAGATCATTTGAGGCGTAGCGGAGGCGGAGGAGGCCGTTGGCCAGGAAGCGGTGGACCTGGAGGTCCTGGACGAGGAGGTTTGTTCTGTTATTATGCTAACAACCCTTTTTGTTTAGGAGGTTTTCGCCGTCAAATCGGCAGATTGCCTACTGCTAGCGGAATGTCTTGTCCCCCAATGGCAGGAGGAGGATGAGCAAGGTAAGCTCTTCCCTCAATTTTACTGTTCAGGTAAATGTCTGGATACTGCCCAGACAGAAGAAAATTAATCCTAATTTTCGCCTGGTTATGGAATTGGAGACCTTGTGACGCGAGCCGGCTAAATCGCACGTCGACGCCCATCGCTGATTTCTCTAGCTTCATTCCCAGTATTTTTTCTTTTGGCCATCTTTTTGCCTCTCGGTATGTTTTAATTTTAACTAAAAAAATCTTTTATTTGTCATTCTTTTGTTGTGATATTTAAACTTGTGAATACATTTTTTAAATGTCACAAAGAATATAAAAAAGGCTGCCCATCCCAGGTTAGATGGGTGTTTGGATGAGGTAAGGCTGTGAAGCGACAGTTCGAGTGGAAAGATGGTTCTCCAGCATTCCATGGTGCCTTCTTCCATGTCAAGATTTCTTCTCCTGGCTCCCGCTTCGCCTCCAGTCTGTGCTACATTAAGCGTCTTTTCGAAGTTGAGGCAGCGTTGATCAGTAGAAAATTCTTCGAAGCCATTTCGATTAGTTGTCGTCCATTATCCGCCTCGATTTTCATTTTCAGGTGCCATTCCAACGAGTTGTCCTTGGTTATTGAAGTCATGTAATGCCATCCGCAAGAACACAAATTCACACAAAAAAGCCGGGAAGAGTGGGAATCATAGTGGCGAGAGCTGTTTTGCCGGCTCTTGACAGTGCAGAAAAACAAAATAAGATCTCCATTCATTTTTTTTCGTCAGACTGGGTAAGGCAGCATGCTCCGCCAGCCAGCCTTCTTTCCAGCCGAGATGGAAGCCGATACGCAGTGTTAGACATTTCTTTCCCAATAATGAGTTTCCTCCGTATTCTGAACCATATGAATAGACTTCTAATTCCGGGAGAAGATGTGCTACTAGAGTAAGGTTCAAATCACAAAGCCATCGAAAATTGGATTATTTATAAGCGTTTTGCAAAAAGATTTTTCACCCAGGTAAAATCGCATCAACGTACGAAAAAGAACGAACAAAAAAACTTATACCACGAACAGATGAGTAAGCAGTCTTTGAACAGCCGACAGAATGGACACACTTAATAAAAGTTTTAATGAAAAAGGAATGACAGCAGAGACTCTAGCAACCATTTGCATATTAATGACGAAGCAATCAGCTGCACGGTGTTGTTCCACAGCGGACTTCCAATTGAACCCATTGAGAAGGGAATAACGTACATCGTGCGACCATTCATACAATTGGGGAGCCGTTTTCTATGTTGGATGTCAGTTGACTGTGAGACATCCAGTGTACCAGCGCACATACCGTGTCTCCTTCTCTATTTGTTTCAAGTTTTGATTTGTCCGTCGTTGAGATGAAAGTCTGCATGCCGACTCGTGTCGCGCATATTACATATTCTTCAACCATTTTTTCGGTAGCGCAGTTAGTATGGAGATCATGTCGATGAGTGTTGTTGTTGCCTTCTGTTAGCTTTCGTCCCATATTGTTACCGGTCACCGTTAACGGCGGTTGTTCTTCAGCCTTTATTAGATGTGTGTGGTAATAAGCTTACTAATAATAATTTATATGAAACATTTGAAACAAATAAAAAAATTTGGTAATAGAGCAAAAGGCGATGCTGTTTACGTGAGTAAAGTCTATTGTCATTTATATTATTTTTTTACGTTTCTAGTCGCTATGGTAGATTAATTCGAAATATAAATATTGATTAATATTATGTGAAAACGGGTAAAAAATAAAGATAAATGAGAAAAATGAAGAAAAAACGTAAAAAAATTAGCAGAAAGTAGAAAATGACAATCGTAAACATCCCACATGGGAATGGTGTAGCTTGTTACACTATTATTATAAGTTTAAAATCTGGAGTCTAGTCACATCAGAGTAATTTCTGACTGAGTAGTATAAAACCCTATGTGATTTTATTATAAAATCAAAGCCTCTCGGGCGGAGAAATAATATTTCAAATCACCTGCGTGAATGACTATGTAGTCAATTAGATCGAAGTTAAAAATAATTAGACTAAGAGCTGAGCCGATCACAGAAATGTTGTGTTTTGGTTAGATTTTTTTTGCTGCCAATGGATTGCCTGGTATTAATGTTTGTATTGACATTGGTTTAGTTTAGTCAAGAGGTTTTTATTCTGAAGATGATCATACACTTTTTCTTTATCTTCAACTCTTCCATGAGTATCTCCTCGGGCACCCTCGTGATTTATTAACTTCTTTCCGGAGGTAATTGATCTCGTGATAATCTCGTCTGAATTACCGCTGTCTCTATGTTTCTCTCATTTTCTCGTAAACAGACCCTCGTAGTCATCTTCTTATCGTGAAAATAACAGGACGATATTTTACAATTCATATAGCTAATCCTCCTCCTATTCAAGATAAAGAGCTCTAAATGAATCATGTTAATTAAGAGCAGATTTCCATTCGAAGGTAGAAGAGCCTTGTGTACACTTCCTATATATCTTATGATGTCCTGTCTTCCATAATAAACTTACCATAAATACCTTTCATATTTCATAAAACTTCTTTCAGAATTTTACTTTTTCCTATAACAAGCTAAATAATCACCGCGTCTCAATCTCATAAAAACATAATTGAGTATTGCTGAAGTTGTCACTGTGTTGTATACTTACCCCTCCTTGCTAATTACTATTTTTAAGTTTAGCGACTTTAGAAAACATTCAACGGTAGGTTAGGAGAGTGACGTAAAATCCTTTCTTTTACCAGACTACTTTACAAAAGAAAGCATAAAAAGCAAAAAATACTATCCATCATTTCATAGCCTGCAAGCAATCGCCCATATGTTTCTTCATCCCGTTCTTTTACCTTCTTTGGGAAATACCCATACTCACAGGAAGATTAAAAAGAATGATTTTTGACGTCAATGTAGGCGATATCTTGTACTAATACTCATTAGATCCAGCTGTACTTTCTTATTTTATGACGCTTTTTCATTAAAGGAACATTATTGCAGTTTAGCTGATATTGTGAAACACTGAAAAATTTTGTGTCATGAGCTATTGATCTTATTAGCCTTCTATTTTTTTTTCTATTGCTGTTTTCAAATAGCCTCTACGTTTTGTGTCAATATATCGTGGAAGTATTGCAATATATACAAAATAGGAAAGTAAAAAATAATCATGCAATAAAAATAGATGTATAATAATTATCCACAAAATTAAGAAAATCAAATGATATAAACCCGATATAAAAATAATTAGATATCAAAACTCCTCAATCTCATAATATTACTAGCCATCTGTATTCATAACCACTTCATAATTAACTCCTTTTGATGATCTGCTTACTTTCCACTTCACAAATCATCATCTAATTCATAAAGCATATTCACCAGATATCCCATTTGGTATTATGTTTCTCTATTTCTTGTTGTCTTTCTTATTCTAATCCATACATTTTATCCACAACTATTTACATAAGGGTTGAGGGAAAAGGAAAGAATTTAGACGCGATTCCGAGAAGTGTTCCGAAAAATGAAAACAACTGAAAATAGCCATTATCAGCGGATATTTACTTTTCTATGTACTTTGTTGTTATTAGGATTTCAATATATATATTTATTTAAAAATTTGCTTACCTTCCTTAAGAAACAAAACATGAGAAATAGCAATTATTGATGATTTCTTCCCAATTATAGATTTTGAAATCATAATAACCAGGTTGTTTTCAAACAACACGAGACATCATAAGAGCAGCTGTTTAATTACTTCCTTTCATTCAATTCCCCTCTGAAAGCCACGTCCTGTTTCCTAGAAAAAACCTTGTTTCCTAACAAAGGAAATAAGTCTGTGGGCGAACTGACTACATTGGACGGATGTTCATTACGTTGGGAGGAAAAGATAATATTGTAATAGACAGGTTTCCTGGGGGAGGTTTTAACGAAAATGTTATTAATCAATTACCTGGGTCCTTGTTTCTCAGATGGATGATCTCTCATCTTCTTTTATCTTTTATTCTTTAAAAAGCTAATTACTATGAAATTTAATCACCATTTAATGCCTTCTCTCTTTGTACATCATCCTCCGTAATCCTCCTTTCTCCCAAGTGTACTTACAGTACTCTATGGAGACCAAGGGGCGTGGCATTCTCTCATCACAAACTAAGTTGATTTAATCCCTTGATTAGGCAATGTTCAATTATATTTTTTGTAACAAGGGGAGGGTAAATTTTCATTGTTAAATCATACAAATTATGTAATGCTAATTTTGCATCAAGATATACTTTTACATTTTTTTAAATTTCGATATAAGATGTTTTTGCAGAGGATAGCTGATAGTCTAGATTTTTATATACAATCTACAATATCTCTTACAGTCAAGTTTTTTTAGAAAGTCTACTTCTTGAAGAAACTGTTTTCACTATTATATTACTAAATGCACTACTTCTTAGTTTTTTTTCAATTTTTGATTCAAAAGCGTTTCTACTTTTCTTATTTTTTGATTTTTATAAAAGTTCAAGTTCTTCAAGTTCGATTCAAACTTAAAAACCCAAATTCCAAAAATTCGCACAGCCCTGGTTCATATAGACTTTTTTGTATTTATGCTTTTTTGATCATTAACTTGTGTTCTTTAATAATAATTGTAGTTCTTCCTCTTTTTTGGATGAGACAATGGGCTCATCACCGTCGTCTCTTGGATCAAAAGTTCTCTTTCGAACGACGAGTTCCGATGATCTAGATACTCTTCCAAAAATATTAGTATTAGGTATGTTTTTTTATAAGCAGCAAAAATTCGAGTGCTCTTTTTTCATACCTTATCTGCAACACTTATTTCAGGATGTATGGACAGTGGGAAGACGACGTTATGTCGGCAATTAGTGTTAGTTCCAAATTATTTCAGTCTAATTTTTTTTAGAAAATACAGCAAAATGGGGTCATTAGAATTGGATTATTATGTACATACTGTGCATCAGTATCTAATACAGATCTATCGACAGCTAGAAGTTCAAATTTTGGAACTGGAAATTGAAATGCTTCCTCAATATATGGTATGCTCACAAAACCTGTTCAGTAACTACCAATATTTCGTTTTTCTGATATATGAACCCTGAAATGAGTTTACCATCATTTCTAGGAAGATTTTCGAGTGTTATCCGAATTCCGCCATCGTGAAAATCTCAACTCCGTCGTCATAGAATCTCTCATTCGTCTCTTCCGTAGTGGACTCTATGAATCCTGCATAGCCGTTAATAGACATATGCCTAAAATGCTCAAAAATTATCAATAGTACGCATTTTTCTTTCGATTTTACTAGTTCATTTCAGTTTTTTAAAAAATACCGAAAGGATATTATCGACAAACTATATCCCGACGGAAATGGACGTTCTATTATCATATGCTCCGACATGTGGACTGTCAGATTATATGGTTAAATCAGGACATGATCGATTCAGGTGGGATAGAAAGGACTGAATAGAGATTTTGGCTCGTTTTGAACGATTTTGATTATGAAAAAAATGTGTAGACTCTAATAATATAGAATTAACTACTACCTGTCGTTAAAAACCAAGGAAAAATGAAAAAGATGGAGAAAGGTAGAATAGATTATTTTTTTACCTTTTTCATTTCGCCACTTTTTAACTATTTTCCTTTCTTCTATGTTTATAGCAATAGATAGTGGTCAGTTCTACACTGGGAAATGTTTAAAAAAATATTATAAATTATCCAATTAGTCTTTAACCAATTCCTCATCTTATCCCTTTCTCTATCACTTTTCTACCTTCTCTTCTTCTCCCAATTACTCCTTTCTATAGCCCAATGACATGTTGTACGCAATCCGAGGGACACTTCAGACTCCTCGAGCTGCCTGGTCATCACATAGCCCGTCGATATTGGTCCGATTTTTATAAGGGCACCGCCGCGATCTTCTTTCTCGTGGACCTTGCCGAACTCTGTGATCCGGAGTTCATCGACGTATGTGGGATAATCTCTTTCATTTCTTCTGTTTTTAGGGATATTTAAAGGACAAAGCATTGAAAGTCTACAAGGAAATCTTGGCCCATGAATTGCTCTCCAATGCCGGAATAATCATCTTTCTCAATCGGGTCGATATCTTTGAGGAAAAAGCCTTAGCTATGAAATTTGAAAAGTTAGCTAATCATGTAAGCAATCTCTATTGATGAGTCCCTCTTTTAGATTCATACGAGTGAGGAGGCCATCTCCTATTATCGTAGTCAATTTCTGGCCATTTCTCCAAAAGGACGGACATTTCATCATATCACCAATCTTGTTAATCCAGGCAGTAATGTAAGCAATGCTGTTCAAGATTCGCTGACGAAGATATTTCGACATAATAAGGAAAATGTCAAACCGACTTGAAGACAGAGATTATTTGTTGCGTTTTTTTACCAAGTAAAGGGATATACTGATATAATTAGTACAAAAAAAATAATTTGTTAAAAATGGCATCACATGTTTTTAGCTATTTTTTGTGATCTATTGAATTGTGTAAACTACAATTATCTGTTCCGAAGAAGTTTATTATGAAAGAAAAGAATAAGATATGGTTCCCCTTCAGATACTTGTAAATATAAAATCGGCTAATCATCTTTGATCACAGGGAAACGGTAGAAAACATCAAGAGGTGTTTGTTGATTATCAGGTGAGGGAAAAGAGGAAATTATAAAGTCGCAGGGTAAATGATGGGAAAAGTGAAAGTTGCTGTTAAACAAAGGGGGGGAGGGGTTTGCTGTAAAAAATGAGTTTCTTATAACATTTAAATTAACTTTCAATAAATTCAGTTGGAAATGGTAAAAGAAACCATCTCAGAATTTTGATATGCATCTTTTCTTCCAAACCGATATACAACTTGATTTAAACAATGTAGTCATGATTACTTATTGTAGACAGCAACGACATAACGTGTTTCATGTGTAACACCGTTCATCCATTTATACAACTGCACTTTTTTTGGTTAATTTAGAAAGTATCATGCTCCTGTAAACTATAAACTAGATAAGCATATGTTAAAAATTCAATGTTTACACCTGGCAAATGTGACCTTAGTAAAACATATTTCCTAGTAACTCCTTCAGTAAAATATGATTACGATTATTCTGGGTTTATTGAAAGCAATTATATTATGCCACTTTGCGGATAGTCGTATCACGTTAGTTTTCAATCTTTTACCTCCATCACAATTATCAGATAAATTGACTATAGCACTTATTCAGATCACTCATGTTTCAACCGCTCCATTTCCTTCTCTTATTTATTAATACTTCTGCTATAATTGGTATTGTAGTCTTGAAAATTTATTTGAATTGTCAGTTTGTCACATTGATGTTTCTGTCGGTGAATGGCTGAGGAATAATTCAGGACCTTGTAAACTGGTTGAAGGACATTTTATTCTGGATCAAATGGCTAATTCTTTTGAGAAGAAGTTATCTAGTGCATTCGAAACTCTAAAAACAATAAGAGGATGCCTAAAAGTCGATGAAAGTTTCACAGGAACGAAAACCTTGTCTTTTTTTAAACAGTTGGAGAAGATAATTTGTGACAAGAAAGAAGGTTTGTAAAATTGCTTTCAGCTGCAACACAAACTCTCAATTCTGTCTAACTAGGTTGTTGTATACAAAACACGCTTCGTCGTTTATGTCTAACTGTAGTTGCACAAGCGGCTTAATAGTATTGCACAAAACAGCAGTTAGACGGATCAACTAATTTCAGCAAACCTTCGTGGTCTTATTAACGTTATCGATATAAAAACTCCCCACCTTAGCCGTTTGGGCTTCGAGTCCTTACAAACTGTTCAAGGACCAGGTCGTATTGTAATAACCTACATAATGCCTGATGAATACATTTTTGACAGCGTGATAGGTGAAAAGTGCTTCAGTTGGAAGGTAGTCTACATGTTTCTTCATAAAAGTGATTCTAGGAAATCGAATTCTTTGCTTATCATCCTCAATTCAAGCAAAAAATGTATTCATATTGTGAGAAAGGTTAGGATAAGATGATTTTACTCAGATTTAGATCCATGTTTTCCAATAGATATACGAGATGAGTATTATTTTGGAGACCTTCCTTATAACTGTACAATTTTTTTTGGGGACTTGTATTTAACCGGTAGGTATTGACTATTCTTCATGAATGCAAAAGTTATTATTGTTAATTACTTTTTAGGCCCACTAGCAATGGATATGAGACGGTATTCAGGAAAAGTTAGCACTTTAAAACTTTTGATTGGCAAGCTAACAATCAAAAGAACTTTACTAGACGATTTTAAAGGATTCAGTGATCTCGAAATGATCTATACTTGTATCACCGGTTCCATAATCATATCCATTATTCAAATATTTAGATGTCTATGAAATTGATGATGCAATACAAGAAGTATCATTTGAAGCCAATTTTTTTGTCAACAACATTTCTCTTCCCTCTCTAACTACAATAAGAAATTTGAAGATTAACATGAAATTCTTTGAAGATTTTGAATATGGAATAATATGGGCCCCCCTTATCGATGAACCGTGCGTTTATTTTGTACAATTTGTTGAAGGAGAATGTGGTAAGTTGTAACTGCATTAACGGCTAAATGGTGTTGCATACAAAACGCTTTGTGTCGTCGCTGTCTAACTGTTGCTGTATAAATGGGTAGTTATGTTACACACATAATATGACGAAATTCTGACTACGATTTTCACATACACCTTTTCAGAATTCAATCAAGACCAAACAAAAGCTGAAAAGTTGGGGTATCTATCCATTTTGGAAAAGGAGCTTTATATTAAATGGCTTTTCTGTACAGTGCTCGTAGCCATCGGCTCATTCTTCACCATTCGCTCTATTCACCTTCTCCTTTTTTCTAAAGCGTTCAAAAGTCTCCATTCCTGCCGAATTTTTCTAGCATTGGCTCTTATTTCCATGCTCCTGCAAGCTCTGGAAAGCATCTACGCCTTCCAGGTACAGATTTACCCGTGGAAAATATGTTTCAGATTACTTATTCTCTACAAGTAAAGGAATTTACGTATACCGATATATTAGGTCTCACTAAGGACTATTTTCTTCCTAGATTAGATTCAATGAGAATGATCACAGGATTTCTAACTTTTATTATGCAGCTCATTACAGCCATGAAACATGCTTGCTTGTTGGTTTTGAGTCTATGTTATGTGGACTTAATTTATTATTCTTGGTAAGTTATAATAAATTAAAAATTTCGAATGGAAATGTTTTGATAAGTCTAAAAATATTTCAGGAGCCACAGCCCTACGCGCTCCACCAAATTCTCCCTCCACTTTTCTCGTCTCCTCGCTCTTCTTATCACCTATCTCATCATTTACTTATTTTATAATCTTCACGTATTTGTGTTTATTGGTGGAGTTGACATTGAAAATTGGAAGAAATTACATTTTAGCACTTATTACTGGCCTCTCGTAATGGTAATCTATTTATCATACCACAAACTGTTTCAGAACAAATTATCTATGAAAAATTTAACAATTCTTCTATCCACCATGGGTGATCTAGCATATGGACGAGATGGTTTGAATAGTATATATGATTTCAAAAGCATCGCTGGATTGGAAAATTTGATGCCAGATGTGCTGGGGGTATGGTACAGAAAGGTTTTATAGAGAATTTAGCTTACCTTTCCCAAATTTACTTGCATTTGTGATTTGATTTTTGCTATCTCTACTATAGTTTATCAAATTTTTCGATTAATTAGACGACTACAAACCAGAAATAACTTCAACATCTTGATATTACTGGTATTTACAGAGATAGGAAGATATTAAAACTTTTAGTACTTTCAATTGTCCATCAACCGAGTGAGATGGTTTGTTTTTCAGGAAATTTTAAATGAGGTATTATTATGGGAAGTCCATTCACTTTCAGGATTATTGCAAGAAAAAGGAGTACGTGGATTATATGACAAAACTAATAAATTTAAATTATATAAACCCTTTCGATTGTACCAGAGTACTCCAAGAATTGAAGGAACCAATCTATTTGGCTAGTTTTCAATGAAAAAAAAAAGATTCTTTAGATAATTGAAAAGCTCCCCTACATTACCTATCCAATTGTAGCATATATGTCTTGGAAGTTCGCTAAGTAATAAAATTATTAGAAGTAAATATCGTTTAGGTTCAATAGTTATGTGGGTGCGGTCATTATGCTTAAAGAAGAGCGAAAAATGAAAGTAGAAGCGAAAAAGAGGATGAATGCATCGGATTATTAAAAACAATTAAATTTCTTATTATTGCTTTAGTAAATGTTGTTGCACAAACGTATGAACAGTGTTGCCCACAAAACACCCCACGTTGCAGCTGTCTTAATTTCGCTTCCCCAAATGCTTTGACGCTGCTGCTTTTCGGCTTAAAAATATAAGGTTTCCCACTTTATTGAGTTTTTACATTTCGTACCTTCCTCACTCCCATTTAATTATATACAGATACCTTTTTCTCGTTATTCTCATATATTTTTTTCTGACATCCAAAATATAGTTCTTCAGAGAGCAAAATGAAGAAGAAAAAGCAAAAGTATGAAATCGAACAGAAAGTATTTCTGGAGGAAAATGTACAATATCGCAAACTGCATTATGTTCCTTCGTTTCCGGAAGATAAGCTAGTTACATAATTTTCTCGATATTGGATGATAAAAGATATTTATTGGACAAAACATGGAAAGAAGAAGATTGAAGGAGAAGATGAAAAAGTACTAATCGGAGAGAAAAGCTATACTAATATTAATTACGCAGGTTCGTAATATGTGCGATAGTGTATCCTTCGTGTAACAACAATTCGACATTTTTGTTTTTTTTTGTGTGCAACATGTTCAGTTTAACAACAATGTTATAAAATAAAAAAATTATTTAAAACAACGTCTTTCATTCATTTCATAAATGTTTTGACGTTATCATATAATCCACATAGTTAAAATCTTTCACAGATTCTTTCTTTTATTTTTAAATAAAAGCTTTATTACTATCCGATAGAGCTGCTCCAAACGCCAAATTTAAAAGAGAAATATAGAAATATGTGTGAATAGACAGACGGTGATATCACAATGGATTTGAAATAAAGAACATCTAGCTGGTGATTACATGGATACGTGGCAAAGAAATGGAGAAGTTCCGCATGTAGTTTTAGTCCGTAACATAGTAAAAAAGGTATCAAATGCGACGACTAGAAATTGGAAGTAGATAAATTGAAAAGGAATTTTTGAAGATTCTCGGATGTTACACATTTATCTTCAAAAGTCGACGAAGAAGCGACCACCTGGGCTCCGAGATAGGCAGCATTGTATCGCCAAGGGGAAATATGAACCTGAATATTTCATTATTTTCATTGATTGCATTATACCTGTGTATGGATGGAATTCGGAACAATATTAGCCAGCTCTTGTTCCAGTTTCTCGGCCAAACCAGGAAGTAAGGAGGCACCTCCAGCAAGATAGATATTCCTGAAAGGGAAAATTACCTTTTCACTTTTTTTAACCTGTAGAGTGTCCTTCTGGCATCAATAGGACTCATTTGAACCGCATCATGGATCAGTTGATGAAGTCCTTTGGTGTCCAGACCCCATTTCTTCGGTCGAAAAAGGCCCTCAGTGCAGGTAAAGCGAGAACTGTCGATCTAGAACAAAACGATGTGTTTTTATGATGTGTTAACTTACACTAAATTTGGTTGGCATATGTGGAGTGGGATTGAAAGCATCTAAAGAGATATTAACATCATTCACACCACTCTTCTCCTCTTTCTGATAGTCTTCTGGCACGTAACAAGACTGAAAAAAATAGAATTGAGAATGGCTGATTAGTGTTGCTTGTTATTTTAAAAGGTATAGTTAGACGATTACGGTCAGCACTTTAGTAGTAAGTTGTTGAAAACTTTGGCAGTTAAAAAGCAAAAACATTTTATGTAATGAGAAGAGGGAGATACTTATTTTACCTCTGTCTGAAGGGAGATCTGAAAAAACAATTTATGATTTTTTGACATTTTTATATTTTATATTGTTTTCACTTTGTTACCATACCTGCTCCAGGACATATCTCAAGATTAGCTTCTCAATCGGACTTTGGAATGAATATAATCCCTTGTTATTAGCGCAGAGATCTGATCGAAGGGCTTCGCGTACTTGTGTTGCTCCATAGGGGATAGAACAGATGGCTGAGTCTACTACGTAGCCTATAATCTAATGATTTGAAATATTTTCTTCCTACCATCAATTACTGGAACTATATTAAGTCTGTCTCCAATATCTACTACCACTCCGGTCGTTACGTCATAAGCATATAAGATTAAGGATGGTTGTTGTGTGATGGCAGCTCCCTGAAGGGAGTTAATTTTTAGAGATTTTATAATACCTGAAATTTAATCTCTTGAAGAGCTATTGTGACGAGTTCGCTGATCAACACGATAGGGACTTTTTGTGGGATGGAAAGAAGAACCTAAAACATTTTATGAGAGGAACAGGAAAGGAATACCTTGTATTTTGTGGGATCAATTTGGAGATCAGAGACGACTTTGTTCATGCATGCCTTGACGACTTCTTTATCCATTGTATACCTTTCCACAGCAGGATCGGAGGCTTGAATAGGGCGAACAAAATCACCACGATGGCGGACCTAGAAGAGTATTCGTAGTATAACATTAAGCGTATTGTGATTATTATTTCACAGAAAACAAGCCGCATCGGAAAAGTTTAACTGTTGCTTTACACAAAACACGCCTTGTCGTTACTGTGGTGTCGAAATACAGTAGCGAGTTAACAATTTCGTCTTCTCTTTTCAACAACTGTTTATTGATTTTGTAACAATGTTAGGGTTGAAGATTAATGTTTTAAAATAAACCCCACCTGTGGTGTGAAAGCATCCTCTCCAACAATAATTTTTCCATCATCAGTCCTCACAGCGATTGCAGGAAAGAATGATTGCGGCAGTGATGGTTCTTGTGTCAATCTTCCTCCTCTAATGGAACAGGATCCAATCTCAATTATGGCGACCCTCTAAAACAACAGATTTCTCTTCTCATTTGTTATCCTCAACCTCTTTCAGGTGATCCATCGTCCGCGATATCGGCTTGACATAGGCATCAATCTGAGATGAGGCAGCATGCGAGAGAAGAGCTTGTCTCCATTTATCGAAAACGGCGGAAGGTACCCTAAAAGTTATATATGAATAATTAATCAAGGAAGTTTTCATCATTTAGTACAAAATATGCTGTTGCAGTCTAATTGTTGTTAAACAAACCTCAATAAAATCTTAATTTTATCTTGCCCACCATGAACGGTGAGTGTTCTTTCTTCTCTATTGGCATCTACATCGCATCCAGAAAGAACAATCTCCTCCGCCGGAGCGTCTGTAGCTGCATGAGACTGAAAATAAAGACTTCTAGTATAAACAATCCGTTACAGCAAAGATCTGTAGCCTTCCCTCCTTAGCTCTCATATATTGACTCTTCCATTCTCTTTCCAACTCTGCTACAGTATTCGTCTCCTGTGATGGAACTTCTACATGACCTTCCATGGTGAAGAAACGATTCCTCTTCGTCTCAATCCTCGGCTCATATGAGACGGCGTAGAGTGCTCGGACGAGTGGCCGGGGATCCCAGTCCTTGAGAACGGCATTTTCCTCGCCGTTCATCTTCTCCACACCATTAGGCAGATGTCCATTAGCCGTTGCATAGTCGATGTCCGGCATTTTAAGCTTCTGATTGTCGAAACGGATGTTATTTTCGTAGGTTTTGACTGTCCAAGAGCTGAAATCTCTTCTTAACGAATAGATAGACTGATTACCGCCTTCCGCTTCCGTTTCTCTGCAGCGGGATCGGCTCCTCTTCGACGATGGTTCCTCGAGCTTCCTTTATAATCGCTGCAGGAGTCAACGGAAATTCAACAGTAACAGATGATTCAGTTGGTTCAACTGGAGGAGGAGGAGCTTGACTAAAAAAGGAAGGTCACAAAGGGATTAAGTGAAAAAGTATCTATATAAGTGGAAGGAATAGAGATACTCGAGGGGGAGGGGTATAACGGATACACTAAAAGGCATCGGATTTCGACCCAAAACGTCTGAAAAGCTGAAAGAAAAACAATAACAAACAAAATTTTAATATCGAAAATTAAAAGTGGAAAACTTAAAAGTTAGCGTTTTGAGCCTCTTTCCCCCTCAATCATGCGATAAATAGCCTTTGAAAACAGTTTGATTCTATGCGAAAAAGCATCTCTCAAGTACACATCTATCGATCGACCAGGGGCCCCCCGACGGCGGCACTCTCTTGAAACATATGACTATGTTGAACAACGCTATTAGCATGCCGCCAAATGATTGACAGTTTTCATTAATTTCTTAGCCAAGTCATGCATAAAAGTGACTCCAAAAAATGCTGCTGATTTACCAAAATTTGATATTGCTCTAGGTTAAAAAATAAAAAAATAAAGCAGTATAAATTCCATGACAATCCAAAGGAAGAATGATCATATTCGGAAACAGCTGTGGCAAGTGTCGGAAACGGCACAGATGTTGTCTCAAGGAATGGGTCTTATGTAAACATTTCAATGGACTCGGAGCTAGAAATCAGATGATTTAGTGAGGATCATTTTGAGATAATAAAGCAAAACTGTTTCACCTCTAGTAACCTCTAGTAAATAGGATTATTAACACAACAAGGCCCTATTGAATAGTGCTAGTGTTCTCTCTTCCGTTTGTTTTTGTTATTTCTATCTTTTCAAAAGGCTGTCTTTTTGTATAGAAATGTCTGGAGAAAGCTTTCTAATGAGCAACGAAAAGGGATAGGATAGCAATCATTTTTTTTTCAATTTGTTTTCCACATCTGTCTCAACTGAAACGTAGGGATTGACAATAACAAAAGAAGGGAAAAGCAATTTATGGTTGAGAGACGAAAAAAATAGACCATAAAAGTTGCTGTGAAATGTATTGAACTAAACTAAACTAATCCAAAAAAAAAAAAAATTTTAAGACTCGCAAAAATTAATATGTCCTCCCAGAAACTTAATTCCATCTTGTCTCTGGCCAACTTAAAAGGCAGGAAACAATTGGAGAGGGCGCCTCCAGCAGATGTTGTTTGTAATGGGGGCGGCCCAAAGGCCTGAAACACGAAACGCTACGCCGAGAAGCAGAGCAACAATCAGAGCAAGAGGGGTAGGGAGGGTAATTATAATAAAAAATGAGAGGACAATTAATGAAATATTTAAAATTAGGTTAAGTAATTGAAAAGTATTTGCTTTTATGAACTGACTGAAACAATAGAAACCCCTTTCATTGGAGTACGTCTCTACCTTCAAATGCCACTATAAAAGCTGGATAAACAATTGAATGTTGCGTGTTTGTCGCTGCCTCTTGGAAATATTGCATTTCTGCAGGCAGATGGATGGAATAGGTAAATAAGATTCGCATGTACGGCAAATGCCAAACAAAACAGAAGGAAAATGAAATTTGGAATGCTTTATGATAGAGATAAAGAGGAGATGTTCTCTTACTACAATAAGTAGATAAAACGTTCAAATAGCATTCTCAAAGTAAAAAGAAATTCCGTTGTTATATACTTGGTGTCGCCTCCTTCGTTGCCATGATTATCAGCGGAAGGGAGGGACGGGGCAGTTTCTAAGCGGCCAGATTATCGCCACACACAACCCATGAAGCAGTGGCGAGAAATCAATAGGACACACAACAGGTAGGCAACCGGGTGGTAAATATGACACATAATACAGTCGCAATCATATGGAGGAAAAGGGAGAGAGTATTTAAAGAAGAAATATGGCTATGAGGAAAGAAATGAGCTGTGTCCCAGCCTCGAGGCGACTAATGAAATATTCCACAGCTCAGGCCCATCATGGATATAGGAGGAGACTAGAAGAAGATTGTTTTCGATTATTTAAAAAAAAGATATTCAAAAGTTTTAATAAAATGTGGAGATGCTATCTGAGAAAGAAAATTAAATACGAATTGAATTGTTTGAATATTCAGACAATATAGTCTTCCAACAGTCAAAGGAGAATTTTTTCGAAAATCTATTTTGATTTCATCTCCCTCATAACCAATGTACACAGCCATTCCGTCGATCGTAAACCACAAGACTTGCTCAAATAGAACTAAAAAGCACGTTAGACGAAACGAACGAGGCGTTCAATCGATAATTTTACGGGGAGATGAATCAAGGGTTGGAATTGGAAAAATAATAAAGAACTAGCAGCAGAATACAATATTATATACACAAATTAGATAAGCCTTTTTTTCTTCAGGAAAAAGAAAGTAACCGATAGGAGATAAACATTCACAAAAAATCAGAAAAATTAGTTTTAGGATCAGCTGTATTCATTCGATGATGATATTTACCGATCACATGAGCATAAAAGTCTTTTACCTATGTCCTATAAAATAATCGTAAGGTGTGACAATCGAATAATCGGCAATTTTGGAGATAATTCGTTGAAAACTAGTTACACAGAGGAGGAAGAGACCAGTCGGCCTTCGATGTTTGCACATAAACAATAATTAACGAAAACTCGTCACCATATAAAGTCGGTTTCCTACGAAAAAGGACTCTTGCAATAAGATAGCGCGCATCAGACTAAAAAGTTTGCTACTGTTTATATTTACTAGATGTTTATGGCAAGATAGACTGGCAAAAGTGCGGCGCAGTCTAAAGGAGGTCATCTCGCGGCCACTCGGGATGACCAGCAGCCGCGATCGATCCGCTTTCCCCTCCATCCATCCCCGGAGGCGACACTATCTAATTGTTCTTCTGGAGACAGAAAAATATAATTGAGAGAAAAAGAAGAGTCGTTGAGACAGAAGAATAAACACATAAAATGGGGAGATTTATGAGACGCCGAAGAGCGAAGTTTGAAGTTTCCGCTTTGAAATTTTTGAGAAAGGAGGAAGATGAAAAACATAAGCGATTTACCTGGTTGGCAGAGCACTGGCTCCGATTCGAACAGCCGCTACTGGGGTTGGGGATCTGTAAGACTAAGTTATGCAATGCATATAGCACACCGAACACTAGCTCCGGATCCGATTAGTGAAGAAGTTGATGGGCTCTCGTGACCACGATCTCTGTAAAATAGCTTATTATACTGGAAACTCTATTTTATTACGAATTTTTTGTGAATTGAACAATTTCAATTTACATTCTTTTTACGGCTCAAAAATAAAATTAAAAAATAGGCTTTGTAATTTTTAATATGACCTTTTAATAATAACTGGTTGACTGAAATCTTGTTCTATTGTTGCAACTATTAATATGCTAATAATTCATCTCATTATAGGCTAAAGGACTAGAATTATTCGCAGCCATCTCCTATTTCAAATCCTCAAAGCATGTTGCTCGCAATACCCGGGAATTGCATTAAGCTAAAATGCCTTCTTTTTCTTGAACTACCATCGCCTGTAGAATTTAGCTTGTTTTATTTATTTGTGATTATTTTTCTAAATATGAATATGATCAAAAAGGTTTTTTCTTGTATTCGATTGAATACCCTCCTACTCACATAGAAATTGTAACTCCTTCTCCAACTGATGCAGTAAGGTTAACAGAAGCTTTTTCCATCTTCCTGAAAATTATACAGTCCTTCATCTATATTGAAGCATCTTATATTATCAAACACTGTTACAAAATCAATAAACAGTTGTTGAAAAGAGAAGACGAAATTGTTAACTCGCTACTGTATTTCGACACCACAGTAACGACAAGGCGTGTTTTGTGTAAAGCAACAGTTAAACTTTTCCGATGCGGCTTGTTTTCTGTGAAATAATAATCACAATACGCTTAATGTTATACTACGAATACTCTTCTAGGTCCGCCATCGTGGTGATTTTGTTCGCCCTATTCAAGCCTCCGATCCTGCTGTAAAAATTTTCAGGTCCTTCTTTTCATCCCTCAAATATCAAAACTAAAAACTTACATCGCCTTTTCAATAGTCCTATGAACTGTTCTTTTCGCTGCAGTAACTTCTTCTTCTACCGGTTTTGAAGACGTTATCGTCAAAGCTACACCACTTCTGTAAAATTGTATTTTAATGATGGCAATTTAAAGAGAAATGAGTAAGTTGAAAATGATTAAAAGCGTACCCTATCTGTACTTCTCCTGTTCTTCGCCGACTATTTGCTCGACTTCGTTGTGGAGAAGATGTAGTACTGGTGGTTTCTGAATGTTGTAGACTGGCTTCATATTCTCTGAAAATGAATGGTGATTTTTTAATATAAGCAAACTCTACTTCCTCATTTCCAGTACAGATTTTCGACGATTTGATGTTACCTAGAAAGTATAATTATTTTATGGATAAAAAAATCTCCCATTTTTGAATATATAGTGAAAAAGACAACAAAAATGTTTCAATGAAATCATACATCGGTATGTGATGCTGAAGATGCTGTTTCCACATTTGTCTTCCTCAATTTCACTTCAACCGTTTCAGTTTTCTCAACCTGAAAGCAATTGTAAGTTTAGATTCGGTGAAAGAATGTAACTGATACCGAATTTTATTATTATTGACTCTTTAAAAACCATCTTCTATACCCTACCCGACACATTCTTTTTCTTCATCCAACTAACCGGTGGCACTTTAGAAGTCTCTTTCGTAGTCTCCAGTCTAACTGTTGCCGGTGTCCTATGATATGGCTTCACATCTGATTTCTTCACCACATTAACTCCAGGTAATGGTGGAGCTGCTCCGTTTTCAAAGATCTTTCTTCTTTCTTTAACAAAACCTGATTCATAAATTGGAGTGGATGGAGATTTGATTTCGGAGGAGACAACACGGTCTACCGGGGAGATAGACGAACCTGAAGGGATGATTAGAATATCAGGGGAATGATAAGAAAACTTACGGGTAGAGTAGGTAACGTCAATATTGAGATTGAGATCAGCTGGACGAGAATAGTGTGGCTCTGAAAAGAAAAAAACATGCATCGAACGAATAAAACAAAAAAAGTGGTTGATGTTTTTAGTTATTTTGAATGCCAATAGCATTATTTTGTTCTACCATCTCTTTATCACTTCCCAGTAGCTATCTGTTTTTTTCTTTGCCCCCTCTCTTTCTCTCTCTTTCCCCCCCCCCCCTCTCTCTCCTTGATCTTCGCAATTCTTTTTTTTGTTATGTAATCAGACCAATGGAAAAGCCGCTTATCACACCTACATTCACAGCTTTTGTGCCAATCCTCGAATTCCTAGCATAGTTTCCGAATGTTTTAGCTTCTCTCTCATCAAAATACTTCAAAAAAAAATTCGAGAAAAAATGTTAATTGGCACAAAAGACTAGTTACATCTTTATTATCTTCTTATACAGCTAAAGAAGTAAGAGGAAAATAACTAGCAAAACGAAAAAAATGACAAAAAGAAAGGCCCCAGATATGAGGATAAGCGCGTCAAGGAAGGATATTGCATCCTCTGAGTGGAAGTAGGCGGAAAGTAGGAAGAAAAGAGATGAGGAAAAATGAATCGAACCCTTGGATATCTCCTTGGCTGGAACAGGAGAGACGGAAGAGGCACGAGGAGATAGTGTAGGCGACACCTAAAATATAGAAGATATAGCATAGTATTTATGGCTATATTTTAAGAGTGATCATGGAGAGGCAAGCGGGGGAAATTTAAATACAGCGATATTCATAAGAAATAATAGGTCAGAAATGGTTTATCTTACCTTCACAAATGGCGAGTTCGGTGGAATATATTCATCCAGGTTTTTGCTTCCACGAGGCTGAAAATTTATTTATATTTAATTTAATGATGGTACATTTTCGAGGTCATCCTCACTCCAATGATTATTCCTGCTCATCCTTCTTATAGCCAATGTTGTTTTAGCCTGTTCTTGGTCGATGGGAGACTTGATAACAAGTGTCGAGGCTTCGTCATACTGATTCTTGTCGTACGCTAAAATAAGCAATTATTGTTATAGGGGGATTTATGTTACGAATTAGGCAAATAAAAGGAAATAATCCATATTGTATGAATAGATTACAATAAAATTACCTCTATATTCCGTCTCCGTTACTCCATTATTCGTCACAATTGTCGTTGGAGAGTTCAAAACTGAATGATCCAAGCTTTCTCGTTGTGCCTGCCTCTTGGCCAGATCCTCCGGGTAGAATTTTTTCTGCAGTTTGTTGAATGTAGGACTTCCAACTGAAATTTTTAATTGTTCCATTGACAAGACAAATTTCCTACCGTATGGCTTAACTTCCCGATGGATGCTTATAGAAGAAGCGGACTCTTCAAATTCTAAATTATATGTTTATCAGCTATCAAAAGAAAAAATACCTGGAGTTCTTACAAGAATTTCGTCGTTTCCATTCTCATCGTAATCTGAACCAACTCCCTCAAAGCTTCTTGAAAACTTACCAAAATCCTTTCTCTTTGGCGCGGTGCTCTTTTTATAATTCGTCTCAATCGAGTGAGACTCGAATTTTTCACGGATCGAAGTGTAGTGACTGACGGATTCGACTGCTGAAAATTATTTTTGTATCGAGAAAGAATTATCAACACCGCTGTTTAATAAGATAAAAAATATATTACTCTTTTTTACAACTTTTTCCTTTGCCACTTCTGCGTACTCGTGTTCCACAGTTGATCCTTTTACTGCGGAGTCTTTTGGAGCCTCGTATATGTGTGGCTCTGCATATGCTGTGCCTGGAAAAAATGAATAAACTAGACGATGGCACATTTGTTATTCGGTCGTAAATCTTCAGCAATAACATTGAAATAATGCTGCTCCATTATTCTTAAACAGCAATATAAAAAAAATTTTTTTGATTGATTTTTTTTGTATAAAATTTTAATCTCATTTTCAGTGGTCTACTTCTGCTATAGGTTATTTTTCTATTTTTCTACTAAACCAATTTTTCATGACGTTCAAAAAACGTCCCAATTATAAATCACAAAATAATTCACATTATGTTTTTTTTGAAATTTGACTATTTCTATAAACGATTTTTTTTCCAATAAGGTTAGCAACACCGTTATTTTCACCCCATCGTTAATATACTTACTTTCAATTATATGCTTATCATCGATCTCCTCATAAATGTTCTCATCATCCTTGTACAGATGAGAATTATCTTCTCCTGTTGCAATAGCTACTGCTGCATAATGAAGAGTGTCGTCTCCTCTATAATAGTTAACATTTTTCTGGTTGTTAAATAACTTACGTTGGAATAGGAGACACCGGTGGAGGAGGAGTGTGTCTCTGTAAAATTTCAATATATCAATCAGATAGCTTACCTCGTCGGCTACCTCATCGTAGATTCTTTCTTCATAGACCTCATGGTAGATTGGCTGAAAAAAATTGTTATAAAGGGAAGTCAACTGAATGGAATTATCACTTAATAATTTCTTTTACCTCTTCTTCCTTCTTAATATGCTGAATAGCCTCCTTGATAGCTTCATTAACATTGACCAATTTCTCGGTGAATTCAGCAGCAAAGACCGACGATGTTTGTTGCGACTCGTTAGTCGGACTGGGTGGATGAACAAGGGTTGATTCATTTAAGTTCTCCTGAAAAGTTAAAAGATTTTGAAATATATAGGATGTGCCATAAATATGGTCACTCAATAAAAGGCAAATTATTTCCGCAAAATTGATCAAGAAATATAATACTTTGATAGTTTAATAATGACCTTAATATTAACAAGAATTAACAAGAAACATTTCAATATAGGTTGCTTTTATTTCAGGATTTTTCCTATGAAGATTTCCGGTGCGTCTTTTTGGATTTGTGAGCGGGTGCACCATCTTGTTGAAAGTCCAAGTTGAATTTCTAAAGTGCTTTTGAGCCCAAGAAAACATTTCCTTCATCGAATGCCATCTATGTTGATCTTGACATCTTTTTCAATAGAAACCAATGCTGTTCATCCGGTAGTGAAAGTTCCAGCCCAAACCATCACACGAAGCTGGATGAGAGTTCCTGCGAATCAATCTTCCGTTCATATCTCCATCTTCATTATTTTTAGCCAATAACCGTGAATTTTCGCAGTTAAAGTTTCTTATCAGTGAGCGTCGTGCTGCTCAAGGGGGTTTTAAACATTTTTCTCTTCCTCCATCCATTTTTGCAGATTTTAAGCTATGAAATTGACGGAATTAGCCTACTTTGATTACAAACAACTCTCCTCATTGTTGTAGTCGATAGCTCGGAGGTCAATGTTTTTTCTCATTCCGTGGCATGGATTTCTTAGTTCGATAAAAATAAATTACTATATATGGTTAAAATTGGTTAAAATTAAATAAAGAACTAAAAAAAATAAAAACAAAAAAATTACAAAAAAAAACAAAAAAACAAAAACAAAAAATGACCATATTTATGGCGCACCCTGTAGAGATAAACTAAAGATGAATTAGTAGTTTTTTACAATATGAATGGTATTATTTGAAACCTACCTTTTCTTTGTGTACTGACGGTTCATCGTAGTGATGCTCCATCGTCTTTGTCTATAAACTTTTTTCCAATAGTCCAAAAGAAACTTACAGTTGACTCTACAATAGCATGTACTGGTTCAGGTACAGCATAATGTGATTCTTGGGACGCCGAAGAAACATTCGAAGTCATAACAATCTGTAACTCCTGATTCTCTGTTTCTATATTGTCAGCTTCCTTGATAACCTCATCGATAGCGACCTTCTCGGTGATTTCAGCCGCCGATTCGTTTAAGTTCTCCTGAAAAGTTAACAAGTTCAGTTATAGAGACTATTAAACTACTTTTTCTTTGTGTACCGACTCAGGTACGGCATAATGTGATTCCTGGGACGCCGAAGAACAATCTTCTCCCGTTGCAATAGCAACATTCGAAGTATCAACAATCTGTGACTCTTGCGATAAGGAAGAAATCTTTAATTCCACCAATTTATATATTAAGATGCAAAAGATTACCTGGTGATTATGATCTTCCAATGTGAGCCCTCTAGTACTCCGACGAGAGCCCTTTTCGAAGACTGTGATGGGGATTGGACGATAAAGAAGGGTCTAGAATTTCCATTATATCAATGGGAATAGTGAGCATACGTAAATTTATGTGGGTTCTTCGCGTGAGCCAATTTTTTTTAAAGCCACTAAATGGCAAAAAAAGAATGATTCCAAAAAGGAATCAGCAATTTTGGCATTGGCCGTTTTGAAAAATTCCAAAATGGAAACGATCCATTTCAGCCGAATTTGTACATATTATTTTTTGAAACACGGCCCATAATGACAAATATTCTGTTTTACCCTTTCTTTTCTTTTCTTTTTATTTTCTAATTATACTACTTTTCAAAAAAGGAAAATAATAGAAAGGAAAAAGTGAAATAGTTTTTCCTTCTCATTCCGCGCCGTGTTCCAAAGAATAATACGTATTACGTACAAATTCGGCCAATATGGGTCGTTTCCATTTTGGAATTTTCCAAAACGACCAATATCTTTTTGGGCCGTTTCCACAGTTGCGTTTGACCGTTTCCATTATTTCCCTTGGCCATTTAGTGGCCGTTCCCATGTATTGTATATCACATACAATTTAAATATTGTCAGCTCAAAAATTCTAGTTATTGTAACTTAATGATAATGCCCTAGACACACTTTTTATAACCAGAAAGATCCTGAAAAAGGGGAGAAAAAACGGTACGTGTTATACAATTATGTGATATACAATATATGTGATATACACGGTACGTGATATACAAGTAAGTGCAGTACGTGCACACGTACCTCCGTTCGTTGGAGCGCGACATTTATTAATTAATGTTTTTTCATCATTTTCTTTTATATTTATTTTTTTCACAAGACAGTAATAAGTAAGGTGACAAAAAAGAATAATGACTTATATCTCATACTTGGATATGAATAACCGTAAGGAATCGACTTTTTTTTTAAGTTACTGCCAGATCCTTGATGCCCCCGATTCTTGATTAAAGTCGCCTAGATAATCTTTTTGTGGCTGGCGCGAGATCTTCGGCCAGCTCGTCATGAAGATTGAGTAGAAACAATAAAAGTTGATAAATAGTCAATAAAAACAAATCATGCGTAAAAAAATAAAATGAATAATAAACAATAATAAATGCCGCGCTCCAATGCTAACGCTTCAACAAAGGAGACGCATGTGCATTTATTCCTAAAAAAAAATAACAAAATAAGAATAGGAAACGATCGAGATATTTTGTTTTTTCTGATGAGAATTAGGGTGAAAATTTTTTGCGGGTGTAAGTTTTCAATTCGAAATTCCCTTTTTATATTTCAGACCAGTTAGTATTTCGCTATAGGAGTAAATGAAAAACATACATTTGTACTGTGAATTGCCAATGCGAGCTGGTGACTGTCCATTTGATCGATGACTTTGTTCGTGTCGGTCTCAACCTGAAAAGCTTATAGGTAATTCAGATATGACATTATTTCTACTATTATCTACTACTATTCAATTATTGACTGCTTTAAACCTATACATTTCTACAATTTACTACACTTGTTGTATATAGATCTACTCTATTAATCTTTTCTACTCTCACCCCATTCAACTTGTTCTTTATGTTATCCGGATCATTGTCACTTGTATCTGCTTTAACATAGAATTGTCTTTTAGGTTTTGGAGGATTTGAAAAAGACGGCGGTACATCGACGGGAACTTCACGAAAGCCTTCGTCTTTGTGTCTCAATATATCGGTTATCGGTTCTAATTGTTTGTGCTGTTTTGCGATTTCTTTATGCTCTAATGTATTTTCATAAGCACGATTGTTTTCTAAACTTTGAATGTAAGTTGTCCAATAAGATTTATCAGTAGAAGCAGTAGGCTTGATTATTTGTGTGTCTTCAAAGTAATTTGTTTTTGAAGAGTTTTCGTATTTCCTATGGTTCAACGATGGGGGTGTAATCGATGGATGGAAGCCGTATCCTGCATACAAACTGTTTTGCAAGCTGTCTCCTTGTAATTCAATATTCTTTTTTGAATGAAGTTCATCTGATCCTTTCAAATAACTGGGAGAAGTTCCATCTGTAGGTTTTAATCCAGCAATGCCAAACAAGGCAAAGTAATCTTTTCCAATTGTCGATATCCTTGTTGGATTTTTTCTTATAAATTTTTCTGCAGAGATATCGTCTTCCCTTTCAAATCTTTTTTTGTTTAAAACATCAATTCCATGCTGATCAGTACTCCATGGAGTTATTTTCCTCTTTACTTCTTCTTTCAGGCGCATGGTAGGAGTTTTTATAGGAGAGATGAATTCGATACATGAATTTTCTTTTAGAGCGTGGGTTCCTTTTTGGAATTCTTTTGAAACAGTTTTGCTTGGTTCTTTGATTAAGGTGACATTTCTGCTTTCTATATCTTGGACGTTAGATAAATCCGACTCCGGTATCGGTTGCTCTGTTAGTAATCGATTACTGCTCGGTCTAACACAGTCAACCTAAAGAGAAACTCCATCTGTCGATGTTTCGTAAAAGCAAAAGGCAGCTATGGATTTAATCATGCAATAGAAAGAAAAATATCTTGTAAAATTCTATTGATGCAACTATAAGTGCCTTTACAAGTGTTCAAGCCTGGTCTATTCTATCTCTACAATATAGGTACGTCCTTGGGTGAATTGCGGATTACTGGGAAATATTTTAAATTATTATTCATCTTACTGTCTTTTCTCAGATAGATCATGATCAAATTATTCAGGGAATATTTTCTGTGGAATAACAAAATAACTCTTGAAATTATTTTTGTTTTTATATTTGACCCTGATAATTTCTGTGTCTATTTGGCAAAATTATAAATAATAATCAAAATATTACACAGTTAAAAAACGCCTCACACCATATTTTTTTTCCGCGCACCATAATTATCCTTTCTCGCCCATACTCACTCCATGAAGCGATGGTCTTGCTCCCATTTGCAGTCTGCTCTCATCCAAGTTCTCCATTGTCCTTGACAGTACCGACGTGCCAATACTACGGAATCCGTGACCATACAGATTCGGATGAGAATGATCAGTACTGAGAAAAGAATCGTAATAACTGACGGTGGTGAGATTTGGCAAGGAGGTGTAACGACGATTTCTAAAATAAATAGTAAATAGAGTTTGATAAAGTAGGAAGAACAGAATATAGGAGTTATAATACTATTGTAATCAATCTTACTTCTCTGGAAGATGTTCTCCAGTGAAGAAGTAATGAACTTTATCTGGAAGATCAACGGATAAGTCGAGGGGCTCTTCGTAGCTGAAGAGGTGATCACCAACACGCCAAATGACAGATGAATTTGTATCGGTGTATTGCTGAAAGGAATCAATAGCATTATCTCCTGAAATTTCTGGAATGGAACTTTTTGCAACATAAAAATAACTATAAATCGCTAGCCAACTGAACACCAAGAAACGCATTGATTTATGTGATAGCAAGTCTCGGAAAACGTTTTGATACCAAGTGGAATCTCATATCGTTTTATTTGCACAGCAGAAAATAGTTTTGTGGCTTTATTTTGCTTCAGCCTGCTTTTTATTATTTCTTTGGTCTTTACTGGGGAGTCAATCTTTTTGTGTTAGAAAAGTATTACTTGTGGTTCTATCCTGACGTCATGTTGCCATTGATGGTATTCCGTAGGAAGACGTTGTTTCAATTTCTCAGTGGCAGCTTCATCATCTTTTAGCACATCGTCTCGTCGTCCTTCAATTGTCTCGTGCCATTCGAGGTGAATGGAACCGTCACTGAAAACAGATTAATTTTGCGACGTATGATAAAGATCAGAGACTAAAAAAGTACTTAGTTGAGCAAATGGTAAGAAAGCTCTTATAATGCTATTATTTGAAAGGATGGGATGAAAGGTTTCTTTTTAATGCATAAATGCGATATTTTAGTTCATCGGCTGAAAATGGCAGGAGATCTATCTAATGATATTTATTCCAACGACTCACTCGATATCTTCCTCTGCAAAATCTGATTTCTTTGGCAACGCTGGCGGTGCTGATTTCTGCAAAAATTATTTATCTATCTCGACATCAAAATTACAGCATTATCTTCTCTCTGTTCGATGTATACACGGGTGAGAGATCGACTTCGACGACCAGAATGCTATAATACTCTCTGATTCAATATGCAAAAGTCCTACCAAACTGAAGAATCGATCCTTCCTCATGACTGTGATAGCATAAAGATATCTTTTGACATGGCTATCATTGCCATTTTTCTGGAAATTAAAGAATAAACATTAAAAAAAGATAGACAACCTGTTGTTTAGTATAGTCTATGCAATGTTGCTTAGCCTGCAGAACAGCGGCATCGAGTTCAAGGCTTGCATCTTCCATGCTCTATAACTATTTTATTGGCCTTTCTCTTGTTGCGAGGTGATAATACCACTATAAATTCTTGTCAGAGATCGTTCAGAGCAAAAAAGAATCAAATTAGGTTAAAAAAAGTATGTTCTTAGCCTCATGCTTTACCCCATCACTGTTTTTTTTAAATACAATGAACAGTGATAATGAGGGAGATTTGCCCACACAACGGAGATAAGACAAAGAAATGAATCGACAAAAATGTGGTTTAAAGTGTAAGAAAAAACAAGGAGAAGAGCGGTGGAAAGCACAATGGAATGCTTTTGACTCTTATCATTTGATCAATTGGAAAGGAGGAAAATGATATTATTCAGGCTGTTAAAATAACTATTAGTAGCAGCAATAAATCTTCGCATCAAACATTGAAAAGCTATTTATTTTAAATTGAATGAATTTTTTTTAGATTTTTATGATGAGAAATATATATACACAAAGCAGGAAACTTTGCTGATTAAATATTGCCATAAGTACTATTAAAATTAAAAAATAGACTTTTCTTTTTTTTTAATAAAAACTTCTTTAACAATCCTCCTTTGTAATTTTTTAATAAATTGTAACCCAACTATCATAATTTATTTTTAGCAACCTATAAAAACTAACCGGGATTGGAGGAGTCTCCACTCTTTGAGCGCTAGTTTCAACGGCTGCCATCCAATTCTTTTGCTTTCGTTCTAAAATAATAACTTTTAAAATGAAAAAATACTGTTCTTTATAAAATGGAAAGAAGTAGAAAGTACTCTCACTCTGTGCGAGGAACCGTTATCAGCTCTCTATTGAAGGCTTTAGCGACACTCTCTGCTAGGCGCTGTAAAGAAGATAACGGACCCCGAAACAAGGCTTTGAAATGGTCGTAGAACGTGAAGGGAATTTTTTATGCATATAAATATTACAGTTTGTTTAATTAGATTTATTATATTCGTGAAACATATTAAGAGATCATGCAAGATTATTGAGCAATGATTATAAGTTGAAGAGAAGACCCGATAGAAGATAATGTATAAGAGGAATCAGACGGTAGACAACGACTGAAACCCGAATTTATTGCACTTCCTCGGCTGATGATAAATGTGTTTACGGACGTCGGAATTCAAAACAGCATACAGTACCCAATTTCCTGGAAACAAATTTTTGTGATTTCCTAAAGTCTAATATGTTAGTCATTTATTTTTACACTGTATTAAAAACGCACCTGCTGCATTTATATATGGTAAACAATTGGCAAATAGACGACAGTAGACATACCTGAATTTTTTTTATTTACTTTTTTTACCTTCCTTACCAGTTAGGCAGTTTCTCCAAACTGTCATTTTCAGTGTAAGTTGTAAAATATCGCATGTAATGAGGAACCATGGTAAAAGCCCAAAAAGGAGCCCAACAGATGAAATGGAAGATAGCAATCCGCCAGATGGACTTCCTCATTTCAGCCATATAGCGCGGCTCCTTTAGATTTCTGTGGGTGTTGACAGCGACTGGAAAGTGATTTGTTCGTATATTTAGCTGATACACCCAAATAATGGGATTTGTTTGTTTATTGTATCTCTAATATAGCGTTATCGAGGATTCTTTACATGTCTCAGCTGATACTCACCTTTCCTATTTTTGAACTTTTGCTTAACATGTTGGACGAGCATGATGTAACAGAATGTCATGATGATGAAGGGGATGACGAAACCAACAATGAATGTATACGAGGCATAGATATCGAAGGTGAACTTGTCCATAGTCAGGATACACACGGTTATGTCTTCCTGGAATTGAAAAAGGATTAAAAAGATAGCAAAAGGACAAGTTCTATTTTAAAAGTTTCATATGGGATTTTACTCGTTCAGATCAATTTAAGATTTTTTATCGGATTATACGGCGCTAGGCCAGATGAATCATTTTGGACGGGTTGTTTCAGTCGGAATGAAATCCAAATTGATCAAAACTCCCACCTCTGTTCGAAATTTAGAAAACCCTGGTATGAAGCAGAAGAAAATTCACTATCTATCTTCTATAGCTACAAATTAGTTTCTTCGTTTTTGAAGAATACTAACCATGCCTACTGTAAATTGATGATGTGTTATGTAAACATAATGAAGAACAGAAGGAGTGATAACACAGAAAAGAGTTCCTACAGCCAGAGGAATGCATGACATCCACGACTGGAAAGAGTTTCGGAGTCTGAAAATTGTATGTAAGTTTTCCACAAAAGCCTTTCACTTACCTTGTGCAAACAATAAAATATCTCTCCAAACTCATAACAGTTAACAAAACCACGGAGAAGATTTTCGTCATTATTTCAATAGTCAGGATGAAATAGCACATCTAAATTTCTTACTTGTAGTTTCGACTTATTAGCAAATTGAAGCAACTTCTGCTTCAAGTGATAGTTAAAAGCCTTACAAGTTCTCCAAAGATCCATTTTCCTTTGTAATTATAGCTGACAGAGAAGGGAAGAGTGAGTAGGAGAAGAAGATCAGAACATGCCAAAGAACAGATGTAGATGCGCGAACGTTGAGAAACGGTTAGATGAGCGGCTGATGAGCTCCATAATCTGAAAGAACGGAATTGTTGGGCAGAGGTTTTACTGTGAACGGAGCTTTTAAAGAATTTGCAATTTATAAAATGTCAGATTTCAAATTACTAACCAAAATCCCTAATCAAAAGGCCTTTTGTATTGTTTTTTTTCTCATGGCGGAATTAAAAGAATTGTAGGCTAACTAATGTATTCTGTAAATTCAGATCGCTTAGAAAAAAGATTTGAAAATGATATTCTCACCTGGCTCTGACTAGCTTATAAATTATCCATAAATTTCCAGGAGTGCCGATGAAGAAGACGAATATATAAACGATAGTCATTACATCTTTCAATATGTTCATATCCGGTGCCTCACTATCCATATCCTCCATCTGAAAACATTCTTTAAAAAGACACGAAGCAATAAAACAAAGGACAAAGGAAATCGATGATGATAATACGTTTTAAAGAGGAGACTACTCAAAAAGTAGAGTGTTATATGATATTTTCTCACGAATTCGACTTATTTCCACATGTATTAGCGTCAGAGAAGAATAGAAAGATGAGCGACCCGATGTCACAAACAGAGTTTTTTGGTATTTTTAGGATAATTATAACCATACAATTCAGTGTTAGCTCTGAATAGCAGCTTATATATGTAGCATATTAACTATAAAATACACTGGCTATTAGTAGATACAAAACAGTCTGTTGAACCAATCATTTGGTAAGAAATTTCTGTAAAGTTGACGCTTAGATTATTTTTCATACTACTTTTCCAAGATGAGATCACGCTATAATAGTTTTGCGTAGATTAGTTTAAATTATTACATAAAATATGGACTCTTTATGAGATGTTAAGCAGAAGAGTCAGCGAAACCAGAATGAATTACTAGTTGTGAGACAGAAAATGAGAACAATTTGAATTGAATCATATAAGATTGGTAGACAATGATCAGAAAACAATTTTAACATTTTTATTTTTTATAAATAATTTTGTATAGTTTCTTTGAATAATCCAATTATCTGTCTCTGTCAAAATAATTCTGAAACATCTCTTCAAACTCGTTTGATGCTTGATCATGCTTTTTGAAAATTTTTTTGCGACACGTTGTCTTTCTGGTTTACCTCAAAACAATCATGGAAAGGCAGCTGTCGATACAAAGATTATTTAGATACAGGGGTTGGCGTGTAATCGAAGGGCATAGACAATGAGCTACAGCATGAATTATACGCTGAAGGGAAGTTATGGATTGAATTTTTGAGGTAGATGCAAAAGGTGCTTTTCAATAGGCTCTAATTCATTTGGTCAAAATATAAATGTCTGGAGGGGAAGTTTTTTTTTCGAGAATGACGCCAAACACTTACTCAAGATGATACTTGAGACTCACAAACAGTATAGCTTTTCTTCATAGTCTGGTCAGTTGGGAAGAATTGCTTTAAAACAGAAAGCATGAGCTATAAAAGAATAATATAGAATCTGCATTAAAAATTATGATGAAAAAAGCAAATCACTAAAGAATCCCTTCCTTTCCTGAAAAACATGGTGGTTTTCTACACGTATCCCTAATTACTGCCTATTACGATATATGTTGAAAACAAAAAATCCACCCACCGCCTACAAGGGTTCCGGTACAATAATGTTTTCCCATAAAGTTTATATATCAGCGTGACTTTTCGAAAGGCGCAAAAATTCAAAACTTACAACGAAAATATTATATGGTTCGACAAAAGAAGTAACTTCCATTATAATGACAAAAAGCAGGAGAAAAAAAAAGAAGGAAAGTCCTAGTACCTCAGCTTCCTGAGTGTTATCCGGAAAGTAATAAAATGGGAAAAGAGAGGATTGTTATTCCTTTGCTGGACAATTACTTATGGGATGGTTGTTTGTTTTTGAAGAGAAATTGTGACATCAGGTATTCTCATGACCTTACCAATCAAAGAAAAAGAAAAGTTCTGCGAAGAGTAACTTACGTCCTCTGTCTGTGCGTGGCAGTAAGTTCTTCACACGGCGCCGACCCTGTCAATCTGGGCTCGATTAAATCAAACAGCTTCTTCAAACAGATGGCCGCGTGATTGTGACTGATCAAGAACATGAACGACGATAGCAGAGCGGAAATTTTAAACAGCTGTCGACGGCAATTGAAGGAGGAATATTTAAGAGATTGCTAGAATAGGAACATGAGGAAGTGAAAAAAGACGGGAGAAGTTACCACAACTATATTAGTTTTGATCGTAATTATTTCAACGAAAGAGAGCGATCATGTGGATGTTAATTGGAGATGAGGTCATTCAAATAGGAATTACTCAAGCAGAGAGAAAACAGAGATATACAAGCAGGATGAGGAATCATTCCGTTGACCTTTTACCTAATCACAATAAACAGGAATGAAAGAAACAATCACATCGAGGGTATTCCCCTCATGAATAATATCATGGACTCATTAGAGTCGCTTCATTGTTTTAATTATAAATAACCATTTGGAAAACGAGGGAATTTATTAATCTATTCTTTAGATCCTTTTTGAAGCTTTTAAAAGAGGGATAAGCTTGTTTTGGCTAGCATTTTTTCTTAGTATCAAAGGATCACATTTTCTTCGTAATTTTTGAACATCTACTCCGATGATATTTGTATCTATCCTCGAAAGAGTGTCAATTGTATCTCTCACAAACTGGGTCCTTCAACCTGCAAAAGTTTTCCACACAAACGTAAGTATAGAGAACGGGAAGACAACACAGCAAATAGTAATACGAGACCAAGAGGTGACAAGAAGAACAATGGGTAAACGGAGATCTTGAAATTACAAAATAAGAAAAAAACATGTATCTAGTTGATACCCTAGTTATACATCTAAGAATTGAGGGAATCAAAAAATGTGTAACTACTATTACCAGTGTTGTGTTGTTGTTGCACGTATATGAACGATTGCACAAAAAACTTTGGAAATGACTAACTATTGAAAAACTACATCGCTAATTAACTGCTTTTACACAAAAGAAAGTTGTTATCGTAATCCAATTACTCAGCCGTTCCTTCCCTCTCTCTACAAAACAAATGAAATCTGAGCCATGTCCAAAACACTTTCCTTGTTCCGAATACAATAAATGGATAGCTCAGAGAATGTGCTTCTCTTATGTTGACTTGTGACGTGAGCTAGAATAGAAGGTCCAAGTGCTTCGACTATCTTTCACAATAGCAGCTTGTATTACTTCCCGGACAACCTTTTGAACTCAATTCCTCCAGAGTCAGAGAATGGGTGAAACTGCGTGAAGAAGGGGAAGAAAGACGTCAACAAGATTTGTTACGACATTGAGGAGGTGGAAGAGGATAACGGAGAAATTAAGCGACGGATGAATTTAGACGTCAGCTGAGACCTATGGTATTTTCAGCCATGGGTACCAAAAAGGCTGATTAAAGCATGTAAAGCTGCCACAGAAAAACAGATATATTCGTTATCTCTTAAATCTCAACGTGTTTTTCCTATGTAAAGGATGCTTGAGTAAGGGTGCCGTTGAAAGGGGACTGACTCAACCCTTCATCTGTTAGAGATCATATATTGTACATCAGGGCTGTGCGAATTTGGGTTTTTAAGTTCGAATTGAATTCGAACTCGAGCTTGTCTCTTTCAAAAAATATCGAATCGAATTCGAACTCGAATTTGGACCCTAAGTTCGAAATTCGAATCGAATTCGAACTTCAAATTCAGAAAAGTTCGAAAATCGAACTCGAATCTAATGAACACTAAGTTTACTAAGTACAGTCAATAAGACAAAAAAATGATTTGCAACTTCAGTTTTATAACAAAAAAATACAACAATAACAAGGTTTTTGTAGATTTTTAACATTTTTTAAAACTTTCCTCAAATTATAGTTAAATTTTTCTAATCATTGATTGATCTTCCAGAAATTTTTCTTCAACAAGTTCGATTCGATTTTTGGCCTCCCAAGTTCGATTTTCGAACTCGAACTTGATTATTTCAACTCGAATCGAGCCTTCGCACAGCCCTGTTGTACATGTATAAAAGGGCAGCCCCAAATGACAGCAAGGACAACTGGGATGAATGAATATAGGGAATGGATGAAATAATGAGAATAGCAGAACAGTTAGAAAGAAAACATTCGTTTCTTGTGATAATAGTTAAGCATTCAAGAAGTACACAAATATGACGTATTCAATCCGTACATCTTCATTGATATTATACGATATCGATATGTACAAAAAGTACTAGTAAAAAATTATCTCTTCACTTACATAGGACGGAATGCATAGCATGTAACATCATCATTGCTGTACTGACAGAACGTCTCCGTATAGGCAACATAGGAGAAGTCTCCCTTGGCACAGATAACGTTAAACTTGCCGAAGAGCTTCTCCTCTGCTGCTTTCTGGATAGCTCTCTTGGAAATCGAAGGATCTTTGGTGATGTTCTGAAAAGAAACCGTCATTTCCCCACCAAACCGAAAAAAGATGACGGAGATATCTGCGCGTGTCTACGTGTGTATGACCTTCGCCTTGGGTAAATCTATCATCAGCAGAAGTTGGGAAAGAGAAAACGAGAAACCGGAAGGCACGTAGAGGAGAAAAAGGACGGGTTCTTTAAGACAGAAAAAGGATGAAACAGATGAGGCTAATCGAATGAGAACAAAAGTGTTTTTTACACAAGAAGATGATAAAGGGGAGAAGGGACTTACATCTTCCATCAAGGCCTTCAGTTTCTTTGAACTACAGGTGGCATCTTGCTCTTCAATCTCAACCGAAGCGGCAGAGAAGATCTGAAAATAGTAAGTCAATTGAATTTTTTGTGTAGTTTCATTGGAGCATTCGTAACCCATTTGAAACTATAAATAACCCTCCTTACCTTGCTTCCATGTGTTCTATGACGAGCCATAAACCGACAAGGTGATCCACATCGACAGCAACAGTCGTTAGCAGGCTGTTGGACATACTAAAATATGTTATTCAGTAAATAGTATCAGAAATAAAGCATCATATGATTGAATATACGAAATTAAACCTTATTAACACACCTGAGCAAAGACGGGAGCTGGAGCATAACTCTGACAAGGTTGAGCATAAACTGGAGGAGGAGGTGGAGGAGGAGGACAGAGCTGAAAAAAGTTGTTTAAGAAGAACATTTTCCTCAACTTACCGGTGGTGGCGGTGGGGGAGGAGGTGGTGGGCAAGGTATTGGTGGGGGACAGAACTGAAAAGAAAGATAAGGAGATGAATAGTGATTATTCAATATTTGACTCTATTAGCTTCTCTGATAACAACATCAGAATATTGTCTTTGAAGCCCAAAAAATTGATTCTCTACTCACCTGTGGTGGACAGATCGGTGGTGGAGGACAGGGAGGAGGTGGAGGAGCACAAGCCGGTGGTGGACAAGGCGGGGGAGGTAGAGACATTCCACAGCAACCGCCTGAAATTGAGTATTCCTCCTAATATGAAGGATAGTTTTTATTTTTCAATAGTCTTTAATAAAAGTGGTTCTAGTAGGATGTTTATGTAAATTTTCTGTAAGAACAGTCGAATACTTCATGCATTACTTCACCGGAACGGCACTTCAGAAAACTGGATTTTGCTAATATATGTGGTTGAAGTTGTTGTAAACTTTAAAACTAAAATAAAGCATAAAGTATAAATTGGATGAAAAGATATTGAAAAAAAAAATTATTTAGCTGTCGAAATATAAAATGCTATAGCCATTAATATAATTTGTTGAAAAAAATTCTAATGCCACATACGAAGCACAAAAACTTTGCTCCGCTCACCCACCAAAAGTAGCAGCTGCTGTACTTATGAGAGACAACCCGATGAGTAGACGAAGCATGATGATCTGACCGAAGTGTATGGCATGCCAAAGCGAGATGTCGGCCTTTATAGGGAGCGAAACGGGTTGAGATGGGTGAGTCAGGCGAGGCTTAAAGGGTCAAAGGGTAAGGATAACTCGCTGCTTATTATTCTTCATTGATAATATAGCATATTAGCTAGGCTATTGAACGATTTCTTGAAGAATTTTGGGTATAAAAAACTTTCTCTCAATATAAAGAGAGGAATACAGGGAAGCAATGCCATAATGTACTTCTTTAGCCCTTTTTAGGGTTAGATATTTCGATGATTGTATTCGGTCAATAGTTCATTTTGAAAATTCATTAAAACACAAACGGTAAACGTCTAAAGTTAGCCGAAAAAAACTCTATGATTAATTTCTGAGAAGCTCAAATATTCTGATCAACACGTATAACTTATTATCAGTCTATTTTTCACATGTCCAATTACTCCAATAAATAATTAGAAAAAAAGAAGATGCCCGGCGAAATATTTATTGTCTCTTATTCTTTTGTCCGGCATAGGTCTTGACGAAGGAACTGGCCTTCTTGTATTTGAATTTAGGAGGAGGAACCGAAGTCAACGATGGCGGAGGAGTAGGAGTAATGGGCTTCGCCGGCTCAGGAGCCTTAGTGTTGGATCCGCCACCAAATAGCTCAGCATCCATATCCACGTCGAGATCCGTCGCTTTGTGACCAGCTATAGCGTCTACAGGAACATAAGCAGATTTATCGACCATCTTTTCTGATGAACCGTCTCGAGTGAGGTCAGCTGTGAAAATGAAGAGTCAGAGGAGAAACTGACTTGTCACTTTACTTTTTTTAGTCAAAACTGGTCAAGAACTGAATAACGGTTTTCTACTTCTATATGCTTACTCGACCCATCCCCTTTAATAGAATTGGATTCTTATCTTGAAATTAGCCTAGCGAGCCACGTCATCGCTCCTTACAACTGGCTTCCCTGACTCATCTGTTCCACCGCTACAGTTCTCTCTTTTTGTCTCGTTTATAATGTCAGTTCGATGACTGAGTCAGTGGCTGTCGCCTCGGGCAAGGACACACCGTTCACATAACAAAGAGACAGGTAGACCTTGAAAAGCCAGCTGCGACCTCTTGGGGGAAAGGTGACAGAGAAGTGGGGAACGCGTCAGAAAGAGAATCAGCTGGCCAAAATTACTTGAAATTAAATCAACTTTAAAAAACCAAATCCTCTCATTCGACTCAATTGTTTTATCTACTTCTATATCGTTTGCCACAACCAAATCCTCTCATTCGACTTGTGTCGATGTGATCTACAACTTTGTAGTAGTTCATATCGACATAAAAACGGACTTCTAGAACGCATAGCGTTGTGCGGAACTTAATGTTGAAACTCTAACTCTAATAAATTGAAAACAAATCTCTATCACAATATAACCTGTTCGATTTGTCTTTATGAGATTTAGCACATTGTGGTTTATGGAAATACCAAAAATTCAAAACAAAAATTGGAATAAAATATCTAAGGCGAAACTGGTTTTCCCATAACCAGCTTAATTAAACACTGTTTATTCTCAAAACATTAAGCTCTTTTAATCTTTCCTGTTTTTTAGGATACTTTTAAAAATTTCTGATCTCTGATATTCCTGTCCGTCTATCTGTCCTCGGGAGTCACGTCACTCTCCGTTCTTTCGACTCTTGTTTCTCTTTCTCTCCCCCGGTGGCCTCTCTCCGCCGTGTGAGCCGATCGATTGGCGACGGGGGGAGAAGGGGAAGAGGCAGAGAGAGAGAAAGAGAGTCGGGAGACTGCTGCCACCGCTGCTCGGCACCTATTGACAAACAGCCGAGAGGAGAGAGTGAGAGAGAACACATTTAATCGACTTTCTCTCCTTTTCTATTTTTTCTTCTTCCATCAGATGTTAAAGAATCAATTGGTTTCTCTCATTTCCTACTGCTACGAGAGAGACAGAGAGAATGCACTTGTTTTTGTCCGATGACACTTGACACTTTGCTCTCTAAAGTCGGTGAGTGTCGCAGTTACAAAGCTGTTTTTTGTTTCCTATTCAACATTATTATTTACTCAATAGCGTCAAAATATGTTAATCAAATTATATTTTCTGGCTAAAACAAATAATAATTAAAATTAAGTCAAGATAACTTTTCAAAATTTGTTATTATTTCAATTGAATATTAAAACGCTCTAGATTACTGATTAAATGATCGTATCCTTTATTTGCAATATTCTTTAACGTCACGGAAAGTTGATTTATTTTGAGAAAACTGAGATCTTTTTACAAATAACAATGGCCTGTACCTGTTCCTATGTTTTCTAATTGATCGCAGAATTTCTCTTCCTTTTCCCCCTATCAAACTGATCGATCTGATATCCTCTTTCTCTCTTTCTGTCGATGCTCTTTTATGGCTCTTCTCTCCGCGTGTCTCGCTATCGCTCGTCCGGCGGCCAAACAGCTCAGATTGCTCATATCAGGTCGAGCTACGACTCCCCATAAGGGTTTCCTACTTTTAGTCAGAAATAAAACAGTGCTCATATTGTTGGTCTTATCCACATAGTGAAACAATGCCATGCGAGTATTTTGCTTATGTTTAGAAAGATTTTATTATAAGATATTTAGTCTGTTGATTGATGTAAGAGATGTTTTGAGAAAAAAAAACTAGTTGATCACCTAACCTATCTATAAATATTCAGCCTTCCTCTCGCATTAGGCAACCTCATCGTTGTCACATTTCCTGATGGGGCTTATCTCCCCGGGAGACGGATATACTCCGTGCGTTACACATTAGATGAGGATTAAAAGTTATGAGGACTATGTGTCGCCACACATATCCTGAAACCTGGATATCTTACCTGCTCAAAATTTGAAACAAAAAGTTTAAAAAATAAAACTCTAAAAGTCCCTCTCTTCATTTATTCTCCCTATGCCGTCGTTTCATTTTCGCAGCGCTCGCCTCATTTGCCGTTCCGCGTATTTGTTCCTCTCAGATGAAAGTCGAAACTGGAAAAAAAGTGATACAGCCTTTGAACTTTTTAGCATTTTTAGGGGTCTACTTACAGCTAATTTAATGCTTTGACTAGTTAATTTAGGCTATATACTATAAAATAATTATGCGAATTAGGTAAGAGGAATTAGCTTTGTTAGGACAGGCCTACCAAACCTTGAAGCTTTCTTGAAGAAAGTCCAATTTTCGCCAAAAAAAATAGTGGTGATGTTTTCTGATGAATTGATCTACATTCCCTTTTCCTACGTCCCCCGGTAGGCCATAAATATTCTGTTCTGATCATGCTATAATCCTTATCACAAGGTCTTGTTCTCTCCTGCTCTTCCATTCCGACAATCGATGGCGAGCTCTTTATCGAAAGAAAAACGTTTCACCTGCTTCTTTTCCACTTCACTTAGCTTGTGACATGAAAAAGTATGGGATGAAGAATTTTTAAAATTGGTTTTATTATTGTTGGATCAGTAAAAAAAAGTATTTGACCCAAGAACTTTTATATCCGGGTTGAAAAATTGAACATTCCATTACTTCAAGGGTAACATAGCCTGCGACGGCCATGTTGCAGCTATTTAGAAATATAAATTGCTCTTCTAATCACTAATTTAGCCTCCGGATAATGTTTGTTTGTCAATGTGTTGCTGTGCTATCGATTTGTCGCCGATGGTCGTCCGAGAGACAGAGAGCGCCGGTTCCGCGGGGGTTGCAATCCTTATATATCTTTTCCCAATTTTAGTAATTAGTTCTCTCAAAAACATTCCTCTTTTTTTTGTCCTCAACGGCGTGTAAAATGTTCGTTGCGGTTGACGTCAGTCGACGGCTACTGATCCCGATATTAGTCGTCGCTATGTCGACACGTCGGTCGGAGGGAATAAGTGCCATTTTCGGGCTGGCCTGGCTGGAGCGTTTTATTGGTCATTTTCACATCACGTAGAAGGGTTTTTTTAAGTCTACTTGCATCCAATCTTTTACTTTTGAAGAAGCTCTTTTTGATTCCTCCCCTCTTTCACCTTTTTCCTCCTTCCGTCTGTCAATTCAAAAATGAATAATTCCATTCATAGCAGACGAGAATTCACCTATGCATGGCCGAGCCGCCGACAGGGTAAACGACTCCTTCAGTCAGTCCATGTGTTCCTTTTCCCCTCGTATATCGTCCTATAAATCCCCACACAGGAAGTAAAACATTTAGTCGCCAGCAGCACCTGGCTCTCTCTCTCTTTTCACTCGGGGCCTCATTGCAGAGTCATTGCTCATTTATGAAGCGTGCACAAGTTTCTAATTGCAACTGGAAGAATTACACAAAGCTGGGGAAAAAAGTTTTTTTTTTTTGAAAACTGCTAGAATATTAAAAAGCATAAACTTGATTGTAAAAAATTTGTTTTCCGAACAACAAACGTCGAAATACTCATTTAACTAAATAGTAGTAAAGCGTTAAAAAAACAGGAAAAAACAAAAAAAAAACTTTTTTTAACGTCAATATTTAATGTATATTTTGATTTTTTCCAGTAACCAAAACCCTCACAAACGTTTCCTTTCTTTTGGGTTAACTGATTTGACCATTCTTGCTGTAGTATTCAATATAAATACGATGTTAATAATTTACTACTATTTAGTGCGGAGAAAACTGTATCGCTACTAAAATAATTCTTTTTCTAAAAATAACAGATGAGAGAAAATTATCGAATTTATAGGCGCCTCAGTCTCAAATTTCTTTAATGTCGAACTAAGAGCTTCGAGTTTCAATTAAAAATTTCACCTGCAGATATTTCTCGCATCGACTGACATCTATAATTCTCGGCGCATTAAGCATGCGTGAGACGGCGTAGAAAAAGTATAAATTTCAGAGTTTAGAGGGTAGCTATAATCGGCTGTCTGTACTCTTTCAATGCCTCTACTGTCTCAATAATATATTCTTTTATTTTCTTCCATTTTCCGCCTTTCCACTGTACATTGATCATTGAAAAAGCGATATAGTCAGTTGGAAGAGAGAGAGAGAGAGCAGCTGCCATTCTCTCTCACTCCCAGAGCCCCCTTTCTCGTTCTCGAGGAAAGAGAGCGGCTGGCTGGCCTGTGGGTGTGTCGGGGAGGGGAGCAGGAGGCAGGCTGGGGATCGATTTCGATTAACTTATTACAGCCCCCGAGGCGCGCTGTTCGCTATTGACTGCCACACAGCATTCAACGGCTCTTCATATGAGCTCTGTCCTCATCTTTATCCACCCCCACCCAGGGATGAGGAGAACGACTAATTGTGACGCCGACGATGAATTTTTTATATTCTTCACAACTTCAAGGCATCCTTAACTGCAGATAATCCAACCTCTAGTTGAATTTTACATTTAAATCAACGTTCCTCGTACTAAATGGCTCTCTTCGTTCTATTTTATTTCATTCTGGTTAAAAATTTCTATAAAATATCTGGATTCAAATTTCGCTGTGAAGTTCTCATTTCCCCCTCTAAAAAATAAAATAGATTCATACTTCGCTATTGCAATTTGTTAGGCTCTTTTTTCATTTTAACTACCTTTTGAATACCTGTTCTGTTCTGATTTCTGATGATGCTTCAATGGATAGAATTAGAAAATAGAAATAAAAATAGCTTGATGAATCACTTTGCTTTACTTCTTTTTCGCGCGTAAAAAAAAGGGCTGGGGGGGGGGGGGGGAAGAATCCCTCTCCTGAGTTTTCCCTTATATATATATATATAGCTTTCCTATATTCTCAGAATCTTCTCTTTCTAATTACAGCGAATCCCTCCAAATCCGATGAATCCTCTTATCACACTCAAAGGCGGCTTCCGTTGTACTTTATCTTTTCTCTGCTTCTCTACGTGTCAGACATTGATTATGCTTCCAATTGCAACCTTTGAAAAAGGTTGAAGGGGATTTTCAGATAAACTGAGTTGTTGACTCATTTTATAATCTTTTGTTCGACGAGTAATTTATGACTCAATTTTGAAAAAAAATATCCAATGTAGCTTCCCAACGCCTTTCTTTAAATCCACCTCCTCCACATTCCCTGTGTTACAATCATGCGTGTCGCAAAACAGATTTCGGTCGTCGGCCGCAGGTGGCTTCGATCGAGAGAGCCCGACGAGACCCCGATTAATGGCTTCTATTGCCAAGGGACCGCTGCCGTCTTTTTTCTCAAAACTTTTTTTTCATCCTCAATCTTTTTTTTCTTTTTCTGATTAATCTGAATCATTTCCCATTTTCAGAGGCCTTTTGTGTGTGTTTCCGTGTTATGCAGTGAGACGGAGGAGACCTCTAAAGACGGGTAAAACAGCTAGAGAAGAGACATCAAAGTAGAAAAGTACAAAAGGAGAAAAAAGAAGAATTGTAAAATAAAGAAAAGCCTCTAAATGGCATCTACCTCTGCCGGACAAGGTTAGTAATAGCCTTTTGAAAAACTAAAAAAAAAAGTATTTTTGATCACTTAATGAAACATTTTCGGAATCTTTTCCTCATTATTTGTGATATTATAAAGGAGAGTAAAAAATTGACAAAAGTGAAACGCAAGCATTTCCTATGAAAAAAACGCTCAAGATTCTTTTAGCAATAAAAGGGGGAGAAACAACGAAAATATATAATTAGTTTAAAAATTCTCCTGGAACTATATCTTCTTTCCCAAAGTTCCCTCTTTCCAGATGCTGCGGCTAATTCGAACAATCAGGCTACGACGAGGGAGAGTAGAGACAATCGTCAATTCACGGAACGTGTAGTCAAAAGTGAGTCGACCTTTTTTTCCTTTTATTTCTGGGAAAGCGCATGGGGGAAGCTTCCTCGAATTAGTGATGTGAGGGGAAAAAGAGATGAGCTTCACGTAATTACCTCTTTGTCCCGACGAGGCCGTTTTTCTGACCAAATTTGTCAGCGGCAGAGCAGCGCAGACTGAAAATTAGTTGGCGGCGACGAAGAGAAGGGAGCCGATTGAGGAACTAAAGAATTCCTTCTTTATCGGAGTATTTAAAAATAAATAGACCTTGTAGAGTGTTTTACAAAAGTCTATATACCCTAACAATATTATCTGAAATATTTATACTCGTCTCACAGCTAATAAATCTTCCTCTTGGACCATGATCATCCCTCTCTTCGCCGATACTTCCGGTTTGAAGCAACAAATGTTAGCCTCTGTATCGCCTCTGGGGAAATCGATTGCTGTTTGTTGGCTAGGCCGAATTAACCACCCTCACTCGTAGCTCACTTCTGGAGATCGGCTTGTAATTAGGAGCTTCAGGATAAGTGTTAATCGCCTGGATGGCGAGTGAGGGTGGAGATGACAGCCAACGAGATGGGATTAAGAGAAAAATTTTCCATCAACAGAATCCTAAGATGGTGGAAACTACAAATAAGTGTCTTTTAAAAAGAATTAATTTTCAAAAATATTACGACACGTAATTGACCCTAACAGTAAATAGGCTATCTCTAATATTGTATCTGAAATCATAAAACTTTCATAAATTACACAGATCCCCAGTTCTCTTCCCCATCCAAATGTGATTGCTATCCCTTACACCCTCGCAGCATCATCTTACACACAAGCACACTCTTCTAAGATTTCATTTCTTAGGAGGGAAAGTGTGTTAATAAATTTTGAGCTACCTAGACAATAAAAAATAAAATTTAAAAAAACTCGATAAAGTTCTGAAAATATTATTGGAGAATAACATATTACAGATGTGCACTTTCCAGTTTCGGAGAGACTGTCGATAGATCAAGTATACGATCGACGGACGTCAAAACCGCGACATGAAGTTCTTAGGGAACATTTTATTAAGGTCAGTGATGATGTTACAAGAGAGTGATTTACAAGTTTATAAAATTAAAGGGTTTTGTGTTTATACTATTTTATACGATTAGAAGTAATAACCTTATTGAAAAAAAGGTTAAGTTTCAATTGAATTATTTACAAACGAAAAGCTGATTTTTTAAATTCTTTAATTTTATTTTTTAATTTTAAATATTTTTCAAACATATATCATATTTTCTTAAAAATACCAATTTACTTTCAGGAAGGCAGGATAGAAGAAGAGGTAGCGATCAAAATAATTCAAGAATGTACGGCGCTGTTCAAGCAGGAGAAGACAATGCTGGATATTGAAGCACCAGTGACTGTCTGCGGCGATATCCACGGGCAGTTTTACGATCTCATGAAGCTCTTTGAGGTTGGTCGATGTGCTCAATTCATCGAGAAAAGATATTTGCCCTTAATGTTTTCATATTTTCCTTGTTACTCAAAATCTTTACAAAAAATTACAGGTCGGCGGCTCTCCAGCGACAACAAAATATCTTTTCCTGGGAGATTATGTGAGTCACCCTTCTATTCTTATTTTTGATGTTTTTCCAGGTCGATCGTGGTTATTTCTCTATTGAATGCGTCCTCTACCTCTGGGCTCTAAAGATCTGCTATCCCAATACTTTATTTTTGTTACGCGGCAACCACGAATGTCGTCATCTTACAGAATATTTTACTTTTAAGACAGAATGTGAGTTCTTCTCCTTTTTTTTAAAATCTAAAATTCTAGGCAAGATTAAATATAGCGAGCGGGTATATGACGTGTGTATGGAGTCGTTCGATGCACTGCCGCTGGCGGCTCTTATGAATCAGCAATTTCTATGTGTCCATGGTGGTCTTTCACCAGAAATTCACACTCTGGATGATATAAAAAAGGTAGAAGAAAAAGAAAGAAAAAAATGAATGTTTCAGTTGGATCGATTCAAAGAACCCCCGGCATTCGGTCCTATGTGTGATCTTCTTTGGTCCGATCCTCTTGAAGATTTCGGAAATGAACGGAATGCTGAACAATTCAGTCATAATTCCGTCAGAGGATGCTCATATTTTTATAGGTCAGTCTATTTTTCATCATGGCTATACCTGGAATAGTTTTTATTTTGATCGAAAGAATACATTATAATTTCAGTTACGCTGCTTGCTGTGACTTCCTGCAGCATAATAATCTTCTCTCGATTATCCGTGCTCATGAGGCACAGGATGCTGGGTGAGTCGCCTATTTTTTTCTCTTCTTACCGAAGAATTTCAGGTATCGAATGTACCGAAAATCGCAGGCTACGGGCTTTCCTTCACTCATTACCATTTTTAGTGCTCCAAATTATCTTGATGTATATAACAACAAAGGTATGTCTAGGGGGATATACAGTTAGTTTGTTTTTTTTTGGTTGCTAAGAGGTTTCAAATAGAACCAGATAGTGTTTAACAATAAAATTTATTACTATAGCAACAAAAATGACTTTTTAAATAAAAAAGAAAATGAATTCCTGGTCCTCCTTTAAGATAGTTCACTTCAACTATTTCTGTCTTTTGACTTCAATTCCTTTTCTATTATTATTAGGCTGAATGAGGAGATAGGATTATCAATCCAATAGCCTATATCTTTTCATTTCAGCGGCCATTCTAAAATACGAGAACAATGTGATGAATATTCGGCAGTTCAACTGCAGTCCCCATCCCTACTGGCTACCCAATTTTATGGACGTCTTCACGTGGTCCTTACCATTTGTTGGAGAGAAAGGTGAGTCTCTTTGGAAATCTTTTGGTTTCCTTTACGTCAGTTATTGGTAGTTAAGTTGCTATAATGCGGGAAGAAAGTTATAAGATATTAAAGAAAATCCCTTTTAGTGACTGAAATGCTAGTGCATATCTTGAATATTTGTTCGGATGACGAGTTGATGGCCGATTCGGACGACACATTCGAAGGTAGGTCACCTTTTAACTTCAAATATCCCGTAAATACGTCGTTTCATCTTTCTCGCTGGTTTTTTTCTTCACAAATAGTGTAATCTCCCTCCTCCTCCAGCGAGAAAGATGACCTCTCCCGTAACCAAATGTCGTGAGATCTTTCTCTTTCTGTCGTGAAGATGATGATAACCCGGCGGCGTTTCTCTCTCCTGTGTTGGCCGTCGCATCTTTTCTCTCGCGAAGTCCGTTGTCCGTTTTTTTCGCATGTCGCACAATTTTCCCTTCAATCAATTGAGAAGAAGAAAAAAAGTAAGAAATAGAGCCCGCATGAAATTTGTTGTGAACAAAAGATAAAGCACGTAAGGGCAGAATAGCGCAACTCAGTGAATGGCCGATATGATAGCGATAACCAGATGGGTCGAGAGGTTGGCAGTACAGGAAACAGAATCATGCTTCAGTCCTTTTATTAAATTTAACTATCTTTTAACATAATTTGTTAAACGATAATTAAATTCTCTTCCTAAATACTTAAAACATCCTCACCTTGATTCCTGCCAACTGATCGACTTGCTTTCCCCGTGAGCCTCTGTAGGGTAATGAAAAAAAGATAATAATGAAGGAGTGATCATTTTCCAAAGGCATTTTGACTTCAAAGGACTAAGTATAAAATCCTAAGACAAAAAAAACGAGATGTTTGACTTTTGTGAGAAGCTATCGGTTTTTTTTTAAGTTTGAAAAGTTCAATGTTCGATCAAAATAGCACGTAAAATTGTTCTGTAGCTCTCTGATAAAAATATCAATATTTTATGATTTCTAGTGATCAATCAATTAAATCAGTCCTTCGAAATATCTTTGAATATGAACATTCTCTCCCTTCATTTTAGTATTCTATATGTAGTCTTTACGACGAGAAATGATAGGAAACCAAAAAATATAAGAATCACTTGTGTCAAAACTAATTCCATTTTTTTCATGTGCAGGCGGCGAGGGTAAGTTCTCCATTTCTTCAGCCATCTCTCGCTTGTCTTGAGACGCCTTCTGTCATTTCGTCCTTTGCTTAACATACTTTCTGTTCGCTTTTTTGTCCGTTTGTCATTCGATGGCGTGTTTTCGCTTCCTGCTCATCGCTAACACTCGACACAATCACACGATTCACAGCACGAGTGTGGCTTGCTATAGCTATCTTCTAACCTCCTCTGTCGTCTAGTGTTTTTCTCTCTTCGAAAATCAGCCGCGAAGTTTTTTGCTTCAATTTCATCTGCTTCTGGGTGTTTGTCTTTCTGTTCATGCCGAATTGTTTATTTTTTTTAAATTTTTTTGTCGCTTGGGGACCCGGTGGTGGTGGTTCTGTCATAAGGGCGTACTCTCTTCTTCTGTTGCAAGGTCCATAAGAATAAAGAGAAAGAAAGGGGGAGAAGGGGACATATAAACTTCTCAAGTTTATAACATTTTTTTACAAACACGTGAAACAGGTGAACAATACTTTCAACACGGCGTATTTTTGATCTGGCTATCCTTTATAGCTTCTCCTAGCGCTTTCTTGCTGTCACCTGTAAAGCTTTTGTAAAGGGAGATCTAAAACTCTATCTATTTCTTGTTTTGTCATCACAAATTCTAATCATTAAAAACTAAAATTTAGACCACGTGTGGTCCACAAGGTGATAATTCTTTTTGTTCTCCTAAAATATTTAATGAAAACTGTATGAAACTTTTATTTACATAGCGGCTCCTTTTATTCACAAAATATTTTTATTCTTTTCCTTCATCCTTCTACGTTTGTGGCCATTTAGAAAACAAAAGTAATCAAACTTACATCATATAACTAATAAAAAAAACTTTAAATGGTCAATTAATCATAACCTTCTTCTCCTCTCTCCTTCCCTTTCAGTTTGAAGTGTGCTTTTTTCACTCCGCTTGCCACCGGTCCCTAGTTGGCTTCTCACCCAACGGGAATTTATGTTCTTCTTTTTCAGGTGGTGTCCCTTCGGCGAGGAAAGAAGTTATCCGACACAAAATCCGAGCCATCGGAAAGATGGCCAGAGCTTTCTCTGTTCTCAGGTAGGGTAAAGAAATAATAAAAGAACACAGAAAGAGCACGAAATAGAATTTCGGAAAAAATAGCTGAATATTTTCTTGACAATCTTTCGTCTATAAGCATCCTAAGAATGCTAATATGTAATGTAATGCTAATAACCACCGTAAAATAATTTAAAAAATAATAATACTAAAATAAATAAATGAAGTCTTCAACCTCTTCATAACTCATCTAATCTATCTTCCTTTTTAATTAATATATGTCGATTGTTCAGAGAGGAAAGTGAGACGGTTCTGGCCCTCAAAGGACTTACTCCGTCGGGAACACTGCCACTTGGAACTCTTCAAGAAGGAAAACGCGGAGTACGGGAAGGTATGTATTGGTTTGAAAATAACTCGCGTTGGGTGTCTTTGGCTTGGAATGAGACTAGACAGACAGAGAGTGGCTTTGTCAAAGAAAAAAAATTAGTTTTCTTTAACAACCATGAAAGATAAAACAAAAGAAAATAATGCCATTTCGTGCTCTTTTTTATCCTATCCAAAACACGATAAAAGTCGATTTATCTAGACATGAGAGCGAGACAGTAGTTCGGCTAAAAGGTCTCAATCCCGGCGGAAAACTACCCCCAGGCGTCCTGTCAGGAGGAAGCAAGGCACTCAACGAGAGTAAGTTGTCATCAAATATTATAAAAAACAGGGAAAATTTAAAATTTAGTTTTTATATCATAAACAAAGAATGGGCAAAGAAGTATGAAAGTAAATCAATCAAAGAGCAATTTAAAAGATATTAGATGGATGGAACCAAAAACTTTCTTTTGAGCCAAAAAAAGATTGCACTTTTATGAACAAAAATTTTTGGTTTAGTTACGGATTCAAAAATGGTTTACTTGCAGAGTTTTTTTATAAGTGGTTTTGTGTATTCAATTTTTTACCGTTGGAGTTCTCTTGTAGTGGTTTTTATTTGGCTCTTGTATGAATACCCAAAAATCTTTAGCCCGAACAGAGTATGGTGTCTCTTATATCCTTCCTTTTATCCATAACACTTCCATGGTTCATTCTAAAATGTTCTCTTTCAGCTTTGGGCAGCTTCCAGCCGGGTCACAAGATTCAATCTTTCGAAGAGGCAAAACGTCTGGATCAGATGAACGAGCGGATGCCTCCGACGATGGCGACGCCGCCCGGTCAGTCGCCGTCTTCTTCCCCTCAGCCTCGTCGCAACGGTCCCGGTGCCTAGTCTCAGTCCAAAGTTTTAGGATATTCTTTGTCTCCCTCTCCCCTTCTTCCATATATATAAATATAATTATTTATCTCTCGCTCACCACAGCTTGTGTGTCGGAAGCCGCGTATTCCGGTGTTTTATTCCCTTCCCTCTTTCCTCTCTCTCAAATGCTAGAGATTTCTGTTCTGGTTAGCTGCTACCACCACTTCTGCTCTTCTTTTCTTTGTGTTTAGAAAAGTCACCCCCATGTCACGTCAATTCATTATCGCAAGACGACGATTTTATGATGATTTCTATTGAAATATATTATAAATTTATCTTTTTTTGTTATCTCCTTGTACTTTTATATGTTTGTAAAGCGATTTATCTACATAAAGATATTTCCATAATATAGATGAGTTGACCAATTCGTAATATTGTCAAATTAAATGAGTCAGTTTAATCCAAATATAGCTCGATTTTGTCTTATATATTTTTGGAATTCTATTCATGAGATCTACGTTTTTCTTGAAATCCTTTTTTGATGATAAAACTTTTTCAGCAGACGCACTTTTTTTGTGATATAAACTTATATTTTCCACCAAGTTACGTTCTTTTCTGAAATAAAACGAAGAATTAAAAGAAAATGATAAGAAAAAATATTTCATCATTGTACTTCATTTTAACCTTGTAGCTATCAAATGTATAAATCATTTATTATGACATATTTTATTGAGATCTATACGATGGATTTGCCTTCTTCTCGCTCGATAGATCGTAATTGTTGTCCTCATCGTCATACTTCTTATTGACTTCTTTTAGCTGCTTGCGAAGTTTCTTCGCATCTGGTCGTTTGTCGGAATTATGGTGCCAGGCGCGTTCCATAATCTCCACCACGGTGTTCGACATGAATTCCGACGGCTGCATACGATATCCGTCTATCGTCCTCTGCTTCATTTAAATGGCTCTCAGCCCTTCATATGGTGTCTTGTACGGGATTTCGAACATGTCCCAAATTATTACGCCGAATGCATATACGTCCAAATTGTAACGCGTATCGGCTATTTTCCAGAATTCGGGAGCCAGCCAATGGACATTAATTGGCTTCGAGACGTCCACCTTGTAGACAATAATAGAGAGTAAGAGATGGAACACACGACACATTCCAAAATCTGCCATTTTAATGATATTTCGATCCAAGGCAATTACGTGTGGAATATCACGATGAATGCACCCTTATTAATTCAGTTAGAAGCCGTTAGAATACTGTTAAATCTTATGAGGAAATGGTGAAAATGAATTTCATAGTAACTGTAAGCCTCATATCTAAAAAAACAAAAAACAAATTCGAGTCACTCCAAGATGTAAAACATTTGAGTTTGTTCATGACAGATTTTGAAATAGACATCAGACCAGCTAGTAATGAAGATAAGAAAGAAACTGATCATCTGGAATTTGTACCACACCTAACAAGTAAGATGAATGGATATCGCTAGTTTCCTCAGGATTAGAAGATTTTGAATAAATTTGGCATCTTATAACAAGTGGAGGTGGAAAAAATGGGTGGTATTTTTGCATGGAATTCCAGAAGCACTTTTACAAATGAGATTAAACTTTCAACTAACAGCAAAACAAATTTTATTATTACTTTTGTATGCTTTATTTTATTCTTTCTTCCACTTCTATTTTTTAAAAAAAAAAAGGTGAAAACAAAAACAAAGCCTCTTTATAAACTCTATACTTTTGCATTATAATGCTTCCAAGAAATGTATAAACACATTACAAATTACTGTATTCATCATCTGTACGCAAAGCGTCGTTGCGGCGGCATTTGTTCCAATTTGAAAGCCGCTTTTATTCTTTAAATACTTTTTGCTTCTTTTAATCAATACATTCATTTTCAGTAATGGATTCATTTGTTGATGAAAATTCGCCTAAAAAAATGCCAGAAGGTGTCAAACGTCTCTCGACTGAGAGTCCTATGTCAGCCGTTAGTCCACAGAGTCGAAGACCAAGGAAAAAGCTACGAGTAAGTTTATACATTTTGATGTAAAATGGAGATTTTTAGGAATCGAATGTTTCTGTGACACCGTTTAACCGTTACGAAAACGATCCTAATATTGAAGCATCTCTTATCGAGCAGTCGATGATGGACAATATAGAGGTAGAGAATTTGAATCGAGATTTCTATTAATTCAGAGCCCCAGTTCAGAAATGAAGAAGAACTCGTTTCAATCCTCTTTTGTGAGAGGAAAAGAAAATATTCTTGATGGAATAATTGAAGAAGAAATAGTCGAAACTCAAAGCAGCCTAGCATCCTCCTATGCGTCGGAGGAACTCTCTTTAGACGGAATTATTGAAGCAGCTATGAGTGAAAAAAAGGACGAAGAAGCTGTTCAGACAACATTATCCCCAGTGAAACAGCCAAATTTGAATGAAAGTATCTTTACCACTGCTGCTAACACTCTCGATGCCCTCCTCGAGACTCTTCATACCCCAGCTAAACCTTCAAAATCTGGAGAAGAACTTGAACTGATCCCAGATCTAACAGAAGAAGAACAAATGGCCGAGTGGAACAAGCTGGAAGAATCCTTCGCTCCATTGGAAGAAATTATAGAAGCAGAGGTGTCGAAATGTGAACTATCTATTCTCAATGAGGCAGAAGCATCTTTCGGAGCGGTAGCTCTTGATGTTCTATTGGCTGAAGCGGAGGCTAATTTAAAGGAACCGGAGACAGAGACATTGCATGATCTTCTCTTGGTATGTATAACTATTTATTATTAAATGTTATTTATACAGGCAGCAGAACAGAATGAATTGGACAATAAAAAAGTAGAGTATATAGTGGAAGAGAAGAAAGAAGAGTCAATCACTATGGAGAAAGAATATGGAGAAGAAGAAGTGATACAGGAGAAGGTTATAATTATGGAAATGACAGCAATGATCCAAGAAAAAGAAGAAGAGAATATTGAGGTAACACCTTATAACCAGTTCTTTTTTTAAACTTTCCTATAATTAGTTCACAACTCATCTTTTTTAGAGCAATGATATTTCCATTCAAAAAAAAGATGAGGAGCCAACTACATCTCAGGAGTATATAAATCAAAGTTCTATGGAAATGAGGGTTGTACAAGAAGACGAGGAGTATACAGAGGTTAGTACCAATAAGTTACTTGTTACTTATCTTTTCTAGGACACTTGTCTCTCCATTCGTGAAGTCTCTTTCGACATCTCTCCCGAGCAATTTCTAGCTGATGTTTTGACAGAGGATCCTCAACCTATAATCTCTCACCTTTCACGCACTCTTACTACCATCACGGAGAGCCCATCCGTCTATGTCAAAACCAAAATTCCTCGTACACCTAAATTGAAGACACCCAGACGAAATAAGCCAAATCTCTCCGAATCTCTGTGAGTAGTCTTTTTTATGAAGGTTATATATTTTTAGGATGGAATTTGTCGTTACGGAGAGTAAGATTGAATATGAAATGAAAGCAGCAGAAGTAGAAGTATCGGTGAAGGAATTGTCGAAGAAAATTGAGAGTCGGGAAAAGGAGCTAGATTTGATCAAAAAGGAAAGGGACGATTATATGTACATGTGTGAGACGATACAAGAAAAGAAAAACGGAGAGATTACTACCCTTCGACGAAAATGTCATGAGCTACAGGAAGAAATTGACTCAATGAAGGGGAGGTTGTTTAATGAGGTAGAAGTTGACGAAAAGGGAAAAAAAGAGATTATTTAGAGTCAAATGGTCAGTCTACAAGCTCTGGGAGAACGACTAGACGACATGATGAAAGATGGAGAAGCCCAGGCAGAAGTCCGTAGCCAATTGGAAGCTGATTTGAGGAAGGTTGAGCAAGAGTTGATGGATTCTTTAAAAGTCAAAATGGATTTAGAAGAAGACTTGAAGAAAACCCAAGAGGATTTAAAAATGGCTCGGGAAATAATAGCCAATATTACGAAGGTAGGCCATGCATCAACCCTCAATTTTTCGAACTTTAGCAGCCGGAAGAATCAGTTGAGCGTCTGAAAGCTCTCTGGGAAGGTGAAAAGTCAGAAACAGATAGGTTAGAAAGAGAAAATAAACTTCTCCAAAAAACTACTGTCGATCATGATCGTATTGTAAGTCAGTTGGAAGTAGAACTGGAACATTCTAAAGCAACGATATCAGAACTGGAACATGAAGTAGACTTTCTTATGACTGTATATAAAGCCATTTCAGCTAAAAAACTTTCGTCTAACTGCGTCCGAATCGACTGCCAAGTTAATTGAATTACAAAAAGTCTATGAGAATGAGAATGTCAGCCAGGAGAAGGAACAGGAGGTATTGAAAAAACGGTTAGAAGAGTTGATCAATGAGAAAAATGAACTGGAGGAAAAGCTTCAAATAGCTACGAATTGTAACGAAGAACTAGAAGTAGCATTGAAAAAGACAGATGAAGAGTTAAAGGAGAAGGACGAGAAGATTGTAGCCATGACTAATAAGGTAAGACAGGTTTTAAAAAACTAAATCATTTTTTTGTTACATATATCAAACTTTGATTACAATTTTAAAACTTTCAGATCACAGCTTGTCAACCAACCGATCAAGAAATTACTTTCAAGCTTACAGAAATGAAACATCAGTATGAGATTGAAAAAACTAAAATAGAATCTGACCTTCGTCTTGCTACAGAATCCAATAGTGAATTGGAGAAGACTTTGAAAGAAAAAGAGATGGAACTAAAAGAAATTATGGAAAAATTAGAGACCAAAGAGCAGGAGGTTAGTGATTTTTTTAGCTATGTAATTGTTGAAGATTGCACAGCAAGCAGTGTTGAAGAGTAAAATCGACGAGCTAAAAAATCAGCTCGAAGTACAAAAAGTTGAGTCAACAAAGTTAGAAACTGAACTCGGTCTTGCTACAGAAGCCAATACTGAATTGGAGATGGCCTTAAAAAGGAAAGAAGAAGAATTTGACACAGTCAACGAGAGATTAACAACTGCGGAGCAAGAGGTTTGACGATTTTTTCAATTTCAAAATTGTATTTTCAGAGTTCTCAACAAACAAGTTTGAAGGAGGAAGTTGAAAAGCTAAAAATTCAACTCGAATATCAAAAAGTCGAAGTTACAAAGAAGGAAACTGATCTTCGCCTCGCCAATGAAGTTAATGTTGAGCTAGAAGCTGCATTGAAGGAGAAGGAAGGAGAGCTTGAAGCAGTCAACGAGAAATTACTAGTTGTAGAAAAGGAGGTTCGAAAAATCTTGTAACTTTTTATAAAGGATATTAGAGTACAGAGCAAAAGGTGTTGATGTCTGAAATTGAAGATTTAAAATCTCAGCTGGAAGTTCAAAAGTCTGAGTCCTTCAAGCTAGAAGCTGACCTTCACACAGCTGCTGCTCATATCGACGAGCTGATGAAAGCCAATGGAGAGTTGGAAAACAGTTTACAAGTGTCTAATGCGGCTAAAGAAGAGCGAGAGATTACATTGAAGAAGAAAGATGAACAGATTGAAAAGGTAATGGTACTACTTAGTTTGATCAATTTGTTTAAGCTGGAAGCTAAAAACTCGGAAAGCAAAGTGTCACTGATCATGGAGCAATTGGATAAAGAAAAAGTAGCTCGTGAACAAGCCGAGGCCGACCTTCTCTCCGCTAAAGACCGTATTGACGAAATCACAAAATCGAGGGACGAACAGATTAAACTCTTCTCCGGTATTCAAGAATCTCTTAAGCATAGGGAAGAAGTCCTTCTTCATTCACATAGTCAGATCGAGAAATTGGTTACTGATCTACAGGAGAAGCAAAAAGTCGAGGTAAGCAAATAATATTTTAAATGTCATATTTTCAGTTGGAAGCCGTTAATCGAGAGAAACAAGAATTTCTCAAGAAGAATCATGACCTGGAAGATCGCTGTGTAGCCTTGCAAAAGACAGTGGACGAGTTGAAAAGAAAGATCGAAAAGGTAAAGGAGACAGAAGAAAGCAATCAGGAGGTAGGATTCCTTAATTTCTTTTGAACCTCATTTCAGGCTAAAAATCTCACAAAATCCAATGAAGTTCTCACAGTAACCAATCAAAGTTTAGAAGAGAAGTGTGAAAAACTACAAAAAAGCCTTGAAGACTTGACAGCTAAGCTGGAGAGGGAAAAGAAGGAGGCTGAGAGGGCATGGAAGGTAACACCCAGCTTTTCTTACAAAATTGTAGATGTGCGATGAAATGGACGATCTGGAAGCCGATTACAAAAAGCGCGTCCTCGAACAGAATGAAGAAATTCATCGGTTGAAGGTAAAATGTGGAGAGATAAAAGAAACTAATGGATTGTTAGATGCCTTGAGACCTAAGGAGTAAGTTTATTTTTAAATATAAGATTATCTTTCAGTACCAACGTCCTTGCTCCGGGATCTGTGAATAATAGTGGAGCCGACTCGCCAGTTAAAGAGCTGTTGAATTTTACGGAAGTGACCCAAAGAGAGAAATCATTAGCTCCGATTTCCGAGCAAACTCTGCTAGATAATTCACATCGGGAGAAAGGAAAAAAGGGAAAAAATGAGGAGAAAGTGAAGAGTCCTAAAGAGGCGAAAGAGACTAGCTGCAGAACCCAGTGATATTTATATTTGTATACTATGAGAATAAATGTGGCCAGTGTATGTTTCGATGTTCATTTGTGGGAGAAGATTTAAAGGATGTAAGACATGTTTTTAGTATTAATGAGATCAAAGATACTCTTATAAGGAAGAATTGATCTTCAATAGATGACAGACAAAACTTTTGTTCCCGTAAATGACGCTTTGCGGCGGTATCTATATTATCCTATTTGCTTATTTTCTTAGGGAAAAGCATTGACAAACTATTGTTTTGAAAAACAGTCTTCCCTAAGATGACTATTTCTTTCACCATTCAGATACCGAATAAAAAGAAATGAAGAGAACTATCAACATCTATAATGGGATGATTAGAGGTGAACATCTTGTTCTCCTTCTTCAAACCATATTCAATGTCTTAAGCGTTTTTCAGTGTGTCGTCAATTATTGTCCTTTTGACAAACAAAAGCACACAGCAATGTGCTCGAAAAGTGACTCGTCGATGTTTCAGGGCCAAAAGAAGAGACGCGGCCGGTCCATCTGCCGGTTTCCAATTTCTGACCATCTCTCGACGCGTTTTTCGCACCTGTGCACACCCCTGTTTGCTTTCTACGGTCAACAGGCATGTCGTTTTTGCTGCCGGCGGCAGGAAGCTTCTTCTTTCTTTTTAAAGAGAGAATCTTTTGTGATGTTGGTGAAAAGAGGAGGGGAAGAATAGTGAGGATTAGGTGGATAAACGTTGGCGTCAAAATATCCTAAATCGGCTTCATAAAACATTTACCACTGAAAATATAAACATTTCTTGAAATTGTTTCTTTCATGACATGTTTCAATTATCATTAATAATAATTCTGATTTTTTTCATCACTTAATTGCCTATTGATTGTTACACTGTTTTTCAGTGAGCAGAATTATTCGTCTAAAGAATCATAGCTCAAAAACCACAGTCTCCTCTGGGGGAATCTTTTCGGTTGCCATTATGACTCACGGCGTGTGTTCTCCTCTTTCGCTTCGTCTCTGTCAACCGGCAACTCCGCCCTCCCGACTCCGCCTTCTGAAAAAACGTCGCCTCCAGCCGTGACTACCTGCCAAAACATCCGCAACACACAGGAGATCGTCTGCTGCTCATTATCTATTCTTATCCTTATTTAATACGTTTTCTCTCCACTAAAGGAGAATTTTAACATTTACGGGAAAGAGGAGAGGGATCAGGTCAAAAAATGCGGATAGAATGAAAACGGCTACCCTTGCCACATGGACAATTTTCATCTTTCAACTTGTTTCAGGTAGGTTACAAAACATTTTTTGCTTTCAGTATAAGAGTATATACTGGCGTTATCCTTCCAAAAAGTACAGGGCCTTTGAGCGATAGATTGCGCAAATATCTAAACATAGCCAGCTGGACTATCGTAGGACTCTTCCCACAAAGGGAGATTTTCTATAGAATAATAAGTTTTAAGCTGATTTAAAACAACAGTCAAAATTCTAATTAGCGTAAAAAAATTCTACTTATATTCATAAGCCTTGGCTATCGGAAAATTAAAAAAAAAAAATTTTTTTTTTTAAATTTTTAATAGATTCCCTCTGAGAAAATAATACTACTTAAGGTTTTTGACTAAAAATAAAGAAGATTGTTATATCTATTCAAGAGAATCTGCAGTTTTTTCTTTTTGGATAAATCCGTCAAATTTTTGTTTGTTAACTATATATACGATGCGGTAGAGTAAAAAAAATCTGGAACAGCCATAAATTCAACAAGACCCTTCAAATTTTCCAGGAACCTATTGTGGACAGAGTAATTAATATATTGATCGGATAGAAATCATCTTTCTAAGGCTAGAATAATTTTCAATAGCATCAAGCATACAATTTTGAAACATATACAAGAAATGTAAATTTTTCTGAAACAATGTTTAACTAAGACAATTATTATATTTCAGTTCTTGCCACATCAAAGGAGACATTTCTAACAGAAGAAGACTTTTTGAGGCCACTAGACGGTAAGCATCAGCCACTTTATAAGTGGTCGTCTTCCCTTCACAGTTCAACCTACATATTTGTTCTTCCTGTTTTTTAAGAGCATTTGCTCGTCATCCCGTGAGCCAACATCTCCCCCTTTTCCGTGCTCATCCTGTTCTCCACGCATCTCATCCCATAGTATCCGCATCTTTCATATCGTTAGCGCGTTTCGAGTGCTCCATCCGGTCCGCCGCTTCCGCATGTCGTCGCATTGAACCGGAAAACCGGCAGGCTCTTTGCGGAGCAAGCGTCGGCGCTGGAAATGACCAGTGGCATGACGGGAGAAACACGTAGATTATAAGAGAATTGCTCAAATTATCCTCTTTCAGATGATGCTACGACATTGACGGAGCAGGATTTTAAAAATGCTGAGATTATATTGAATGAGACACTGCCAGCAGCAGCAGTATTGTCACATCAGCAATGGAGTCGAGGAGATATTCGCGGAAAGGCAGCCTGGAGATTGGTACGTCCCGTAAGATATATATACCATTTAAATGATTGGGATTCATAGGTGCCATGAAACTTTTCACCTTTGAAAATTTTCCTTTCAAACGGAACCAGTTATTTTGATGTCGTTTTTGGCCGCCAAAATAAAGCAAATCGGCTCAGTGCCACGCAACATTCAACGTTACGGCGGGAGGGAGAAACCAGTACTAAAGAAACCTTTTGGTGTGAGAAAAGAAGAAAAAAAAAGCAAGCTACAAACTACAAACGAGTACAAGAACAAATCCACTTCCCACTTTCCTTTTTCCACTCTTCACTTATTGTATTTGATTTGAAGCATCCTGTTCTTCTCGGTTCACGTATTTATGCCTGTTCCGTTCAACTTCCTCTTCCTCTTAAAAAACAATAGGCTCACTTTCACTGTATCGCGAGTAATTGCTTTGAATTCAAATAATCCGCCGGTTGCTGGCGAGAGTGTACCATTACATAACCAACTGGTTCTTTCCCATTATACCTATACCCGGTTGAAAATGATATAGCAATGGAATGGGGGGAATACCCTATTTATATAATAAATTATAGAAGACTAAAAGGGCAGGAGCCAGAAGGAATGGAGTGATTAGTGGCATTAAAAAATGGCCCAATGGGAGGATTCCATACGTTGTCAGCTCACAGTACAATGAAAGAGAGAGAGCTGTATTGGCTAGAAGTTTTCAAGTAGATTTTTGTAATTATGGGGGGATATACATTTTTTAGGAATATCACAGAAGGACGTGTATACGTTTTGAGCCAAGGAATTCTTTCGACGCAGATTACCTATACATTGGTAAAATCGACGGGTAGGCTCTTTTCTCAAGAAAATCAATTTTTTAATCACTTTGTATTTAATCTATTTGTAGCCATTGTTCTACCAAAAAAGCCTTCAATTAAATATAAAACAATAACCTTAAAAATATCAGATGAAACCGATCTGTGTAGGCCACCGAGCAGAGTTCAAATTTCATTTTTGACAATTACTTTAAATCTTTCGCAAGTGGATTGTATATGCCTGGTGTTTTGGTAATTTCTGAGATCTTTTTTAAAACATCTATTTTGCTCTATTTCGCATATAAAATTACCTCACTGTATTACCTAAAAAAATTCACTCCTCCAAAAAATACTATTTCTGCTGCAAAAATTTTCTAAAACCATTGCAGCTGCTACTCGGACGTGGGCCGCGCTGGAGGTCGTCAAGAGCTTTCTCTCGACGACGGTTGCATGCAGGTATCCCTATCCACCTTATAGTTTTTCTTTCCAGTACGATACAGCCATTCATGAGTTGATGCACTCGGTGGGTTTCTATCATGAGCATGAACGATGGGATAGAGATCAGCATATCACCGTCCTCTGGCATAATATAGATCGAGGTAGAGATGATAAAAAACATAGTTTGATATGAATTTTCAGAGGCTTATGATCAATTTGGGAAAGTAGATCTGGCAGAGAGTAGTTATTATGGGCAGAGCTATGACTATTACAGGTGAATCTTAGATTCCTGAGTTAAGTAGTGGTCGGCATTTACCTTTTGTCTTTCTGTCCTATCCAGAATCTAATCAAAATAATTTTGCAAAATATCAGTTAAAAATCTTTTTCGTTATGTTCACATATAAACCTTTTATTATTTCACTCAGCCTTATTGTAAAAATAGATTGTAAAAATTGAATATTCTCTCAAGCCCTGAATAAATAAGTCAATTGGAATTTTCAGTATCATGCACTATGACAGTTTGGCCTTTTCTAAAAACGGCTTTGAGACGATGGTAGCCAAGAGGCCAGAAATGACGGCCGTTATAGGAGCAGCTATCGATTTTAGTCCGGTAACTACTCCTTTGATTTCTATACCTATCCTTTTCCTAGGTGGATATTCTGAAGATGAACATAATGTATCAATGTGGTGAACAACATGGTCCGGCTGCTGTCGTCGGTCCTACTTTAGGAGTAAAGTCCGTCGCTTTACCCCAACCAGCACCAAATCCACAGCCACTTGTCATTGTTAATAATCAAGAAGAAGGTTAGGATAATCTTCTACTCCTTTATAGCCTTTAGACTGTCGTGATAGAACAAACCTCTGTTGGCGATGGCTCGATCGGTGTAGATCTTTCTTCTTTGAAAAAATCATGAAGGTCTTTGCCTCTTATAAATGGAAATTCATGTCATTTAGGAATTTTGCGCCCTATCATGTGGATTCTGTACCCCGACTCCTCGTCCAATTGTGGCGAAAGCTGATCCATCGTCGGCTTCCTATTTACAACTTGGCAAGAAATGATCATCCCGGTACATATCCGGTTGAGATACTCTACGTGTATTTATTTTACTTATTACTTTCTTGTAAATAAAAAGAGACTAGAATGAGAGTGTTGAAAGTGTCCATATTAAAACTGCTTGCAAAAAAATTTCTCCTCACTAAGGCTTAGCTTTATAGTTTTTATGAACTTGATGTCTTAAGAGCAATCTGACCGAGCAGATACGTTTGATAAAGAAGGGAGGTTTTGGGGTAACTACCTCATCAGGACCTTTCATCAATATAACAATTTCTTGATAAAATTTTTACAAATATTTGTTGTCATCGGGATAGCATCACTCGTAATCTATTCAACGGGAGATCTTCTTTTGGGCTTTCGTTCTCTTTTTGGATACGCTTTCAATTGCTGATTCTTCGCGGTTTCCTCTTCTGCGTAACTCTTCGCTGTTTTAAATTTAAAGCTATCAATTCGATCTTGAATGCCTGGGAAACATCGTCTCATCACAGTTAGCCACGAGGTCTGCATGAATTCGTTACTAAAAAGGTAAGTAGAAAATAGGTTGCTTACTTGTTCTCCTTGGGTCTCTTCGTCACATTATGCCTCTGCAACATATGATTTTTCACATGGGCTGATTCGCTGCTCGCGTATTTACATTCGATACATTGGAATTGTTTGATTTTAAAATGTCTTTTCGCGTGAGCCAAAAGGGAACAGAGGGTGGCCTTGTTCGTCCATTCAAGGACCTTTAAACACAGCTGAAAAAACATTTTTTTTGGAGAGAGGAGATGATACTCACTCACCTCACAGACAATTGAATTGGGACCTAAGGCTGATCTATCCAGATGAACTTCATTCTTCTTATCCATCTCATCGAATTCTTCTTCTTCTTTCACGTTTTTGAACAATGGCTCAGTTGGAATGGGGGAAGTTGATCGAATCGATAAAGCAACATTTATATCACATCCTGCTGCTTCTAGCTCTTCTTCTTCCTTGTCTTCACGTGGTCCCAAGACTGGAAGGATGAATAAAAATAGAGGGAGAGATTTTACCTCCTTGGATAGTAGGAAAGAATTTATAGAGAAAAAGTGTCATATGACCACCTAAAGGTTCTTTTTTGATCTCGCAGTCGGATTTTGGATGGCGTTGAGCGATATGCCATTGGAGAATCCACTGAAAGATGGAAATATTGGGGAAATAGATCAAGTCTTTAGAATTTTTTACAGGAGATATTCAACAAGCAGAATTTCTATTAATAGCTTTCTTCGAGATTTGTTGTCGTCAAGGTAGCCGAAACATCCTGAGTTACTTTAAAAGATATTTTGCGTTCCTAATGTTTAAAAATATGTTCATTTTTTCAAGTGTTATCGATTGCAAAAAAAGAATGTTGTAATAGGATGTAAAATAAAATCGCAGAATTTTAATCTTCCTACCTCTTGAATGTTGACATATCCACAGTCACTACAACCATATGCTTGACAGAGTCCGAGATGATTGTCAGACAGATGATCTACCAAAGGTTCAAATTGCTAAAAAGCAAATTCTTTTATGCATTGGAATTCCTGCCTACATTCATTGATTTCATAGCTGGTATGTAATTGACTGCTATGGCCTCTCCACATTCTGTACAACTATGTATTCCATCCATTATATTTGGTCCATCTGATCCTTTTCGTCCTACTCCTGTTCTTCCCCAATCAATAGCTTGGGCTTTACCAGGCTTTAATAAACAGTCATAAAAGGAGAGAGGAAATCTTACGTGGGTTTCTCTTAATTGATCCATGTAACCGGGAAAGCATTCATCCATCAGGAGACTCCAGATCTTTTGCATTTCTGGAGTTAGATTGTCTTGTGGCTGACTGACGATGTCGTCGTGATTGTTGGACATGTGAAGACGGACCTATAAATTGCATTTTTTATACGACCTTGAAGGGAAAAAGGGGTTGGGGGGGGGGGGGGGGGTCGATGAGCATTTGCTTGGCTTTTTTTCATATTCACGGAATTGACTTCAGGAATATAATAAAGATACTTCGAATAATTATCTAGATTCTTTTGTTTTCATTGAGGAGGGGTGAATATTAACTCCATCTTCTTTTTTCAAAGAAACCTAAAAATGCACAAAAAAATTTCTTACTTTCGCTTGTTCATTGTGTTGATAGCTACAATGCGCACATTGATACTGTTTCACCGCAGAATGTCTCCTGACATGATTTGTTAGATTCGACAGGCGTGTACACATGATACGATTCTGACACAAATGACATAGAACATGTGTCCCGTCATCGGCCGGCAGAGGAGCTGGAGGATGTTTGTAGTCTTTACGAAAGACCTAAAGGCATAAATGGTCAATGGCAACTTTCAAGCAGCTCACAACACTGTCTACTCGCGGAACCGGAGTCTTTGAAGTTGTCTCATGTTGATTTAATCCATCTTGAATCAGCTTGTTTCTCATATCGCGGGGTAGATTAGTACTTGATGAAGGACGAAGAGTGACAGGGAGACCAGAGACGGTGTTCAAAGTCCTCTCACTTGGGCTCATATATTTAATCGAGCGATTCGTTTTTGACTCAAAACTCGATTGCTGAAGAACCCGGTAGGTTATCCCGCTGCCAAGAATTCTTGGTCGTTTGGCGAGTGACTCTTGTCCTTGATTCATATAGACGACACGACGACAGTTATTGTTTGACTTTGGTGTCATGTTTGGACTACCTTCCATGTCTAATATCGGCGGCTTTTGGTCTTCTATGAAGGTCGATTAAAAAATAAAAATAATAAATACCATCAATAGTTTCAATAGACTCCGTTCCATCTTCGCATTGTAATTCAGGAGGAGTACTAGCATCTCTCAAGAGATCAGCTATATTTATCTAAAACAAAATATAAAAAAATAAAATTATAAAAAAATACACCTACAGGTTCTTTTTCTCCAATTGAAGCCGTCGCCGTGACCCCATTAAATTTTTCATCGTCTTTCGTACTAAATCTAGCATCATCATCGACTTCTTCCTTTATTTCCCGGTCGAATAGACTTATTGAACTTTCAGGTTCTTCATTATCTTCGTCATCACCCCCCATCAAGTCCAAAGCATTGATTGATCCTTCATCTTTAGGCTAAAAAATGCTGAGGTAACATAAAAAAGAGAACCTGCCTTTGGAGTTGTTGTTGGCTTGATTTTGATGGATTTATACTTCATTCCCTGACCATGCCCTCCATATCCTTTGTTAAGCATCGTTAACTTTAATTCTTCCTGCTGAATTCGTTTAGTCTAATTTAAAATATTTTTTTGTTATTCTCTACTCACTCTCAAGTATTCTTCTTGTTCCTTTTTGACTTTCTCTCGAAGTTTATTTATATGGTCCATAGTAGAGTGCAAAAACTTCTCAAACAACTGATGTTTTCTTAAGAAAACTTGAGGAGCATTTGGGCTTTCCCTCAATGCCTGATAAGATATGATACTATACGTAAAAAACGACTACCTGTTTCGTCAAAAGGTCCAGATTGTGTTCACATGTGAGGTTGATACTCTCCAAGGCGTCTTTTTCCATTTGACGCAACTTCCTTGTCTGTCCATGATTTGCTAAACCCTTAGTTATTTATATATTTACAGCTTACATTGTTCCGTATTTATATACCTTTGAAGCTGATCGAGTTGTTTCTTGGCTGAATCGAAGGCTATTGGATTTTGCTCCCTTCGGAAAGTGATACCCAGTTTGGTCTAAAATATACTGGCTATCTTTTAACCTCTTTCAAAATAGAAATTAAAAAAAGGCAGAGAACATACAAGTGTAGCTTCAATTACTTCCTTCTGTTGATCACTAAGAACCATGTGATAGAAAATGTGTCTCTGAGGTAACATAGACGAACTGAAATAAAAAATATTTTAGAAATTCTATCTAGCATACGGCCTCAGTGGCGTTGTTTTCACAATATATGTTGGTTTGTCGGTAGACATTACGCTGAAAATGAAAATTTTTCACCAAGAATATCAAAAGAAACAAGTATCTGCAATAAATTGCAAAAACGCAAATAATTATTTGGAAGACGACGCATGAAAAAATCGATAACCTCCAAGTGCAACGCAGTTTTACTTGCGTCTCTGGTATGAATTAGTACAAATAGAAAAATATTGAAAAGATAATAAAAAAACCCAGATGTTAATGGCGTTGTCCAGTTTTTTCCTCATATTGACAATATACTATAAAAAAAACGAAGAATAATTCCTTTGAGAAGTAGAAAATACTGTGAATGACGATACAAATTTTTATGCGACTGTAAGAAAAAAGATACTACTCTACAATTCAAATCGTTCATGCCGTTTGATAAAAAATGAATATATATATATACAACAAAAGTTATCGTGTTTTTCTCCTAAATGATTACCCTCAATATTCTAAATTCGTGCCTATTAAAAGGTTTTCATAAAAGTAGGAAACGGAAAAAAACAAATAGGGTAAAGACAATCGTCGCCTAGAATTGTGTGCGCCAGGCAGTGGCAGGCGCACACAATTGCGTTTAGTAGGCAGTAGGTAGGGCACCGATACATTTGGAGCCAAGATATAGCATACGGCTTCATCCAAAGTATATAAAATAGAAAAGAAAAAGGTTACTGTTATTGAGAAAAAAACAAATGAAATATAAAAAAAAATAAACTTATTAGTATTGTCGTTCACTATCTGTACTTTCATAGCTTCTTATCGATGATCCATGATATGAACTCATATCATCATCTTCATCATCCAAACGATACGTATAATCAGGCTGCTGAGCAGGTATACCATAGTGCTCATCGTCTTCATGCACTTCTTCTTTCTTTACAGGAGCAACATTTTTACGCAATTCTTCCAAGAAAACGCCGCAATCATCCATAGCCTACAAAGGAAGTAATAAAAAGGAAATAACTTACTTTGCGATCAAAATAAGGTACCGCTTCAAATTTGCATCTTTTACCACCATCTTCTTGGAACAAAAGTTCTCCATAACAACGGCGACACAAGTATGCAGGGGTTGTAGGTAAACATTCTCCATTAATTACTGCCCAGCTAAAAAAGTAATTAAATTAATTTATAGATGGTAAAAACAATTACTCTGCAGCTTCTGCTTGACATCCAATACAACATATACTTCTAAATTGCCTTTCCATTAAACGGACAGGATATGGGCCAACTAGATCATTATAATCTCTATAATAATCAATTATAAACATAAACTTAAAGTAAAACCTGAGATGATAATCGGTAAAAACAATAATGTGCTCGCAAATTCCAACATGTTGGTAAAGATAAGGTTGACCAAGACGAAAATTGAGATCAACTAGCCTAAATATTCATACTAATTCAATGGAAAATGATAAAGCGAACTTTGTTTTCATTGTTGCAATATGCATTTCTCCGATGTTACCACGTGAACTTGCCCATTGACGAATACATTCTGAAGTATCTGCAACTCCCGGTTTTGAATCGTCCATGTAAAAGGTATCATGAATGAAAAAGTAGGCGGACGGAAACTTATTCTTTACAACAGAAGTAAAAAAATATTACACAAGCTTACCATTGTAAGATCATCTAAAGTTGGATTCCTATGTGAAACATCATCCATACACATATAATCTTGTAAACAGTGAAAACTCTTCTTTAAATCATAAAGTGTTTGTGAACCACGAAGAATCAAGCGGTCGGTGACTTTTAACTAAATCAATTATTGAAAGGAATAGAACTAACTAATCTACCAAGTCGAATTTCATGATATCGAAGAGATCTACTATATCCGAGATATATGCTGACATTGATTAGGACATCATCCTAAATAAATCAATTGAGAATTATATTTCTTTAACCTCTCCCCAGGGAATACACTCACTTCTAAAGACATTTGGAGGAGGATCTAGGAAATTTTTAGAAATTTCCACTGACGGTTTGGTATACTCAATTGGTTTGTCTAAAAAAATAATCACAACAAAATAACAAACTAGAGATATCGGAAGGATCTTTTAACATCCACTTCTCAATAACTGCTGTACGATCAAAGCCCTTAGTTGAAACGAGACGAGGTTCTATTCCATCATATCGCATACCTCTCATAGCAATTGATCTGTTTTGTGGATTGAGACGTCTTTCACGTTCAGTTTGAAGATGTCTAAAATATCTTACTTAATTAAAACATCACATACTCGAAAACCTTCGAAGGATGGCGAGGCACAACATATTCTTCAAGGTCAACTTCTACATCAAAATTATAATTCGAATCGATATCTTTCAAGTTTTTAATGTGTAATCTAAAAACTACAAAAACAGAATATTCACTTACTCGCAATGCTCGAAAATGGAGTCACTCTCAACTGTGGTTATTCCAGTTAAATTAGCAAACTCCTCAGCTATAGAAATATTTAAATCTCTCTTTATGTTTAGAATTCTTTCCACCTCATTACGAGATACAACAGATTTTTCAAGAAATTCTCTGAAAAAAGTCATGTAGAAAATAACTAACCTTGGTTTGATGACTTTGGAACAAAACTCTTTGTTGTCGCACCCAAAAATAGTATCCATAGACATCTAAAAAAAGAATAAATAGAAATCGAATATAAACGTAAAATAAGACAACAATTAGGGAACCCCCCAGCAAAGAGATAGATACGCATGAAATGACAATTTAATTGAAAATGAGTATGTTAAACATAATAGTAATCACAGGTTTCGGAAGTTTTCTTCCAGTAAATCTAACTCTGCCGTTGCTAACTTATGGAATTTCTTTTGGTACTTTGCTAATTTTTTTGCTTTTTTGTCGTCAGGAGCATCATGGTATCTGAACTACCCTTAGGAACAATTGAAATACTTTTGAGCTGTTGAATGGATGTAGAACTCGAGCAAATTACGTGGCTTACATCGGAGAATTTCCGTAAAGATCACAGCAGGATCAGAACTAACTTCACGATGCTCGTCTATTTTTTCACAAATAATTTCATGCTTCTTCGGTTCCATATTTTCATCTTTTGGAGTTTTACTTTTCCTACGCTGTATTGGAGTAGGATTTCCGTCAATCTGCAAAACAAAATAGCAAAAAAAGAAAATATCCTTACCTTTTTTGAAGCATTTTTGATAAGTTTCTCTAAATAACATACCTGATCTGCACTCAAACTATCTCTATGTATGTCGGTGAACTCTTTTAATGCTTTTAGGAAATTTTCTTCCATCAAATGTAATTCGGTTTCAATTTGTCGACGGCCTTCAGGATCATCCTCCATAGTCTTTTTGACTGCCTTAAATTTATAAAATTACGACATTTCATGAACATTTACCCCTATTTTACCAAAACCTATAGACAGATCATGCTTTTTAGCATAGAGAGATGTGAGACTTGGTGGACGTGTTGGAAAATCTGGATAGAGTTGCACAGCTGCGTTGCTTTTCAAAACATCATTCATCAGAGTTTTATCACATGCAAAAGAACGATTTGCAAATCCTATTTTGAGGTAGTGATGATAAGAGCGAAGAAATTTGCTTGAACAAAAGAATATGTTTTAAAATAGCTTACTCGACGGGTACTTCTATATTCGAACTATTGAAGAATTCTGTAGATAACTTTTTCAACTTTTGCGTTCCTATTTTCTTATCAGCTGATACATGCTTATCAACATAAATGAAGAACCTCTATGAAAACCCTCAAAACAAATAACTACTGACCTCAGCAATTAAAGCCATATCCTTTGGACTAAAAAAGCCACCCTTGTTTTCTTCTGTACTGTCAATATCGTCCAGAAACTGAAAATGTTAGTTTTAAACATAAATCGGCTAGCACAAACTAATATTGACAAACTCACCGTACAGTTCTCAAAAATGTCTTCATCCTCTTCTTCAGTATCGCCACATTTCTTTCTTCTAGGAGTTTTTCCAACATCTAAATCGACTTCATCATCCGTTTTTGCTTTTTTTACAGGAGTACTATTTTCCTCCAAACCAATTGATGGTTGCGAGTGAACAGACCGGGCTCTTTTTTCAGAGCTTTTTACCGGTAAAGACATCTGAAAAAATGACTACATTACTACGAAATCCAACTCATGGGATTATCAAAAATCATGACCAGATCAACTTGATATTTCCCTTGAAAGACATTTCTGATAAGAAAATAATCTCTCAGAAGGAACTTCATAAATACTAGATATGAATAGAAAAGACAAAAACATAAAAGACACTTGTAGAAAAGTCGTTAATTTTTATTGTATACAAAATATCAAGATTCACAGTTAGTCTAGATTTTAGTGGCCATGAACAATGCGTGATTATCGGCCACAGAAACATGCACAATTTTATAACCATCCAAATGAGCAGATGAAATCTCCTGAGGTGTAGGAACAATCCTATTGTCTTCATCTTTCAAACCAAGGCCAAGTTGTCCACTAGAATCGTAGCCCCACGCAATGGCACCACCTAAAATATGATCTTAAAAAAAAAGTCAAACCTTGTGCATCCCAAGCAATCGAGCATCCAAGCTGAGCTGTCACTCCAACACAATCTTCAATATTTAACTTTTGAGGTGTTTCATATTTCCAGTTACTTTCACTGTTGTCATTTGACCAACTTCCGAGACCTAATGCGTTGTCTGTATTCTTTCCGATACAGTAAACCTCGCCTAAACGCATTTAAAAATTTCCTAAATGGTACCTACCACTTGACGATCGAAGAACAAGATGTTGCACCCCTTCAATGTGCGTCCAGTTTCTCCCAGATAATTCATTAGAAATCTTTGGAGTGAATATACGTAATTCGGAGCTATCTTTAACCAAACAAAATCAGAATAACCGATATACATACCACCTCCATCTAAATTTGCTCCTAATTGCCCAAAATTGTTGAGACCACATACAAATACTTTGTCGTCATCTGACAAAAATGCACTCCAAAAGCCGCCTGCAAAAATGTTCTAAAAATAATTAAACCTAAAGTTAAGAACTTATACCTTGCACTTGACTCTCTTACGATGATCGACAATAGTAACAAGAAGAGAGGATTCAGAATCCGCGGCTATATACTGAGTACGAATTCTATCTAATCGGGCTGTTCTTCCAAGCTGTCCCATTGAGAAATCTCCAAATGTGAAGACTCGTCCATCTTCACTTAACATTACAAGATGATTTTCTCCCGCAGCAATCTAAATAAAAAATAACAGAACAAACAAATAAAAAAACCTTTGCGATGGCAAAACCAGGTTTATGTCTAAGGATGACAACAGGTTGCTGTTGCATGGCGACTAACTGTTGATGAACATCCATCTTTCCGCTACCATCTCTCAAATTTCCCCAAGCAATAACAGAGCCGCGATTAGTTAATGCAGCTGTAAAACTTGCCCCTGCTGCAAGCATGACGATCTAAAAAATAATAATACGCAAAAATAATACGTAAAATCTCACTTTTCCTTGACGAGCAACATCTTCAGAAAAAGAGATCTTTTTGAATTCTTCCGTACTGCCTTCCGGTTCTACTCCTTCACCTGGTACTGTACCTTTTTCATTTATTCCACATGTGTATACGTGTCCTTCAGTGGTTAGAAATACGGAATGAACTCCACCAGCTACTACCTGGAAATCAAATTCGAAGTTGGAAAAAACCACTAACCTGTGCAATTTTTGCACCTATTTCTTCTACAATATCTATTTTTCTGGGCTTTTTTGTAGTTGTTCTGCCGGGATGTCCAATTTGGTCTCCTGTGCCACATGAAAGGATTCGATCACCTTTTTCTTGAGAAACGAATTCTCCTCGCGATAACAACCTTTTGGTTCCTAAAAAAATGTATAATTATCAAATTATTGCTTACTTTTTGGTGTGGCAGGGGAAGTAGACTCTTTTTGCTCTCTTTTTTTCGTCATTCTGAAAATGATCTATATTATTACTTATAATGAACAATTAGAAAAATTTTAAGAGTTTATTTCCCCCTATTTTATTTTCTTGTTTTTCTCTGTTATTCTCGTGTATACAAAAAAATAATCTACACAAAATTTAATACAAACATAATAAGATAAAAATTCGGACGAAGATTTTTGGGCAACGCTCCTTTTAATTTAGAGCGCACTGTAGGTTATCCGTGTGAGAACCATATTGTAAAATAGTGACTTTTTCCTCCTTTAGATTTTTTGTTTTCTGTTCTGCTGTCCTTTCCGTCTATTTTCTTGTGCCGACAATTTACAGTATCCACATATTACATAACATCCATCTGACAGATGGCAGCGATGCGCGATTTGTCAACGGTGCGGCTCGAAATAACAGATGCCGCCTTACGCTGCGATGAGCACGTCAAAATATACCGCAAAGTGATTATGGCAGAAAGATCGGCTGGCGATAAAATGCTTTGGAAGCAAATATCTTTGATTTTCTCTTGAAAAATGGTCAATTTCCGATGCTAATTACCACATGATCTTGTATTTCTCTTCCTGGTGAGCAGACCCCTCGCAAGGTCACAGCGGGTGGACCACTTGACGAATAAACATTCAGAAGAGGCCTAAACATTTTATTGCTAGCGGAGTGACATAAATGATTATTTCAACAATCTTCTAGCTCATTTAGATGAATCTATATGTGAAAAGTTACTTTTTCTAAGAAATTGGCAAAAGACTGAAATTTCCATTTGTTTTCAATACTTTTTGGGCAAGTTACCCCCTTCTTTCTCCCGAAGAAGCTATCATTCTCTTTCGGTTCACATCGCCGTCTCATCATTCCTTTGTCTAATCCCTTCGACTGCTCTGTTTTCTCCTTCCGGCTGTCATTTATGTCCGTGGGCGGGCCATCTCTACCGTATACTGCTGGCCCTCTATTGCTGCTTGCCTCCATCTAAGCTGCTAGTAAGCTTCTCGAAGTGTCGCTTGTATCCCCGTTGGGATCAAATTCCTACAATTAATCCTAACACTCATAAGCTTCCCCTGGCTCAACAGGCTTATGGATCAGGCTTTTCCCTCGCAGTTGGTTTGTGCCGCCCTCGACGGAGGTCAGTCGTCGTGCTTTTTAAAAAACTATATTTGGTGTTTTTGTCATAACATATGCTTATAGGACTATCAAATGGCAGTGAGAACCTCGTCTATGGCTCCTCTTACGACTATTCAGTTCCTTTACCAGCTTCTGATGGAATATTGGGAGGAAAATTACCTAAAAGTAAGCGATATATTTTACTTATAATAATTGTCTCAGTTGAATTGGATAAAGATGATTCCGAACCGAGAGAAGATCAAAGCCCAGTAGGAAGTCCAAGTAGTTCGACGAAGACGACGAAGCCAAGAAGACAAAGGACTCATTTCACCAGTCATCAGGTAAATTTCATATTTAAAATAAATGAAAATGTTCAGCTCACTGAGTTAGAAAACTGGTTTGCTCGTAACCGCTACCCCGATATGGCAACGCGTGAAGAAATAGCGATCTGGATCAGTCTAACAGAACCTCGAGTGCGGGTAGGTGCAGAAAATAGCCAAAAATCCTTACTTTCTTCTCATACCTCATTCCAATTAGTCCATTGACATGATTCCTTGCCTGTTTCAATTAGCAACGACATCACAAGCCATTATGCTGTTCTCATTCAGACTTGATTAGCGCCCACCTCTCTGGGGATTTGACCCGCAGTACTACGGTCTCTTTACTGATAACTTCAGGTTTGGTTCAAGAACCGTCGAGCAAAATGGAGGAAAAGAGAAAGGAATTATAATGATCCCAAAGCACTGGGTCCACCAGGGATGGGAGGCATTGGCTCGATGTCTATGGGAATACAGCCGGGATTAACAATCAGTGGACTTCAAACTGGTTTTCATCAGAGTCTTCTACATCCACAAACACAAGTAAATACTTGATCTTCCGGCGAAAGAAAACATCTTTAGTTCGATGATGCTAGCACCTTTTATGGTTACAGTAGTTCCTGGCAGCATAATGCATGTCAACCACGAGGAGCATCTGCTGCTTTCAATTGGAATCTAAAAACACCGGTAAGCCTGAAAAATACAAAATATAGAATAAGAGAGCCCTCTTGATTCATGACGAGTTTTCAGCTACCGGCTGCTAGTTTGCCACAAATGATGAGCACTCCTACTCGTTTTGGAACCACAACTGTTTCTCCCCTAACTTCTTCTATGCCAGGAGTTACGACGTAAGTATAGATGAATAATATTGTTAAAAAGAAAAATAAGAAAAAGAAACGAAAATATTTAGAACTCAGCCGTTACCTGCTTCTATTTCCTCATTAACTCAACAAAATGAAAAAAAACCGATGGATCACATGAATCCTTACAACTTCCAATATACAGGACCATTATAAGACAACCCGTATCTCAATCCTTGCCACATCTTCTAGTGAAAATAAACCAGCCGGTTGTGATTATTTATTGCTTTTGCTAAATAAAGAACACTACCTTATCATGTTTTTAAGGACCTAAAAAAAGATGCGAAGCAGTGACTCGATGTTTATGGGAATACAGTCAGTATTAACAATATGGAAAGTAGATTTTAAAAACGAGCTCTTTGTTTTACTTGTGTTTACCATCAAGAAATTCAGGCAAATTGTAACTACGTATGGGTAGATAAGCGAGTACCTTGGAGTACACGTACGGATTTTGCGTATGTGCAATACAGAATTTTTGAGGGTTAATTATAGTACAAGACGTATTTTTTGGGAGAACACGTACGTTTTAATTTTTTTCTCATTTCTATAATTTTATTAGGTTTTTTTGTGCCAAATATTATATCTAAAAGCTTATCTCTCATCTACTGTTTCAAATTTCTTTTTCAGAAAATCTTTTTTTTTTTATTTTTTACGACTTTGGCAGGTACTATCATTGACATCATTGAAAAAATTTCTGTTCTATAACATGTCTTATAACTATTTCATTTGACTAGAATCTCAATGTGTATGAATATATGTAAAAACAAAGAAATAACACAATAACAAAAGCAAAATGATAGTTATATACCTGTGTCAAAATTGTACAAACAAAACAACAATTTGCCAAAAATTCATATGAAAAAAAAACTAAGTAAAATATGCAGTCAACAAAAAATTATCACTTTGAATTTTACGGAAATGATTGCGCTGCGAAACCCAAATGCGTCCATGTTGTGCCAAGAATTTTCTTTTTTTAGGGGAAGTCTATTGTTCTCATTTACTTTCATTATGTGCTATTTTGTTCTATTCATGTGCATGTAATTGTTTTTTGATATCTTTCATTTCTTTTTTAATATTCAGGTAACCATGTCGGAGTGCTATAGATGTCACGAGACTGGACACATTTCTCGCAATTGCCCTAACGGAGGAGGAGAATCTCGTGGTCGTGGCGGCGGCGGAGGAGGAGGATGTAAGTCTTATTTTTGTTAGATAGAGTACTTTTCTTTGAGTAATTTTTATAGCATAATTATTTTTAGCCTGTTACAACTGTGGAGAAACTGGACATTTCTCGAGAGACTGCACTCAAGCAAATCAGCGTGACGGAAATCGTTCATATGGCGGTGGCCGTGATAGTGGCAGTGGTGGAAGATCTTGCTACCAATGTGGAGGTTAGTTTTTTCTTTATTAGATATAGGTAGAAGTGAGCTGGGCTCCAATGGCTATAATTTTCACTAGTACATAGTGTTTTGATTTCAATGGTTGTATTAGTACTACCTGAAACTACTTGCAACTAAAATAAACACTTATCTTTCAGAATCGGGCCACTTCGCAAGGGAATGCACTAATAGTGGCAATGATCGTCGCGGTGGTGGTGGTGGTGGTGGTGGCAGTGGAGGCTATGGAGGCGGTTATTGCATTTTTTAAATTTTATTTTTTTATTTCCAGGAGGTCGCAAGTGTTACAATTGTGGACAAAGTGGTCACATGTCGCGTGACTGCAACGAAAGTGCATCTTCTGATGCAAAGAGATGCTACAACTGCAATGAAGGTGGCCACCTCTCGCGTGATTGCCCACATGCTCGCAACTAAAACTCCACTCACTAACTAACAACCTCCGATTTATGTCGCGTTTGTACTGTGGTTCACTGTACTTCTGCAATTTCCCCCATTGACTGAACAGTTTTAACATTTGCTGTTATTTGTTATACTCGTGTTGGACATGGTGAAATAAAGAGGTTTTTGTTTACAAACTTTCAACCTTAGCTAGAATCGGTGTCTCGGATTTTAAAAAACATCAAAACGCCACTGGTACAATCCAAAGGAAACATGAAAATGAAATATCTATTCAATATACAAGTGCAATATATAAAAATCACCCTGGTTTTCTGAAACGAGGAGCTTCTTTAGTTGCTGACTTCAAACCGTGGGTATATGTATTCGGTATTTTTCTAAATGTATAGTTTAAGAATAGTTGAAAACATGCCTAGCAGGCGTTTGGAAGACGGGCTGCGGAGTCTTCGGCTTGGAAAGTCTGTCTACAATTGCTTGGATATCTTTTTTTTCACAACGACTTCGCGGCGACGGTTGTACAACAATTGGTTTCTTCTCAGCTGGTGGCTTTTTCTCAATAGTCTGACGTGACGTAGATTGTGATCGCGTCCGCATTTGGTGAGTAGACATCTAAAGAAATATAACATTACGTTTAAAAGACTGACTGAGACAGGTCTTGAAGGAGGTAGCTTCTTCACTACTTGCGGGGTTTCTGGAACAGTCAAAGGGCGAAGCGGCGTCTTTCCCTGAAAGACAAATTAGCAATAAAATAAAGAAAACTAACAGATGGTGTTGGATAATTTCTTAGAGGAGGAATTTTTTCCTTTCTAGGTGTTGCGTCACGCGAGCGAATGACACTCGTGCGAGGCTCTTTTGGCTTCTAAACAAAAAATACAAAAATACTAAAGACTCACATCTCTTACCACTGAACCGAATGCAATCACAGGACGCGGTGATTGTTTTACCTGCTTAACTCGTTGATCACGAGTGAGAGAAACTGGGCGACTCGGCTTAGCTTCAGTTTTTTGTTGAGGAATAGAGGCGATTTCTTGCTCCCTTTGAATCTGGCTTCGACGTTTTACTTGCTGCTTCTTTCCAAACATAGCCATTCTTCCGAGGTCTTCTAAAGGTTACAGTCTGTTTCCAATAAAAAAAACTAACCTGGGTTTTCATTTATAGTTATCGCTTCCATTTGAACTGTTACTTCATCAACTTCTGGCAGTTCTGCTGAAAAATAAGATATTGCAAGCAAATAAACGTACGAAAAAATTCATCCAGGTCTTCTGTAGATTCATTTTCTTGCATCAAGTTATGTTGAAACTGTGGAACCATAAAATCTTCATATAAATCATCTGTTGACATTTTGCCTAAACATAATATACGTTGATATATACAGGAAAAAAAGCAGCGCAAATAACGAAAAATAAAGAAATCATACAACTTTCCTTCGCGCCATTTAATAGCGTTGCGCGCAGTATTCGAATGCTTTGTATTATGTTTTTCTGGTATTTTAGTTGTATATTTTCAATGTCGAATAGTTGATTCAACAAATAAGAATAAAAAAACATGCGCTATTTATTATATTACCGGTGTATTCTTACTTTTCCTTGTTATAGTCAACTATACATCCCGCCAAATATCGTGTAATTTTGCAATGGAGCAGATTTTCTTTTACTTCTTATTTTTGCTTGGTTTTCAATGTTTTTTTTACAACTAATAATAATTATTCACTCATGAGAAATCATGAGAAAAAGTAAATAAAGATATTGTAAAATAATCACGAATATGAAATTAATATCTGCTCTATGGATTTCTGTATAACTATTTTTTATGACATGCGTTATTATTTATTTTCTTCAACAAACTATACTTGTTTTTATTCTTATAACCTTTTTCTTTTTAATTGTCAGGTGATCGTGTCATTGTTCCATAGATGTCTATCATTGACATCTCTGAAAAAATTTGTTAATTATCCTGTTATAACTGGAGCCACCGGACATTTCTCGGGAGATTTTTACTCTGTAAAATCAGCTTAACAGAAATTGCATATAAAAGCACCGGTGTTTGCTTAATTACTTGGTCAAAGATCAGTTGTCGAGATTGTGCAATATTGAATCTACTGGGATTATAAAAACCGAGTTGCTATCACAAGCAACACTTGGCTCTTTATCGGCTACAAATATAGCATAACAAAGCAAGCAATGTTCAGACAAAATCACAGCAATAAGCGAAGTTGTTTGGTCTCTAGTTTCTCTGCACTCTCACGCTCGCTCTCTTTCGAACTGGAAACATGGCATCTTTTTTATAAACCTACAAGTTCATGTCAACCTTTTTTTTCATAAACCGTCGTATCACATCGTTTAACTATTGATCCTTTCAGTGTTTGCTTTGTGGCTTCGACCAGAACAACAGAAAATAGCAGCGGCAACTTTTGCTTTCCTTCATTTATTTTGCAAAAAAAATGTTTCTGATAATAGTCGCCGCTTTCGTCATTTGGCTTGGGTATGAACTCTATTGGAAACGGAGAAATCTTCCGCCAGGTAAAATTTATTGTTTTAACATGATATTTATAGGTCCCATGCCCTTACCCTTGATTGGTAACCTCCATCAACTTATCTATCATCAACCTGGTTATAAATTCACAGCTAATTGTAAAAAGGCCTATAATCCAATCTATACGTGGTGGATGGGTGAGTCATAGTCATAAAAGGAAGGTCAAACTGCAGGTGGTACTCCAATAGTCGATATTTGTGACCTAGAACTGATGAAAGAGACTTTTATCAAAGATGGAGACACTTACACGGATAAATTTTATTTCAAGGGGATGAGTGAAGCTTTCAGAGGTAAGTCTATAAATAATAAGCATAATTACCAACAGGTGGTAATTATGGAATTGTCGATACGGTTGGCGAACGATGGCGAGAACATCGTCGCTTTGCCTTACATCAAATGAGAGATTTAGGATTGGGGAAAATGAAAATGGAGGAAAGAGTAAGCACTGTAAGCTTTTTCAATATTTTAGATCTTGGTTGAAGTTGAAGATCTCATAGCGAAGCTGATAGAAAATGATAAGATTGATATACAAGAAGAATTTCAACGAGCCGTGGCCAATGTCATAAATCAGATGCTTTTGGGCTACAGATTCATCGGGGTATGTTTTTTCCTAAATATTTATTTAAAAAATAGGAAAGGAAAGAAGAATTAGATAAACTAATCGTCATGATGGAGAAACAACAGAAGGCAGGAAACGGCGTTATGCTGGTTTTGATATTATACAGCTGGACAAGAAAGTTGCCAATCCTGAAAGGTTACTGGGACAGGTAAACCACCTATTTTTCCACCATTAAAATCTCTTAGATTCATGGATTTCCGCGATGAATTCTTTGGCTTTTTCGAAAAGCAAATTGCACAACATAAAAATGAAGTAGGAATAATCGGTTTTGAAAAACATTTAGTTCGACTACAACACGGAAGATTCATCTGACTACGTTGAAGCATATTTAAAAGAAAAAATGAAAAGAGAACAAGAAGGCGATTTTGAAAGTTTTTGGTAAGGTAAAATATCAAATAAAATAATAATTTTCAGTGATTTGCAACTGAAAAATACTGTATTTGATCTCTGGGCAGCTGGCTTGAGCACAACGACTTCCACTCTTGACTGGGGAATTGCATATATTCTGAATCATCCTGAAGTGCAGGTATATAAGCAAAAATAGACTGAAGAGATCATAGAGCAAACTGCATGAAGAGTTTGACAGAGTGATTGGCTCTAATCGTTTGATCAAAATGAGCGACAAACCAAATCTTCCCTATACTACTGCTGTTATTATGGTTAGTTTATACAGAAAAGATGAAAAATTTTCTTAGGAAATACAAAGAGCTTTGAATCTCGTCGTAACTAATCTTCCACATGCGACCACCAAAGATGTAGAAGTTGCTGGTTACAAGGTTATAAACAAACACAAATAAACCTTTTTAGCTTCCCAAAGGAACCGTCGTCGTTGCAGATATTGGTATCTATCTCTACGACGAGAAACTTTTCCCTGATCCACAGCGTTTTGATCCGGAGAGATTCATGGAAAATGGAAAGTTCAAATCCGTAAGTAAAGCACTTATTACATCAACGAGATATTGCAGTATCCAGAAGTCATGCCTTTTTCTCTCGGAAAGAGACAATGTCCTGGTGAGGGACTAGCAAAAATGGAACTCTTTTTGATACTTGCCAACATCTTCAACAAATTCAAGGTAGTTGACACATGACGTATGAATCTTATTCAGTTAACTTCGGACAAGCCGCCAGCATTGAAGAAAACTTTCCTTACATTGCAAAAACCAGTGGATTTTGTAGAATTTAAAGCAAAATATCGGTTTGAAAACTAATGTTTTCTGATCAAACAATAGTAAACTATTTTTAATAAAATTTTCACATAACAAACCCGAGATAAATATCTCTCAAACAAAAAAGAAACAATTAAATGCTAATCCTGACTATAACTAGTTAAAAGAAATTCGTGCCTGCACAACTGCTGGAGCAGAACTCGGAGGAATAATCCGTATATCAGTGAAGAGTGCCGTCACAAGATCGGCAGGGACAATTTCAGTATTCTGCTTCCTGAGTAGAACTGTCCTCTTATTATGTTGAACCTAATCAATAAGAGAGTAGAAGAAAACTAACAAGATTAACAAATTTGAATACGTGTGCTGTAACAACAACGGGAACGTTAAACGTTTTAGCAACAAGAGCCAGTTGGACAGAACCTTTTGGACAAGAAACGCCTCCGTCCAAAAAAACTGCCGAAGAAGGAAGGACAGCTAAGCATGTCTAAATCAAAGATCTCTCTCTAGAAATTAATTCTTACAAATGGAAGAATACGTGCAATACCGCTCATAGGCGAATATGAGACTTTAACACCCTGTTGAGCTAAAAGTTTTGCAAGCGAAAAGCCTAAAAGTAATTAAACTTTAAAAAATTGTATACCAGGACTATTTCGCTTAGAGAGAGGAAGCTCGTCATCCACTACATACACCGAAATGTTATTTTTTAAAAATATATCCACCATGTCTTCGATTATTTTATTGCTAAAAAATGGCAACTTAATAAGTGAATAACTCATACCCTCCATAAACGACTACTCTTTTTGCTTTGACTAATTTAGCTTTAAAGCAATTAATTATCTCCGCGTTACCGACATTAATATAATCATTTTCCAGCGATTTAAGCTCATCTAATACCATTGCAGAAGTCTATTAGAGTACAATCTTATAAAAAAAACAAACATCTTCTGCTGAAAGATTTTCGTCTATCTTCAATAATTGTTTTCGAACTATATTAATAAGATTTTTAAACGCTGGAGGTAAAGACCATTTTTCTAAGCATTTGTATAATATAACAAGAGTAATAACCTACCATCTTTTAACATAAATTTTTTTTGTCTCTTAAGTAAAGATGCTGCATCGTACTTTTGCGAAACAAAGAAATTATTCGAGTAGAAATCAGAAAACATCTGAAAATATAAAATTATAACTATATAACAAAACATTTACATTACTGCATGCTAAGAAAAATGCTCTTGCTAGTTCATCGACGTTAATAATAAGTTCATCGTCACATTTTTGCACTAATGTAATAAAAGCAGGGTGAACATCTTTAAGATCTTCAGTATAATGAGCATAGCTTATAGGAGATAAATATAAAAGGAAAAAATAAGAAAAAATAACATAAACTACCAATAACTTCATTTTCAAAATGCTGCTTTTCATCAGAACTATAGGTAGTCAGACCTGAACTATGTAAATTCATATATAAAAGCTTACCAAATTTAACTTCGTGCTCATTCCCCTTTCCATTACTGATTCCTGTTTTCAAAGCTGACTTGGTCGGAGCTGGAGGTGCAATATGCATTTGGGTCAATTGACCTTGTACAATTTCTACATTTCTATTGACCAAGGAAGTCGGTGTCTAAGAAAATATAACAACATGTCTACCAACGTTGAATTCAATTTTCCCTAGTTTTTCTGCAGGCTTCTCAGAAATTTTTGCTAAAGTTTTTGTTAGTTGGACGGGTTGTAATGCTTTTTTAGCTGCAGCAGCCTCAGCTAAAAAAAGCAAATGAAAAAAAGTAAAACTATAAGAACCTCGAGCCTTCTTTTCTGCTGCTTTTGCCGCTCTTTGAGCCTTCTTCTCATCAACAGTCATTTCTTTTTTCTAAAGAAAAGTTAAAGTACCTACAATAATATACAAATTCATTTGAAGTCAACTTTTCCTTGTCACTCATTCTACGTGAAATTACAGTTAAAAACTGTTGGATATCTAAATCTATTGTCAAAAGTCACACGAGCTATTTAAGATAAATGGTAAATGCCGAATAAACAAATAGCAAGCAAATGGAAAAGTAAAACTTTTATAGCATAATAAAAAATGAAAAACATGAAAACATTACTCGTATATTACATTTACTAGAAATTAACGCCACTGAAAAATACTGGAGTTTTGATTCTGTTGTTGATTCTGCTGCTGAGCATTCGCAAATAGATTTCCTGTTTGGCCGGCATATCTAAATACGATTTTATAAAACAGATTAAAATTTAAAAAAAAATAGCAGGGACTAATTTACTTTGCAAAACCACCACCGGCAGGTGGAATTCCTGTACCTCCGCCAAATGCGGATCCACCAAATGACGGCTTAGCTCCAAAGGGACTCTGTTTAGCAGCAGCAAAATTAGGTGCTGCACCAAATTTAGGAGCTGTATTATTAAAAGTCTGAATACAAATAACAAAGAGAGAGAGATTCAACTTACTGAAGACGAAGGTGAAGAAGACGCAGCTTGAGCTGCAGCCTGTCCAAATGTACTTCCACCAAAAATAGATTTATTTGTTGTAGATTGTCCTGCAAAGATTGACTGCTGTTGCTGAATACCGCCTCCAAAAATACTTGGCTTAGCAGATGTTTGGGTAGTACTCCCAAAATTACCAAATGCACTCGAATTAGTCTAAAAATAAGTGACAAACAAATGAAAATATACTTGGGGCTTGGAAAACAAGCTAAATGTCGACTTTTGCTCTTGTGGTTGCGCCGTTTGGGTGCCTCCGAAAATACTTTTAGAAGGTGTTGTTGAAGATCCTCCCAATGACATAGAACTGCAATAAGCAATAGTAAAATTTCTAAGACATACCCAAAAGAAAACGTCGATCCTCCCGACTGTCCTCCATTATTAGATTCGTCTTCCATCATACCTTCTTCAGCGGCTTGCTTTACAGCTGCTAAGAAACCTGAAAAGAATAATCAAAGACGTAATGGAACTAAAAAACCTGATGAGGCACCACTTGGTTTTTGACTAAAACTAAATGTTGGTGCAGTAGTAGTGGTAGTTACAGCTACAGTCTGTTCATTTTGTTTAAATGAGAATGTTGGCTTGGAAGGTGAGCTGAATGATCCCGAAGATTGTCCACCACCAAAGATTGATTTTCCAGTATTAATACTGTCAAAAATACTATTTGTTACAGTAGGCTCGGCAGAACTGGCTCCAGCGAAAATAGAAGGCTTTTCAGCTGCTGTAATTCCAGCGGAGAAAACACCAAAAGCAGGCTTTTCAGGTGTAGCAACGGGAGTAGATCCTCCACCAAATACCGATTTAGTTTCAGTTTTCACAAAAGAAAAGCTTGATTTCGGTGACTCATTTGGAGGAGTTACACTAGTGTTTGTAACAGCTTTCGATGTGAAAGAAAACGAAGAAGCTGCAGGTGTGGAAGATGTGGAAGTTGTGGTAGTTGGTGATTGTGCTACAAACTGTTGTAAACATTATTGAATTAATTACCACCAGATGCAAAACTAAAAGTAGGCTTCTTTTCCACAACGGTGGTACTAACAGTAGATTGAGCTGATGTTACAAATGGGCTCTGGGTTGTACCTAAAACAACAAATTTACAAAAAATAAAATTACTTGAAGCAGATACATTAGCAGGTATAACTCCAGCTACTTTTTCAGGGGTATTTTGAACAGGTAAAACAACTTCTGACTTTGGCTCCTCCTTTTTAGGCGTTTCTAATAGTTTAGGCTTATCTTCTTCCTTTTTCAGCGGTTCTTCGGAATTTTGTTTTGTAGGGGTCTCCACCTTTGTACCAAAAAGAGTAGACGAATTTCCTAAACAACCAAGAGATAAACCTTAAAAACATGTTAAAAATGAAGGAAATTACCTTTGAAAAGATCATCAGAGTCAGGAGTGCTCGGTTCTCCAAAAACAGAAGCTTTAGCTGTCAGCGGCGGTTTTTCGACTACTTCAACAAAAAGATTATTAGATCGTAATAAAAGCATACCATTACTTATTTTCGTCTCCTTTTTAGCACCCAAAGATAGTTCAGTTGGTTTTTCCACTGATTTTGTAAATGTAGGAGATTGGAATATCGTACCCGTATTGATAGGTGCTAAAAAAAGTCAAATACAATTTAAATTAAAAATGTCTAACTTGAAGTCTTAGGTTTCTGCTCCAACAAACTTGCTAAAGATCCAAAAGATTGTGGAGTAGTTGGGGTAATGGCCTGTACAACATTTGGTTGAACTGGCATAGGTTGAGGAACCGGAATTTCTTTTTCAATTATCTTGATCTGAGGTGGAGCATCAATTTGCGTACTAGCATCACTCCGACTAGTAACAATTGAAGAATTAAGAGTTCTTGATGGACTCTAAAAAGAATGATTAAAAAACCAAAAAAACTAACTATTTTGAGAGACTTATTAAAAGATTCAAATATATTTGATTCATCTGATTTCTCAATATTGTAGCTGACAAAAGGTTCGGGATCAACTTGCTTCTTGGTAAGATTGCCTTTAGACGACTAAATTGAAAGTTAAGAAAGTGTAATGTATACACCTTTTCTTTTAAAATATTTCTCAGCTTGTTTTTCGCTTCAATTGATTTTATTCCATGAATTGAAATACTTTGATGACATTTAATAGTTTTTATCTCGGGAGTATTAGGAACATAACTTGATACACCACCTTTTGTTCTCCTAAAAGGCTTTTGAAAGTTATTTTAATTTGACTAACTTCTGCATTAATTTTGCTTGTTTGATATCATCTTCTGCTAGATCAAGCCGAGTTGTCAGTAATCCTGTCCATCGTTGAACTACTTTCATTTCGGCCAAAATTGTCTCTTTTTGAACAGGATTCAGTGATGGCAGAGGTTTCAAAACTTTTTTCTGAAGAAATTTATGAAATAAAAGCATATGAGAAACCTTCTGTTTCAAACAGTTTTCCATGGCCTTTTTAGCATTTGCATATTCTTCTTTTGTATCATCTATGCGAATAGTAAGACGTTTCATTTTTTCGTCTAAGTCAAAACTTTCGGTGTCACAAAGTACTTGCAAACGTTCTTCACTAGTTTTATATTTGTTCACACTAGACAATTTTGCACCGGCGACGGCCGTAAGAGCTGAAAATATACTGTAATAAAAACCTTCATACAGTACCTCCTATTTTACTCTCAATCTCTTTATATTTCATATCTGTTTCAATAACCATTCTACCAATATCATGAAGTACTCCGAAATCATCACCAGGTAGAAGATCTCTAATTTCTCGGGAGGCTGATTCTGCATGTCTTATTCCAACAGTCAATGCATGTAGAGTGTCAATCTAAAAGTATACATTTAAAAGACTTCAACAATAAATACCATACTGCTCCACTTTCTTCGCACATCGTCTATAACCTTATTGACCGATTCAACTTCGGCAGAAATATTCTCTTTTTCAACTTTTACTATGTGTGGTGTGGTAACAGCGGAAATTTTCAAAGTTCCATCAGCTTCTGCCTTTTTTAATGAGTTATCAACTTCAGTTTCTTTAGACTTCGTTTCGCTCATTGCCGCTGAATTTTCAACTTTAACAGGCGTTGAAGAGGCTTGAGGTTCTAAATATAAACAATAAAGAAATAATAAGACTAAAGTGTAAAACCCGTTAGGTCATTCAAAATTAATGCAGGATTTCCTTTAGGCTTCTAAATTTATTTCCGAACTTTTTAATTGAAAGAATTTACTGTATACCCAAGTCGATGCGCATTGGGCGCTACGTATCAAACTCTATTCTAAATGCTCCATTTTCTTTTTGATTCTTGGTAGATATCTAGCTGCGGTTATATTATTTTGACTACTAACAGTTATTGCTTCTACTGGATCTGAAACAACTCATGGCTGATACTCGCATTCATGAAATGCTAGGAATAAGATGCTAATATGAAGGAACTACCTATGTCTCCCATAAAATAATGTGGATATTTCGGGTTAACTGAGGGTCATTTTCCATTTACATCAAGCTTTAAGATAAAGAAGAATATCAGTTCCTATGGCTCATTGACTGAAGAAACCTGAAGCTAGCCTTCTTCACCATTATCTTCTACCGGGAGGAATGTGTCTGAGATAAGGGGAATGGGGAGTAACAGAAAGCGCAGGTATCGTCGACCATACACGGGTCAGATTATCTTTCATTTATTTTGTGGGACATAATTTCCTGGAACGGGGGTTCAGAAGGTATAGCTTTTGGATTAAAGCGATGGTTTGTTATCTTTTATCCGTGGCTTGTTGTTACTGTGGTTTACAAGATGGAGTTTAGTTGTGAGTTTGTTAGTGGGCTTCTTGGTGCATGAGAAGGGGGGGGGGGGGGGGGGTTCGCAGTATTAAAAAAGCCAAAGGCAAATATTTTGTGATGGATATATTATTTTGGGTACTGTTTTGCAATAGATCGGCAGAACTATACTTACTAAATAAATTTTGAGATCCTCCAAGTAAAGGCTTGACTTCACTTTTTGGCTGTGATGGAATTGACTGCGTAATTGGTGTAGAAGAAACTTGTTCAAACAGAGGTTTAGAAGCTTGTCCTCCAAATAATGAACTTGTAGTCGTAGTAGTTGCCGGAAGTGTATATTTTCCACCAAACAATGAAGACGATGTTGTATTAGTTGTTTGTGGTGTAAAAGAGGCAGTTCCAAAAAGTGGTTGAGCTGCTTGTCCTCCAAATAGTGATGTCGTCTTCTTATGAGTTGCAGTAGTCGTTATTTCATTTGGATTAGTACCAAAAGAAGATAAGGGATTTGTGACAGCCAGTGATTGTTTTGAACTTGGAGGTTTCGGACCGACTTTTACTGCAGATATATTCGCTTTCGTAGATTCTCTGAAAACAAGAAAGATGAATCAACTAGAATACCTACATTGTACATTCTTTGTTGTTAGCATCCAAGGTAACAATACTGTGTCCGGTTAAAATACCATCCGTCGTTAAAATAAAAAGTATAGGTTCGGGCCTATGATATTTCATTCTGTCTTCATCTAAAAACAAGAATAGTTTAGTTAAAAAACTCACTTAGTGGAACGTTTTCACATGAAGATAAATCAATACACATGCCCAAGGGAAAGGTTTCTTGTGACTTCGAGTTCGTTGGTAGATCTAGCCGTGTCTCATCATCCAAATTCCAAACCTAAAATACAATTGGACATTAGAAAATTACTATTACTATTGAAAATAATAATATAATGAAAAATACCTTCCAATCATCAATCTTTCCAATTACAAAAATCTCGCTAGATTTAGAATTAGAAATTATCACAAGATTCCAACTGAGAAGAAGTGATGTTTCAAAAGAAAAACAAGGAGAGACAGAAGAAGCAGCAGCTCCATACTGCAGCTCGGGATAGATTCTCCATGATGGTGGTTGATCCTATAAAAAAATAATACAGAAATATTCATTTACCTTTTTAATAGTTAGAAGATATATAAAAGCATCTGCACTTGAACCAGCATAAGCAACAATCCATTCAGTAGTACTAATCCAACACAATCCAGTAACAGGAGCAACGTCTTTAGATGCATTCGGTAAATCAGGAGGTAAAATTGCACGTACAACCTAAACTTTAATAGAAAACTAATAAAAAATTACCTCAAGTTCCAATTTCAATTGACAAACTTTTCCAAGTTCATCTCCTGTAGTCAATTGTTTTCCTTTTGGACTCCATGAGATATGTGTGACAACAGCACCCATTTTTTTCGAAGCAATTAGTGAATAGGAAGAAGGATTCTGTAACAGTTCAATAAAGTAATAATGCTATATTACCTTTTGATCAACTTTGGCAGTTAGTATAGTGCGATCACTAGCGGAAGCTGCAAATGTATCACCTTGAGCTGGATTCCATATTAAACAAACTCCTCGATTATCATTTTCTGTTCCTATACGAATGCAGCATAGAGGGTACACCTAGATATAATTATAACAATGCACCACAATGGTTTACCTCTCCAGTAAACTCTAGTGAAAATGCAACTATATCATAAATGTAAACGAAAGAGCCAGATGGTTTGCTGGTTAGTACACCAAGAAGAGTTCCATCACAATTCGCTGACAAACTGGCAATTTTCTAAATAAAGTTTTGTTGAGTACACACTGTAAATACCTCATCTTCATTCAGTTCAACAGTTTTTTTCTGTAGCTCTGAAAATTCCTTGTTCGCAGTATGTCTTGTGATAAACAGTGGATGTATTGTAGAAGAATTAAATGAAATGAGCTAAACAATGAATAAAATCACAAGAATATGACAAATTATATATCACATATTGGACATCAGTGGTATACGGGACCTGTCCTATCTCCTTTTTGGAAGGTTTTCCACATCCCATAGGACAGAAAAATACAAAAAAGTGTGTCCTGTGCTCCTGTGCACCACTGTTGCATATCCTTGTATGTCATACTATGTATTACTTATTTTTTTTTAAAGTTTTATCAGGGTTTTTTTGTGTTGTAGACTATCTAGGTGCTTATTTTTCTAAAAAGGGGAAAAAATTTAAAGAAAATAATTAATACAGTATACAATACAATACTGAATATGTGATATGCAATATATCTAACCTTATTATCACCCATTGTAGCCACTGCTATCTGATACTGTGAAGATACACACACAGCATCGTGTGAAATATTAAACTGAGTTCCCGATGGGATTAACCGTGTCTTTTGAAGGGAGTGAAACTGAAAATCCTAAAGCAAAATTATAATAAATACAAAGGTTAAAAGAAACGTACACTCTTTTCGATAGATGTTTCCATATGAAGTTGAAAAAACTCTGAAAATAGAAGTTTTACAGTTGATTGAAGTGTAGTAAAAAGTGATACAAGTAAAAAAAATATGGAGGGAGAACCTATGTCTCCCATAAAATAATGTGGATATTTCGGGTTAACTGAGGGCCATTTTCCATTTACATCAAGCTTCTTTATGGATAAAGAGGAATTTCAGTTCCTATGGCTCATTGACTGAAGAGACCTGAATCTAGCCTTTCTCACTTTTATCTGGAGGAATGTCTTTGGGACCAATAAGGGGAATGGGGGTTCAGAAGGTAAAGCTTTTTTAATAAAAAATGGCTAACAAACATCTTGGCAAAATTTCAGATAAAGCGATGTGAAAAAGCATATTCAAATTCGAAGTCGCGTCTCAGTATAAGTACTACGTAATACCTTACCGTAGTCTAGAAAACTAGTGAGAAATCTTATTTTTTGAAATGTCAGATATTTGAAGATCTAATGACTGGTCTTATCTCACTAAAGAATCTTCTCACCTATGAAAACCTGTGAAGCTATCAAGCAATTGGAGAAGGAATTTTTCAATGGAATTTATTGGGGTTATCGCCTTGATTTCCTAAGAAAGTTTTGTGTGAAAAATTATAAAATGATAAAAGAAATGGTTCATGGGTACTTGTCAAAACTTATCAAAATTCCTTTCATCTCGAAAAATTGATCGAATTTATTGGGATTTATGGAGACAATAATTTGTATGAAATGAAGCTCTACAAACAGATTGTAGAGATCGGAATGTGAAGTGTTGTGTTTCAATCTCTTCTATTCATCTTTTAGTCCTTTTATTGCTTGAATCCTATTATAAACACATCATATTGTACCCTGGTTTGAGAAGTTATTGCTACATTTGTTAAACTGGCTGCTTATTCTGCAAAACAATCTCCTTCAACTGCTGGAGTTCGTGTTCCATATTATCAACAGTTGATTTTAGGTCGTTGTTTCTTTTGGCCAATAAGGTAAGCTCTTCTTCTGCCCGTTGACGAGCGGCTCGTTGTCTTTTTCTATATCTTGCAGCAGCTTCATTATTCTAAACATTCCTTTCTTCAGTGATCTACCAATCTTTTACCTGATTTCTCTTCCTTCTCAGAATCTCTTCAGGACTTTCTTTCTGTCCGTCAGCTATAGAAGACTGTCGCATAGCGGACACCACCATTTTCACAACTTCCTCCAAAAGAACTGTATTTTGTAGCTAAAACTCTCCAAATGTTTCCCTTCTCCTTACTTGTCCATCATGAGGTGGTGACATCATAATAGCAGGCATTTGGTAATGCTGCTGTTGTTGTAGAGGTGGAGGAGGTGGTTGAATGTATGCCTCCTCTGCTGGATATGGTGGCGGAGCATAATGAGGGCTCATAACCGACTCATACATATGATGATTATACATCATTGGAGGAGGAATTGAAGGCGGAATTAGCAGAGGAGAAGAACATGGTGCTAATGGAGTATGTGGTGTGGTGGGACAGCTGAATTCCGAGAAGGGAGTCGTCTGAAAATGACCATTTTCAAATTTAACAAGACCCTAACAATCGCATAGAATTTCCTCTCCTATAATGGAATCTTTGTATACAAATTCTAACAAAAATATTTAAATGTTGTGATACAAAATAAAATGATTTTGTGTGCAACGCGAAATGTCTATCCGGGTTTATTTAGGATTTTTAACTCTCTAAGAATTCTAGAATTTTGATTGATAGCTTCGATAACCCCCATGTCTACGAAATGCAGTCTCATTTTGACCAGTGATATCACCCCTTACCGTATTACTTCGCTCCAGTTGAGCACATTCAGTCACAATCTCATGAAAAATATCCTGTTGGCTTCGTTGTTGATGGATGAATGAATGCTGAGTTGATTGTTCAAGATGGACAGCAATAGAAGGAGGAGAAAGTGGTGTATTACTAGGGTGATGCTGTTGAAGGGGAGGAATGGAGATTGGCGGATGAGCTAAGCAACCTCATCTCTATTTTCTAATAATCTACCTGAAACCGGTTGTTGAGCCCTGTAGGCTTTTCTTCTAAATGGCATCAACGAGGAAAAGAGTCCTCGTTTGACCATATCATCAGCATCCATTCCTGGATACATTATGACCTGAACAATCTGACTTTTTCTTGAAATAAAATAAGTATATAACCAAAAACTATCAAAAGAAGGTTTTCTCGAAGCTGCCCATTCAGGAAGCTTTCGATAAGAGGACGAGTGATAAATTAGCACTGAAATGCACGGAGAGCGGGCAAAGTTCAATAAAAAAGACTGAAAGATAAGAATAAAAAACCATAGTTAATCCTGCCTCTCTCATAATTACCCCATAAAATTGTAAAAATAAATAGAGATAAAAACAGTAGGCAGGAAGAGAAAAAAGACAATAAACTCATATACCTTACTAAGTTATCTTTTAACAAAATTTAGACGAGCTAGTGGCCAAATCAATGGACAAACTGATAAGACATCAAGGAGGACTGTAGTCGGCACAGACAGCAAGCAATTTATACGAAAAAGTTTATTTCTATATTCAATATCGATATTCTGCTATGATTTCAATAAAATCCGCTGGTTTCAAAATTGTTTTAAAAGTTTTCTTCAGTGGAGGAGGACTATTAGAAGAAAGCTAGGGTATTTTTTAAATATTTCTTGTTAGACCCACCTTGAAACGATTGATAATATTGGTGATGAAAAGAAAAAGCTCCATCTTGGCCAATCCCTC